>JAAFCE010009126.1:10386596-10418827 GCA_013389805.1 Trigoniulus corallinus | reverse complement strand
CCCCCCCCCCCCCCCCCCCCCCCGACGAAAATCCTGGATCTGCCACTGGTTATGACAGTTGCAATTTTGAACAAATGTGTGCACCCAAGAGATCGGTATGTACGCCAAACTTGTATGTACGCCAAATTGTCATGCGCCAAATTGACGTGATCCCTTCTGATATAATCTGTTGGCCTCAACTGTACGATTTTATGAGAAAGAATATCTCTTAAGTTATAAGTCTCCTTAGATACGTTAAAAGGAAACCAATATGGTGGGTTAAAAAGTGAAAAAAATATTCAATTTTGACATGTACCATCGCACTAATTTCCTTATGGTGCACCGAAAAATGGAACACTGTATAACCTCACAATCTGGTATACCTGATTTCGGCTGGGGACCCATTTTGACTCGCAAAGTATGTCATATTGGCAATAATAGGAATTCAATTTCTCACTGAATGTTAAGAAATCTTCGCCCATACAAGCATTTTCTTCAGGGTCCAGCAAAGCTTCAAAATCTACTGGACTTATCACCTAAATCAGAAGTCGTTAAAGTAACACAACACACGTATTGAAATTCGAATTATTTTAACACAAACAAACCTTGACAACTGCCACTGCAACTTCGTCTTTCATGATAATATGAGAATTTTAGCTCTGAACAACGCAAAAATAACTAAATATCAACTTTCCCAACTTATAAAAGTTAAAGAACGATCACAAACGGCGTGATGCATAATAGAAGTACCTCAAGTAATGGAGGTGTTACAGAACATGTGCTGCCACCTGCAAGAAGACCCAATATTTTTGGCGCGCAAATAAAATACATACTGTATTTTTTTTTACTCTGAAAACCCTCAGATAAAAAAAGGATATTTAATTAATCATGTGTATTTTACATGGGAATTGTCGGCGGCAGTGTTTTCAAAAGAAATATATCTATTTTATGGCTCTTGGTTAAACATTTTAGGAAACTTTTGGGTTTTACTCACAGAAACATTAGTTTTACTGCATGTGTTGCAAATATTCATTTGGTTTGAGTTCTCAACATTTCAGTACAGTATTTCAAATTTTTCCATTCATTTTCAATAATAGCGACAATTTGTGACTCTCAAATGACTGAGATATAAAATCGCAATGCTTAATGAGTTTATTTCATTTTAAAGCTTCAATATCAAAGTTTGCTTATTTAATGGATAGAGAAATTTGGAAACCACAATTGCGTTGAATAATCCAATGTACTATAATGTAAATAAAAATATACTGTATTTGATTTTCTGAAAAAGAATCAGTAATGGGTTGCTACTCTGCCAATTCAATAGTAGGTAAAATTAATAATATTTTCTCTCTATAGTCCTCGATACCACATATTGGATTCCCACATAAATTAATGTACTTCAAATATTTACAGGATATCAGACAGCTGATTGACTCAAACGATTCAATTTCTATTAATGAATTAAGGCGATACTTAAGAATACAAGAGTCGCTATTAATAAATAACTTCTAAAAGGATACTATTCCGTTGTATAGATAGGTGCTGCAAGTCTCTTAAATTCTGAAGCCCTTCAAACAAATGAATTTCATTATCATCAAGATTAAGAATTTCCACGCACCTTAGAAATGTTAATGCAGACAATGATGTTAGGCCATTGTTGGATATATCTAGTGTTTTTAAATGTACAAAATATTCTGGGTGATAAAACGTCGATAAACGCATTCCACTAAGATTGAGTTCAGGTTTTTCAATTGGCAAACGTTCAATGATATGTTCAATACATAATTTTGATCCTGATAAACAAAAATTATAGTTCATTGCGAAATCAACGTTGGAAAAGCTTCCTGTTTTGATAGTTTACAAAATAATTATTAGGCTGCAGAAGGAGCTCAAATCTTACTTAAATCCATATAATATCCATTGCGTAACGGATCAGTGATCATCAATTTTTCCAAATTCTCCATTATAGCATCTTTGAAGTTCGTAAAATTTATATTTCGCATTAAAAAAACACTAGTAAGTAATGGCCCTGTTTAGAAAAATATGAAAGTTTTAGCAACCAAAACAATCTTGTCAACCAAGAAATAATGTGTCGTACATTTACTATCTGGTTCCAATTCCAAAAGCTGTAAACATGAATCAAGTTCTTGTTGTAAAACTGAAGATGTGGCAGCAGTCAGTTCCATACTGCAATATATAAGAAAAATGCATGAAGAACATAAATATTAATCAGAAACAGATTAACCGTCAAATGAAATGCCTAAAATCTCTCCAACGACATGCTCTTTCAGTCCAGCTATCATTGTCAT
Source organism: Trigoniulus corallinus (assembly GCA_013389805.1). Classification (NCBI taxonomy): domain Eukaryota; kingdom Metazoa; phylum Arthropoda; class Diplopoda; order Spirobolida; family Trigoniulidae; genus Trigoniulus; species Trigoniulus corallinus. The sequence continues at coordinate 10,416,539 of JAAFCE010009126.1, read as the reverse complement.
CAGTTTGTATGATGGACATCATTTGTAAAACAGCACCTTCATTCAAAATGTTCAATTTAAAACGTACTTCTTCTTTAGTTTCGGAAAAATCAAAACCATTTCCGACCTACAATACAATAATAGAGGTTATCTGGAAATGCGTTCATGCCAAAAACGGTTTTAAAATAAACAGTTACGTGAATTACCCAAGCTGGAGAAAATCCTCCATTCCCAGTCAAGTTCATCCATTTGAGTTTAGTATCAACATTATTAATAGATACGTTAATAACATCTATCACGTCATGCTATTATTAATCATAGGTATTAGAAGTTAAGTCTGAGATTTTAAAATTTACAATTAAGGCTTTACTACTTCAATTCTAACATACCTCTACAGGTTTATTAAACACGACTATCAAAATATTCTTACGGTTCACATACAGAAAATTAATATGAAGTCGAATTTCACCTAAAATAAAATATTTGTTGTACTGCAAAGACGAAATGAAAGTAGCGCTAATTATATCAATAACAAAAGTACTTCTTCCAAGTAGCCAACGATGATAAAACCAAGCACTCTGATCATTTGGATCTGTGAATGCTGCATTTTGTACCAGATCAAATTCTGTAATTAATAAGGGAGAAGGACATTTAAGGAATAACATCCGAATTCTTATAAATTTTAATTTAATCACTTACCTCGAAGTAATCGCTCTTCTTGAAGAGGTCTTAAACCTTCAGGATCAGGATACAGCACCGGAAGTAATTTGCTACGATAATGCCATGAAGAGTAATTCGAAAAGTTGGCATTTATCTTCTCATCTGTAAATTCAAGTTCTTTTTCGGGTCCAACTTTGGCACAACGAGACACAAGGTAACGATAACCCCAACAATGAACTAGAATTAAAAACATCCAATCATTAACGCAACTTTCCAAATCTTCTAATTTACCGTATAAATACAACAAAAATACTTAACAATTTCGCTCATCGAGTTCCAAATATCTGTTGCATAACTGTACTTCCTTGTTCCAATCTGGCTCTGGCATTTCTTCCAAAACCCAAATGCGATGCTGCCAAGCACCGTAAGATTTTGGATTTATTCGCAAACAATTTTCAGTAAAAGTTAATTCATTATTCATGTCCGACTGAAAGCTGGCAAATTTTCTGAAATAATACAGATGATATTACATTAACAAGTCATTGTACCAATCCCTCAGTATTTAAAAGAAAAAAATGTCATTTATGAACACCAACTGCTGTTTTCGAAATTTAAGGATCTCTCTCCGGAAATTCCAAATTGTGTATATATCTGGGTTAGCCTGCAGTAAGTTGGTAGTTGTGACAAAGGCTTCATCATCAAATTGTCCAGATGTTCTCTGAAAACGACATGACCAATCTGATTATTTATTGGGAACCAATGAAAACTTAACATAAATGTACTTCCTAAGGTTATATACCTTGTCAAACACTAGTTGCATAGCTGTAGTATACAAAACCAGTTTCTTCGCCCTCTCTTTCTCTTTTTCTGCTTGCTGCTGGGCGGTAGTTTTCACTTTCAGTCGTCCATGCTAGAGTAAATAATAAACTAAGTAATGTCATACAGCGTATTAATTTCTGGTAGCATTTAGAGCATATGGATGAGGGAAAGAAACGAAAAGCCACAGCTTGAAAGATTACAGGAGTCCACGTTAAGGGCTGAAGACCAACACATACGTCCAGTCTAGGTTCGAGCACTGACAGGAAAAGTAGGCAGTCTGTGAGCTGAACTGGGCCTTAACTAAAGACAGAAGGCTACACCTAACATTCACCGGCCGAACTGCGATAAATTAAGCTGTGGTAATGAGAACCGGTACCATTATACCCACCAAACCATTATATTCTAATCAACCATGGCTAACCACAAAATTAAATAACATGCTGTTTGCTTAAATGGATGATCATAATCGGCAAGTAATAGGTCGACATTTATGAATTTGAACGCTTACCATGGCTGATATACATATGAAAAACGACAATAGGTAATGTAGGACGTGCTCACAGAACGTGCTACAGCAGTAGATAAGTACACTCGTTATTCTGCTTTCTGTTGGTGATGCACCAAACACTCGTCATGTGCGCACCATACGGCGATAACTGTCGTGGAAACTCGTCTGCTTGACATATTTTTTGACAGGTCTTTCACTTAGAGTGTGTTCACCTCTTTAGAGACTAATTTTATTAGATTAGCACTTAGAATATTCATTTGTATTTCTAATCATTAAAAATAAGGCCTAAAAATAATCCCCTTCAGTGGGATCACTTGAACCATATGCTGTATATTATATTTATACACTGTGGACGAAAATGGGCGTAGATGGAGGAGAGATACATGGAAGTATTGAGGGTCTGGCCATATCAATTCTACTCAAGATGAATTTAAAAGGAGCTACAGATTCCATTCAGGGAGTCAGACAGTTAAGCGACCAACATAAAAATTTACAAGAGAAATTAATAAAAGACATGAGAAAAAGCACATGAAAGTCCTTCAAGCATCCCTCGAAATAACAGTTCTGTTATCCAGCAAAACCATAGCGTCGCCAATACCGCTTGTAAGCGAAGTATAAGAAAGTAATTTATTCGGTAACCATTTATTCCCCTTAAAAAAATTGAATGTTTATCATTAAAGAAAAGCTTTTCAGGAAAGACATGCAAATTTTTGCAGTTTTCTCCGTGTTATACAGTATTGGAGAAACTATGCGTAGTTCTTGTCCTTCCCTGCGGCGGCGTTGTTTTTAAGTCCCACTTCTTGGAATACGTATGTTCTGTATGGCATGAGGATATGCTTGTCTTAAGTTACTGAGGTGTAGGCATAGGACCCCACATTTGTAACTGTTTTCTGTTATATAACGTAAATTTTACAATTTTAACTAACTTTATTAAAACGAGAAAGATGAGTGACGAAGATATCAGTGGTGAAAGTGAGCTTTTAAAGAAGCACAAAATGGAAAGAAAGGAATTTCAAGGTATTTATACAATATAGACTATGTATTGTAACGGAGAATGAAGGTATGAGCTGGCATTTTCTTTCAACAGCCAAAATCACAAGCCTGAAACGAAGTGTTCCTCAAAGAGATAAAAAGAGGAAGAAAGAGATCATGGATCAAATAGCACGGCTAGACGCAGAAATGAGTGAGAGGCATAAAAAGGAACTTCTACAGCAAAACAATACAGTAACTAATGACATGGTAAATTGAAAAACGTGAAAGATTACATCACTATAATACATTAAGAGTATATATATTATATACGGTATCATATACCGTATTTTTCTGTATACCTTACTTCAACCTGTTTATTTTAGGCTAATGGTGTTGATGAGCATTTAAAAATTCTAACCATCACTGGTAATGACCAGGTTAAATCTGAATCTAAAGAAAAGGTGCCCAAGATTTCAAAAGCACAAAAACGACGGGTGTGTATGCGTGAGAAAAATTTAAAAGCTATTAAACTTTTAGTTTAAATTACATAGTGGGCATAATAAATTGAATGTCTGCAGGACAAGAAGACGATGAAAGAAAAAGAAAGAGAGCAAATGATTGCTGAACAGGAAGCAGAGAATTTATTTGGAGTACGACACATGGAAAGTGAGAAGCTTAAAGCAATTTTGAGAGAGAAAAATCTAGTGGTTTATGATGTAAGAAAACATATTTGGTATAGAAATTTATAGGTAATTTCTATATTACGACAAATTTGATTTCAGATACCGTCTGATGGGGACTGGTAAGTTTTAATGATATGTACAGTATATGCCGTTATGAAGATGTTTCATTCTTACTTAAATTTTATAATTAATAGTCTGTACGCAGCTGTTGTACATCAACTCCTATTACAAGATGTTTCTGTAGGTAGAGCAACTTGTAATGAGCCATACATGAAACTTATTCTAATGGAATCCAAATTAACCTGATTAGGCGTCTGTAAAAAGCTTGCGTCAACAAGTGTCTCAGTTTATGAAGAATCACAGAGACGAATTTTTGCCATTTTTAGGAGAGTTGGATAACGGAGAAATAGTCACCATTGGTGAGATTTAGTACTACTCTTACATTAATGAATGTTCTAGATTAACTCGTAATGAAATTCTAGAAAAATTTGATCAACTCTGTGATGATATTGAATCCAAATCAGTATGGGGAGGACAACTGGAGGTAAACTACCATATAAATCGTGATTGTTAACTTAAGCAAAATGATGACTTAACTTTTCATCGAACAGATTAGAGCGATTTCACAAATATTCCAGCAACCTATTGAAGTCGTACAAGCTGACAGCCCTACCATTTTAATTGGAGAAGAATTTAACAAGAATCCTTTAATTTTAGTGTAAGGCATGAAGTGGGAGAGGATTATTTTGTGTTAAAATAACAACCTTTTGAATTTCTAGATATCATCGCCACGCGTATGGCCTTGGAGAACACTACAACTCCGTTGTTGAAGAAAGTGCAACTTTTATTGAAGATGATTTTACTTAACTTATTACATGCCAGGTTTTATATTAATGAAGTTATCTTTTGAGGCTGAATTTTAATTACGAATTTTATATTTTAAAACTTTGTTGCTGCACGAAATTCTTAGACGAGAAGCGATATTCCTGTTTTATTTGATGAATTGTTGTATCACAAATCGTAATAAATAGACATACCCCCGTTTTTACTAACAGTATAAAGATTTTTCTTATAATCCATTACTTTGGATATCTGGTGTCGTATCATTTTTGTCTTCCTTTGGTTTATTTGGTTCATCAGGCTTCATTGCAGGAAACAACAACACTTCCTACACAGTTAAATATATCGCTTAATAAATACGCATATGACAACAGTGATCAAAACAATATCTAAATTTAACCTTGATATTGCACGAGTCTGTTAGAAACATTGTCAAACGGTCAATTCCCATCCCAAATCCTCCAGTAGGTGGCAAGCCATATTCTAACGCTGTGCAAAAATTTTCGTCGACAACTTGGGCCTCATCATCTCCCGCAGCTTTGTCCTGAAACCAAAATCACTTAATTTCAATTTTTAAATATCCAGCGATAGAGCCAACCCAAGCTACTAACTTTAGCTTGCTGCTCAAATCTCTCTCGCTGAACCACTGGGTCGTTCAATTCAGTGTATGCATTACAAACTTCTTTTTGCATTACAAATAGTTCAAATCTTTCAGTTAATCCTGGTATAACTCTATGCCTTAAAAAAAAAGGACGAAAATGAATGAACTGAGGTGATTTCAATCTCTCCCAAAACCATCAATACCAACCATTTAGCTAGAGGACTCATTATTTGAGGATGATCTATTATAAATGTTGGATTTATGCAGTTTACTTCAATAAACTCTCCAACGAGCTTAATTATGGAAAATAATCCACTTATTAGATTAATTCAATAAGAATGCTCAATCAAAGCATCATTAGCACCTTATCAAGTAGCCTAGCAGTTGTGCGTGGAGGTGGGCACTCCACTCCGTGCTTTATGCATAGGTCAGACAATAATTTGCTCGTTTCTAAGGTAAAAAAATTCCTTTGATAAAGACTACAGAAATTCTTGAAATAAAGCTCCGAATGTTAACATACCAGGTTTATCAAATTCAGAAGGGGGTGGCAATTTGATTCCCATTGCAGATTCTAATCCAGAAATCATTGAAATTCTTTTAAATGGTGGAGTAAAGTCTACTTCGACGACGTTTCCCTCCGGACCATCTGGATGGTAAGTGATCTTGTAACCACCAGTAATGTGCTTAACCATACCTAAAGCGTATAACGTATAAATAGGCTGACAAAAAAAATAAATCAATAAAGAAATAGCTTTTTACCAGATATCATGGATTCCGTCAACTGAATTATATCCTCATAATCAGCGTAAGCCATATAAAACTCACATATGGTGAATTCAGGATTATGAGTAAGATCTATGCCTTCATTCCGAAATACTCTACCTATTTCATATACGCGATCTAATCCACCAACAACGAGTATCTGTAAATTTTAAAAGATTCCTATATAACAGTTTGCATTTTAGTTACTTAATAAGCCACTATTTACCTTTAGGTAAAGTTCAGGAGCAACTCTTAGATAAAGATCCATATCCAATTCGTTATGATGAGTTATAAATGGTTTAGCAGTGGCACCTCCAGGTGTCATATTCATCATAGGGGTTTCTACCTAAATAATCCATTTCATTTATAACACAAGTATAATTTACTGATGATTAGATAAAAATCCGACTTATACCGACCTCTAAGAATCCCAAGTTGTCAAGAAATGAACGTACAAAATTAACGATTTTTGCTCTGACGATAAAGGTATTTCTCACATGATCATTAAGAATTAGGTCTAAATACCGCTGACGGAACCTCGTTTCCTGTCAAAATTATATCAAAAAAAAGAGCAAAATATTCAATTAAAGTAACGAACCACACCCAGTACTATAGTTACAAGGTAATTTAGACCAAGGGTCTCCAAACTTTAGAGGTTGCATATTTCCTGATACCGTTTTCACTTCAACAAACAAAATCTACTTGCACTTTGGAGACCAGTGTCATAGCTAATAAAGTGTAAAGGCAATGCAAAACTAGATGCCACTGGGCTAACCAGTTATTCTGCCGTGTTTGTGCCTTTTCATAATGGCCATTGGGTTTGCAAAGCCTTCAACCATTTTTTCCTATTTTGCGATGATTTCGATTCTACTAACTTTATCTTTCAATCCATAGTGTAGATGAGGTAACATGTGAAGACAAGGAGTCAGTAACTCGATTTCTCTTGGAAATATACTCAGTTCACCCTTTTTTGTTTTTCCTAAATTAGAAGCAGAAATATAAACCAGGTAATCAGCTTTTTGCTCATGTGCGTTTAAAATACTACCTGGTCGTCCTTTGCAACCAATAATATCCCCTCGTCGTATGCGACTGTTAATTTTGATAAATTCATCTTCAGATACGTAATTCCTGGTAATAAACAAGTTTATATAACGTTTCAAATAATTTTAAAAATACCATTTTCATAACTTATGACAACCTGGCATTTGCCATCACTTGTAATTTGACACCTTCTCCACGTAAATCATAGAAGATGAGTTTGGTTCCCGATTCTCTTTTTGCATGAACTCTCCCTAAATATATTGGAGAAAAAATTGTCATAAAAAAACAACTCGCAATTACACTGTCAAACTAAAGTATTGACTATTTATAGTCGCACCAGCAACGCTGACTTCCTCTTGTAATGATTCTTCGGCTTTCAGATGTTGATATTTCAGAATAAAATTGGTCAACGATATGCTAACAACAAATTTATGAGGATAGGGTTCTTCACTATTTTGCTTTAATTGAGAAATAGCTTGACTTCGAAGTTTATAATATTCCTTTGATCAACAATTAAGAAGTAAAATTAATTTATTGAACTTTGTGGAAAATATCTACTGATTACGAAAAACAGTATACATTTGGGTCGACATCTTCATCCTCATGTTTTTCCTTTCCTTTTGTCGTTGGAATTTCTGTTTGCCGCGCCATTTCTTTTTCAGCTTTCTCTTTCGCCTTTTGCTCTTGTTTTTGACGCCTCTTTAACTCACTAAAAAATAGAACCATGTTTATTTTAAATGTATCAGAACACGCCATTGTATATGTGTTTTCACTACAACAAATAATATTTCCTTTCAAACATACAACCCAATTGCTCTTAGAATAATTATCACTAGTTCTGACTAACCTGAATTTTGACATGGAGTTATACAAGGCCCCATACACGGGCAATAAATAAGTGGGTCTCATATAGACACCTTTGAAAGTTTGCTGAATCAGAAAATTTCCTTTCGATAACAGCATGATGAATAAAAGAACTGGGGTTATATATTTTCAAGTGATGCAGCTGTCTCCGGCTACCCTGTCTCCTACCTATATTAATTCATATAGTAGATACAATCAGTTCTGCATTACATAAAATTAATTAATACTATTCCAGACCTAATAATATTTTCATCTGATAGCTACCTAACAATGGGGCATAACATTAACATGACTTTTCATTTTGAAAATTCAAATATGGTACATTTAAAACTAACTAGCTAATGGTAATCATGTTACAATAATGTGTTATATGGCCGATGCCACGCGGTGTATGAACTGGTCTACATTCAACCAAATTTCACGAAACGACCATACGTACTAGTTATAGCTTGTAAAACAAGGCAATATCCTTTTTTTACTTGATACACTACATTTAACACAAATATTCTATATTAACTTACTTTTTGCTTAGTTTCTCTACACTACTAGCTGTCGAGTCCGCCATGTCACTCAATCAACACAATTGCTATGAAACTCCACACAGGATTTCGTAAGCTTGCCGCATTTACACAGTCGCGAGTGAGGTCAGGCGAACACCATATTCGTCATTCGCCTCGCCATTCGTGGCGCTCGCGTTGAAACTGTTTTTGAACGTTTTTTAAACGTTGGCGGTTGGTGACTAAACCCGTCATAGGATGCAATAAAAAACCCCTAACCCTTTTCCCGCCTATGGCAGGGTCGGGTACCCATCTTGTACCTTTGAATGGACACAGGGAGATATATATTAGTCATAGTTTTTTCTGCAGCCGGTTGCCGACCAAAGTTGCACCCCTACGCTTATTTATCGTCGGTCTAGCGTTCGTTGGGGAACGCTACCGACGTCAAGGGGCGAGCTCCTGCACCTGGAAATTTTTGCCTCATCTACACGTACACCCACACGGGACCTCGGTTTTACTTTTCATCCTAAAAGAAGGCACACTCACGGCCTCTCTCTCGCCCGAAAGAAGCCGACCCACCTCAGTCCAGTATCGAACCTAGAACTACTGACGCAGTGGCCGAGCGGCGGGTCAATCATTGGATGCAATATGATTTGATATGACCACAGCGCCACCACAGTGGAGAAGTTGGTTTCTAGTTGCGTTTCATGTATGAGTTTCCGTAATCGTGCTAGTCACTTGTTGAAACCTGAACTACGGTTGCTTATTCGCATTGCTGTTTAGCGTTTGTTGATTCCAAATTTTTGTGTGAAAATGTTAACCCAACAAGAAAAGGGTACAGTGAAACAACGAGAGGATCTGTATCGACTAATAATCAGCCAGTTATTTTACGATGGTTATCAAACGTTGGCGGTAAGTCTGTCGAATTCGGTGAAAGCTCATCCTCCATGTCCTCCTTCAGATCGACTTTTGCATGTTGTGTCAATGGGGTTGAAATATGAAGAAGATCAAGCTGGTAAGAAGGCATTCAAGAGTGAAGCACAGCTTCCAACCACAGGAATAGACTTAGAATTTGAATGCGAGGTACAAACCAATGCTCCTGAGCCTGCCATGTACGAGACCTGTTATGTGACCTCCCACAAAGGGCCATGTAGGGCTGGAGTTTTTAGTTCTGACGGTTCACTTGTGGCCACGGGATCCGTCGATGCATCAATAAAAATCTTAGACGTCGACAGGATGTTAGCCAAGAGTGCGCAGCCGTTAGACCTCAACGCCCCGGAGTCCAATCAGCAAAACATGGAAAGTCACCCAGTTATACGAACACTTTATGATCATATCGAAGAAGTGACGGCTTTAGAGTTTCACCCATACCACCAGTTATTGGTATCTGGCAGTCGGGATTATACTATTAAGTTCTTTGATTACTCCAAATCTTCCGTAAAGCGAGCCTTCAAGACGTTACACGAAGCAGAAATGGTTCGTTGTCTTTCCTTCCACCCTTCTGGAGATTTCCTAGTTGTTGGCACGCAGCATCCGACACTGCGGTTGTACGACGTCAATACAGGACAGTGTTATGTTTCCAGTGTGCCCGAAGATCAGCACAAAGGACCGGTAACATCAATTAAATATTCTCCAAACGCCAATATGTATGTTAGCTGTTCTAAGGATGGCGATATTAAAGTATGGGATGGAGTTAGCAACAAGTGTGTAAATACATTTCAGCAAGCTCATGATGGCCACGAAGTATGCTCGGTTGCCTTCAGTAGAAACTCAAAATATATCATTTCCAGTGGCAAGGACTCTCTTGTAAGGCTTTGGGAGTTATCCACAAGTCGTTGTTTAATTGCTTACACGGGTGCTGGGACTACGGGGAAACAAATTCATCGAACACAGGCAGTGTTTAATCACACAGAGGATTATGTAATGTTTCCGGATGAAAAGACCACAAGCCTCTGTTGCTGGGATTCAAGAAATGCAGCTAGGAAACAATTACTTTCTTTGGGGCATAATAACGTAATTCGTTGCATTGTACATTCCCCAACAGGTCCTGCATTTTTGAGCTGCAGCGATGATTTTCGAGCACGATTTTGGTATAAACGAGCAATGCCAGACTAACACCCAGTTTTAATTATTGATGCTTCAAAAATGAAAAACTTATTAATGCCGCAGAACGTTGAAACAATCTTATGTTATATTTTGAGAGATTAGTTCATGACGTGTTTTTTTCCCCAGCTATAGAACTCAATTCTGTAGTAGTAATTGTCATCTGTATTATTTTCAAATTGTCATAACTATAACAGTTTTTCCATGTTCATTTGTGTTACTTCCGTTATCATTATAGACCAATACTTGTTCTGTCAATAAGCAATACAAAGAAATTAAAATCATCGTTTATTGTCCATGAATTTCATGACAAACAAGGAAACCAGCATCTAATAACAATAGAGTTTGTTAACTTTTAAACTATGAACTGATAATTAGTTAACTGAGCTAATTTGATGTTATTACCACTAAAGTATGGAGCTTCTCTTCAAGTACTGGCGTTTGAAGATAATCAGAAAATTCATTTGCGAGATAGTAACAATTTCATTAAAAATTACATAGTAATTCAGAATGGCTCCTAAAATGTTTACAACATTTCATAAAGGATTGAAATTATGGGGTCAAAATCTTTGAAAAATAAAACATTTTCATATACCGTTAAGAAGTCCCGGTTAATAGTTAAAATTGGGAGGAAATGGCCATGAGTTCGCTCAATCAAACGCCAACTGCTTCTGGTGGCAAACTGATAAATCCATTACCAAGTAACTGCAGCATACGCTCTCCTAACTGTTGTTGGATTCTCGGTTTAATGTCTTCAAAAATCTGTTGACTGTTGTCGTTCAACATGTTATTGATTGCCTCACCAACACTTGGTTCACCCAACAAGTTTTCCAGACGAACTTTAATGCCTTGTATCTTGAACGTGATGTCCAATGAGCTGAGTTTCACCTTGTCACCTTGCCTAGTGAGGACGCTAGTGCCTTCTCCTTCAATATTTGTCAGGTTCAAGGTAAAGGGACCTTTTCCTTTGACGGGCAACAACAAGATAACGCCGTCAATGTCGTAGTCTCCAGTAATGTGCAAAGCGGGAATTGCTAAAGCAATTTTAAGGGTTTTGGTTTTTGGGTCCACAACCACTGATTTTGGTATGGTGTCTTTAATACCTCTCACCACAACTTTGGTGAAAGTAGCAGTAACTTGTACCACAGATGCTTTTTCACTGAATTGTAGGTTATCGATATTCATGGGGTCCAAAGGTGGAACCTTGAACTCGTTTGTTGTTACTCCTGCTCCTATAAATTCATCTTTTTTGTCTTTCCATAGCTGAAGCAGGCATGCATTGAATTCTGGATGTTTTTTATTGTTAGTCCAGCAAGCTATGACAGCATCAACTAGGGAAACAAAATTAATTTAATATCAATCTTAAGTTGCAATAATCTCAACGCTGATGGTTATGTGATGACGTCGATAATGCAAGACACATCAAATGTAAGAACATTCAACGAAGGTGAATTATTATTACCATAGACCACTATAATCAGAAGGACAAGTATCATGAGATTGGTGTGTGCATAGGAAATTTACCAGCTGTTATTCTTTCAGGATTGGAGGAAGAAGAAAGAAGTATATACGAGATATATATATTGTTTTACAGTGTTTGATTACGTAAGACAACTTGGAAAACAGGTATTGTTTTTTAAAGGAAAATAATGGTTTTATAGCCGCCAAATACTATAAAACATTTATGTTTCTATATAATTTGTTTTTCGTTCAAATCTGAAAATGTCCTACATGTTTTTGGCCTTCAAGTAAAACACACCCGTATTTCCAGAAGAAAATGAAAAAAAATGACATCTTTTTTGCCTTGAATTTCAGAAAAAGAAACGACATCAGAAAAACATCTAAAAAGGGTTGGTGTATAAATTTGCTTCCTGCAACGTTTTACCTAAAAGCAGGAAGACATACAACATGAACCACTATCCTACAAAGGGGTTATGTTAATTAACATGCAAATATACATGTGAAAATGTACTCATCTTCCTCGCTGGAGGACAATGTTAAAGTTAAACCCTACAATAGTAAAGGGGGAATGAACTTTAATTTCTGTCTCATTATTGAATATTGCATCAAAGCATTTAGTTCAAATTCCTGTTGTATGTCTCCAATACTAAAGGTAACATCTTGATAAATGTGACGTTAAATAACAGCTTATTTTTTTTATTAAATCAAATAATCAACTGCCGTTTCGTAGTTTGTTAATTAATTTGGAAGGCCTTCATAAAGTAAGAGTGTAAGTTTCAATATCGAGTTGTTGACTACTGATATGTAAATCACTAAAATCAACACTCTTTTACAAATCAAAGTCACTTTCACTCTTCATTGTTAATTTAGTAAGAACAGCTATCAGAAAATTTTGACTTTGCAAGGTTATGAATGCAGGATGATAAAAATTAACACTGTGGACGTAATTGAATTAGTTTAAATAATAGTCAAGAACAAATGACATTGTCCTGAATCCCAAAAGCAGCAATCAGACTTCAAAATCGACCTGCTACTCGGTACACATTTGTGTATAACACGGTCTTACAGAACTGTGTCAAACTCTTTAAAATCGTTCCTAATTTAGCAGTGTTAATGGCTCAAAAGGATCTCCAACAAAATTTTTGATATTTAAAATTTTCACGAAACAATAATAACTACATCTTCATATTGAAGTCATTTTTTGAGAGTGATAGAAGAGGATTGAGGTTAGGAAGAAAAAAGATTAGCAACTAGTTGAAGTTTGCAAAAAAATGCCCAAAGCTAGTTACCTGGTGACCCACATTGAGTTCCAAATAGTCCTCATTATTTAATTCATAATAATTGCATTGCAACTTGTACAATCATACAAATGCTGATGACCAGTTCCAGAATAAAAAAGCATCCGTGAGGAATAAACTATGCTTTTTTTTTATTAAAAAATTAACGCATGATTTTCGTAACAAAGAATTTACTTACCACTGCTTTGGAGTTGTGGGGACCCTGCAGCGGGAGCCTGTGGTGCTCCATTAACCATAATGGCCGAAGCCAAAACGATAGCAAAAATATATAAAACTGTATTCATCATGAAAGGACAACAAGACAAGAAGGAAAAGTGTGCTGTTGTTGGCTCGATGATAATGTACAGGCAAAACCAGATTGGAAGGCGTTTGACCAAGTCACTAGGTTACAAGGCAAGCTGAGATTATATACCCACAAAATGACGACAGACGTATGACGATAGTAAAGTCGTTGATGTTATCCGCCTCTAACTACACAGGTAACTACCAATCGTAAACAGGCCACGGACTCCATAAACAAAAAGAAAAAAAAAAACCTTCGTATCGAAGCACCAGTTTTTATGGTAGTTATTTCGGAGAAGTGGGTGTTTAAGAGTGCAAATTGAGTAATCTCTATTAAAATAAGACTTTTAAAGTACAATTCTCTTGTTCTACACTCTTTATACACACACTTTTCAAAGCATGTTGCGATTCTTGAAGAATATTTAAGGATATCTTTAAAAGCATTTCGAACACAAAATGTATTGAACTACGAAATGATGCAATACATCCAACCATGGTCGATCGAATTACGGTAGTTGTTTTACTTAGCTACATAGTAAAGTACTTTAATAAAATGATAATAAATTCCGTTAATAAAATTATTAATAAAGTTTCTATTAGTTATCACTTCAGTACCACTGTAGAGTGTGACCTTGCAAATACTAACCCTACCACTGGCTCCATTAATGGTCATACTTAAGCCGGAATTTCAAACCAACAATATGAAGTTGTCTTATTTTTCATAAAATTTTATCTTCGCTATACTATCAGCCAACTTATTAAATTCCAGGAAAAAAATTTCAAGCCATGTAAACGGAATTAATCACGTTTGAAATAAAAACAGCCTTCTCACTAAGTTATTTAAAAATATACAGTTTGATGGTTTATCACATTTTAACCTACTGTTTATAATAACAGGTCAAGAGGTAAAGTACTTAGGATCAGTGTTCCAAAGTAACGGGGAGATATATTCGGATGTTACCCATAGAATCAGTGGGGGATGGTTAAAGTGGAGACAGGTAAGTAGAGTCTTGTATGGTAGGAGGGTCCCAATAAGGTTGAAAGGGAAGTTTTACAGGGCAGTGGTTAGACCAGCTTTGTTTAATGGATCAGAGTGTTGGGCAGAGAGAACGAGCCACGTCAATAGAAAGCAAGCATCCGAAATGCTAATGCTGAGGTACATGAGTGGGGTGTCAATTATTATTATTATTTGTTGGAGTTTAAGGTCCCGTCAACTACAAGGTCATTAGAGACCCGTCCACTGTATAGTTCTAATGCATATACTGCACAGACACTACACTAATGCGACGATTATTGGGTTTTAGCAGTACCCCGCTTTCCCGAGCGACCACCCATGTCAGTACTAACTGGGCTTGCGTTGCTTAACTTCAGTGATCAGACGAGAACTGGTGTGCCCAACGCAACTCGCCGCTCCCGTGGGGTGTCAAGATCTGATTGAATTAGGAATGAGTATATTAGAGGTAGCCTGGGGGTGAGGGATATTGCGGGAAAAATGAGGGAGAGTAGATTGAGGTGGTATGGACACGTAATGCGAAGAGGGGAGGAGTTCGTTAGGTCCATTGCAGGAATGCAAGTGGTTGGAAGCACCCGGGGCAGGGATACCAAAGCAGACGTGTGAACAGGTTGTCCGTAAGGATAAGGTAGTGTATGGGTGGACGGGGACCTGGTGGGAGATAGGCGAGAGAGGAGGGCTAGAACCCGCAGACCGGACCCTGCTACAGGCAGGATAAGGGTATGATAATGATGATGTTTATAATAACATGTAATTAACAAAAGCTGTCCTTAACTGACATCTTTCTAGGAGAGCTAGGGCATTGAAATGGGTATGCTTAATTTTAACTAATCACTCTGCAAGGTCTTTAGATGCCACAGGTTATCAGGAATTTCGCAACCAACAATAGTTTTTTAAGTACTGACATAAGTAGAAAGGTAACCATTGTGGTTCTGTGATTGCATGTTTGAGCCGTGATTCTATCCTGGCCGAGTGTGCATTCAGTGGGACAGGATGTAAAACTGTGATCACTGTGATTTGTACGATATCATTACTGAACGCAAAGACCCTTTTCACACGGAATAAAATATACGAGTGGATCTGTGAAATTCCTGGGTGCAGGAGCTGGTCTTCTTTGGTGTCTGTAGAAGGAAAATATTGCCAACAGAAAGAAAATACGCCGACATTAACAAAAATAGAGGTCCGGTTCCAAAGGGATAAGTGGGTATCTGACCCTGCAATAGCCAGGAAAGTTGGAAAATGAACAGTGAATATGCGTGTGGATGCCAGAGTAGAGTATGCACTAGGTATGTAGTATCCACGAACGTTCATAACAGAGGGTCACATTGGGGTTGTGACATCAGATGAACCCTATCATAATGGGGATATGGGTTGACAGAAGGAGCAACAGGATTGGAGAACGAGATATTACAGGCGTACTATGAATGAAATTCGGTCAATCTATAAAATCCTACGAAAACCATATTGGCTTCAGGTGGCATTGTGAGAACTATGACGTCTTACAAAGGCCAAGATTTCTGTCAGCCTGTCCCCCTTTCTCTGTTTCTCTCTCTCAAAAGGCACATCAGCCTCGATTGTTGCAAATTACTGGCCAGGCATAACGACTGTACACATACTTTCCAAAAGCCAATGAAGCTTCAGGATTGAATGACGTTCCTGATTGACAAGTATGAAAATCAAAATGTAAAACTACTCAGTGAAATATAGCACATACAGTTGAAATGTTTAAAAACTGGAATAAAAGTCATTGGAGAAAGAAGGGGCCGTCGTCAAAAATGTGCAAGGAAAGCGGGACATTCATGGATGTTCCTATAATGAGTGCTTAAAAATCTTGATGTATGTCTCTCATTCAAACGGTGCGTAGGTCACCTCCTTCTCCTATAATAATTTGAGCTCAAAATCGTGTCATGAAAGGTCAGCGAAGAAGTAATGTAAAGATTTTCAATAAAAGTCTTTTTTTTCCCTTAAAATATGTCTGCTTGTGAAACTTACTAAGAGTAACCCAATCCAGGAAAGAGGTTTGGAGATGGAAATTTTAAAAAAAATGTTCACATTAAAACATGCATCCTCATTAATATGTTGATCAAGAACAAATACAGTTTTAAAAAACCAGATATTAGGTCACTAATTATATCTCTTTCTTTCTCAAAAACTGAGATTAAAACATCTACCAATAATGGATGTAGTCACCTTCAATGTGTGCCAGTAAACAAACTGGAAAATTCTTGGTTAATGAGCTCATTACGTTGTTGGACGACTAGTTAAAGTTTGAAATCAGCTACAGCCTCTTGAGCTACATTACAGCTCGAACAACAGACGGGAGGCAGAAAGGAGTGGGTCTCAAAGAGTTCCAGGGGGATGATTCGCATCATCCTCCAACACATGCATTTCATCATCATCATCATCATACCCTTGTCCCGCCCGTGGCGGGGTCGGGTCTGCGGGTTCTAGCCCTCCACTCCCGTCTGTTTCCCACCAGGTCCCTGTCCACCCCGCACACTGCCATGTCCCTCCGGACAACCTGTTCCCACGTCAGCTTCGATCTCCCCCTACCCCGAATGCTGCCGACCACCTGCATTCCTGAGATGCACCTAACGAGTTCCTCTTCCCCTCTTCTCATAACGTGTCCATACCACCTCAGCCTATTCTCCCTCATCTTTTCGGCGATGTGAAATATCAATTATGGTATAAATGTGGGCCCAATATTTTTTTTAAGAAGGGTTACTGAGAAAAGTTAATTGCTTTATCAATTGTTTATTTTGTTTACAATAATTATAAATTTTTCTTCAAGAAATCCTTAGGCACTTGCGTTAGTTACTTTCTTGTCTCCTCATTTAAGTCTTTTTTTTTCAGACTTTCAAAACATCGTCATATTTCATGTAGCAGGTGAGACCTTGCATGTGTTGTATTAAGTAATTACTTATTACTACTTTTTTTCACTTGAAGGGTCCATAATATAATCTTCAACTATTGGTATAACCTTAGATATATATAACCATGTCGTTAAGTGAATGAAAATGTCCTTTTGTTGACAAAAAAAGCAATAATCATAAATTTATCAACAATACACAGGGAGGGAGTTGTATGAGCCTGAATGATTGTTCTCCAGAGTATGTATGGCATAAATCGCTGGCCTCAGTAAAGACATTTGCAAACGGAAGGTCAAGTAATACCTGAGGGTTGAAAGTATTCAAGAGAAGGTTAATGTGGCAAACCTTAGGTGGCTCGGTCATATTCAAGACACTGAGGTGTAAGGGACGTCCTCGAGGAAGGTAGATGATTCTTTTTAAGGCCTTCCCGTGAAGATGTGCAATTTATCCATCAAACAGAAGGCGAATCAAGAAAGCGACATTTAGAAACAAGAGCAACAGGCGAGCACTTAGAACCTCCAATTGTCACGACCCTCTGAAAGTTAACTAGTCTATTCTCCATGACTACAAAAGATTAAAAACTGTTTCTTTGTTGAATAATAAATTAATATTTAGTATTAAGAAGAAGAGGGCCTCCAAACTGGGATGCGCTTGGGGCTTCATCCGCCACTGGTCTTAGAGAGATTCGTAGAAGTATTGACAGTGATGGACTGGTGATGAGGGAGATGTGTAATTCTCCACATGGGTCACTAAGAATTTGCTCAACGAAAGGTTTGTACCCCTTATTGTTCACGTTTCATGCCAGAAGGCCAGTGAACAAAATTTTCACACAAAGTATTAGCTGCCAGTCCATCCCTGAATCGACTAGTTATTCACTAAGTGCAACAAGGTGTAACTGGTGAAATAAGAACAGTTCTGAATCTGCCCTTGTTTCATTTACAGTCTCCTGACCTGTCCTTGATTCTTTGGCTGGATATACTGTGATGTCGTTGATGCGACCTATTTATGCCACAAATATCTAGTGACTTTGAATCTCACTGCACGCAATTACCAAGTGTAAATGTCTGAGTTTATAGCCCCAGCTAATAGTTTCACCTTGCAAAATAGGATGAGTCTCTCTGCCTTCCTAATCGATTTTTTATGCTGACTACATCTCTTCTATATTTTTATCTCTTGATTAGCCTACCAGTTTCACTAACTTGTTGATAATGTTTCTTGTTTATAATCATTTATTGTTGGCTTCTTCACTGCGGATTTGCAACAGCCATTTTAACTTTCATTACCAGCTTGCAAATTATGTGCACTGTTATTGTTAGCAAAATAGCAACGACTAAGCTCGGGTACTTGCTCTTGGTTTTCAAATTAGCAGCTACTTAACATCTCTTTATGACAATAGTCATAACATTATCACCAGGACTGATCGTAATTAACAAGGATCCTGGCTCAAATTTATTTGGTATCATTCTAAATTCATGATCTGCTAATTTTGAACTTCTGTCACTAGTTATTGATATCCCTATGAAAATATGAATATGTAATCCTTTGCGACGGATACCTTGCTAGTGAGATTTTTCATGCTAGGCCCATATGCCTAGATCTCCACCAGCACCCTAGCATCACCTTTGCCTTTCGCACCCATTCCAGCCGCTCCACACCAGAATCCATCACCACCAGCACCTCTGCCAATGCGGGGGTTCCCCAACCCCTCCTGTAGTGATCCAGCGCTGAACAGGTCAGTATCACATGCCTGACATGTTCCACTTGATCCCCACATAATCCACAGCCCTCCTCTCCACCTGTGATCTTTGCCATCCTCTGTTTCGTCTCCAGTGACCCAGCTCTTGCCCGAAACAGAAGTGAGCTCTCCCACGTATTGTCATAGATTACCTCCCTCTCTATGTTCAGCTTGTTCCCATACACCCTCAGCGTTTTCTTTGCCGTCTTTCCCTCCATACTCTGTCGCCACTGCCCTAACCTCCATTCCTTAACTTTGTCCTGTACTAGTCTTTACAAAATACTACTATTGTATTTTTTTTAACAAATTTAAAAATAATTAGTCCGTCTAATAGTGTTTCTTGTAGTTTCTACTCAGCACTCATAAGAATAATTCTTCAATCTGAAATTCTGTTCACGTTGTCCTAATGGATATATTTCCCCTTCCCCCCTAATTCCCCTCTCTCAAGGTTGACTGCTATATTTTCATCCTTTTACCCAGAACCTGCTTTTGTTCCTTTGTCCCAAGTTTCAATTGGCAATTTTGAACTTCTTAAGCTACGTTATCGGTGGAAAATTCAATTTTATTTGTGTTTACATTTCACCCTAATTAGTGCATAATGTCCTACTGCTATTTAAAACGTTTATTAAAATGATTAGCAAAGAAACTGTCTGGATGTTTCAAGGGCTTCCAGAAGTTGTCAACAACTTTGTTACAGTATATATTTTTTATTGTTATTATTTGGTTGTGGATGCTACATCGCTGATGATGAAAAAGCTAACACTAAGGCTCTATCCTAGGGTTACAAATTAATGCGAGGACAAGGGTAATTTGTTAGTGGCAGTTTGCTGTTGATTGCGATCCGTACTCTGCATCGGCATCCCTGTTCTAGAGAATTTCGACCAGGATCAAACCTAAGTCCACACTTTCAAGCCAACACTTTAAAAAAGTTGCTTGGATTCAAATAAAGCGTTTGAAAAATTAATAACATTAAAAGGAGTTGATTATCTCACGCCCACTTTGCTACCGCTGAGGGTTAGTTTTCTTTGTAAACTCTTTATTCAAATTGCAGAAGAAATGTCAGGTTAATTTGATTAAACTGGTGGGAACTGGCCCCTTCAGTGAGTTCTTGATATGATACTGGAGGCCAACTACTCGTTAGGTTTCGAGAATCCGAATGACTAAGGGAGTTGACGAATGATAGTTTTACGTAATTTAGTTTAACTTGGTTCGACTCACTTTAACATTACTCTGTTAGCTCCAAAGCATGGGCGTCCACAGAGGGGGCATCCCCCATCAAATAAACAGACGTAACATAGAAATTGAGCAGGAGAAATGTATGTCTTCAGATTCACAAGCTGTCTTGAAATGATATTGAGTTAAATAATAAATATTTCATACCTCAGGTCACTTTGTATGAGACTTCTTTTATTCAGAACTGACACAATTCGCATCCGGGTGGTGGAAATCCAAGGAACAGCCCTAATTGAGGTATATTATGATGTTCTATCAAAGGGAGTTGCCGCTAATTAATAGTGGGCTACAACGAAGGTGAAAATTGAAGATTTGCACAAGGTCGCTTCATGTACACCCCAACGTTGCATGGTTTTTAATGAGCGGCTGCTGGTCATTCAGCTGACAACCCTTGGACGCCTTGTACCACATGCCACGAGCACTTACTAGTCACTACTTTAAAAAGTATGTTTACATAATCACACCTTTGTTTGCCCTATGGCGAGGTCGGGTTTACAAGCTCTAAGTTTTTCTCTCTACCCAGTGTCAACCCCAACATCACAATAGTAAACTATATAGTATATTGCCGTAATTTCCCCTTTATTTATTATAAACTGCTTTATCAGAGTTTCCGCCTGTGGCAGAATTACATAGCAACTGATAAAATTGAAAGACAAAGCTGAAGGTGATCTAGACCGATTTTAGAACACTTTTCGTATCTTGTTATGACATATAATGAGTTACATGCTACTCTCCCTCCACACGGGACTTTTATATTTATAATCTGAAATTAAATTACTAAAATTCGTAAGGCTGACCACACCTCTAAGAGGAACAATTGGCAAAGATTTATCTTTCAGTTTCATTTCCTCCAACTTCCATTATAAATATATAGGCCTATTGATAGTGTTGATGACAATCAGTGACACCATCAGTTTCTCATCAGTGCTCGGTGACTTTGTGAAGAAGAATCGTGGTTCCTGGGGGGGGGGGGGGGTCTCTCTCTCTCTCTCTCTCGGAGTCGGATTGGATAACATATTAGGCCCGGGGGAAGCTTCGGACGACGACAGCTCACGATGAGAGGGTGGAGTGAATGAGAACCTGGCTTGGGACGGGAATGAAAGAGCAATAAAATCACAGGCCTGATTCCGCCAATGGTGGGATTGAGGCAATTATGCAAACAGAAATTGTGGTATTTCGTTCAATTTTTGATTCAAAAAGATATTAGCTGCCATTTAAGTGGTTTCCGGATATATATGAATACGGGCCACCAAATTCTATTTGAGAGCCTAGCCTGTAGGTCGCAGACGAAAAAACAAACAGGTAAAACAAAATTTAAAAATTAGACATTCACATTGGTATGCTCTCAGTACTTTAGGCTTCAGGTTACGGCCCAGTTCTAGGGTCTTGTGGGTCGCGTGTTTGACACAACTGATTAAAAGTCACGGGACGCATGTTTACAATAAGTATTAATTAGCAATAAACATTCCAAGGACAAATAGGAAGTAGGAAAAATGCATGATAATTGAATATTTGCCTTCTGACAAAAAATAAAGTTTTCAGTTTATGTATAAGTAATCATAATTAAGGGCAGTTACAATAATGGACCTTGGTTGCTTAATTAATAACCTATGTTTGTTATTTCTGGTCTAATCTAAACAGTTGTCTGCAGATTAAGGGCGGCCTTGGCAGATTACTTGGTAGCATCATATAGGGAGACGGGTTCTAATTCTAATTCACAACACTGCAAGCAGCCTTATTTGGCCAATATGGCAGTGGAGAGACCAACTCTCATTCTTATATATATTACCAAAAAGCTCCCAAAACCCCAGGCTTAAATTCCTGTGATCCTGCAACAACACTAGTAATGGTAGGGTGGCTTTTTATTAGGCCCTCCACCTTATCCTTTCCAAGGCCATTCCATTGTCGAATAGTCCTTGGTAAGAAAGACCAGTAATATGTGTCTGTCTGTGCCCTAATCTCCTTCAATTTATACAAATGATCCTTTCTCCCTTTGTAATTAGCAGGGGACACACATCCCACCAGAGGTCCATCACACCCCAGCAGCAGCAGTCTGATAAACAGACTTATGCTGTGAGATGTTCGCCACTGGCTTAGTGTTTCCCAACCTAGTTCCCTGATCATGTCAGACACACTATCCCTGTGAGAAAACCTGTGGAATACAATTCTTGCTGCCCTCCTCTGTATCCTTTCAATCTCCCAAGATAATTCCTGCCTGAAGGGAAACCAAATTGGACTACCATACTCCATACACCCTACTAATCAGACGGAGGAATTGACCAGCCCTCCCAACTAATTTATTTATATGATCCTTCCATGTACCTTGGTTATTTAAAATTATTCCAAGATGCTTATGGGTGCCAACTCTCTCAACCCTAACTCCACCAATATAGTAATCAAAGCTAAGTAGCTTCCTAGATCTAGATATTGTAAGAATCCTACACTTTTTCAGATTCAATGGCAGTTCCCATTTTACACACCAATTGTAAATCTTATTGAGATCCTGTTGTAATTGTGTACAGGATGATAACCCCTCATCTAACACCCGGGCAGTACATGTGTCATCTGCAAATAGTTCAAGGAAGGAACTAATGTCAAATCCTATATCATTCACATAGAGAATGTACAACAAAGGACCCAAAACACTTCCCTGAGGTACCCCTGATGTGGCTGGTTTCCATTCAGATGCACTGCCCTTGTACATTACCCTCTGTTGCCTATCAAGCAGATATGACCTTACCCACTGAGTAACCTTACTATGTATCCCTAGACTTGACATTTTTGAAATCAGCTTATCATGGGGCACCATGACAAAAGCCTGTTCAAAGTCTAAGAATACAACATCAACCTGCTTTCTGTTATCCAAAGCCCTTTGAATATAATCCATTAGCTAGCTAGAGATATCTTTAGGATTCGGAGGAAGGGTGAACTTTAAATTGAACATTTTAACAGACTGAAACTTGAGCTAGTTTATTCATTAGACACTTATGGCACAATGGCCATTGCATACAGGAATTAGAGGATTAGTGATGATCATCCAACAGGTGCAAGGTGCGCCCTTGAGGGTCTCTGATTGTCAGGACCATCCAAAAGTTAACAGCTTCATGACTGGACATCTAAAAATATAGATTTATTTCTAAGGGTAACGGTTGATGGATCAGATTTTTATTAAGTAATAAAATATTTTTATAGTGTTACTTAGGGGTCTCAAGTCTAAGTTGCACTGACAGGAATTGGAAGCAAAAACTAAACCTCATAACAAAGATATTTCATATTTTCAATCACATAATTATAAATAGAAAATAATAAAAACAGAAACAGGTTTACTGTACTAGTGTCTAGGGCCTGGAACCTATGACGGTTTCTAGGATCCACGAAAACCTTAATGCGACCCTGAATTAAATGCACGAATCTGATATAAACAGAATGCGAAGATGAATGACAATGTTAATAATCGTTTATGCCATAAAATGGCTCCTCAACCCATTTTAAATATTTAAAAATATTTTAAATTATAATCTACTTCAAAGGCCCTTCAATCCGTTGGATACACTAGAAACCCTGCGTGCCATCATCACTTATCAGGTTCCAGGATTTCTACATGATATCCAATTCATATACCATTTTTCGTCTATGGCAGGGTCAGGTACTCATTTGCCTCGCTGGAATCACAAACACACGGAAGAAATGTCGCTGGATTTATTTCATGGGTTGGGGAGTAAGCCAAGCAGCCATAACAGGACGAACCCTTAGGAGGCTGCTCGCGAGAGATGAGGAGGTAGGTGTATAGGACGTAGG
Organism: Trigoniulus corallinus; assembly: GCA_013389805.1. Classification (NCBI taxonomy): domain Eukaryota; kingdom Metazoa; phylum Arthropoda; class Diplopoda; order Spirobolida; family Trigoniulidae; genus Trigoniulus; species Trigoniulus corallinus. Next base: position 10,392,521 of record JAAFCE010009126.1, on the reverse strand, counting down.
AAAGGGGAAATTTGCAGCACCCAACGTTATTTACCAACCAACCTTGTTGGTACTAACGTGCGCTTGCGCTGCTTAACTTCAGTGATCTCACGAGAATGGCATTGGATTTTTTAAGTAGCCTGCTGCCGACATATTGTTGCAACTCCTATGCTTATTTATAGTCGGCCTAGTTTTCTTCTTTGGGGTGCTCTTCCTCCACTGATGCCAGGGGACGAACTTCTACGTCTAAAAATTGTGCCAAGTTACACGTATATGTATTTTATTCCATGTAGAAAGGCCACAGGCTAGATCCTGCAAAGATGAACTCACTGTGTGAAGTATGCTAACCAATGAGACAGAGTCATATGACATCCAGATATTTCTTTTTATTTGAAACTGCTGTTTTAACTGTACCTTCAATTACAGAATGACGTACATCTGCCCCCTACCTTGACTCAAGTGATTAAATTGTCGAAAAGTAAGTAAGTGAGTGTCTAGACCAAGGGTGTCAAACTACAACGATTGAAGGACTTTCTTCGTATTACTTTAAAGATTAAGAAAGTAAAAGAAAAAAACTGAAAAGTTACCTGAAGGCAAATGATGATAAGTTTCTGGTAAAATGAGTACTATAATCTCTATTATATATCAATAATACACATCAAACAATTACATTTTTTTAACTGTTTTGGGTTCTATTAATATGCTGTATGGCCTGAACGAATTTTGCTCGTTGGAAAATGGCCAGTAGCTGAAATGAGTTTGATATTCTTAGCCCAGACCAATAGATGCAGTAAACAACCATGTAACTACCTTCATATGTTTTGTAAATCAATGTTTTCTAGGAAAAATAGCACGTCATGTTATAGCTTTGAAGTGATACACGTATACAAAATAAGAAAAAGAGGAAGTCAACACTGGAAGATCATCATCATCATCTTACCCTCCTCCCGCCTAGGTGGGGTCGGGTCTGCGGGTTCTTATTCTCCACTCTCGCCTATCCCCCACCAAGTCCCCCTCCACCCCGCACGTCTCCATGTCCCTCTGTACCACCTGCTCCCACGTCCGTTTTGGTCTTCCCCTACTCCTGGTGCCCCCTTGTTGTTGTTTGTTTGTTGGTGTTTTAGGGCCCTTCAACTACAAGGTCATTAGAGTCCCGTCCACTGTGTAGTTCTGACGCAGAGGCTGCACAGACACTACACTAATGCAACGATTTTTGGATACTAGCGTAGGGTTGCCATACGTCCCGGTTTTGAGGTCTGTGGACATGTCCCGGTTTTGAGGTCTGTGTCCCGGTCGATTTAAAATTTTCGCATGTTAAACAACTATTTTTTGATAATATCATTGCATTCAGTACTGCGCATATACAGTACATGCCTAGAGATTTGGTACAAATTCGTCCACGAAAGTACATCACAATTTGCCAGTGAAACTGACTGTTCGGGAATGATCCACCATTGATCCCTGGGGCGGATCCAGACGAGGGGCAATGCAGCAATTGCTCCCCCCTCACTGCCTGAGAGGGGCGCAACTGATGAAACATTTTTGCATTGCTATCCCCATTTCTATCCTGCCAGTCCAAAAGTTGCAGTCCAATCTGTAGTTGGCTAAACCACTGAAGATAGGTCATTGTCAAAGATCCAGGAGAGGACCTTTTTGTAATTGCTAGCTAGATGTATACTCAGGGATTATGAATATTTAAAAATATTTGGGGCGCACATTTTTTGAAGTTCTACCCCCACCCAGATCCGCCACTGATTGGTCCTAACGTTTTTTGGGTCCTCTAAAATATTTTATATTTCAATGCGTTAGTGAAAGGATTATGGAATTTTTTAATAAAGCTATGAATGTTTATAATATGAATTCTTGCCATTTTGTTGAAAAACTATTTTTAAGGGGGGATGTCCCGGTCGGTGGTCCGACAATTATGGCAACCCTATACTAGCGGCACACAGTTTTCCGAAGCAGCCACCCCTGTCAGTACTAACTGGGGTTGCGTTGCTTAATTTCAGTGATCAGACGAGAACTGGTGTGTCCAACGCAATTTGCCGCTTCGCTTGGTGCCCCCAATGACATGCAGTCCCATAATGGACCTAATAAGCTCCTCCTCCTCTCTCCTCATCACATGCCCATACCACCTCAACCGTTTCTCCCTCATCTCTTCCGCGATGTCTCCCACCCCCAGGTTACCTCTAATGTAATCATTTCGGACTCTGTCGGCTCGTGACACCCCAGTCATGTAGCTCAACAAGTGATCACTGGAAGATGTCTGTCAAATTTGAAGACTACCCGTCTCGGTGGGTTTTAAACCACCATCTAGAAAAGGAATAATAAGAACAGTTGGAATACGTGTTTCTAAGGGGAACTGAACTCAGTCCATCTGCACATCAGACGGATGCTGTATCAAATTCTCTTCAGGCCTGGAAATTTTTAATCTGTAGGTCATAGAATTGATGCAAGCTTTTAAATTTGATTTCACGGACTGCAAGCCAGTCATTTACTTTCGTCACCATGGCTATAATAACACATTTACTCTGTATTTTTAAGAGTACCCTGCTAGCCTGAAAACTGAGGTCGCCAATCGCCATCACATTCTTTTCCCACATAATGTCTCAAATTGTTGGATGGTACCCAATGGCATCACTAGAACTTTTGCCGTCCCTCACCATGCCCCTTGCAGCCGCCGTGGTAAAGGCAATAAAACAATCACTGTGTCGTGACTTTTATTGTTTAACATAAATAAAATAATTGTCGAAAACTAAACTGTGTCTCACGTGAAAACTGCCGCCCAGGGCGGACCGCTCCCTCGGCCTCCTGAATATACTATTGATGTCATTGTTGACTCCTTTTTAAGTTCCATAATAGAATTACACTAAGGTATCCCTCGAGTCTTGAAAGGGTGATTAGGAAGGAGGCTAATGACATTTCTAGAACCTCAGGCTTCAATCCGTTCCTTAAATTTTGACCATGACTTCGTGCCTCTGTAACCCAGTTTACAACTACTTACCGCAAATTCGGGAAGGCCAAAAAGAAATAAAAGGTAATAATATAGGTGTTAATAAAAAACAAAACAAGGGATAGAAAGATAAAAAAAGGTTTTGGTTTACATGGATGGCTGGCAACCTAAAGTTTATACGGTATATTTTAAACTAGGAGTGTTTAACTGCCGTCCAACAACGGCTATTCAAGAATTTACTTCTAAAAAAATCTTGAGAAGTTACCTGGAAGCAAACAATTGCAACTTCTGACAAAAATAAAGATATGTCTTACAAATGCACAGGCGGCTCATGGGGCAGGGAAATACCAAAGCAGACATCAGAGCAGGTTGTACGAAGAGATACTATATGTTAGTGTTTGGCTGGATGGGGACCTGGTGAGGATAGGCGGGAGTGGAGGGCCAGATCCTGCTACTGACGGGATAAGGGTATGATTATGATACATACATCATCATCATCATCATCTCACCCTTCTCCCGCCTGAGGCAGGGTCGGGTCTGCGGGTTCTAATCCTCCACTCAGCCTGTTGTCCACCAGGTCCCTCTCCACCCCGCACACCTCCATGTCCTCCAGCACCACCTGCTCCCACGTTCGCTTTGGTCTCCCTCTACCTCTGGCGCCCCCAACCACCTGCAGTCCTACAATGGACCTAATTAGCTCCTCCTCTCCCCTCCTCATCACATGCCCATACCACCTCAACCGATTCTCTCTCATCTTTTCCGCAATGTCCCCCACCCCCAAGCTACCTCTAACGTAATCATTTCTGACTCGGTCGGATCTAGACACCCCACACATGTAGCGCAGCATTCGCATCTCGGCCACTTGCATTTGCTTTTCATGGTCCTTCCTAACTGCCCAGCACTCTGACCCATACAGCATAGCAGGCCTAACAACGGTTTTGTAAACCTTGCCCTTCAGCTTTATTGGGATCCGACGATCACACAGGATTATGATACATGCAGTCATACAGATATTGATAACAAATGGTACTCGCTCGACCTTGGGGTCTATTTGGACACCAAACTCACCTTTCATGATTATCTCAGTCATTTATTCTTCAACATGAAGCGGGCCTTGGCCACGATTAAGGGCTTAGGAGATTTATCTTTTTCCCCAATTGTATTAACATCTTTTTAGTGTTGTAATTCTTCCTATGCTTTTATATTGCTTAAATATTTGGGCAACCTGCGGTCAGTGCCGGATTGAGATATTGAGAGACCCTAGACTATTTCAATTTTGAGGCCCTGGGCTTCAGCCTACTTAGCCTAGTGGTAAATCCGGCACTGCCTGTGGTCCTTCTCTTCGCCATGGCATATGTACGTTATAAGATCGCCATAGGCCTACTTCCTTTATCTATTTGATAGGAAGAATCATGCAATTCCTATCTATTCCCCCGAGAATAATCTTTTATGAGAGCCCCTAGACTCCTTGCCCCACCTTTTACCGACTTCGGAATTGGTGGCGTTTTACCGTTAGAACTCTATTAAATTCACTAGATTTTTACAGTATTAATCTATCGCATATTTAACAGTAAGTTTGATGCACTTCCCTCACTGAGGAATTCAATTTTCGTATACTGTATCCATCGTTTCACACGGCTGTCTGATCTATTTACCTTAAATATGAGCCCCCTTAATTCCAACGAACCTTTCTTGTGGCACGCTGCGGTGCCTGTTGGTCGGATAGGTAACTACCTCGGCAGATCCCTCATTATGTCTTCCCTCTACCCGCTCGTCATCGGCCCATTTCAGTTACCACTTGCTTGGCTGTGCCTATTCTGCTCTCTGAATGGCTCATCATCAGTGCCGGAGTTACCATTAGGCTAATTAGGCTGAAGCTTAGGGCCTCAACATTTAGCGGGCTTCAAAACTTACGAAAAGGGCCTCAAAATGGAAATAGCCTAGGGCCTCTCAATATCTAAATCCGGCACTGCTCATCATCTTTGTTTGCTATCAGCCGGATCCGTTGGATTCCACATCGCTATTTGCTACTAGTTGAACTCCTCCTATTCTACAGTGACATTCGATGTGATCTAGTGCAGGTGTTTTTCCTGTTGACTAACTCTACCTATTAAACTTTTGGACTTCCTTTTACTTTGGAATGCACCTCCACGATGGCGGATCCACGCTTTCCCTACCACCATTTTGCCCCACAGACTTCCGTGGGTGGGCTTTGGAACTTCTAACTTGGCTCACTCCTCTCTCATCGATTTCTTTGGCTGTTTGGACGATCGCTCTTTGGCACTGCAGTAATGTCTGGATGGGGCGGTTTTCTGGATCGTAGTCTTCATGTGCTCTATTAAATCCAGCTTTTGCATCACTCCACTCGGTGCGATATTATTGTGTTTGCCAATTTGAATTTGTTTCTTTGTTGATTTGCTGTTTTTCTTCTCTTTGCTGCCCCGCCCTCCCCTTTCCACTTCCCTTTCCCACGAGCTGCCTCCGCTGGATTTCAACCTGTTATGGCAGCTTGGCGTTTCCCCTACCCTTTGTTGTCAATAACCCAATCAATAAACACCATTATATCAAATAAAAAGTAGTTATCAAACTTACAATTCACTTGGAAAGTCCAGTAATATTTACTAAAACGAGAGGTGGATTATTTCTCTTTTTTTTATGCAATCAAAAATGTGATATCAAAGTACAAACGGCACAGGCTTTCAACGGGTGCCACTCAAATATTCGTTCCCGAATGCAATTAGTTGCTTAATTACATTATAAAGTCCACATCAGTGCAAATAATTATTTAGCTACTAACATGTCGTCTTGAGAAAAACAAAATCTGCATACACTCTAGTACTTATCAGACAGCTATACGGTGCCCCTGACGTAACGAAATACAGTAATCAAATTAGGCAATACTTTATTATTTTAGTTAAGTATTGTTACATCGGCGTTGCGTGCGTGGGGGATATAGCTCAGTGGTAGAGCATTCGACTGCAGATCGAGAGGTC
>JAAFCE010009126.1:10084328-10386586 GCA_013389805.1 Trigoniulus corallinus | reverse complement strand
AGCTCAGTGGTAGAGCATTCGACTGCAGATCGAGAGGTCCCTGGTTCAAGCCCGGGTGTCCCCTTCGGCGTACCTTTTGTTTATGTTGGATAAATCTCTACTTTTCGTATACTGTGCTCAGGAGTCATAAACCAAACGCCGGAGTTAAACGCAATGAGAGGTATTGGATGAATGTCTTCTTTGGGGATGTAGCTCAGTGGCAGAGCATTCGACTGCAGATAAAGCCCGGGCGTCCCCTTCGATGTGTGCGTTATACTACAAATCGAGAAATTCCTGGGGCGAGCCCGGGTGCGCACTACGTCAGCAGCTCTATTCCACGAATATTATTTCAGTGCTGTCAGAAAATTAAATGAGAAAAACAACAGAAAATTTACATGAAATTCATTAAGTCACATATCAAGCACCTATATGCAAATTACACACCCTTTCAAAACCACATGCAGAATTTTGGAGCAATTAATAAACCCCCCATTTTTCATCATATTCTTCCAGTTTTTAAGATCTGGGATCATGACAGTCATATTTAATTTCCATAACCAGATTGTGACATTGACGTCACTGTCATCAATTATTATGTCTAGGATACAATAGGATACAATGCTGCAAGGTTGTGTGTTCCGTGTATACTCATATTTGAATAATCAGATTGTTTGTCATCATGTCTAACGAAGCACCGTGACGCGGTGAAAATCGAAAAATGTTGCTCCTGAATATGTCAGTGATATGGACTGCTGCGCAATATTGTATCGTGCTTTCCGTTTCAGTTGGGCTCCACAAATTTGATATGTGGAGCGGATGCTTTTCAATACTGACGTTGATTCATTGTTGAACTAAATTCGGGACTGATTAGCAACAGTTTGTACTAGGCATGGATTACTAGTGTTATTAACTCACTACAGTACATTCCTCCTACAAACGCCTGTGTAACTTCTGTGGCAGTGCTTGCCTACTGTAGCCAGGAATCAATGCAAAGTACATGGCCTGTCTACTCCCTATTTCTTTATCGTTTCTGCTGTGTTTATTTCTATTTTCTCACTGGATCTTTAGAACTTATGGATGGATACAAGATTTTGGCGAAAAAAAGCGCCCCAACAAAGAAAACTAGGATGATAAATAAATGGAGCGGTTGCAGCATTAGGTTTACAGCCGGCTGCATAAAAATACGGTCCAACAGATCGTTCATATGTCCCAATGGGACAAAAATGCCCCCTCCCCCGATCCCGCTATAAACGGGAAGAGGGTTACTGATGATGATGGACGAATACAAAACCTTGTTCTGCTGATTTGCCTGGTTCTTGGTTTGGCAAGTGAAGGAATTGACTCAGCAACCTACGACATAATGATGCTATTTTTTCTTTCCTCATTAGCACCTTGAAAGGCCTTAGTCTATTATCCCAAACTACAATAGTGTTAATGGTAATTATGATAGCCAGATCAGGGAAGGTTGAACGTTCTAAACCTGGAAATTTTGTACCTCTACACAACAGCGGAACAAGCGGAGCTTCTTGGGGGTCCCTTCCCAGTTGAAAGTTAAGTAGCATTCAACCCTGGTAATCCTTTAGGCCCTCTTGTATTCCCACACCCTGGAATCATGTGTATTTTTGTAGTCCACAACACTTATAGAACCTACGTGTATGTAGAGCATATACAAAAATTGCTTTCATGTTCTAATTTTGCTACTGATTTGATATTTTAAATATTCAAAGTAAAATTTCACAAACAACAGAATGAGAAATAATATCAATACGTATCGCTCACCCACGTAAATTTTACTTCTTATGGCCCGCGTTGAAATGAATTCGACACTCCTACTTTAGGGTGTCCAATTCCCCCTAAGCTTGTCAGAAACTTATTGACCAAAACGACGGTAAGGGTGGAGCCCTGCACTAATACTAAATCTTAAATGTGTATTTACTGAGAAAACTAGCACTAGCCTGTCGTGATACACTGTTGCCTAATTCTCCTTCACAAGTGGCGGGGGGGGGGGGGCAGTCGGTATGAAGTCAAAAATCCCATGAAAGTGTCCACATTCAAATAAAATTTTGATTATCACATAGTTTTACAATGGGTCTTACAAAGGACTAATTGCCCCAAGTGATGACACACTTTGTCTAACCTTGGTATACATTAATTACACTTAAAACTTTATACCTAATTTTTGCAACAAGGTGTTATTAATCATATTTCTGTTGTACTACGCTCTATTGGCAGAAAACAAATGAAATATTTTATGTATCCTACGATGCTACAATAAACCCAAAATTAAAACACGAAAGAAGGTGCCTGAAGCAAGGAGAGAAAACAAAGTCGTCAGTTGAAATCCAAATTATGTTAGTTCCGAAGATTGCACATAACAAAGGCTTTGACATTGTTTAGAAACCATCATGCATGATACTTTTAATCTTTAAATCAAATTTTACCTTGGAGTTACTTACATACGCATTTCTATGGGTTCATATGTTGCTCAAAAACAGAAGTGAACCTTAATTATGGATAATTAATCAGTGTTTCAGTGCAGTGAAGAAATAGATTTGGGATCCACAGGACCAATATTAAGTGGATGAAGTGAAGACAGGCAAGTGGCGTCCTGTGTGATCAGAGAGTCCCAATGAAGTTAAAGGAATAGTTCTACAGGGCAGCAGTTAGATCAGCTATTCTATATGGAGCAGTGTTGAACAGTAAGAAGAAGGCACGAAAAAATTAGAGAAAGCAGAAGGCACTAAATATTAGGGGTAGCTTCGGGGTGAGGGACATTTCGGAAAAGATGAGAGAGAACAGACTGACGTGAAATGGTCACGTGTTGAGAAGAGGGAAGGAGGAGCAGATTAGGTCCATTACGAGGATGGATGTTATTGGAAGCACTCGGGACAGGGAAAAACCAAAACAGACGTGGGCGCAGCTGTACGAAGCAATATGATATTGTGTGGGGTGGGGACTAGTGTGATGTAAGCGAGAGAAAAGGTTAGAGCTCGCAGAACCGACCTTGCCACAGGCGGGATAAGGGTATGACGATGATGAAAATATACTCGCAGCTAGCAGAGTAAAACCGTCGTCTAATAGATTGCCTTGGTCTTTTATCCTGTCCATTGCTGTTCTGTTTCGAACTTCTGGTTGGTTAATCCCATCGTGCTTTTCTTTGTCTTGTTGGTGTTTCAGGGCCCTTAAACTACAAGGTCATTAGAGCCCCATCTATTGCATAGTTCTAATGCAGAGACAACACAGACATAACACTAATGTGACGAATTTTGGGTATTATCGGTATTAGTGGGTATTACCATGTTAGTACTAAGCTGGAGTTGCATTGCTTAACTTCAGTGATCAGACGAGAACTGGTGTGTCCAACACAATGAGCCGCTCCTTCCAATGTTGCCAGAGCAGGGAAAGGGTTAGCAAAGATAACAGAAGATGCTGCGGGAACACCAGGGATTCATTTTTTGAAATCAAGTCTTTCAGACTGTCGAGCTCTTTGTAATTTGAACCACAGTGCGAGAAAAAGGGACGCCCTCAGTTCCGAATTGAGGTTTTCAGGGGCCCTTAAAGAAGGGGGACACCAAATGCCGAAGTCGTAACTTTTACCAGCAGAGGAACTATGGATATACAAATATAAAACTATGCGAAAGTTTCGAGCCTAAAATTAAGTTCGAAGTAAAGCTTAAACTTAAATGACACCAGGTCCTTGGATAGGACCTGATGTCACTTAAGCACAACACCAGTTAAGTCACCGAATTTGACCGAAAAGACTTAATTGGCCTCACAAAATGACTTTGAAGAAGAGTACCTATTTACAGGTCTCTTACTGTAAAAGTGTACTGTCACGTAACTAATATTTAAGTGGTACGGATAAGAAAGCCGTGGGGTAAACAGAAAGAAATGGTTGGACCGACCAGGTTGCACTTAAACATCCGGATCAGGATGCATGATGAATTAATGTATTTTTTCTTGTATTGTTGAAGTTCTTAATGCTAACGAATGTCACTATAATTACTAAGGAAAGACGTCATTAGTCATGGTACCACAAGGAAGGACTTCATGTTTGCAGATATCATGACTCACGTGACAGTTTATATCATCAAGAAATGATCAGGTTTAATCGATCTCGTTAGTTCATTTCGTCGAGTAAACTTGATTCTTTAGCCCAAAATACATAGATCCGCCCCTGGATGATATCGGTCACTTTCTTGATGATAACAGGGAGATCTCGACCAGCGTTTTCCTAATACGATTCTTCACTCTTTTTTGTTTTTTGTTGGAGTTTAAGGTCCCGTCAACTACGAGGTCATTAGAGACCCGTCCACTGTATAGTTCTAATGCATATACTGCACAGACACTACACTAATGCGACGATTATTGGGTATTAGCAGTACCCAGCTTTCCCGAGCGACCACCCATGTCAGTACTAACTGGGCTTGCGTTGCTTAACTTCAGTGATCAGACGAGAACTGGTGTGTCCAACGCAACTCGCCGCTCCCCACTCTTTTTTGGTGAAATAGATGCCTACTAATGTTAGTGTGACATAAAGACGTCGATTGGGCTATTTGTTGTAATAATATGAAAGCAGTCCATTTGACCTAAAAATGATTGTGTGGTCAGTCAGAATCATTGGTATTCTGGAGAGAACATATCTGGAATGATCTTCTGTATGAATTCAGCAAGGAAGGGTGCCTTAAAAAGCGACCCTCTTCGGTCCAGGATCGAACCTGAATCTGGAACCACTACGCCACCGAAGTGGGTCATCTCTCATGTGAGATACCGGAAGCCCGGCATTAAAGAACAATATTTGGTATGTGCCTTTCTTGGCCCACCGCAGGTAACCAACTGAACAATGACAACTGACGTTAGGATTAAGGAGATAGGGCTAAATATTGGGTGTCCTTAGCGTGTCTCCATTGCGGCATCATCGACCATTATGCTAAATAAAACGGGGTGCAGGTTCGTCAATGTGCGACATAGGTCATTTTACAGATATTTTTGTACATTAACCATTTAACATCAAGAAATCTTGGGTAACTCATTGGAACCTCGGAATGTGCGATAAGCAATGTCATCCCGGTATTGCCTTGACCATTTTACACATCTTGCTATAATTTGAAGGTAACTAGGATGGACTGAAGACGGTTCTATAGCTGATGAGGTGATGGAGCCCTTGGTTCCGGATTTATTGGGAGCGGCGAATTGCGTTGGACACACCAGTTCTCGTCTGATCACTGAAATTAAGCAGCGCAACCCCAGCTAGTACTGACATGGGTGGCCACTTGGGAAAATTGGATACTGCTAATACCCAAAAATCGTCTCATTAGTGTAGTGTCTGGGCAGTCCCTGCATTAGAACTATGCTGCGGACGGCGCTCTAATGACCTTGTAGTTGAAGGGCCCTAAAACACCAACAAACAACAACAACCGGGTTTACTGCAGTGTTTCTAACTTTTTTGTCAGAGATTTCCACACAATGACAGCAATTAAATTTATATTCAATGTAGTTGTTATGTTATCTCTAAATTTAATTTCAAATCGACCCAACAACTCATTGTAAATGTATAATAACCATGCTAGTTATTGATGTTAAGAAACACTCAGCTTTGGCCGTGATATTTTGTTTCAAAAACTAAACCACACTAGAAATGATAAAGAAGGTAAACGTGAACCTTAGAACAAGATGGGTTTTGGGGCTAAGTAACATCGTTTTAAAGGACAAGCATGAAATGCATTTTAATAAACTCTATATTAACGTCGGAATTTAAAATATTGCGCAAATAACCATATTGCTACGTACCAGTGATGACAGACGGATGGGACAATTATATCAGAGACTTTCAGCTGATGTATACTAGCATTGAAGAAGATTTGCCTCGTTTGACTTTAGTTATTTAACGTTGGTCAACCTACTCATCATCATACCTTTATCCCGCCTGTGGCAGGGTTGGGTCTGCGGGTTCTAGCCCTCCACTCCTGCCTATCTTCCACCAGGTTCCGGTCCACCCCACACACTACCATATCTTTAAGCACAACCTTCTCCCATGTCTGCTTTGGTCTTCCCCTACCCCGGGTGCTTCCAACCACCAACATTCCCATAACTGACCTGACGAGCTCCTCCTCCCCTCTTCTCATTATACAGTATGTCCATAACATCTCAATCTACTCTCCCTCAGCTTTTCCGCCATGTCCCCACCTCCAAGCTGCCTGTAATATACTGTACGCTGCTCATTCCTAATTCTATCAGCCCTCGACACTCAACTCAAGCATTCCCATCTGTTACTAGCATTCTATTTTTGAGGCTCTTCTTCACTGCCTCAAAACTCATAAATGCATAATAGCATAAATGGCGTAGAGATTGCCGTGTGAAACTTCCCTTTGAACTTCATTGGGAGCCTCCTGTCACACAGGACTCCACTTGCCTGTATCCACTTCAATCATCCCCCATCGATTTTATTGGTCACATCCGAGTCTACCTTTCCATTGCTCTGGAACGCTGATTCCTAGTACTTTTCCTCTTACACCTTTGTTACCAGCTCGCCCCTTCCCCCCACCCCCCCTTTTCCCCCCCCCCCCCCCCCCCCCCCCCCCGAGAGAACGTCACCGTTCCTGTCCTTCCTAGTTGAAAGCTAAATACTTTATCTTCTTCATGTTCATCTTTAGGGTTCCCTTTTCTATCGTTGCTCTAATATAGTTTAGGCCCATCTGTACTTGTATTATGGAGACACTAAGTATTCCTACATCTCTGTGAATACCATGCACTGATGGGCCCATTCTCCTGCTCCAGTCAGCAGTTGGGCCATAACTAGAATTAAAAGGTGTGGACGTAGTGATGGAAGCGGCGAGTTGCGTTGGACACACCAGTTCTCGTCTGATCACTGAAGTTAAGCAACGCAAGCCCAGTTAGTAATGACATGGGTGGTCGCTCGGGAAAGCTGGGTACTGCTAATACCCAATAATCGTCGCATTAGTGTAGTGTAGTGTCTGTGCAGTATATGCATTAGAACTATACAGTGGTCGGGTCTCTAATGACCTTGTAGTTGATGGGACCTTAACCTCCAACAAACAAACAAACAAGTGGACGTAGTGCTGAACCCTGGTGTACTCCAACCTTCACTAGGAAGCCTCCAGTATTCTCCAAGGAGTCCTTACTCTGGCTATGGAACCATCATACATATCCTGTTCTATCCTAATATGTCCTTCTTGTACCCCCTTTTTCGTAATACAGTACTAATAATGTTAATTTACCGATGGCAAAAATGAGCTCGTACACCTGGGGATTTTGCCGATCTACAGGTAGGCCTACATTTTACTCTATGTAGAAATGGTTCTGTTAATGCGGCAGTGACATCGTTCACACCACACACAAGACCAAGGCTTTACTTCCCATCCTACAGAAGGCTCACTTGGAGTTTGTTTCCTGAAAGTCCATCTCTCTCTGTCAGGGTCTAAATGACTCCCAAGCCTGGTACACCATCACTGCGCCATTAACGCGAGCGAGGTTATTTTTGGTAATTAGTCCAGTGCAACTGGGCCTGGAGAATAGGATGTCCTATGCCAAGATGAAGTAGGTTGGGCGGTTACTGTTAGCAGGCGGTTATATGGTCAAGGGCAAGGGCACATTCTAAAAGTTACGATTAAGGTCCCCATCTTTTCCTTTTTCAGGATTGTGTGACCTGCCCAGTTGGTGGTGGAATGAAGGCAATGCATTCGAATGACTGGTGGTGGTGAGACACCTCATTTAACGCCTGTGCGACTGCCTCCAAAGCAATTTTCGGACGCCATAAGAAAGTTCCTACATCTTAAGTAATATCATACCCACCACACGGGAGTGGACACCTGCACTTTTAGGTTTTCCATCGCCCGAAAGCAGCCACCTGCCTCGACCAAGATTAAACCTGTTCACCATGAGTTCAAAAAGTGCAGGGTGGATAAATATTTGGTTATAAATAAGGGAGTGAAAAACTACACTCGACCTCGCCATGGGCGAGACAGGGGAAATGATGATTTAATAATAAGGCCCTTGATTAGATCCAGCATCCAACTATGAGGGGAGAAAAGGTCCCTTTGTCAGATTAGCAGCTACCAGACCAACAAAAAACATCCTTAAAGGTTAATTGATGAATAATTCAAAAAAACAATGGAAAATTTTTATCAGCTGCTACATGTAGCCTAGGGAAGTTAGTGGTTCAATTTTTTATTATTTATAATCATCATATGTTCGGTTTTTTTGCGTATGTTCAATGTTGAACAACATGCAAGTTCCTTATCATATACGTACGTCAGGGATCACAGCGTAAGGACACATATACGTGGGGGAAATGAAGTTACTCAGAAAGGAAAAATATCCACACTAAATTAATTTAAACAAGATAATTTCAATCAAATAGATGCCAAGTGAAGGTCATCACTGATTAATAAATGGACCAATGTTGGACGTCAGTCTAACCAGTACAGAGCCGGTATTTTTGTTACCAAACAATTGTAATAAAGGGGGGCAATATAATGTGCCAAGCACTAACTAATACACAACGAATATTAGAGTTGTACATAAAAAATGAAATGGTCACGCTGCTGACACACATCCATTCACATGTGATGCGAATACTCAATTTGGACACGTCATGAAATTAATCTGACAGGTCTCGACATAATAAGAAAACTTAATGCAAATAAGATAGACGTAAAACAACCCAATAGAAATCTCGACATTTTGAAAGTGTCTAAGGGAAATGTCCTATACTCAGTGCCGGATTTACCATTAGGCTAAGTAGGCTGAAGCCTAGGGCCTCAACATTTAGAGGGCTTACAAACTTTAGAAAAGGGCCTAAAAATTGAAATAGCCTAGGGCCTCTCAATATCTAAATCCGGCACTGCCTATACTAACTAAAAACAACAACAATTTAATACTAAATTACAGCAAAGCAACTACTAACCCTTTTCCCGCCTATGCCTTTGTCCCTCCAAATGGACACATGGACGATCTGTTGGAAGCTATGGCATTCTCCTGACGTTATGGGGCGAGCTTTTACACCTGGAAATTTTGCCGCATCTGAAGGGTTAAGACCCTTCAGAGGTCCGGCTATTGGAAGTAACATAAGCACTGCGGTCGGGTCAGTGTGACCCGACCATGTTAAAATTGCAGAAAATGTACAAAAAATACTATGAAGTGTTTACATCTTCTAAATAACTCTTCTAAGTACATTTGCAGTCTAGGCCATGCAATATTATAACCAAAAAAGTATTAATTTATCCCCCAAAGTTTCTATTTTGACTGTATAATGCAATGTTGGAACAAGTGGGGAAGACCGGAGTCCCCCACAGGCAACCCAGCCAATATTCCTGTGGGTTCCAAACGCGTCGCTGGGGTGCCCCCATTCAGAGCATGTTCAGTGGACCCACAGACCCGACCCTGACATAGGCGGGATAAGGATGTGATGATGATGATACAAATGGGAAGTTTGCTCTTCTAATTAACTGCTATTTTGCTAGTTGATGGCCAAGAATTTTAACAAAATCTCTCCTAGCTATTCTATAACCAGCCTAGAAACCTAGTAACCAGCTCCGCAATATGGATTAGAGTTTTGGGCTGTGAGGAAGAGCCACGTCAATAGAATAGCTGAGATGCAAATGCTGCAGAACATGAGTAGGGTGCTGAGAGCTGGTAGAATTAGGAATTAGTATATTAGATGTAGCCTGGGGGTGGTGGACATCACCAACAAAAGGAGGGAGAGTAGGTGGAGATGGTATGGGGACATGTAATGAGGAGAGGGGAGGAGGAACTCAATAGGTTCATTTCAGAAATTAAGGTGGATGGAAGCATCTGGGGCAGGGGGAGACCAAAGCAGACGTGGGATCAGGTAGTCCATAAGAATATGGTAGTGTGTGGGGTGGACAGGGACCTGATGGGAGATAGATAAGAGTGGAAGGCTAGATCCCACAGACCCGACCCTGCCACAGGCAGGATAAGGCTGTGATGATGAAATTTCAACCAGAATTTCTAATAAGTTGAACAAGGCAAAGCAGGAGAATTTGATAGTTTCTTTAGTCCCTCTGGTTGAGTCCCAAAAAGTTTCATTTTGAGTAAATAAAATGGTCTAGTTTCCACCATGGTGAAAACAGTGGTGAAATATAGTTTTTGGCTTCTTGGATAAGGACCATATTGCAATGTGAGGGGGCAAGTAAGGTGTTTTGCCGCTATAGAAATGAGATGCACAAACAGTACGGTCGGGTCAAAATAGCTGTTACAAGGATACTAATAATTGCAATGAACTTCAAAACAATACTAGCTAAAATATATGTGAAAAAAGGAATTTACATGTAAGCACAGCCACATAGCACCACATATACACATTAAAAATTTGCAAACAAAAATCACTCGGGTCAAACAGACCCGACCGGAGTGCTGAAGGGTTAATAGAGAGGGTTCTTTTACGTGCAAATGACATTGTACACCACACAAGGCCATGGCTTTACATCCCATCCGATGGTAGTAGACACTCTCGGGGTCTTTGTCTCTCTCGTCTGAAAGAAGCAACCAACCTCGATCCAGTATCAAATCTGGTTCCACTGACGCAGTAATCGTGCACGTCACCCTTTGGGTTACCCAGGCAGATCTAATACTAATTATAAATTAAGAAAAAAAATCAGAAGTTAAACTCTTGATAGCATTAATGATAGCATTAAAGAATTAAAGTGCAATATATCGCTATAAATGGTTACAAAGTAACATTATTATTAATCACATGCTAGTTACTCTTAAGTGCCACATCACTTTATATGCTGAAAAAAATACGTTATTAGAAATGTCTGACAAAAATTATGGCAATGAGATGTGCTGATGCAATCCATTTAACACAAAATATGAACAGTTTCAAACTTAGAAGAAAATTACGAGGTTCAAGAAGAATATTGTCTCAATTCGGTCATGGTGCGGATCAAAGGGTAAAAAGGATTTATTAAATGCCTTTGACTCTGTCTCTCTCTTTCTCTTTATTCACATTTTTTTTACAAATTCATCACAAATTACAAACGTTTCATTTAAGTTCCTTAAACATTTTAAACTTTCTTATCACAGATTCGAATACCAACAATATTTTAAATGTAGTCGGCTAAAAATACAAACGTAACGTCTCTATTCAACAAATTGTATACATATATAATGACATTAACTTAAAGACTATGTGTAAATTTGCACACAAAAAAACATGTGCACTTCTCTACAAGAGAAGTGTGCCTGTCTTATTATATAGCACACAATCAAATTGCAAGTTTGAAACCTGATGTACAAATATTACAGAAATCAACATTTCTCGATGCCAGTCAGCCAGTCAGTTAGTTAGTTAGTTAGTTACCTAGCAAACGATTCTAACAGAAGTCACCCCAGCTTAATAAATACATCGACTTCAAAGATATTAACAGGTGTGATCTGCAATTTCAAATTTCAGTTCTCGATCTTGCGTCAATGAGTTGCTCTGGATCATTAACAAAGCGTATAATTATCATTAATTGTTCAAGGCTCAAAATGAGTACTAATATGCAGTATATCGCAAGGTAACAGTAAAATCATCACAACCTTCATTTAAATAGTACAGAGGTGAGATATGGTTGTCCAAATTTGTCATATAAGACTAATGCTCGATTTTAACTTGCAGCTAACTAAAAACCTTTTCCAGGAACTTCAAGACAGAACACTACAAGTAGTGTAACCATCTCAAAGTAAATATATGTTTTTACGCGTCTTCAAATTATCAACCTTATGTTATACTACAGTGAGGATGGTCATGAACTGGATGCATAAGAAATGCTAATAGAGACGAGCAAGTGTTTGCTGCAAACTGTGTTGACCAATACTAGTTCATGTCTCAACCCAAGTTGACATTTGTCAGTATCACATTCAAACTAAAGTCATTCATTATTTTAGAAAATCCTGACTCTACCTGATACGGGATTCCAGTAATCATGAACGGAGCAAGTGACATCACACACCCACGGTTTTTAGTTTTTATGCTACCTGCATCTTGTCTCTCCCTTTTGAGGTGTACAAACCATTGGCGAACCAGCGTTTGCCAAACCAAGATTGGATAATCTAAATTTATTCATTTAAAAGCTGGGCCACCTAACTTACAACAAGTACCTTGCGACCCTTCTGCGAAAAACTTGAGATTGTTGGTTCCTAAACAGAATCTTCAAGCATGGTGAGGGGCACTGTGACAGTGTGTAGCACATACAGGCGTCACGATAGGAAAGGCGCCAAAATTGTTAGGTGTTCAGAAAATACTTGAAAAAAATTTTTTTGATGAACTTATATTTCATTTGTCCTCCCTGTTACGTTCTAATAAAGTGGTTTTTAATGCGAGGGAAGGTATAGGGACCAACTAAAGTTCTGCAACTGGTGCCAGACACTACGGGCGCGCTCCTGAACATGTGATATGCGACTGACTGCAAACCTTCAACGAATGTTAGAGGCCATCTATCTTACCTTGTTTGCAAGGAATAAAATGGCCCTAAGCACTAAAATTATGCTTACATCAGTGCACATTTAAAGTCATTTGAACCCTGCAACAACCTTCTTGCTAATAGTTCAGCCATTTTCTACTGAGCAGAAAATACAAACAAGTGATTAAATGTTGGTAGTGAATCAATAAGATTTTCTGGAAATCGCCAGATCTAATTAATTTGACTCAACAATTATTAAAAAGTATTTTTTTCAATATTTAAATAGCACAAATTAACAGAATTACTAAAAGAAAAACAAACTGTACTTTAACTTAGTATTATCATATATTCTGTAATAAGAATATCGATAAAAGAAACTATTATGGCAAAACAATCTCACTGCAAAGTAGTTTTTTTTGGTTGTGGATAAATTCAATCACAACTTTTTATCAAAATGTTGGCATAAAATTTATTTACATCAAAAACATTATTTGCAATCCTTTAAAATGACTGACTTAATAAAACATGATAGTAACACTTATACTCAACACGATGTCAGTAAAACCACAGCAAACATTCTCAACGAACAACCGGAAATTAACTTCTACTTTGGGATGGACAATTATCGAAATACTTGAGTATATGTCAGACTTTTGGTCAGCACCCAATTCTTTAAAACTGCATACTTATCACTAGCTCATCATCACTCTTAATACCATTTGTATTGACAAGCTGAGATAATGATGCTCCATTAAATAAAAAAAATTGGAAAAATTGCATGAAACCAAAAAAACAATTTGTCAGCTCTCTTTCTTGGTTGAGTTGGTATTTCTGCAAACTTACGGTTTTTTTTCAAACCTCCAGGCAGGAACAAATGAATTCGGATTTCACAGGGTTGAAGTCATCACAGTCCACAGAAAAATTGAAAAGTATTATTAAAATGGTGACAAACCAAACGTAATTTCTATGACGAAACTGAGCCCGAAGGATTTTCACTACTTAAAAGTTCCGCCATCTACAATATCTTTAAAGTTCAAGGGTCGTCATTAAGTATTAAAATTATCAACATTGACAACATTTACACATGCAAGAGAATAATCATACAATGTATAAAAAAAAGTAGTGCACTAATGTAGAACTCACAAAACATTTACACATCCGGACACTATTTCACAAATGACTCCCAGGGAAAAATATTTTTGATATCGTTGTCTGTGTCGTTTTTTACATTACTATTGTGCTCAACAATTCACCACACTGAAGCACTTTGCAGTGGGATATTTACAATGCCAGAACTTCTCCTAAAGAGATAGGAAAAGGAAAAAAGAAAAAAAAAAGAAAGTGAAACAGACATGAGCAAGTTGATCATATGAAGGAAATAAAAGAAATTGATGTCATGTGAGAAAATAAAACCAATTTGACATGTGTCATCATTTCAGCAATCAGATTAAGAAATGAAATTAAATAAAATTCAAATAAAGGTTGTGCCAAAGTTTCAGAAGAAACCAACCCTGTTGATAACAACACTAAGAAGCTCTTCAAAATAACTTTCTCTACGATCTAGATGCGGAGGAAATTATTTTTCACTATTGAACTGGCCTGTGTAATCTGGATAATAGTAAAGAAAACGAAGAAACATCTGTCTATCATCATAATGTCAAGAAGACAAGTCCATTAATTAGAATCCTTGCTTTTAAGGCAATTTATATTTAGTGATTTCAACAACTACGTCTTTAGACTTCCCTATAATTTTCACTAACACAAGGCTATCTGACAAATTTAGAACAAAAGGGTATTTCATAACTATCATTTAGGTGTATTTTCCAAATATGCTATACATGGCCGTGGTGGGATCTTTGAAGTTTCTTTTAATGGCTATTATTAAAGCAAACTTTATGGGAAGATAATAGAGAAAGATTTTGTGGAAAATCTGACAAAAGCTTCAGCTTGAAGTGTTGATCACATGCTTCAACAACAAAATAGTAAATAAACATTGGCCTGAGAAAGTAGTTTTCCAAGGCGTTTTTCAAAGTTTAGGCCATGCACGCCACAAAGACACAGCCCAGCGTTTCAAGTATACCATTATAAAATTATCTTTGTGCTTTACACTAAGTCAAAAGAACTATTCGCACTTGTGGCAACATGCGGAGTGCTACGATCGAGGTGTGTCCTGGATTTTCATTTGGTGCTGTTAATAAATATGCTTTGAAGGAAAAGCAGGAAGTGCCATCACTGTGACCCTAAACTGGAAGAATAAAAAACTATGAAGCGACAGGGTCAATGATTTTTACAACTGGAATTACATTAGACAAGATGGAAGTCTGTAAAACACTAAAAATCAGTTAAAATTAAGTCAAAGGTATGCCCTAAAACTTTCCATTTACCACTTAAAATACTGTACAAGAATTCAATCTTGCCAATGTTTGAAATACGCTCCGACTACATATCGGACCTCAGATTACTTCCTGTCTAATAACAAACATCTGCTCGCTCGTTGAACTACGAGCACATACCATGTCAAGTAAAGAAAGTCTAAAGAATTTAGACCTCAAGATCTCTCCATACATCAGTGACTTTTCATCAGCCAAGCTTCCACCAGACTTACCTCAAAATCAATTCACAATCTATCGAACATTTAAAAGGGGTAATTAAAACATGATTTCTTCATCAACAAAAACAACTTTAGAGGTTTATCTACGGAGTGTCAGTACCCGTTCCCCAAATAAACTCTGTTTTTCTTCCATTCGCAATCATTTAGGGTAAACTTCAATATTATCTAATCTTCGTTAGTACATATTTTAATTTTGGCTGTCCATTGAACAACTCTGTAATCTATTGTGGTTTTTTTGCATCCTTAGATAAGAAAAACATGGAAGAGCACCATAAATCAGCACGAGGATATTTGAACATCACCTAGGCACAATGAAATTAGTTTAAGGCATGCTTAGATTTATTTCAGATAAAGCTAGAAAACGTTGTGACAGAATTGAAGGGAAGAGGAGAAAGACGGAAAATGGTAGAGGAATAAGGATGGAAAATCTTTTCTTTTTCAATAAAATATTATGTGGAAGAGCGCTAAAAACGCTTTGTATCTACTGTAGGAAATGACTAGTCGTCTCGAAGATAACACATGACCCTCAAAAGGAATGGTCAAGCTTGCCGTTTTCTTCCCTTCTTGAGGTCACTGCTAGGATCGGATTCAAGGACGAGAAACGAAGCAAAATTAGGATTAATATTGTACCTCACGGATTGGGTCCGATGCAAAGCTTCGTGGCCATTGTTACTGGGGTGGCTTGAGCTCACAGTATGCCTCTTCCAGTTCACTTTAGGATCATCCTCTTCAAAAGCCAAATTGTCCTTTGCTTGAAATTCTACCAGCGACAGACGACGATTCTGATGATGCTGTGGATAATGTGGTAGTATCTTTTCACGTGACACTTCGATTGAACTACCACCACTGTTTTTGACTGGCGATTTGCGACTTTTATGACTATGACATTTGTCCTGTAAAATTATGTGCCTGTCATAAGGTGTATCGTAGTCCACCTCTAGGATAGTAGAAAATTTATGCGGGAATATGACATCTATGACAGCGATCACGGATCCCACTGTGACGCAGACAAAACCTGCAAAATTAAAATTCAAATTTTATTACATATCATATAATTGAAAACTTTGCTAGTAACACGTTAGGGCAACATCTATTTTCGTGAGATTTTATCTTCCATATCTGAACTTCGTATAAGTAACGATTTGGTGTTTCTTGGCGAGATAAATGACAGGAGAACCCTGCTGAGGTCAAGTCTTTCTTTCCCAAGCTTAAAACTGAAATGACAATTACTATGCATTTACGAAAAGTTATGATGCACGATACTTTAAATAACGCCTCGAGAACTACTAATGAGAATGAAAAGATCTGACTTGAACACATCGATTTAAAATAAAAGTCAGTAACATCTCAACCACTGCAGGGGTGATGGGGGAAAATGAGGAATGTACAAGATGTTAAATATTATATCACGATCATAAACTTACCAGCAGCTAAAACAAGCCAATAACACCATCCAAAAGAAAAGCGAAGTGTTCCAGTTTCAAATGGAATTATCATTGGATTTGTCGGCAAGTTGGCATAATAGACAACATTGGTTAAAAATAAAAGGAGGCCCGTTAGGATCATCAAATAAGCTCCATATCGTGGAACGACGCAGAATAATATATTCATCAGTAACCAAATTGCAAATGATGCCCTGAGAATAAACATGAAGAAAATTAAAACCTGTAAGCATTAAAAAAAAAAAAAGAAAGACAATCATGTAAAATGCTCTACTTCGAGAAGGATTGACGGCAAAATGACACGTTTCATTGTGGTATACACGTTATGTAACGCTCGCGTGATTTGTAAGAGGCCTCACAAAGTTTTGAGAGAGAGGAGGCACTACTGCGTGCATTCTCCAAGGTGCAAGGTTAAGAAATGTCGAATTAAACGCACAGCAACTCTGATGAGAGGCTTTATTTCCTTTCCGAATGAAGACAAAATATCTTCGTTTGAAGGCCACTTGGGTACGCCCTGAATGTTGGGATTCTTGCTCCTAGCAAGGTCGTTAGGCAAGTAGGTCCATCCCAACCACTGAAGATTCAAGATGAAGCAAGAGGGGGTAGAAAGGAGTCTTACGTTAAGACATTGACAATGGTTCGAATCATTTTAGTGGCATTTTGATGCAAATTCACTTTCAATTGTTTGTAAGTGCATTAACTACTTGTAGTTTTCAGAGTTGAGAGGAGAATGTGCAATACAACTAACTTTTAACAATTATGACTTCAGCATTCAATTACAACAAAAACTTTTGTTTCGAAATTTCAATGCTTGAAATTCAATTTTGCTCCACGAAGTTTGTTCTGCCTTAAATGCACTTTTACTTTAACGATAGCGAATTATAAACTTCAAATGATTTTAAATGCAACTATTTATCAACAAATAAGAAACGCCTAATACGAAGAATCCCAACCCTAACGAAAAACAAGGTAAAACTGCATTAAATAAAAGCAGGCCAGTAAAATTAATAGACTCGCACCGTCTTTATCCTTTTCTACCGTTTTAACAATAACACCACCACCATAATTCACAGGTCTATTCAAATGTCCCTTTTCTTAAAGCCTCTTGTTAAGTTGGTTTTTTTAAATCTTTTAACCTTATTTCTTTAATCACACAGATTAAACCATTTACATTGTACAATCAAATTTTACTTTTCAACTTTTGAGTATGCGAATAAATCTTCTTTCCTGCGATAGTTTGATTTGGGTCTCACTGACAATGGGCATACATTTGTGCCATGGCATTGTTAAGATATATTTTAATGAAAACGTGATCAACACAATTTTTTTCCCCAAAAGTCAATGAAAATCGCGGAAAATACACGTGTCCAACAGAAATACCCATGATAAATTACGCGCAACAATTAAATAATGACGCTTACAGATAACCTAAAAAAAATTCCAGGTAAAATACTTAATATAATTGGAAATGGTTCAATGCCCTTATATAACTTATTACCTTGCAGATGAAAACAGTTGCATCAGAATATTAAATAAAAGTGCAAGAAGGAGGCCACATTAGAATCAAACTTTTAATAAAATATTAATACCATGAAAATTAACTTACCATAAAATAATACCAGAAAAATATCCCGCTATCCTGTAACGTCCGCCCCAACTAAATCCTTCACCATCAAGACTTAAATACTCGACTATTGTTAGAATAGGAAATGGGAGACCCTTCCTCAGGGCTTCTTTATAACCTTCTTTAATCTGCGTCGCTATAAAAAAGTGAAACGTTTATTAGGTAAATTTGAATTATATGCAAAAATAATATAAAGTACATTATTTTCATAAAAAAAAATGTTGCATCTGATGGGAAAAAAATGTTTAAAACTTATCGGGTCAAAAGAAGGGGGAGTTGGATGTAATATTTTGCTAAATGTAGGACTGAAATAAAAAATCATAAAAGGATTATAAATTATGCAATTATCCTAAATGACTTATAAGGAACTTATTTGAATAACGCAACAACTTTTGCACCTTCCAAAATTTACAAATTAAATGTATTTTACTTAGTAATCACTGCGGAGATAACACAATATACAGCTTTGTTGGGAAATGGGGGAGGGGGGTAATAACACTGTCCTTTTTATCTCTTGAGAATGACCTCAAAAAACACGATGACATGAGAAAATTAAATCTAAACGATTGGCATCCATCCACCCGCCGCCGACTCAGGGACATTAGTCGTCAAAGCTTGGATTTGTCAAAAATTTCTCAACTAAAAGTTGGACAACCATTTTTCTATTAGCAGTCAATTCAATGTCTGTCTTCCTACTACTACACTACAGTTTAAAAGAAGTATTCGAAGTAGAAAACCACCCGTGTCAGTCAGGTGTTCATCACCGACACAATATTTACGTTTCACATCACAGTGTCAATATTAATATGCGACATTGAGTCATCTTTTATAGCTACAAAAGAATGACAGGCATTTCATTACTTTGACATCAGCACCTTCCTTACCAAAAGGAAATGTCAAGGATTTCTAATGATGCACAGTTGAGAAAAACACTACTAGACTTTCAATTTCTATCAAAATCAGATCCTCACCTTCTGCCCAATAAAAGCGCTCGTTATACTCAATATGAGACGTTTGGTTAACGTTTATTGGAGCTAACAATTAAAGGAAAAAGAAAAAAAAAAACAATCACATCCAAATATCAAACACACAACACATTTTGATTTCTTGAAGAAAAAAAATGGGGGTGAAATATCATCTCATCAACAACGAAAAAAGAAGCTCTTTTGCTTACCTAACCCAATTTCAAATTAGGCATGTTTTGCCGGGTACATTTTCTTACCTTTTAATGAAACATTTACACTGTTGAGACCTATATGCACTCCAATGTTTGCCATAATTTTATCCCTGGAGAACGATTTATAAGGTGTGGACGTTACCGTTTTGGCTACATGCCACTCTGAGCCATAAATGGACACTGCAAGTACAGAAAATCATTAATTAAAAACCATTCATCTATCGCCACCAGTTAAGTCACTTTATATCTCAACTTTAGCTAACGGTAACAATGTTGGCTAACAGGAATTTTAAAAGAGCTCTCATGCACATCAGAAGGCAACTGCAAGGTTCTGCTGATACCAGCTCAATTCGTACAGCATACGGTGACATACCGCCATCACCTCACCCTTATCCAGTCTGAGGCAGGGTTGGGCCTGCGGGTTCTTATCCTCCACTCCCGCCTATCCCCCACCAAGTCCCCCTCCACCACACATGCCTCCATGTCGTTTTGCACCATCTACTCCCACGTCCGTTTTGGTCTTCCCCTACTCCTGTTGCCCCCAATCACCTGCAGTCCCATAATGGACCTAACAAGTTCCTCCCCTCCTCATCACATGCCCACACCACTTCAGCCGAATTTCTCCTCTTTTCTGTGATGTTTCCCCACTCTCATCTTTGGTCTCCCTCTACCTCTGGTGCCCCCAACCACCTGCAGTCCTACAATGGACCTAATTAGCTCCTCCTCTCCCCTCCTCATTACATGCCCATACCACCTCAACCGATTCTCTCTCATCTTTTCCGCAATGTCCCCCACCCCCAAGCTACTTCAAACGTACTCATTTCTGACTCGGTCGGATCTAGACACCCCACACATGTAGCGCAGCATTCGCATCTCGGCCACTTGCATTTGCCTTTCATGGTCCTTCCTAACTGCCCAGCACTCTGACCCATACAGCATAGCAGGCCTAACAACGGTTTTGTAAACCTTATAGTAACTTTATAAATTATCTAATGTGTAAAATTGTGTACGCTTATACAAAAAAACTTCCAAAATATTACACTTATTAATTCCAAATTTCTTAATTAATAGGATGCAATGTGAATTTCGAGGATTAATATCTTGGAGCCCCTTTATGGCCAGGTAAGAGGCGAGGTAAAGGTGCGGATCACCAATTTTTAATTTTCAATGTCTTCATCCCTAGTCTTCCTATGTCTGCTACTGTACTTGTAGATTTTCCGCTCTCCTATCCCAAATATAAGGAACTAACGGGTACTCAACCCCACCATCCCACAGGCAGGGTCAGAGGTTATATATAAGTAAGACATCTTCAAGACCTGACACCAAGTGACCTATGACTTCTTCATAGTTACCGCAAAATTACATAGTCACTGTTATTCATCTCTTCACTAGGAACCTTAAGAGCATAAGTCGGTTGTGCCCTATGTCAAATTATTTATAAAATAACTATCACAGATCATGCAAAACTAAGAACATGATCTGGTGTACTGAAGTAGGCTGCAAGATTATCTAGAGCAATATTAAGTATTATTCTTTTAAGTCATTTAAAAAAAAATGTTGCTCATTTAAAACAATGAAATCTCCCAAGATAGTATTCCTAAAGTTATCAATCTAAGCTTAAAAGTTGTACAGTATGCCTCAAGGAGCTCCTCATTATTTATTTGTCAACTGAAATTAGAGAAAATTGGTATAATTTACTTAATAAACCTAAAATAAGAGTGAGTTGGCCTCAAATGAGGTTAAAAATCTAAGAGTTTACAAAGCATTCACAATAAATCTTTTGTAATTAGCTCAATCACCTAATTCAAATATTTTTTTTTTCTATTTTAGTGTTCACTCCCGAAATGTCTCTCACAAGTTGTTACGAATAAGTTTTCCGTTAAGTCAGGAAAACACTGGTGCTGTCTGGAATTAACAGAAATACAGACAGCACTTTCAAAAATCACATTAGCCTTAAATTATTTAGTCATTCATTAGTTACGTATGTTAGTAAGAATGGTGGCAAATTATTTTAAAAAAGCCATGAAGATAATAGTAGTATAAAAACATACCGTCCCCCTCACCTACTAGTACAGAGGTCCCATAACCATCTTTTGGAAAATTTATTTAATTTCAACTTTTGTAAACTTTCAATGGAGAGCAAGTGAGACAGAGCACCTGCCTTCCTGGACCTCAAGATATAAAATACAGTATATCACCATCACTAAGCCCTGTTCCCGCCTATGGCAATGTCGGTATCTTACTGGGATATGTTCGACGGTATTTTTACTCTGACGCCGGGGGTGATATGCTACACACCATAGCGGTCCATGGTTTTACTTCCCACCGTCCTTCCATCGGATGGAAATACAGTAAAGTCGTGGTCCGAAACAATCTAAACCTCAGTTCAGGGTCAAACCTGGCCCACTGACGCTAATAGTCCAGCACGACATCGACGTGAGTCTTCTAGATCCGGGGTGTCAAGCGTGCGGCCCTCACAATCAATACCATGTAGTATACGGTCTGCTCCTCAGAGGCGTAACGAGAGGCGGACAGTTGCTCCCGGCCCAGTTGGGGCGCTGCGTGCCATATTTTAATTAAAACTTATTAAATAACATTTCGACAATCGTCATGGAAAATTAAATCGACACCGTCAGGCCGGGTGTCTTGGTAATTTTAAAGAAATTACTAAAAAAAAGTCAACACTCCATGGCCCTCATGACAACACACATGTTACCGATGTGGCCCTCCGGGGACCCTCAGTTTGACATGACTGTTCTAGATATAAAAAAACGTAATATGAAGATTTAACAATCTGTGAATGTGTTCTAGTGTTAAAGTGTCTC
The DNA here is from genome assembly GCA_013389805.1 of Trigoniulus corallinus. NCBI lineage: Eukaryota > Metazoa > Arthropoda > Diplopoda > Spirobolida > Trigoniulidae > Trigoniulus > Trigoniulus corallinus. The sequence continues at coordinate 10,364,500 of JAAFCE010009126.1, read as the reverse complement.
AATGAGTTCAAATTTGCCTCTCACCCAGGCCTACTCTCACCACAGTCTACGACCTAATCAACTTGTTTGTACCGTTGTAGTATCACGTGCTTTAAAAATAACAATCATACGAAAAAAAAATGCTCCAAATGTGACCTACCCTTCAGTTAGATTATATTACTATTGGTGTCTCTAATAAGGTAGTAAAACCCGTCTGGTTACTGACAAGGCATTATCTATCGGGTTCTCATTACAACGATAGCCCCATGGAAGTGCTAATTTGTGTACCTAATAATTTTTTATGTGCTCGATTTAATAAGAAAATTGTCAGATTCGATCTAATAATCAATCTGAAGCCTAAATCTATCAATACATAATTTTACTTTTAGAATAAGAGACTTCACATCTGACAAGGAACTCAAGTCCCAACAACAGTATGCCAACACTGGGCCCATAATCTACGCTTAATCTTGTTATAGAGAAGATACTCCAAAATTTCAAACTTATTTTGATTGAATTGTATATAATTTTTTTTTTAGAAAAATCCTTTTAAGGCTATTGTTTCAAATCGAGGCAAATAAGTCAAGGAACAGCTTCAACATACAAGGGCGGATCTCTCTAGTTTGCTATGAAGCTTACGGTAAATACAATGAAATACAAGTTCAACCTACTTAAGTGTTGGAGGAAAAAAACAGGACAGAAATACGCATTTTTAGTAACGTCTCCTTCCACATAACCACATACTGTACAGAATTATTTTAATTTGGGAATTTATCACAGAAAAGACGGTTTAGTTTGACACCAATCATTTATAAGAGCAAACTATTTTGCATATACTGCACCATTTCATCAAGTCTCACCATTTCTCTAGTAAACTGTATAACAGTAGTCAAAATTAACACTTTAAATTGCATTCATATAAATTATAAAAACAAAAACATTGCATTATTTGGAGGAGAGTTCACTCCTCAAATAATCCAGGAAATGGTGGATAAAAATAGGAGACAACTTTGAAAGTGATAGGGATTTCGACTTTTACAAATGCGTTTGATATTCAAGTCCAGTTATACAGCTGGAAAACGCTAGGAGGAAAAGTGATTTCTACATATATATATTTTTTAAACTGTTAAAATCAAACTTAGGGGTGCGCCTGATGCGCAAAAATACAAGATAAATAAATTTTATTTGCAATAAAAAAATATTTTCTGGTTCTTTACCGTAAACGAGTTTCTATGACAGGACATGCCGACATTGATGCACGTGTTAAAACAGCAGGCACTGTACTATCATGACATACTTTTTTTTCTTCCATTTATTTACTTATTGTAAAAGGCAATCTCACAACTGATATTCAATTCGCGTAGCAAACAGGTCTACGTACATGTTCAAAATTACTTCAAAATTCTCTCTCTTCGTCTTTAAACTTCGTTCACAATTGAAAGTTTTTTTTCTCCAAAACAATATCCTTCAGTGCAATGGCGTAGCCAAGGGGGGGGTTTGGAGGGTTAAACCCCCCCCCCCCCCCCCTTGTGCATTGACTGCCAATTTGTTATCACAGATCAGTTATCTACAGCGAAGCGCTATACACCTTATCGCCGCGCCGGTCATATCCCCCCTTTAGAAAATTCTGGCTATACCAATGCTTCAATGGTATCCCAAATACACCACACACCAATTTTCCAGCCTGTGGTTGGGTAGGGTGTACATTTTTGCCCACTGGGACGCATAAGCGATCTGCTGGGCGATATTTACCAGCAGCTGACTACTAACCTAATGCTGCAACCCTTATATGCTTATTTATAAACGGCCTATTTTCCTTCTTTGGGGCACTTTTACTGATACCATGGGGTGGACGAGCTCCTACACCTGGAAATGTTTAGAGCGGCGAATTGCGTTGGACACACCAGTTCTCGTCTGATCACTGAAGTTAAGCAGGGGAAAACTGGGGGCTGCTAATACCCAAAAATCGTCGCATTAGTGTTAGTCTCTTCATAAGAACTATGCTGTGGACGGGGCTCTAATGACCTTTGTAGTTAAAGGGCCCTAAAACACTAACAAACAACAACAACTGGAAATGTTTATATATAGGTATATTTTGCTCCACGAAGAATGCGCATGTTTTTGTGTGCAGGTGACATCCTTCAAATTGTAAAAGGCCACAGCTTTACTTCCCATCCGATGGAAGAGGCACTGGGGATGATTCTCGCCTCCGTCCAGGATTGAATCTAGAAACACTGACAGTAAGTTGAGCACTAAGTATGCGCCACCGGGGCGGGTTATATCCCACCACATATTCTACGTTATTCTCATAACTCCCCAATACTCCACATGGAGGCTAGATAGAGGTCAAGCCCCTGGAGAAAGTACTAATTTCTTTTCTTAGTAGGAAGTTGGCAAGAAATGACAAGTAGATTTGCCATTGTTATTGTACTCATCGGTAATTTAATGATGGGACAGAGAGAGGCCAACAAAGGTAATATTGAAAAGAAATGATGGATAAGGTTATTAAGTAATTCATTTAATAAGGCAAAGGAGTTCTGTCTATACGTGGTACTGACAAAAAATACTCCCAATAAAGAAAACCACAACAGCCCCATTTCTCACAGTTCTTATTATGCTGTATTTGCTATATGCCTTCTAACTTGGCCCAAACGAAACAAATCACATCATTACAGACGTGTTTGATTGACATGAGTATATATTTAATGAGATGGTTTAAAAACAAACGTCTAAAAATATACCTAGGGAGTGGGGTGCTGGGAGAAGGGCAAAAAGGTGAAAAATATTAATACAATTTCAAGTTGTCAAGTTCTAGATCACGCAGTTACAAGGCTTTTTGCCACTGCTCCAACATGAGCAGTTCTCCCGACCACAAATTTCTTTAAGGTCCACACGAAAGAAGCCATATATGGTAATGGTCAGAATCTTCCTTTGATGGAACATGCACAGGAGTCTATTTTGCATTGGAAGTACACTACTACATTTTTTGGCAAATTGAGTACACTGGAAAACATCTTATCTTGCCCTTCCTTGTCCCGTTTAAACGAGGAACATATGGGCAACAAACTTCCCGAAATCTCATTTCGTCTACAAGATCCTATAGTGCATCTAAATAAACGTTTGGCTCCATGTGTTTCCGTTCATGTACCCTTCAGGCTGTCTCATGGAACAGCGTAGTAAATCCCAAAAGGGGTAACTTAAAAGTGTGAGAAGAACTCTCGACAAAAAACATCAAACGATACTCAACCCAATTTCTGCATTAATTTTGTCTGTCAAAATCCGAAAGAATTTTCCCAAACCCATTTACATCTGGATTCTTACACATCACATCATAATTATCGAGTGTCTATAGTGAGATTATCCTACACCCAATATTAGGCGTTGTCCCACGATTTTCACGAGTCTTATACCATCCTGCAGTTTCAAATTTGGTATACATGAAACAAACCAATATTTAAACATTTTATAGAAGAATAAGAAAAAACAAATCTTAGTTGTGAATAAGTGTCCGACAAATGTCGGTGTGTATAACCTCTGCCTATGAGTCATTCAACTGGTGAGTTCACTCCAATAGTTAACAATCTGACCACGTAACAAGTTGTCCAAGGTAGGTATTAGTCAGTACAGTCCTTTATTTTATTTCCAGAGACTAGCACCAATATTCTGTAGGTATACTTTATAAATCTGTTTCAAGGAAGGGGCCAAACCCGCGGAACTACATACCAGTTTTTCAGAAATGTTGGCGTTATCAAAGTCTCATCAAATGGTGGGCACAGTGTGCTACATGGCGTTGACCTTCTCTGATGTTGCACCAGGGGGGAGAAAGAAGGTGACGGGGAATATACCAAAATGTCTATATTGAAACAGTATCTGATACCGAAAGGCAGGGCGACCATTTCTGCTGCGGACCAACCCGGGAGACATGGAGAGAGAGAGAGAGAGAGATGAGGGGTTCATTCGGATAAGGATGGGGAGATGAAGGGTTCATTTGGATAAGGGGAGAAAGATAAAGGATTTATTTGAATAGCGCAGGATATGTATTGATGATTGTTCCATAGCCAGTGTAAGGACTCCTTGGGGAAATGCTGGAAGCTTCCCAGTTAAGGTTGGATTATACTAAGGTTCAGCACTAAGTCCATACCTTTTCATTCTCGCTATGGACGAGCTGCTGACGGGAGTAAGAGCATGGGCCTATCAGCGCATGGTATTTGTCGAAGCTACAGGAAAACTTGGTGATTCCAGATAACAAGTAGAGAATGGCCTAAATGATGGTGACGTACTCTGTAGGGGCGAACTGGCGAGAAAGGTGCAAGAGGTGAAGCACTTAAGATCAACATTCCAAATCAATTGGTAGATATTCAGATGTGACTCAGAATCAATGGGGGGATGGTTGAAGTTCAGACAGCCAATTGGAGTCCTGTGTAATAGGAGGATCCCAATCAAGTTGAAAAGGAAGTTTTACAGTGCAGTGGTTAGATCAGCTATACTATATGGAAGTGGGGTGTCGCGGGCGGGTGTCGACAGCTGATAGAATTTGGAAGTTATATTAGAGGTAGGCTGGAGGTGGGAGACATCGTGGAAAAAATGAGAGAGTACTGTATATAGAGGTAGCATGGACACGTAATGCGAAGAGGGGAAGAGGAGCTTGTTGGGTCCGTTACAGGAGTGCTAGTGGTTGGAAGCACGCAGGGCAAGGGAGGAGCAATGCAGACTTGGGAGCAGGTTGTCCGTAAGGATAAGGTAGTGCGCGGGTGGAAGAGGACCTGGTGTGAGATAGGCGAGAGTGGAGGACTACAACTCGCAGACCCGACCCTGTTACACGTAGGATGAGGGTATGATGATGGTTGCCGACCAAAGCAGCACCGGCTATGCTTATTTATAGTCGGTCTGCTGTTCATTGGGGCACTCCACCGACACCAAGGTGGGACCAGCTCCTACACTTGGAAAATTTTTGCCTTATCTACCCGTTGCATAGAACAGAGGGTTCTTTTACATACAAAAACCACCGTACACCACACTGGACCACGGTTTTACTTCTCAGCCGAAAGAAGGAGCACTCGGGACATGTCTCACCCGAAAGAAGCCAACCCACCTCGGTCCAGTATCGAACCTAGAAACACACAGTTACCGAACATGTGCCACCGAGGTGGGATTTGAAGAAGCCTATTTAAAGTATAAATAATTCCTAAAAGTGATTACAGTAGTTGTATTTTACAGATATATCCCTCCTCACAATAATACGATCAATACGTGAAAATACTACAGGAACTAAATTTATTTTTAATTCCGGGAGGCGGAACTGGAATCCGGAGAAATGAGGGACGAATGGTCTCCCTACTGAAAGGCTATAGTACAAGCATGTGTTGTCTCGAGTGATATTCACTGCCAGAAGAACCAGTTTCCTCCTCCTGCTGTAGATTTGTATACTGTAGGTGTTCGTCTATCTTTGCTGAATTCAAGAAACTCACCAAAAATGCGCACATACTACCTTGACTTGGACAACAACAAAATTGAATTAAAACCTTCAAATGTGGGTTTCAACTAACTGGCAGTTACTAACAAGTTAAACCTCATTACAAACAATGTCAAATAACAACATACAGTGCATATTTGCAGCAGAAGAACCAGCAGCAACAGCAGCCAAGTTACAGAAAGAGGTGCCAAAAATCTCCACCATGGGGAGCCAACTGAGATGGCGTAATACGAACTTTATTATATTTTTTTTTTTATTAACTGACGTCGGTTTCCCAGGTCAATGCCCTGAAAAAAATTTTAAAGAGACATTCCCGGTGACACATTTATAAAATACGCAATTCAACGTCATTAAATATCTGCATAACACAATACAAAAAATATTACTTTCCTGCAAATCGGCCTATGACATACTCCAACGAAAAACGAAACGGACCTATTTTTTTTTTTACTTATAAAACGATAGAGGTCAAATTAATTAGGTAATTAATTTTCTTACAATATTTAGCAGTTTACTAGTAGTTGCCATTAATTATATATATTGAGAAAATTGAGGTAACATTAAAATTTTTGACACATCCTTTGAATTTCAGCACGCGCTTGTATGGTAAGACCCAAGGATTGCTCACCTGCTTTGCTGTGTTGGTGTTTTAGGGTCCCTTAACTAGAAGGTCATTAGAGCCCCAATCATAGCATAGTTCTAGTGCAGAGACTGCACAGACGCTACACTATTGGAACGATTTTTGGATATTTGCGGTACCCAGTTTTCCCAAGCGGCCACCCATGTTAGTACTAGCTGGGGTTGCGTTGCTTAACTTCAGTGATCAGACGAGAACTGGTGTGTCCAACGCAGTAAGCCGCTCCCTAAGAGACCCAAAGGAAACCGCGTTATGGTACGCAATGCATACCGATATATCCTAATACCTCATGTCTTCTCCGAAACTTGTCCTGTCCGTTTTTAGCGTCCTCCCAAGTTCCAACGACTTTTCTGATAAAAGTCGCCCGAGAACAACGGTAACTCCCTGGGCTACAGCGTTAGAGGTTCCAAGTTTGATCTTTAAATGTGGCGGTTGGACTTTCTGACTAGAAAGGCCCTCAGTGTGCCTTCCTTCGGACACCCCAGTCAGGTGTCTGAAACCCGCAGGAAATATTGTCTGAGTTCTCTGTGGGGGATGCCTGCCTACTCCCAGTTGAAGGGAAGTGAATCAACAAAAAAGAAATAACATTCGCCCCGGATGGGCACCGGACCGGACCTTGTCACAGGCGGGAAAATACATGGGCGATGATAGATACACAGAACATAATAATCAGAAGATAAAACTATCTTTGAGCGCCTGTTACTAAGAGGGAACAATTAGGAACCTGATTTACGGTGAAAGAGTATAGAAATTGAAGTGGTGCTAAAGGAAAGAGCACGCCATGAGGGTTAAGGTTGACCGCCTAAAAAAGTTCTGGAATTGTAAATAATAGGTAAATGTCGATCGAAGAAAACAAGACTTCCTGTTATTTTTTTCCTCACAGACCCGAGAAAAACATCACAGGCCACACCACTAGCTCTTACGTGTTATTGGTTTTGCATCCCAGAAAGGGGCCTTTTACCTCTGGTCTCCATTTTGCCCAGCCTAAATTCATAGTCAGAATGACAATTTTTTATTATGAAGGTTAAAATTGACATGTTCAGACAGAACAATATTGGAGGAAAAACAAGAGTCCTAGATACAAACATACAATTCCATTAAATGAGACAAATGGTTAAGTAAGACATGGTACAACAATCGTGACCTTAACCATAAAATTATGTCCTTCAATAATTTTTTTTTTTTTTTTTGGAATTTAATTAACTGAAATTTGACAACATCCTCCTCTGTGACTGACAAACTTGAGTGACTCTTTATAGGTCAAGAAAGGAAGTGCATGTAAGCATCTTTGTTAAGCTTATGACAGTCACAAACTGTAAAAAAAGCAACGCTGGTTAATAATTAAGATTTCGCGCACCGTGGACAAATTCAGACCATATCCTAAAAGGTCATTGTTTGTTGTTTGTTGGTGTTTAAGGGCCCTTCAACTACAAGGTCATTAGAGCCCCGTCCACAGCATAGTTCTTATGCAGAGACTGCCCAGACACTACACTAATGTGACGATTTTTTGGGTATTAGCAGTACCCAGTTTCCCAAGCGGCCACCCATGTCTTAAAAGGTCACGCTCAAAACTAAATTTCCTTATAACGCATTTCATCAACCTCAGTACTAAAATTGCAGAGAAGTAGCAGTGAACATTTCATCAACGTGGTCAATTAATAAAATAATTTACAGCATAACGAGAAAGTTAATACGCTGATTGTTTGAACCGCATATTTTACAAAAATGAAGTCACTTTTCCCATTATTTAAACATTTTTTACCCCATTTTGTAATCATTTTGAAATGTGAAAAGTAAATTACAATTGTGCTTTGCAGTCATGACCTTAGCAGTGCTTTACCAAATATTCTCAGACTAATCTATACATAGTTTAATATATGAAAAATATATTGTAGTTAAGGGTAAAAAAATTTTTTTTAAACTACTAAGAATTATTGTTTGGAGTAAAGGAGCTCTCGTCCCTTTTGCAGCAGTTGGGGGTCAGCCATTGCTCGCTACGGGTCAACATTTGGAAAATGAATATTCGCACACTGATTAATAAACATAAAAACTTTGGCGTAAGAAAAACACAACGATTCGCATGTACTGAATAATGTATTTGGTAGCAAACGAAATGTTGAAAGAAATTTTTTTTTTAAAGTTTATTCACTTAATCGGTAAAATTTTAAAACCAATTCCCCCTTTAAAACCTACTGTATATGGTCTGTGAGGGAGGGGGGGAGGAGAAGGAAATCAACTTTCAAATTTTAACATTTTCATAACATACAATAGTAAGACATTAACCACAATGTACTCCAAAATGTTACGGTTACATTTGTTGGTATCAATCGAATTCCTAAAATAATTGCTACAGGGACGTCATCAGGTATATTGTACGTCAACGACCTAAATAATGGGCAAGTTGGAGAGAGAGAGAAAAAAAACCGTTGGCTCACGAATTAAGGAGAGGGAGGAAAAAAAAGTAAGATAATTGACTCAATGCATCCAATGAATGGTTGTTGTTTCTTAAGCACCAAAAAAAAAATCAACAATAGCAACAACAAATATGAAATGCCTAGTAACCTTTTTGGCATATCAAGCGTAGAATAAGCCTAAAATTGACTGCTATTTATTTACCCTTTCCCCCCTTAATTCCCTATACCCTATTTCCTATCCTAGAAGCAGTTGCAATATTTCGCCAAAAACAGGATTCAACAATCAAGCTTTGACACTTGTTAAATTCCTGTTTATTTTTTAACAAAAAACAATTTAGGAATTTAGCATTTCTACATAATGTTACAGATAGAAAAATTTCACACAATCATTCAACATATTTACAGAGGCAAAAATCAGGACCCCTAACAGACAAAAAAATTATTTCACGGAATTTAAAGTTATAATCCTATTGTCACTTGTTGGATAAAGTAGCATAAAAATGTAATCTACAAAATAATACGTTGATTTTCAATTCTTACCGTTATTGGGTCAGTAAATACAGACATTAATCATTAATACACGTCTAATTCATTATCTAAATAATAATGTCATTAACAACCTACATTTTCCCATGCAGTCAAATGCTGTAGAAAAATCAATTAATCAGTATCACCAACTCAAGATTGTCATAATGTAAGAATCTGATATCTGTTCCAGACAGTTTACACTCCACTGATGTCTAGGAAAATTTAGGGGGAGAAATGAAAACCTGAGCCTGCAGGAGTGTTTGGCATTTAAGTAAGAATTGAAGCCCAGCAGGACCCCTAAGTAACAAATGAAACTCCACAATGCTGCAGATGAGGCTAACGTGAAACTCGAACCAAACCTGAGATGAATCCTGCAGATAGAATGCAGAAAGACAGGACAATAAAAGTGAGTAGTTTGAATTACTGAAGGTAGACGAACACCATGAACAACGTGAAAGCTTGTCCAGCCCAGTCCTTCCACCCGCTCTCAATTCCAGATAAGAAACCCATTATAGCCTCAAGGATTTTCATGAACTCAAGAAACTCTAGGAAGGTTTTCAAACCCTCACAATTACTCCCAGCGTCCTTTTTTTTCTGACAAGTGATATGGTAGATTAATGAAGTTTAATACCAATATATCACAACCCAACCATTCTACCAAAATTCTTACTAAATCTGTCCTCCTCGGTGTCGTTCACGTGGAGTTTATCGCATGATCGAAAGTGGCATAATTTGGTGCTCAAGGTGAGAATGATACGTGGGTGAAATATAAGTGGGTTAAACTCAAGTTTTTAATGACTAACCAGGCACAAGAATAAAGAAACATTTACCAGAAGTGTCTAGTATGCGTTTTGCAAAAGCCAACCAGCAAAAGGCTGCGATTCCTTCATCAAGGAGGTAATTTTCGATCCATAGCCTTGGTGGTGGGGGGGGGGAGATACGAGTGTGTCGTCAGATGGGAAGTAATACCTTTGTGTGTACGATGTCACCACTGCACCTTAAAAGAAGCCTCCGCCGACGTCAAGGTGGCAAGCTCCTACACTCGGGAATTTTACCTCGCGTACTCGTTCCACAATAATTTTTTTTGTTTTTGTTTCGTTGGTGTTTTAGGGCCCTTCAACTGCAAGGCCATTAGAGCCCCGTCCACTGCGTAGTTCTAATGCAGAGACTGCACAGACGCCACACTTCTTTGGCTACTAGCAGTACCCAGTGTTCCAAAGCCGCCACCCATGTTAACACTAGCTGGGATTGCGTTGCTTAACTTCAGTGATCAGACGAGAACTGGTGCATCCAACGCAATAAACTGCTCCCTTGCACAAGAGACAGAGGGTTCTTTTAGAAACAAATGACATCTTACATCACACGGGGCCACGGCTCGCACTCGGGGCCTCTTTCGCACAAAAGAAACCAACCCATCTCGATCCAGCACCGATCCTGGAACCACTGATGCAGGAGTTGAGCAGGCTGCTCTCTGCGAGACCTTACTATAAGGACTAAAATTATATTTCTAGGTGTAGGAGCTTGCTTCCCGTGGTGTCGGGGGAGAAGAAGTGCTCCAACGAAGAAAGCTAGGGGACTATTTATAAGATAGGGGTTGCAGAATTAGGTTCGCAGCCGGCTGCATAAACTACTTTCCAACAGGTGACTTATGTGCCCCAATGAGAAAAATGGGTGCCCGTTCTACCACAGGCGGGAAAATGACTACTGAAGGAGTTTCCTTAGGTAAGAAACAACACGCAACCAAACTCACATGGAAATGCCGTCTTGAAAGAAAATGAGGCAACCAGTTTCTCCAGAGATCAGAGTTATTTCAAGGGCATTTAGGACCCGGTTTGTAATTTGCATCGCATGCAGTAGATGGCACTCGGCATGGGAAGCATCATTTGAAGAATTTATGGTGAACTCTAAACTGCATACCATGACCCAAGTGTTTTTAGGTAGAGTACGTTTAGTTAAAAACAAACTACGATTTTATAAGGAAAACACTTTTAAAAGGAGATTTAGGTTGCCTTTGATTGTGGATTATGGTTGTCAATATTAATAAATAACTGGTTATGAAAGAAAAACAAATGCTAATAGGTACATTATGAACGACCTCGTCAAAACAGTGCAACGTTAACTTATTCATTATATTTATTATGTTTATGAATTCATCTTCCAAAACCTGATTTGTTCCCGATCCTGGTCTTCAGCCGCAAGAGAGTACAACACATCAATCAAGGGCTGGCATTTCGTACTCATTCCCGCCCAACAATGAGTCATCTCATCCCCGTTTTAAACTAAAGGTCTATAGCCACATTCTTCACGGGCGTCCTGTCCCGTACCTAGTGGTCAACATTTACTTTGCCCTATGGTCATCATTACTCATACAACAAACACGGTTGTACCACCATGGCTCATCTCAAAAACCCTGGAGCATCATACTGTGTGGGGAAGGGGACGACTGATAGGAGGATTATGCGCAGGTATTTCCATCATTGCAGTACCTATGTGTACCAACAGTAGCTGGAAAGATTGACTCGTTTAGTAACGTGTTAGGACGATACCCTCCCTCTCTACTGATAGGTATAACAGTAATTAGGAGAAGCAAAAGTATAGTCTCCTACAGAAGAAAGGAGTCAGTTGGGGGCCTACAAAAAGTCAGTTGTCAGGATCTGCACTTCTGAAGAATTATTTGCAGTCAGTTTCTCTCTCTCCCCATTCTCGCACACCAATAACGGGACCTCCAATTGTTGCTAAAACAGTAACCCAAATTGATCTCTACAAGAGGTTTCATTAAAACTTTATTTACAATTCTACCAAAGTGCACTTCACGTCAGTAAAGACATAGGTTGAGGTGTGCCGTTTTGCGCCTTCTTGTCAACAACTTCAGCCAATCAAAGGATATAATCAAGACATCACAATGCAAACAAAGTAAAGGTTTCACTCAATATCAACTGTCAACCCTTCTGTATTTACCTATTTATTTAGTATAATTTAAATCATCGATCACATTCTATGGTTGTGACAAATGAAGGAGATAATCTCAAGTCGCGATAGGCCCTTGAAATAATCAACCTCTCTTGGACCCCATCTTCGTTCAATCGACCCATTTTCTCACTTTAATTTCTTATTCAGATCCTTCAGGTTTCTTAAGATTTCAAATCATAAAACACTAGTGTAAACTTGAGAACTAAGAGTATATTTAGTTTCATGGGTAAACCTGCTGTCAAAAATCGTTTTACAGACTTTCTTCAAGGTAAATTACATTTCAAGAAATAGCATTAGCGCAAATTTGAGTCTGAAATAGATATCCGCAAAAGTTTTTTTTAAAAAAAAATTGACAGTTTAAAAAAAAAAAACATTGTAATTTTAACCTAGTTTTATAAAATTAAAATCACTTTCAACTGCTGGTACTAGTTTCTGTTGGATAACTTTTAAGAAAAATAACAGCATTGTTTCAATTTAAATGTACTTGATTCATCTTGATTTGTTAGTTTTCTCTCTCGTTTGCTTGTGCTTATCAAATTTTCATCAAACGACTATGTTTAACATGTTAAATCTTATAACATTCAAAATCGTCCATTCATGACGAGAGAAAGCGAATGAGATCGTCATGATGTTAGTCCAATCTCTGATATGTTGCCTTATACTTACTACTTGTGTATCATTTTTTTTTTACTAAAAACTTTTACTATCTTGGGCGCATACGACTTCCTTATTTGAGAGTTCATTTCAAACTAATAATCACATTATTATTATTAACAATTTTAATTAGTGATTTCAGCTGATAGTGAAAACCAGGTCACCTTAAGCGCCAAACCACCACCACCAGCAGCAGCCTTACACAGTATAGATGCAGTGGACTAAACTTACGACTGCCTCTGGCATCTCGATTACGTACAGGAGAAAGTTCCCCACAGAAGATGAAATGCAAAATACATTTGCCTTGGAAAGTAAAAAAGTACTTTTTACGATTTCAAATGTCTAAAATCAGAGACACTCCCAGACACAACCAGGTACGATTTGCAGTCAAGAGAAGAAAAAAAAGATTCACTTTTTTTTAATCAGGTGGAATTATATTAAAAAAAACGACATCTCTAACAGCAAGAAATTTATGACAATTTAACGTTTTTTTTTCTTTCCTGAAATTTTTAGTTTTCTAGGAATGTCGAGGAAGTCGAGAGTTGTAGTAAATGTAACTGAAAATTCAATAATTTCTTTCCCTGTAATTTAATAACACGTTTCCAGTCAACTTCAATGAGGGCATTGTCCATATGAACAAAAATGAATTTCATGTGCCATTTAGGGGAAACATCTGCATATTATTATTTCACAAAACCGGAAATCATATGCAATGGTGCAAATATTCCATCATCTTAAGTCAGCAGAGAGAGTCTTATAAGGCCATCCAGACATCAGTCCTGTCACTGACAACTGTATTGCTATTTCAAATGTCAATCCTCTTAATTGACAATGCAATTTTTAGACTAGTCATATTCACCCCTCTCCAACGCTTATCTGAATAATTCTTTCATATTTTATAGAATTCACAGCTTAAGTTCCTGTGAGGTTCCGAGATACAATATGTAAGACAACGCATTCCTATAAGAAAATGGAAAAGTAGCCTTCTGGTTCCCTTCCCCCAGTTCCCTTTTTCCTCCCTCCAATCTCTCAAACTTGTCCAGCTTCTCTCGCGTTCACAAAATGCAGCTTTACTCTATCAAGTGCTTTCTCATTCTCCCAGTCTGCTGCTATTCGGCCCTCCCGAGTGCATAAGCATCCGAACCTGCCCTAGAAGGGAGGGGGCATGTATTTGTGAAAAAGAATGACTTCAGCGACCCTGTAGGGGTGCCCTTTTAATCGACAACTGGCATCCAATATCTCTAGGGTGAATATCCATTGAATGCAGATTCAATACATGATCTAATCTTGTAATACTCTTCAAGTACCTACAAAGACATGTATGCACTTCAAGTAATATACGTACAGTATAGGGAGTATTTAGGACGTCGACGAAAACAGTCACGAGATGCAAGCACCTGATGAAGGCTGATGATACAGAGTTATGCTTGAGGGCAAAAAGAGATGATGTCATGGACCCAAATACTTAAGACGCAATTTCTTTATGTTTACTCTCTCCGTACTACTACTACTCCTGCTATTATAAAGAAAAGTTTCGCTTTCTTAATCGATCCGTCATTTCTTATACGTTATCTACATCCCCATTTGAATTTTAAATTATATTGTAATGCTGAATAGGTCCTACTTCGTGTCATCCGAAAAAAAACTGAAATTAAAGTCCAGGACCCCCACCTCTTCCTCTTTCTAGAACGGGTAAAAATAATTCAAGCAGAATGTGTGACAAGTGAATATCGATCTATTATTAATTTGCGATTTATTGAAGAAAAAAACGTCTTTGCAAATGGTCAATTAAATTTCAAGCTGTTGTGGGACAGGTCATCTTCAATTCATCATAATATAGTCGTTATACGGTATGCCTTTAACAACACTGTCAGCACTTCACTACATGACATCCGTGATGTACATTTCAAGAAGTGAGGAAAAAAACACTTGCCTAGCAAGTTAAAGAGCAAACGCTTTTTCATGAAATAAAAAAACCAGCCGCGAAAGGGTTAAACAGAAAAGAAGTACAGAGGAAAAAAAAATTGTAACCACCAAATCAGACATATAAATAAACACATGTATTGCGTGGTTGTATATATATATTCGTAGAAAGGCATCATATATCGATGTTATTATGAAGCATAATGATTTCAAATGTCACGACACTGTACTTTTTTATAGATACGAGGAGGCCCTGCAGGACTAATATTGAATTTTTAACAAAAGACCACCCACAATAAGGTATGTAAAGATTCAAACTCTGAATAACTTTTTTTCGTGATCATCTTCCAAAGAAACAAGTTAAAGGGGGGAAAAAGGTCATTTTGCGGGGGAGGAAAACGTGAAATAAGACGACGACACTATTTGGAACAAATTCTACATCAATAAGTCGATACTTTTCCGAATTTAAAAATCCTTCATGGCCCACATTATTTTTTTTCTGAAATGCAATCTTTAGCACAAGATAACGTTTCCATATCTTCTTTGTTTTACACATTGTTGTTCTTCCCCTAAACCCTCTCAATAAAAAAATTTACCGCCCATATAACCTGCACTTTCGAGATCAACTCCAACCAACATTCAAAGTAAAAGTATTTACTTTCTTTATCCAATATTTAGGTCTGGGTGAAATGTCACTTCGTGCAACGAAATTTAGCCACTGAAACGAAGAGAAGGAGAGGGTGAGAGACTAAAAAAAAACTAACATGGGCATATACTAAAATTAACCAGTAAAATTAGTCAATGTAAGATTGATGTCTTTCCTCGATGGATGTTCGTTCATGCATGCACATATTTTAGATCACTTTCGATAAAATTTAACCCAAACATGTACTCGTACAGGACTACTATGAAAAAGTAATAAAAAGCGCAACATATTTTAAAATTTCGCTCAGATAAACTATGCTTATCAAAAACTCTCACTCACCCACCCGATGGATCATGTGAAACTCCTTGTATCCACCAACTTCTCCTCTAACTGAAATTTAGGAGTAGGGGGTGCCTACAATTGGATGGTGAACCAATAAGACAACTTAATTATAAAGTGGAAGTCACGATTTCACGCAAATTTCACTACAATCATTACCAAGATGACTTTTTATTCCACACAACAGGTGCAACAAGACACCAAGATAACCCCATGATGCTGATTGAAAAGCGTCTCAAACGTTTATTAAGATAACACCTTATACTGCCATTTCTCAAAATGGCAGTATAAGTTGTAGTATGTTGACCTTAAAATACAAATAATCTTTCATGATTTACCTTTGCAATCTTAACCACACCTAGTAGCCTATTTATAAGCGGTTTAACCCAAACGATGAAGGGGCACATGATCAAACGTCAATATCAGAACTTAAGGCCTTATCATGTCTGATATCAGTTATGACCCAAAATAAAAAGACCTTTCTTATTTATATGCTAATAGACAATAATAGGACTAACTGACATGAGTCGCCCAACTTCCATCTCATTTATTGTATTGTTTATAACCTCATTTGTCCGGTTGCATCTCAGCATCATGGACATTGCTAAAGCCTTCGAAAAATTATGATTCAGCATTCATATTCTGTGAGTAAAAGTCAAAATCTGTTTAGGATTGGTATGTGACACTTTCACGCTATCTACGGAAGAGTTATGATGATAATAAAAGACAATGATGACTACATGAAATAGGAAATAAATTTTCAAGAAACAAAAAAAAATGATTAATAAATTATACGACCTTACAAACCAGGGAGACAACCAACTACCCTCTATCCTATATACTTTTACTGAATCCAATATAGTTTCGTTATTACAATAAGAGACAACACAATACGTGTTAGGAGGATGTACTCCAGCTACAACATTGAAATTTTAAGTATTCGATGGCCTAAAAAGTAATTGAAAGAAAACAAAGACAACCAAGGATTATTATTACTATTATTACTCATAAACAACGCTGTACTGATTTATATATAAAAATAAATTAAATATGTGTGTGATAGGAGGAGGGGGTCATTATTATATATCTATTTCACCCAGGAGGGAAGGGGGTACTAAAAATATTATATCATTATTCTCATTTGAAATATATTAATATCATATAACAGTATAGCCCATATTTCACTTGTAAGCCAAAATGTTCATTACACCTAAATACTAGATGTATTGTATGGACAGACCACTTTAACAAATTACAATTCCTGTATTGTCAAAATGACCGATTTTTTTTATAATAGTACTTCATTTAAAATCGAGATTAGTTGCCATTTTATCTTGGATAGCCATCATAAATTTCATTTCAACTGCTCCACTCGGGAGAGGAGAGAGAGAGGTCAAGAAATTAAAGTTCATACCAGAATAAAAGCATTTCAATACTATCATAAAATAATGAAATTGTTTTTAAATTCATATTAAACAATAAACACGATAAATTTATCCATCAAGCTGCATTCCATAAGCCACAGCTTGTAAAACACACAAAAGTGCTAAATTTATATCACGTATACATTGCATTCTACATCATACACGGCAGTGATAATAAATGTTTGAGGGAGAGAGAAAGTAACTTTATTATCACAGCGGCGATAAATTATTATTATTATACTACGATAAATTAATAACATGCCATTCCTAAAAGACAGTATATGTAAACTAATATTAAACTACTTTTTTATAGTTGCAATAAACTGATGACTGCTGACCCACCACTATCATTCCTCATCATCAACGAGCTCATACTGACATCATTATTAAGCAAACAAAATAATTCGCCCTCCTGCGACTTCTCAATGTACCTTAATGAATTGTATACTCAGACAACAGACGCTTCAACCCCCTTTACCATACTGACGAAAATTTCCGGAAAAAAAGTTGGCGAAATTTTGCATTTTCGCCCCTAGATTAACAAAGCTCTACCTTCCTTTATCCTTTTCGGTTTAGGATTTAGGATTCGTGGACGGGCAGGAGACATCCCGCATGCGGTCTGCAATATCCCTGATGCTTACTGTTATTGTTCAACAGGTCAGACATCATGCAATATTATAACCAACAAAGCAATAATTTACCTGCCAAAATTTCTATTTTGGTGTTAAAACACGTGGGGTAAACCGGCATCCCCTCCCACGAACAACCCAGCCAATATTCCTGCGGGTTCCAGACGCCTGGCTTGGATGCCCCCAGTCAAAGTATGTTCAGTGGACCCGCAGACCCAACCTGGCCACAGACGGGATAAAGGTATGATTATTAAGATGGGCGGGCGGAAGACATGGCATACCAACACGGATTTTTACTTCCTATTTAAAAAAAAAAGATCCACCTTAAGTGATCGACTACACTGCAATCAGGGATGCAGTCACACTGCAATCACAAAATGAGTGGACAATATGTCGTTTCAGGGCAGAGCACGAGTGTCGGAACCATTGTTTAATAACAAGATTTCTGAAGCATCCTTAAAAAAATCCTTGTGACCGAGATGACGATGAAAGAATTACAGCCATCCAACACCAAAGTACCTCACTGTGTCAGTATCCCGCAGTACCACAGTACTGATTCCAAGTATCTTACACGTGACTTCCCTTCAGTGCAGCACTAACTTCCGTAACGTAACGCACCAAGCTGCCAATAAACTTAATAACAGTCAGAGAGTCATTGAGTCGGAGATGGCAAGCGGACATTAAATCGTCAACAAACTAAATTGGAAGTGAGTTCTACCAGAAAGTGACTTCTACCAGGATGACATCTCTTGAGGAGTTTCAGTGCAGATATCGTTTCTCTGTATCCCTATAAGTTGTAAGAGACTGGTATCTTCACCTCCCTTCAACTTTCTACGTTGCCTTTATCTTTCCTTCTTTCTTCCTCTATTTTCTATTCTGTCCATGAATGAATTTAGTAAGGCTGTCTTGAATTCTTGGGTATCTCAGCCAGGTATGGGTTGGAAATTGGTCCATACAAGAGTGCAAATGTGAAAATATGGAGCGGGATGTTAAACCTGCACTCTCAAATTGTAAAGTTTCAGGTTTATTATAGTAGTCTGTTTTTAATTTTAAAGTAAAAACGCAACTTTGGTCAATAAGTAGTGAAATTCATGCATTTTCTACTATTCAACAGTAGAATTGTGACTGAAATTTCTGTGTGAAAAGGACCATTATATCATAGTAACTGCAGTATGTAGGCCAAGGAAACGCATGACAGAGAATTGCTTTAAGATTTAACTCATGACGTGACCACATCTTAAAAAAATCAAATAATTCAACCAAGGTAAAAATCAAACAAACCTTGGTCTGATGTAGTGGTCCATCTACAATAAGTTGAGAATTTTAATTATTTGTATTGCACCAAAGACCTTGAAGAGAAACGTAACCCTGCACAAACTACCGGCACGTTTTTCAATTGTGTTAAGGAAAATTTCGCCCATACCATTGCACATACAATAATATATTCCCTGCATTTCCAATTTTACAAACCGCAACCAGAAAACCCTTAATTTATTCATTTCTGTAGACATAAAATATGTTACTGAAGAATAAAACGTGAAGTGCAGCAATGTATACATAATTTGACAAATGATACCAGGCAAAGAACTTTTCTTTTGAAATGATTCCACTTTTCAAAGGAAATGCAATTTATTCAAAGGGATGGTCAGGGACGAATATTTCAAAATATCCCAAGTTTCATTACATTGGTTGCAATATTTAAAATGCAATGTTCTTCAAGCCTGAGTTCTCTACACTGAAACAAATTGAAACTTAAGGCTCAGAAATCATTGCAACTGCCAATATCAAAGATTCCCTCAAATTGAGATTAATCGGTTGTATTATACAACTTTCGATAATAAAAGTAGAGCAAAATGTCATTTCCTCTATTTCTATATTAGATGAAAGCATACAGACAAAAATCGACAAACCTGTAGTTTAAAAAAATCTCATAAAATTGGACCATCAGCAGAAAAATCGTCCCTCTCGCTCTCTCCCTCTCTATTTGAATTGTCTTCAAAACGGTCATACTCTGTTAAATTAATTGCTAGAGAAAGTGAATAAAAAAGTTGATATCGACATTAACAGACCAATTTCTACCCTTTTTCTGCCAATTTCCAATTTCGTTTTCTTTTTATCCTACTCTAATGTCTGCATTGGTATTAGTTTAATAAGGTGAATAAACTCAAGAGTCAAAAGCTAGTATTAACTCATTGGAAATTTCAAAATGTAAAAAAGAAGTTGGTTCAACTTCAGCTTTCTTCCTATTAAGTTGTCCAACAGTTGTGCATGTGCGTATTTCATGAGCCCCTTAATTTGTCTGAAAATATTTTGATAACGTTCAAATTACCTGTAATCTACAAAGGAAGCGCTGAAGAAACTTAATAATTTCAGACTTAATTCCATTATAAAGGCGATAAATATCGTAAAAGGACTATCCTATTTCCCGTGTGCATTATATATTTCACTAATTATCGCCTATCGCTCAAAGCTTCAACCATTAATTATAGCTATTATTAATTAATCTTGTTACTTTTTCACCTTCATTTCAACAAGGGAAAATGTTTAAGACTTGGTATCTTTGAGCAACAAAAGCAAAAGTTCAAATAGCATTAAAATAAATTAGGACATCAACTTTTCCTCATACGTACTTTCATGAAATTTAATCATCACGAACATACTATTAACGAAAAACCAAATCTTTACAGACCACAATAAGACCCGACAGGCGCCACTCTTAACAACGGCTGACATTGCTAAGAAAAGTACTACCCTCCCTTTCGACCCTCCCGCAGGCCGCCTCATTAAGGGTCCTACCTGTTATGACGGCCTGGCGTACTCCCAACCCATCCAGAACAAACATCAAGTCTTTGATAACACAAAGAACTTATTAGCAAAAAGAAAATGAACTGTTCAGAAATTGATAGGAAATATTTTGTTGCTGTGCTGCAGATGTGAAACAGCTGACAAGCAGTTTGCACCAATTTTTAAATGAGGTTTCTTTCAAAGGTTGAAGTGGTATGGACACGTAATGAGAAGAGGTGAGGAGGACCTCGTTAGGTCTAATTCACGAATGCAGGTGGTTGGAAGCACCCGGGACAGGGGGAGACCGAAGCAGACGTTGGAGCAGATTGTCCGTAAAGATATGGCAGTTGTGGGATGGACGGGGACCTAGTGAGAGACAAACGGGAATGGAGGGTTAGAACCAGCAGACCCGACCCCGCCACAGGCTGGATAAGGGCATAATGATGTTTCTTTCACAAGTCCAAAGATCGTTCAGCACATTTCGCAACGCCCGCATAAAAGTTCCGCAGCAGTAGTCCAGATTGTTTATTAAGATGTTTATTAGGAATTCCGTGAATAAAGTCAAATAACCGTTTGTTTGTTGGTGTTTTAGGACCCTTCAACTACAAGGTCATTAGAGCCCCGTCCACAGCATAGTTCTTATGCAGAGACTGCATAGTCACTACACTAATGCGACGATTTTTGCTTATTAGCAGTACCCAGTTTTCCCAAGCAGCCACCCATGTCAGTACCAGCTGGGGCTGCGCTGCTTATAACTTCAGTGATCAGACGAGAACTGGTGTGTCCAACAATTCGCCGCTCTCAACTGTAAATTACAAGAGCTTGCAGTTATGAGTAGCAGAAAGCTTTCTAAGAATTTGCAACATATTGAGTAACACAGTCATGTCAAACTGGGGTTATCCCGAGGGCCACACAGGTAACACGTGCGTAGTCATGAGAGCCATGCAGTGACCTTTTTTTGTAATTTGTTTTTAAAAGTATCAAGAGGCCCGGCCCGACGGTATCCAGTTTGACATGACAATTATCGAAATGGTATTTAATAATAGTTTTAATCAAAATATGGCACATGGCACCCCATTCCAGGTATGCCGGGGGGGGGGAACTGTCCCCCTCTCGTTACGCCTCTGAGTAGCAGACTGCGTATGTATACTACATGATATCGATTGTGAGGGCCGCAACCATAAGCTTCTAGAGCCGCATGGAGCTCGCGGGCCACCAGTTCGACACCCCTGGTATAACAAATGTTTTTCATTTTTGTCAGAAGTTTACAAACGTGTCAAGTGCTAACATCTGATTAAAGACGTCAACCTACAGACCAACATCCGACCTTGTTGTCCTGAAAGTTGGTGGTGGTTTATTTCGTGCTACACCACCTTGAGTAAGCCCACTAAGTAACAAACATCAGAGATGATAAATTAAGGCCATGGATTCGGAAGCCTAATTTATACCATAGCGTACTGATGAACTATAAGTTACTTAGGGCCTACTTTTCAAATACATCGTACAACGACCTATACCCCGAATAGAGATAGTGACGAATATTGCGACCCTATCACCTCTGTCACTTTTGACACGTTTACAGATCGTACAGTATATCAAGAACAGGCCTGATCAAGAATAGAAAACGGTTAACAAAATACTGCTTGAAATAAGACCACACAGTAGTTAACTAGGAGGTCTCCACAATTAGACGTTCATTATGCTGAAAAAAAAGGCGTTTAAATCTAGACTAACCATACAAGCTTTTACAGAATTATTACATTTATGCAACATCATATGAAAGTGCGACGATAAAGAAGTTCAAAAATGTGGTTTACAAGGTGCATTTCTCCCCTTCCAACTGAGAACAAGTAATTTTGACAAACAATGGCATGTACTTTTAAATTTTGATTATATATATATAAAAAGCGGAAATACATAAGTTTTTTTTTTTATAATCCTATCCCTGACCAAGTTTCAACTACAAGTTTCCTTGATTTTCCAAGTCATTAGAAACGCTCATTTTATTTCGCCAACCAAACGGTACGAATAAAAAATAACAAAAAGGTAACTTATACCTAACAACCCATTATAAATTTAACAGCAGATAAATACTACATTTTCAAAGTGAATATCCTAAATTTATTTCGGTTATAAATACGCAATGGGCAAATTAAATCTTATTAATTTCTCGTCTATCAGACGGAGCAACAACTAAAATTGCCACTAATAGTTAATTCTGGAAACGGTTATAGTATTTATAGTATATAAATAGTGTGGAATATATTAAATATAACTAACTACTGAATCAAGACCACGATTACCAAAAAATGTGCCAGCCAAGTTGCACATCTTATAAGAATTTTTCACTTTCTTTTTTAATCAGTTGAAGAAAATTGTCAGAGAAGCAACAAAATAAATGTAACTCGTCAAACTGGTCGGTATCTCGTCTATCCCGGCAGTTGTAATCATATCAATGTAGGTCTACCAAAAACCACAACAAAAAATAACTTGCAACACTGAATAAACCGTATATTAAAAACAGTGTGATGATGATCTGTTGAGCACTTTATGTAAACTGTATAAACTTGATTGCAATTTAAGTGTTTATTTAAGTAAGGTGTTATTTGGTAAAAGTCATCCCCAATGTTGAAACATTCAACACTTCCCTACCTTGTGTCACATGCTTCGTCTAACTTGTTGATCATTAAATGTATCCTTGATCAATGGAGACGAGGAGGGTCATACACGAAAAATAAAGTATCGCATTGAGAATTAACTAATTTTTCGTAAAGATTCCCCTGACAAGATAAGCCACCTCCAAATTTTAAAACATTTCGATATTGTCACTAACGATTCTATAAATTGAATGAAAAGAACAGTTTTGACAACGGGCCGCCATTTTAAATTGAATATGTTCAACAATAATTAGTTAGTTGATATTCAACATCGTATACCTATTAAAAGGATCCTGCTGAAAAACTGTTGTCATATCCAAGATACAACTGCTTTAGACAACAGAT
Source organism: Trigoniulus corallinus (assembly GCA_013389805.1). NCBI lineage: Eukaryota > Metazoa > Arthropoda > Diplopoda > Spirobolida > Trigoniulidae > Trigoniulus > Trigoniulus corallinus. The sequence continues at coordinate 10,341,098 of JAAFCE010009126.1, read as the reverse complement.
GTCAGAAGAAACAAAAGGAAAATTGCGTTTAAATGAAAACCAATGCTGGAATTGCAACGGTCAGACTCAATTTTCTAAAGGATGATCTGCCTGAAAATTTGAGTAAACAGTCGACATTTCAATTCGTCTGCATCGTCTCAATTCGTGGGGTAGGCCGGCATCCCCTCACAGACAACTTAGCCAATATTCCTGCGGGTTCCAGACGTCTGGCTGGGATGAGCCCAGTCACAGTATGTTCAGTGGATCCGCAGACCCGACCCTGTCACAGGCGGGATAAGGGTATGATTATGATGACACAACTACGTATATCAAGAGCCACGTCAATAGAATGCAAGTAGCCGAGGTGCGAATGCTGCGGTACACGAGTGGTGTGTCGGGAGCTGATAGTCGTAGCCTGGGGGTGGTGGAAATCGCCGAAAAAAATGAGGAAAAATAAGTTGAGGTGGTATGGACACGTATTAAGATGAGTAGAAGAGGAGCTCGTTAGGTCCATTCTAGGAATGCAGGTGGTTTCAAGCACCCTGGGCAGGGAGAGACCGAAGCAGACATGGGAGCAGGTTGTCCGTAAGGATATGGCAGGTGTGAAGGTGGACGGGGACTTGGTGGGAGATAGGCAGCAGTGGAAGGCTAGAACTTGCGGACCCGACCCTGCCACCGGCGGCATAAGGGTATTACGGCCCACAAGTCGACCTTAACATTTTGAATTAGTACTGTACCTATCCCATACGATGATACGCGATATAGGGAAGGTTTAGATAATCATGAAATTCAGCACATGACAAGTATACCGTAGTCGTCTGACTGGCCGCCTGAGTTAAATGGCTCTCCGCCGGCTCAAGCTAACGGTGTACCAACTGTTGGAAGTGGCGTACGCAGGAGCACAATTAAAGCAACTCCTAACCCTTTTCCCGCCTATGGCAGGGTCGGGTACCCATTTGTCCCTCTGAATGGACACAGGGTGATATATTGGACATAGTTTTTTCTGCAGCCGGTTGCCGGCCAAAGCTGCACCCCTACGCTTATTTATCGTCGGTCTAGTGTTCGTTGGGGAATGCTACCGACGCCAGGGGGGGGGCGAGCTCCTACACCTGGAAATTTTGCCTCATCTATCCGTTGCGTAGTAGAGAGGGTTCTTTTACGTGCAAGTGCCATCGTACACCCACACGAGACCTCGGTTTTACTTCTCATCGGAAAGAAGGCACACTCGTGGCTTCTCTCTCGCCCGAAAGAGCCCTAACAGCACAATTAGAGCCCTAAATTTGTGCTTGTGCTACTACTTCCTTGCTTTATATTAATTAATCTCTGTTAATATGCTAAATGTGTTAACCGAAAACAATTCTTGGTGGAATACATTTGAGGCAGTCGGTTAGAGGTACGATGAGTGGTGTATAGCGATTGTTAGTTAGGAGTGCTGTCTCGTTTGTGTTTATACACAATGGCAAAGGGTTGCATTTCCATCTCCAGAATTTAGGTCGACCCCGAGTCATATAGAAATGTTTTCAAGCTTGAAAAGCAGACTTGCACGCCACAATTTACAGTAACTACAGTAGTTAACCTTGTGCCTATCACAATAACAACTAACTACCGTTAGTAAGCAATATGATTAAAATGGGCGCTTGCAATATCCTGATACATTAGTTACCATCAACAGAGTGAAATTAGCGTCATTCAATTCATTTCTAAGTACCATGTTATTTTTATATTAAATTACATTTAACGCCACACAAGAAGAATAAATAAAGAGGAGGTTAAAGATGAATAAAAATTTGTGTTAGCCTTCACTTCCAGGGACATATCTACATATTACAAATGATCGTTACTCCATTGAAATGCTTTCCCCTTACATCATCTACTTAAAATGTAAATTTTAAATATTATACATCGGCCTTGTCCTAATGAATAAAATACGGCTGGGTTAAATTATACTTTTAAGATATAAGTTGCTTGAAGAGTCAATTTCTTCTCAATTTCAATTAGATGCTAATAAAAACAACAGACCTTCAGGTCCTAAGGGGGAAAGGAGGAAAAAAAAACACTTATTCATCACACAGATTAAGATCAAGGAATCATAGTCGGGAAACCACAATGAATCTATGTATGCCAAGGTTATATTTAGTCCACATTTCCTTAAAAATAAAGAGATCCATTACAGTTATGCACGATATCAAGTCATCATAAAAAATCCTATTTGGTAACTTAAGACTACTAATAGCAGTTTGGCACAAACGTTAGGTGACCAGGTAATAGGCATCCAGAGTTGTGAAAACACCAATTGGGATTAACATTTCCAACATTTGGATTTGCCTTGTTTCGTTGGTGTATTAAGGGCCTTTGTTTTGCTGGTGTTTTAGGTCCCTTCAACTTCAACGGTCATTAGAGCCCCGTCCACTACGTAGTTTAATGCAGAGACTGGACAGACACTACACGGTTGCCACGATTTTTGAGTATTAGCGGTATCCAGTTTTCCCAAGCAGCCACCCAGAGGCGGACAGGCAAACCTAGGCGGCTGCCTAGGGCGGCAAATTTCATAGGGGCGGCTGATTTCAGAGGTACTTCCTTGCCAGTCTGTTCCCTGCCATGCAGTCTATCATTCAATTTAAATGTTCATAGTCCTGGGGTTCCCAAATTTCTCTGATTGGTTGGGCCTTTTCTAAATGTTGGTATTGAGACAAATGCCAAGCACGTGAGGGACGTTTGGACAATTTAGAACTGTATTAGATTCCATGGGGGATGCGGCGATGGACTCACTAGTCTAGGGCACCTGAAACTCACGAGCCGGCCCTGCAGCCACCCCTGTTAGTATTATCTGGAGTTCCGTTGTTTAACTTCAGTGATCAGACGAGAACTGGTGTCCAACGCAATACACCTGCTCCCTCACCATTTGGAATCCAGTTTTCAAACCAATTGTGATACAAGGCTTATGTTTCTGGCCCATGTGGGAATCATCTATCCAACAGATGCCTCACTAAACTACCATGCAAGACTTTATTCATAATGGGGATTTTTAACGTTGGTGACCTGAAGTGCCTAATCAACGTAATTAAGAAAACGAAAGACAGGACGTCGAGGAACATCTCTACCCATTGGTAATTACCAGATCCTAAAAGTGGGAATTTTGTTGACCTCTCCCCCCCTTTAGAAAGAGTTACGCGCAAGTAATGTCTTAAAAGTGTGACTGACGCTTTACTTCCCAACCAACAGTTTGAGCACTTCAAATGCTTCTTTCAGTCCTTAATCTTGGCCAAGATAATCTGCGATGTACCCTACAAAGACAATTACAAAAGAACAGCAGGCAAGATTTTACAACACGTGTTTCTGCCAGTGGCGGATCCAGGGACGGATCAGCAGAAAGCACATCAAAAAAGTGCACTCCAAATATTGTTATATATTCAGAATCCGTTGTATAAATGTAGTTAGCATTTAGAACAGGTCCCCTACTGCCCCTCAGACAATGGTTTAGCCAACTGCAGATTGGATTGCAACTGTTGGACTGGCAGTATAGAAATGAGGAATAGCAATGCAAAAATGCCTCATAAGTTGCAAAGTTGAGCCTCATCTGGAGCAATGCATTGTCCCCCCTCCCCTGGATCCCCCCTGGTTTCAGCAGCTGTAGAACTGAACTCAGACCACATGTACACCAGTCAATTACTCTAATGGTAAGAGGGGATAATCAACTTCTAATAACCATACGTATTTTAAATACCATTATAGCAGGTATGCAATATTTGGCAGAATAGATGTTATGCTTCAGGTGCCTTGGGGGTTCAATGGGTTATAAACTAGGAATGAGAGTCATTCTCTCCAATGCCTATTTGGCCTACCAGGGCTGCTTGCAGTGTATTCAATTAGCATTTGAAGCGGAGTTCCAAGTCAGCTACTGTTAAGTGCATCCCTAAATTACAATCATGGATGCAACTAAGATTATGTACTGTTAAGTTCGTAGACATCTGCTATTTTAGGACGAAAAGCTTGTACCACCAACGAGTTTAGAAATTTTTTTAACAATTTCAGAATGAGCATCAATTTCTCATTTCACAAAAGAAACGTGAGAATAAAGGAGTACTAGTTAAACGTAGAAATAAAAAGACACATTAAAAAAGGGAAAGGAGTGTAACTAACTTCAAAAGTCATCTCCATTCATTCGCCTCTTATTTCTAACCTGAACATGTTATAATTATACGTCGATTTGAAGACAATAATACTGATTCCAAAGAATGGAGTTTTAAAGAAATGAAATATTCCCACAATTATCAAAAGCATTAGTTAAAAAGACGTCAAAATCTAAATTTGTTTTCTCATGGCTGAGTCTTAATTAACCTCATTCTTTGTCTTTGAAAAGTGCTTAATTTTAAAATCCCCGATTACATTAATTGCACTAAACAAAACCACTTCAACAGGTAAGCTTCTGGAACGGAGAACTTGTGGTTATGTACTATATACTACAGGTATTAATATGTCATGTTTCAGCTGACAAGATGCTCCAAGAATTATCACAATTATTTACTTCACTGTGCATCTACAATTAGTCCTTCCCAAAAAATCTTCAAGGTGGTCTTCAAAACAACGACATAAAGAAATTAAAGTGCATTTTAGATTGAGGCCAATGCAAGAAAATTAAATGGCACTCTGTAGAGATGTGCCACGTACATTACACAGGTGCATTAAAAATATACCAAACGTTGTTAATCAACAACTGTCACTTCATAAATAAATTTAACACTGAAATGTAAAATACCAGACATAAAACCTAATTTTTCTAAGCGCCATTTTACGCTGATTTTTCAGGGAATAACTTCCCTCGAAATCCCCACAAATTAATAAATTTCAGTTGCCACACTACTGCTACTAATCCATGTCCATCTATTCCAGGATTCCAATAACCACTTTCAGACATCTTAAAAAGGGGATAACACCAAGTGTAGAAACGCAGAAGAACTAGAAACTGGGCGGCAGAAAAGACTGGAAAGAGGGAAGTAGAAAGAGACTCAAAACGGGTCTACGCCAATTTGGCGTCCATACAAATTTGGCGTCCATACAAATTTGGCGTCCATACAAATTTGGCGTCCATACAAATTTGGCGTACATACAAATTTGGCGTCCATACCGATCTCTTGGGTGCCCAAATTTGTTCAAAACTGCAACGGTCATAACATATTTCAACAGTCATTGCAAGGTAATAGAACAATGAATGCCTACCATAACTGTGTTATAGGGCCCTAATGACCTTTGAAGTCGATGGGCCCTAAAACACAAACAAACCCAACTGTGTTATACGGGACCGTTGCAATGACTTATGCCCACGCGTAGATCTAGGATGGGGTTTTTGGGGTTGCAACCCCTCCCTGCACATATAAACTTATATTTGCATAATATGTGAGGTTTAGCTCAACCCCCCTGTATTAGCTAACCCCCCCGACGAAAATCCTGGATCTGCCACTGGTTATGACAGTTGCAATTTTGAACAAATGTGTGCACCCAAGAGATCGGTATGTACGCCAAATTGTCATACGCCGAATGTGTATGTACGCCAAATTGACGTGATCCCCTCAAAACAGAGGCAAAAAAAGTTGAACAGTAGTTTATGACAGACTGCTGATATGATGTCTCAACCCTTTTCGTCGCGTCTTAAGCTCGAGCAGAGAAGCAATGAACCTAAATATTTCACTCCAGAATCCATATGACAACTTATCAGCTGTTGTACTAGTTCAGTTAGCAGTACATAATCATTCAAACATTTATTATGTTGATAATCATCAGAGGAACATGGCGACAGATTTCGACTGGTAATGAGCCACGATTCTTCATAAGTTTCATTTTTTGTTTTTTGTTTTTTTTTCCTGATTTTTTACAAGCGTTATATGAAACCATCCTGATCATGGTATATTTTCGTGCAACGACCTAGACAGGCAACCACCTATGAAATTAACCAATACATTAACAAATTTCAGAAGGTAACTTTAATTTTCTTTTCGTTTCCTTTTAATTCGTTTAGTTTTTCTTTACGTCCGAATATATGTAATATATCTTCTCTCCCTCTCTGGTTTAACTTCCTTTTTATGGCGGAAAAGTAAAAATTCAATTAGAAATCGTGAACGTCACCTGAACTCATTGCGGTATAAATTAAGTCCATCTTGACCTACCCCAGATAGCACAACCTCTTTAGGGCCACCTACAGCAGAACCTTTAGTTATTAACACGTCATTGCTACTTATAACCACATCACGCGAATTCAACCTGGTCTTATTGTAATTAAGCTTTTTCTAGTGAGTAACTACAAGAAAATTTGGGGCCAATTACAAAAGTAGGAAATCTTTTTCCACAAAATAACAAATACGTTAAAAAATAAGCCACAACATACCCTGAATGAAATTCTATCTAAATAATGACTACTTTCTGCATTCGTGACCCATCCCCTAAATACCTAAAAGCCCTGATCTAAATAATAAACAGTTGCTACAGGTAAACAAACATCTTCACAGGTAAACAAATTAAAACCTTGTACCAATCCGAATTACAGTTGACTACACGAATGATATTAATAAGTAAAACAATGCTATATTAATTTCAATATTTCCAAATAAATAACTTGAGACAGTTACTACTATAGTTATTACTCCATAATCTTCTTACTCGCTACACCTATGGCAATAAACCTTAAATTGTTGGCAGGTTGGATTATAGTTGAAATTCATCGAGGCCTAGTTTTCGCCAAATAAATTTTGTTTTACACGCATCCATTGCAACGCCTTCCGATGTCATTTATATCATGCCTTATATAGTTAAGAAATACTACGCTTAATTCAAATTTAATAAAAAAAAATTAAAAGGTGTGACAACTATAGAATTTATATCAAAAAAATACCAAGCGCATCGCTTTACTTAAGAAAATTAATGAAGGTGGATGTTGAAAATTCAATTGCGCATTTCAGAAATACAATTGAGTGAAATAAGATATGACAACAGAGAAAGAAAAAAGTCTGCAAAAAAGATGTTTATGTACTTACATAAGATGACCAGGCCAATAAACAAACTAAGAGTGACACTCAGAAATGTAGTAAATCGCTATAAAGAATAAAATAACATTAAATTATGCAAAAACAAAAAACACGATAAATTTTATAATAATCACAGAAATTCTTGTTCAAATTTAAATCCATGTTATGAATACACACTCACATAAGTTTCATTATGTTTATGTTGCTGAGAATTTCACCAAGGTGTACAATTAACAAATACGGAATAAAAAAAAATCGCATCATTGCCTCAATATTTTTCGCAATCAATATTGGTTTAAGCAAGTATCATTACAATCTCAAATTAGGTTACCTTCGCCAAATTATTTTTCCTATAGGGCTAAAACGTAGTAAACAAATCAAAAAAATTTCCACTCAATGAAAGAAATATCCGGGTCAGTCTTGAATTATAAAAACAAACGTTTTAATTAATTTCAATATGCAACACGAAAGAGACTAGAGAAGAAAACCAACTATGAAGTCATCCTCGAGGATTTTTGCTCCAATATGTAATGGTCACTCAACACTGACAATTTGTCATGGTCAAATACCGAAATAAAAGAATATGGCAGAAAATGTGAACAACAAACAGGAATTTCAGCAATAAAACCACCACCCTAAATTACCCTAGTTTAAAATGCTCCCAATTTTAGTTTCTAAGTCTTCCACTAACCCATTTCCTGCCTATGGCAGAACTGGAGGTACTCAAGAGTTCAGTGTAGCAAGAGATCTATTCGAAGAACGATCGATTGAGGTTGAGCCACAATCCCCTGAATGCTCTGAATAGGGCTGATTGTTTTATCTGGGAGCCGAAAGGCATGGGCGCCCTCAGGTAATTTTCCAGCAGGAGTGGCAAAGCGTTCCAGGAATCGTACTAATGTGTATTCAAAGACATGCATTTCCCTTGCTCTACTTCTATGTACAGTACATAACGTCTTTCTTCCAATTTCAGAAGGGACAAATGTCCCATTTGCCCCGTGTGTTCCCTTTCTGAAGACACCCAATGCACCTAAGGCAGTATTAACTTCAACTTTTACTTGAAGAGAAAGTGAAGACGGAATCTGGAACTGATTCTGTCCTTAAAAAAAATAAAGAAAGTGGTTAATATTAATTTGTACTTATTAGTGAATTGTTGCGGGCTACCTATTATCTCATCTACCCCTTTGTTAAAGGAAATTAGGCTGGTTCTGTCGAGTATCTTTCATTGTATGTATATCGGGGTCCGTCTGTAGTTTATGGAGTCATTAAGTTAGAAAATTTTTTTGAACAGCAGTCAAAACGCTCCTCTGAATTCACTGCACAGGTATGAAAAAATGTTAATCGAAAAACAACCGATTTATATGAAACAAATTTATCATTGCTAGACCTTATAATTGCATAATTATCTCTTACGTACATCATACCAAATCACTATCGCTGTTATAAGAGTTATGCATAAGTCATTAGCCTTAAATCTTAACATTCTTCGGCGCGCGATCCTAACTAGGACACAGCATTTTGAGTTTTCTCTTTTGATATTATTCTTGGATAAGTCATTTTAAAAGGTAAATGCAAAAACATGCCATACATATCGCTACTAACAAGTTATTTATACAAAATTCGCTTCTATGTATGTATGCTACTGAAACATCTCAATTTGAATTTTGGAGGTAAAGTTTCCCAAAACATGCCATGAATTGACCTATATGTTTAAAATTGTTTAATAATTTTGCGCTTCCGCATAAATAGGCCCCAAACCAAAAAAAAACTATACAAAGCCTTATACACAACTGTGGACTAGTCGAATATAAGCAAAAAAGGTACATGAATGTAAAATTATTAGCTATTAATAAACTGACGAAAAATGTGTCATCATGACACCTGACTGCCCACGCTTGGTTACGTCATGGAACCTTTTAATTAAATCTATTTCTGAAAAAAAAAATAAATATATATTCATACTACCTATACAAACTGATAAATCATATCATTTCATACAATAAATGTCAGAGGCAGATTTAGAAACTTTCCTGGCCCCAATATTTTAAGGCTGTAGAAAACAATGTTACTGCGTTGTGAGCTCATGTCAACATTTAATAGTTGCCGGACTTATTGTTTGTTGGTGTTTTAGGGCCGTTCAACTACAAGGTCATACCCCGTCAACAGCATAGTTCTTATGCAGACACTGCACAGGCACTACACTAATGCGTCGATTTTTGTGTATTAGCAATACCCAGTTTTCCAAGCGCCCACCCATGTCAGTACTAGCTGGGGTTGCGTTGCTTAACTTCAGTGATCAGACGAGAACTGGTGTGTCCAACGCAATTCGCCGCTGCTACCGGGCTTCTGTCAAGGTGGTAGTCTTGAAAAGGGCTAAGAGGCTTTCTCCGTCGGGTCTGAAAAGGCTGCGGGGGCCTCCTCTGTCATGTTGTGGAAGTATATATTACAAGGCGTTCTCTGTCAGGTTGCAAAAGCCTATAAGTCCCCAAGTAGTGTCCACTACTTAAGTTAGATCAGAAGACTGTAAAACGAAAGTAGTTATCACGTGATTACTGTAACTTTTTCCGTCTACATTGAAAAGCAGTCCCTCAATAACATGAGAAATTTGCATTTTTACAAGACCAAATTTCGGGTATTGTACAGAAGAAAAAAATATATAACATATTTTCCGCTTTTTTATCTATCGTGAACTGCATTTCATTTCATATTTATCACAAACCACACAAAAACCAAAAAAAAAAAATTTTTGAAACGCGGAAAAAAATAGGACATAGGAAGATTGCAAAGTAGCACTGTATTACCGTCATTTTTATATCTTCAAAATTTTTTTCAGTTAGGTTTGGCCCCCATTCCAACAAAGCAACTATCAGTCCGATATGATCGACTGTAATAATAAATTGAATGTTTTTTGGTTATCAATACCCTCGCACACTTAAGCATTCGAGTGTGCAAGTCAAAGAGCACACACAAATTCATATTTTTTTGAAAAAAAACGTAGGTAGTTTGTCGCTTTTCTTCTTTAATAGCAGCTATCAAAAAATCCATTAGAGGGGGCTACTAAAACAATGTGAAGATTGAGCTTGTCCATGTAGTAAGATGTAAACAGCAACAGAGCCGAGTAATAAGGAAATTATTCTTAAGAAAGTGCCACCTACTGCCTTTCATATGGTAGCCAAGTGAACGCAGTAAATGAAATTCATCACCGAGGGCAATGAATGAACTACTACCTGCAAAGGTGCACATATAGAGGCAGAAATATTCGGTCACCCTCATTTCATTCCCTTTAAAGATAAGGAACAAACTTAAAATGGGGGCGAAATAGCCCCCTAACGTCCTTGGAGAATCAAAACACTACTTAATGAAGGCCGTTTACTCTCTGGATGCTTTAAAAGTAAAAAAAAAATCAAAAAATACCTTTTATTAATATGAAGATTCACTCAAGACCTTGGGTACATGTACCATTTTTAACTATGTCCAACAACTCGTCAATGACAACCAGTTCTTAAATCACATCCTCTTACTCATCCTCAACATTAATCACACACGCATACCATCTTCAGCATGTACACATCATGCATCTAAGGGCCCGAGTAGGAAGAAATACATTACCGGGATATAAAAATGAGGCAGTATTATTTCACACACAAAAAAGTGTGTAATTCAAAACCACTAAAAAAATTAATTCCTGCAAGCAACTTAGGATGGTAGGAAATGAAAAGATTCCTAATTCAGCTATGTATTTGGTATGAGGCGATTATATGCTCATAAGTTCAAAGAACTTAACCTGACAAATATTGGCTACTTGATAATTAATGATTAAAAGAAATCGGTCAATTCCTTTCCTACACAATCAGCAATTTCTTTTACTGTCCAAAGAAGTGGTCAAACATATGCTAAAAGTTGTCTATTGAGCCTCTAAAGTCTGCTAGTTACCCATCATTACTAGATCAAATGCCTTGCTTTGATGACTATCGTCTTTCTATCAATATTACTACCATTCTGTATTCCAATTTTTAAACAAAGACCATTTATAACCTGGTTCAGCCTTACCACCGTCAATACAACTTGTTGTTAGTGCCACTTTGTAAGAGTTACGTACTGAGAAAAAAAATGCATATACACAATTACAGACACAATAGGGAACCCTCCTCTTTTATCCTCGAAACCGTAAATATAAACTTGTTGATGGTAAGTCACGGCCCAACGAACATCTAGATTATTTCTATTGGCAGCTAACAACAGTGAAAAATCTAAATTTCAGATACATAAAACTTCAATAAGGACATGTACCTTCCTGTGGTATTAGGACTTCAAGGTATGACAAAGTTTTACTACAGCTTATTCATCCGCCACCTGTCAATCAAGTCATGCGGCAAAAAGACTAATAGGTGGTACTATGTGTCAAATATAAAACTTGCAAGAAAAAAATTTGCATTGAAATTTCTTCCATAATTGCATATTTAAAAACTTGTAATGACAAATATTCTGCAAATGATTTTCACATTTCAACGCTGTATAGAAATTGTGAGTAGAAGGAAAACTTAGTCGCCACAGTTTTGCCACAGGCTTAAAAATGAACCATTACTATGAAAGTGGTACGAAATTGCATGCTGCTCAATTAAAATAATGAGTTTCAAACTAGAAAACAAATTATGTAAAAAAGTTATAATAAAATCAGCCTCATACGAGGTGATTATTCATTAACTATTGCTGTTACGAAAAAAAGATATATTTCAATTTATGTCACTATATAAACATTTAAAATTCACACTAGCTGAGACCTCTATGCTAACGATGGCCCTCGAGAAAAACTTTCATCAAATCAGAGGAAAAATTTTAACATGTGATAGGTTTAGTTTGAGTACATTCTGCTGAATGAATGCACATTGGGCACAAGAAATAACTACACCAATACTGGAATTCAATAGCAATTGTAATTTATCTTCAGATATATGGTTTTTCCTTAAAATTTGTGTTTTTAGCACTTCACCAACTCCTCCCTTCTGCTTTTTGTGGTACCATTGTTATTATTATTATTAATCAACTCATAAATTTGATCGGGAAGTGAATTATAACAGACGATTACTGCAACAACCTTGCACAATCTCAAACGTACGCAAAATTCTCCTCAATCAACGAAGTGAATGACCCTATTAGAAGTGAACTACGCATATTCCTAACAAAAATGAGTTTGGAGCCTTGTATCACATCACAACCACCTCAAAAACTTGTCATATTTGGATGCTTTACAACATCAAGGGGGAAAAACGACAACGTAACATTAAGCTTCAATTGTCAACAGTTCACGAGCCATCAATTAAACTTCATGAAAGCATTTGATTCTCCATTTGACTTCATTGTTCTGTAACAAGCCTCCACTGGCTGTCAGTCTCATTAAACACCTGTATTAACAATAAATATTTTTAATTGCGATAGGTATGCCAAATAATAATATCTATTATTTATAGCGTTGATTAACAATAATGTTATCATTGAATAGTTATAATAATTAATCTAATATATGTGACGAATTTCTGGTAGAATAATCGTTACTTATTAACATTTTTAAACAGTTACTAATACCATACTTTATTTCATTTTCTACAGATCTTTATTATTTCCGACTTCCGGGATGGCCAAGTAATACATAATCAGAAGAGGACCACGACATTTCCTTTACATTTCTCCAAAGGTGGATTTTTGACTACCCCAAATCAGAGAGGCATTTATGTAACGAAGAAGCCTAACGTGACTGGAGGCCAGTTGTTCAGACAATTTTTTTTCCTAGTCAAGGCTATTGTTTTTGCTCATCACTATCTCAGATAACGTAATTTATATACATCCTAACAACCACAGAATATCAGACTAAGGAGATATTGCATCTAGAAACAAAGCTAACTAACTTCATATTAACACACCAGTAACATGTTTGCAGCAACATGTAACACAAAAAAAGATATCGGTTAAAAACTCGTTTTCTAGGATGAACAAACTTTTTGTCGAAATTCTCTCATCCGCTTTATAAAACATTTTTGGTGCTTTTAATGTTTAAGATCTTAATTGAACGTCATCCGCCTCTTCATCTAACAGGGTATAAAGTGGATTGACCTCCGCCTGCGTCAAAAACATTTAACACTTCCAAGATATGCATTTTAATCAGTGGCCATCCAACAGTTTTTGCACTCATGTCAAGCCAAAAATGGTATTAAGCAGAAACATTACAAATGAATTAAACTAATAATGGATCTGAAAACAAAATACGAGACTAAAACCACGTCGAGATGCTCGCAGCAACTCTTCAATCTCGTATAACCTCTAGCAGTTAGCTTGTTAGACCAACACTTGTCTCTATAACTAGGTAACATGATAACGTAAAATGTCACGTGACATACATGTCATTTCCAACCATTGTTTCTCTCTTCATGAAAAATGGATATTTGTAGTCTTAGTTGCTCAGGATAATGTCATGATGTAAAATAAACAGCTCATTCATTTTGGTAACGCCTAGTGCACACTTGGATGCAATCGGGGACTTCATCAACACAGTTCCGAAAAAGTTTCTGATAAAATAACTGATAATGATACTGCGATTGTACATCCAAATCTGGAATAAGCAATTAATAACCTGTCACAGATAGTGCCGTTTGCGAAGATACCTGGTTAATTCCATAGCACTTAAATGTCTCGCTCGATCTTCAAAATCAGAGATAAATCTTGTTTAAGAAGCCTAGTTTTAAAGGAAAGTTTTTCAACCCTGTGGGATGTTTGATAGTTATGCTACAAAAATATCTCCTAGTACCATTTCAATCAAGAAAAAAAAATCTAAAGTTATAAAGGAGACATTATCAATCCTGTTAACCATGTAGAAATTCCACAAACAGGTCAATGTGGTCAGCACAAGAGGAAATGTTCCTCTCCACCATTCTTCCTTAATCTTTCTCCAATTTGACAGAATCTATTATTTGAGAGGTTACCAATGTGACTTCACCAAGTCCATCATTCTCTAATACTCTCCCCCATTCACAACAAATCCCCAACCATTCTTACTGCTGACACACATTATAGTAAATGTTAGTAATTTCGCGTTCACTAATCAAATAAGGTAACGAAAGGGGTGGAGGACGAATCGCCAAGGACTCTGAGAAATAGGTCAAAAAGTTTAGTAAGATGAATATCAAGGATGTTGCATTTTTTGGTGAAATACAAATCTGGCAAGTAAACAAGATGTCATTTATTGAAATGATCTCTCCCTGTCGAGTTCAGTTAAAAATGACGCCTACTTCAGATAAGCGGCACATGTCAGGTTGATAAAGTCTGTCAATTTACAATAAGACTTGCTTACTACAAAAATAATTTTTTCAAAATTATATCAATGTGAGGAGGATATCATTTATTTAATAAGTCTGGATTTATGGCCAATTAACAAAAACTTGGTAAGGAAAAGATACTGAAATTTACACCAAGAAAATCATCCAACAATCCGAAATACTGAAATGGTGCATAATACGGAGTGTGGACACGACAGCAACCCCCGAGTTGCTACACTACTTTAAAAGAAATCAAGTTATCTACTCGTTTCATAAAGTTAATAATAGTGATAACAAAACCGCCTCTCGTCTCCAATAAAACAGCTGCAACACTGTTGAACTCAATTCCAAGATGCTTTTATTACCTCATTCAAGCTATCGACACTACAGTATCACTTGATGTTTGGTTAAATTTTCGCACACTACTCCACTTTTATTTAAAAATTAGGAGAGGTTATCCCAGAGGTAGGTTCTCGCAGAAAATTTGAATTTAAGCGAACCAGATGAATCCCTAATAATCTCACATCAAAGGATACAATTTTAAATGGATGGAGCAATTTGAACAAGACTCTCTGATCATTAACAAAAAATAAATAAATGGAAACAAAAAAAAAGTTGATTTGGTCTCCTTACCTCTTTACGAATTCCGGGAAAAATGATGACGAAAGCCACGAAAAGAGTGGCAAATACCAAATAAACAAAGATGCTGCTGACATCATCCGTGGCCGGTGTCCGGTTGCTGTAGCTGTAAAGAGTAGGTCCGCCATCCGTGCGGAAAGCGTCGAACCAGCCTTTCATGGTAGTTGGTCAGGCTCTTGTGGGACACCCCTCACCCTTCTGCTGGGCACACCAGTAAAGTAAAGAAAAATACAGCATGAAACTTCCGCGACTGACCACTTACTCCTTTAATACCTTTGAACATATGCCATTTCCGCATATAATGAGTGAGGTTCACAAGTCATATGCTCTCTCTCCAGTCAACTTAAAAGCGAAAGCTTTATACATTTCATCCCTGAATTTCAAATGCCTACAATAGCACTAATGTCCTAAATTTTAAAACACACACATCCGCTATAGCCACACATTGGATTTCCCTCCCCCACCATTTCTCTAGGATTCGGGTCAAGGGCCAATACGTCATCACGTCTCTTTACCTATCCTGACTTGAACAAAGTGAAAGTGAATTCCAATAGCATGAGAAGTGAAACTTAACGAGTAGGGGGAGGACTAAATGTGCAGTTGGTGCACAAATGAGAAGTGCAACGGTGTATTAATTCAATGATGAGTGGGAGGGCGGAGATTAAAGTCACAAATTCAGACAAATTTTTTAATTTTACCACATTTCTCACACATGCTCTTGCACACCTCCTCCTCCTCTCCCTCACTACCTAACCTTCTCCCTTAAATTTCGTGTGGCCTAATTTACAAATCACGCTGATCATTATTAACCACTAAAGTTAGACAATTTTGCTAATTTATATTAAAAACGCTAACTTCAAAGGCGATTGTAAAATTCACTACCGATGGCCATCTGCAGAAAGTTTTCCAGGAGGGCACAGAACGGAGAGTTCCAAGAGTCGGACAGTGCATCCGAAGACTAACATTTTCCTTCGCAATTGTACGTCTCTTTTGCCATCCCAGAGAGGGCAAATTTTTACCTTCCTCTGCGGACGTCCAGGATATTATGAAACATTTCTTAAAGACAATGGCCATTCAACAAGCATTTTTGTTAACTACTGCAGATTATCCCATGTCTGAAGTACGAATTTATATTCTGCCAAGAGATTCTTATTCTGGTACTGTACTCAGGGCGTGAAGCTTAAATTTCTGGGTCTCTTCTTTAACAGGGTCCCTTGTTTGCTTGTTGGTGTTTAAGGTCCCGTCAACTACAAGGTCATTAGAGACCCGTCCACTGCATAGTTCTAATGCATAGACTTCACAGACACTACACTAATGTGACGATTATTGGGTATTAGCAGCACCCAGCTTTCCCGAGAGACCATCCATGTCAGTACTAACTGGGCTTGCGTTGCTTAACTTCAGTGATCAGACGAGAACTGGCGTGTCCAACGCAACTCGCCGCTCCCAACAGGGTCCCCATATACCTAGATCAGCCCCTGCATGATATTCAAACCGTTTCAAATGAACCCCGTACTTCTCAGTTTAACAATACAAAAGCAATTTCTAATCGTTTTCCCGCTTACGGCAGGGTCGGGTACCCATCTTGTCCCTCTTAATGTACATAACGGTGATATATTGGCAGGTTTTTCCGCAGCCGGTTGCCGACCAAAGCTGCAACCCCCTATGCTTATTTATCGTCGGTCTACTGTTCGTTGGGGCATTCCACCGACGCCAGGGGAGAGCTCCTAAACCTGAAAGTTTTGCCTCTTCAACCTATTGCATAATAGAGAGGGTTCTTTTACGTGCAAATGCCATCGTACACCACACGGGACATTAGTTTTATTTCTCATCTGAAAGAAGGCGCACTCGGGGCCGAAAGACGCCAACCCACCTCGGTTCAGTATGGAACCTAGAACTACTGGCGCAGTGACCGACCATGCTACTCTGCGCCACCGAGGCGGGTGTACTTCTCAGGATAACGAATTAGCAAGTAGTAATTTTTACTTTTGGTTTTGGAAAATAAATTTTT
The DNA here is from genome assembly GCA_013389805.1 of Trigoniulus corallinus. Lineage (NCBI taxonomy): Eukaryota > Metazoa > Arthropoda > Diplopoda > Spirobolida > Trigoniulidae > Trigoniulus > Trigoniulus corallinus. The sequence continues at coordinate 10,324,149 of JAAFCE010009126.1, read as the reverse complement.
GATAATGTCCCTTATGAAATGATTATCGATATACGAGTTTTGCAGTTCTTTTCACAATCCTGAAATATATCAAGTTTGAGGACCACTGCTGTAAGGGGTGTAATAATTCTCCTATTTGAGCCCTAAGCAATAATTTATAGACACGATACAAGCCAAACAACTGAATTCCAATACAAAGAAAACCATCAAGCAATGTTTTGAATTTATAAACACGACGGAAATGAGACCCTCAAAAGAGACACCACAGAGTAGCCGACGTCGTTTTGGCCACCAGTTGGATTTTGAAGGAAATAGTTGTTTTTTTTTTTCAGAACTATGCAGAGAGGACAAGGTAACAAAATCACTCCGAAACACGTACAGCATATTGTACAATGTATAGAAATAACGTAACCTACATCCCCCAAAAAAACCTTACAACAACAGGAAGGAGTTAATCTACATAGTACTACATTAAAAACTCAGCTGATCACCATTTAACTATACACCAGTCGGGGCAACACTTTACTTGAGACTTTTTTGTTTTCTTCTTTTTTTTTTCTTCAAGAAACACCAGCCAACATTTTCATTTAGGCTATGCTCTCAAATGCCATTCAACCTACTTGGCTTTTTCCCCTCCCCTCTACAACGACTAGTCAAGTCACTACTCACACATTAAAATGTTTAAGTTTATATTCTAACACAAATAAAATGGCACCGTCTTTTTTTTTTAAGTAAAAAAAGAAACAAGGAAGACATTTTCAACATACCACAAACTTCCATCTCGTTCTGGACATCTTGAGATCAGAAGTCTTTATATTATCCTAGGCGTGGAAATCCCCATGTTGAGTCAATTCCACACAATCACAGGCATTTTTTTCCTTTCCTTTTATATGTATTAATAACATAGATAGACTGAGGACTGTAAAGAGTATGAAGAACGAGAAAGAAAGGGGGGAAAGAGAAACAGCATAACAAAAATAACAGTAATATGTGGTCAGGCCAAAACTATAAAAGACAATTCGATGTGAAATTCGATATGTGTCGGGAAGAGAGAGAAAGAGAGATTTGTCGATGTTACCTGTCTGATTTGAAGATGTTTAAAAATGCAGCCGAACATGAATGGTCAAATGCCACTAGATTCAGGACGATGTCCTCAGCCTTCTATTGGATATATTTTCACTCAGATTTCCCCTCACAAATAGCACCACATAAAAATTTCATCGTCTGAAGTTATGTACTGCTTTCACGTCAACACAAGTCGGGGAAAAGAAAGCCTCACTCACAATTGTTACACCTTGGATATCACAATTAGCATCTCTCGTTACACGAAATCCTCACAAATGCAGCCACACCATCATTCGAGCAATTCATCACCATTTCCGATATTCTACTTTTTTTTCTCTTGATCTCCTAAATGGTATATTATTTTACAGGACAGCAGCGTTGGAACACCAACAATGAAGTAGCGGATTTTTGGGGGAAATGTATTTTCTCCCTCCCAACACAACTACTGAGAAATTAGGCCACTAACCGCTTGGGGCTTCACACAAAATGGTTTGGTTAGACTACAGCTCGGAAATACTAGGCTTTCAAATATGTTTCATGAATATGCAATTTACCCATTGGCATTCCATATCAACTGCTTTTTAAAAACCAGATTTTCGGTAGGAAAAATTGTTTAACCAACTTTTTAACGACTAATTATCATTACCGTTTCAATAAACGAAAGTTCTCACTGTGTAGTTTGAACTCCTCACATAGCCACACACACATATACACTCACACAAATCTATACTTTTCTTGGTGCCAGATTGAAACGGGCGCCTTTTTTGGTACGAAGTATATACTGTACTGTAAAGAGGGAGAAAATGTCTCACCTGAAGTATTTTAACATCTTCGTCCGAGTTGAGTAATTCCAATTGGTAATCATGTCATCTTTCTCCCATCATAATTTAATTAGCAGTGTATAGATTTCTATACATGACACTAGCGGGATTATTTTATTGCATGTACTCAGTTTTCATTTTGATTCCGAAATTAGGCTGTGATTCATAAATACCAGTTTTCTACATGGAAAGAGTGCGAAAAGGGTTAACTACTTGTGGAGCCCCGAAGCTTCTAAACGAGTTCAACGACTTCATACCTCAGAAATAAGCCAAAAGAAAAGGAAAATCGTGGGTGTACTAACGACACCTAGCGGTCGATGGAGACAAATACAGAGCACCACAACATTGCGCTCTTTTTTTTCCGGTCATAATCGGAATTGCACTCAAGTTAGGATCTGCCGCCCGCGATTTTTCGTTTTCTCCAATTTACCGGTATACTAATTGAGGTAATTTCTCTCACTCAGAGAGGTATAAGTTTTCTTTATGTAGGAATCATTATCATCACACCCTTATCCCGCCTATGGCAGAGTCGGGTCTGCGGGTTCTAATCCTCCCTTCCCATCTATCCCCAATCAGGCTTTCATCCACCTCCGCATGCAATCATGTCCCTCTGTACAACCTGCTCCCACGTCCGCTTGGGTCTCCCCCTACTCCTGATGCCACCCACCACCTGCTGCCTCAATGTACCCCGTGAGCTCCTCCTCCCCCCTTCGCATCACATGCCCATACCACCTCAACTTATTTTCTCCCATCTTTTCCGCAATGTCTCCCACCCCAAGCTGCCTCTAACATACTCGTTGCGGACTGTCAACACGCGACACTCCACTCATGTAACGCAGCATTCGCATCTCGGCCACTTTCATTCTCCTCTCGTGGTTCTTCCTCACTGCCCAGCACTCCGATCCATACAGCATAGCGGGCCTAACTACAGTTTTGTTAACCTAACCTTTCAACTTTATCGGGACTCTGCGGTCACACAACACACCACTGCCCAATGCTGGGCGCATTTCGGGAAGAATACGCCTCGTCCAAGGCCGAACTGGTTATCGGTCAAGTGGTTATCGAAAACATACCCCTAACTGCTTTTCTCTATGATCTGCCTCCAACTAAGAGGAGGTCCCATCCTCCTGTTTCATTCCCAAACCATTGGGTAGGGCTTCTTGTAGAATCACAGTGCAAACAGGCAACTACTAACTTTTCCCGCTTATGGCAGAGTCGGGGGTAAAATTGTCCTTTACGGTACGAAATGATTGCTTAGCTGGTAGCAGACGATTTTTTGTACTCCCACTGACGAACGTATAACTTATACTCGATACCGGGCCTGTTTACGTTTGTAAAAGTTATACCGAAGTTAAATCAAAAAATTATGACAAATTGTAGAATTGTAAAAATTGGATCACAGATAATTATATCGCAGCAACAACACTGCAAAGACAAGTGCAGGACAAAGTTAAGGAGTGGGGGATTAGGGCAGTGGCGACAGAGTATGGAGGGAGAGCTCACTTGTGTAAAGGACAAATCTACCGAGTCGGGGGCTTATCTTTGCCACTGGATGGACACATGAGCTATCTGTTGGAAAGTATTTTTACACAGCTGCAACCCCCATACTTTTTTATCGTCGGCCTACTGTTAGTTCGGGTACGCCACCTAGCTCCTACACGTGGGAATGTTTGCCTCATCTACGCGTTGCATAATAAAGAGGGTTCTTTTACGTGCAAATGACGTTAGGCCTATACACCATACGGGGCCAAGGCTTTCCTTCCAATTCAACTGAAGACACACTCGGAGCCTCTCACTCGCCCGAAAGAAGCCAATCCATCTCGATCCAGTATTGAATCTGGAACCACTGACGGAGTTATCTAGCACGCTACCTCTTGCGCCACCGAAGCAGGCCATATGGCAGATAGCTTCCATAAATAGCGACTAAACGTCATCTGTATTTAGGAACCCGGCATATTCGTCACTCTGCTTGTCAACTCTCATTAGTTGTCATGCAGTGAATGCAAGGTTATATTAGTACCAAAATTGAAAATCCTGCGCTGTAGATTTTTTCCTGGAATGAAAATTACCACTAAAATCTTCGGGAAAAACTTAACGCCTAAGATGAACTACTTTTCAACAGTGTTCTGCTTATTTCACGACAGATGGCGTTAGGTAAGAAGAATCCGCCAACATGAACGATGGCGCTACCTAGCGGAGATTATGGAACCCTGCTCTATGTTGAATTCGAGCCATTAATTTCCTTTCAGAGCTCATCATGCTTTTTCCCTTGCTTCAAAAGTGTTTTTGTAACTTTCTATTAAAAACTTTTAGCACGGGGTTACCATACGAGTATTGACCTCTACAGAATTACTACTGTATGTGTGACACATGAACTCAACATTATTTCACGACAGTAAAGCGAAACAAATCAGTTACAGTAACTAATTTGTTACATGTACTTTCATTTCTCTTCCATTAATTCTAATGGAAGAGAAATTCACCTGTCTGGTATGCAATTATTTTCTTCCAGTCAGTAAGGTATTAAGTATTGCTTATTTTAATAAGGATGACTCTCCCAATCAGGCATGTAGCCTGATTAATGTCTTTACTAGCCATGATATAAATTTGCGTTTCAAACCAAAATAAAAGATATGATAGGGTTAACGTCCTCCTTTCCTTCCACAATGCTCTTTTAATGATGTTCAGTGGGTCTCTACTGTATTTACCTTTTAAGTTTTGTATGAATTTTAAGCCATAATCAATCACACGCAATCCTATTGTACTGTGAATTTCAAATACTTCACAACTCACAGTCAGCCAAGTGCAGTATGATTAATTCTTGTCACATTTGACATAAACATGGGATGCCCGTGTTAACGAGATACCTTAGAATGTACTTAATGGGTTCTACAAATGAATCAAAGGGCTATTCAGAGCTATGATAAACGAAGAAAATATGTGACTGGTCCAACAAGATTTTCAACTCATGTCGAACGCTGGAAAACTGTAAGAAAGAACCTCATGACCATATATTGATGTTTTTTGAAGATTTGCAGGAGGCCTAAAACCCGCGGTCAAAGGTGTGGAATTTTGCTTTTTAACAACTTGAACTTTAAATTAAAGTTCAAAAGAAACTTCTTATTTATGACCACATGCAACTATCCTGCATTGTTTTGTATGAAAGAAACCTTCACTAAGTATCACCTCTTAATTCACATGAAAAATAGCACTATTTGCATGCATATTATTTACATTGGAATTAGAAGAAAAAAGCCTGTATGGAAAAGTTGTTTTAAGATTTAGTCACGTACTACTATATTCAGTCTTATTGCTTTGCTGGTACCCCAACTTTCGGACTTTGACACTGACCACCTACTACACTCATGGCTGGTAAAACTCCCAATCTTCTCAAATTTGCATTAAATAACACGTAAATTTGCATTAAATAACAAGTACTTATTGCATTAATGTGTTATTGCTAGGTTTGATTAGATTGAAATATAAACTCGTATCCACTGCGGGTCGGTTACCTGTAGGATTCATCGTTTTGTGTCTGCGAGTTAACAGCCTACTTCGAGACAAACTACCAGATTTTATAATTAATTTAATTCAGACCTTAGCAGTAAGATGTTATTTTGATCACTGCCACTTTATTTATTAACGTACAGATAGAGTAATATCACATGCTTACGATGCCAAAGAAAGAAAATGAAGAAACACGGCGCGTTTGAAATGTATGCAACTCTTCATAGATTTAAAATTTGGGCCCACGAAGATCTGAGAACGCAGAGAGAAAGGTAATGAATTCCACAGAGAAAGCCTGCAAACCTGCCATCAGAAACCGGTGAATTAATTCATCAATCCAGCTCGTGATCTTTATAATCAAACTTCGCGTAATTCAAAATTGAGTATTATGAAACTTCCAACCTCATACCACAATCCTTTTATTACGTTGCAATACGACATGCAGGGTCATAAAATTCTGTAAAATGTGCTTCCTTCTCTACAGTCTGAAGAGTACAATTCAAGAAGTTATTGAGAACTTGATAGCAACCTAAAGATAACTTGTTGAGTGGAAGTTGAAGTGCGCGATGTCAACAGTAAGTAAATTTATAACGGAATTAAATCTTAATTGGGAAACTAGGTAGACATGATATCATGATTAAACGACATATACAAATTAATTTTGCATCAGACGTTGCATACTCAGAACTGACCTGAATTAATTTTTTTTCTATGAAATAACATGGTTAGGAAATCAAAATATCTTATTTGTGTGGATTACACAGACTGAATTTTAATTAATGAAATATCAGCGAAAGATTTCCCTTTAGTCTCTCTCTCATCTAAAGCACTACTTCAGTGTCCGATTCTTACCTAACACCATCTGCTATCCCCGTTCCCTAGTTGTCCATCATACGAGGCCATTCATAATCATGAGGCCCTGTGCTGGCCGAAAGGCATCTCCCAAATAATTGACTAGGCTTCATGCTGCTTTGGTACAAGGTATACCACGTTTCAAGACATGTAAATGGGTAGAGATATCTGGTTTTCCAATGGGCGTGGTACTCCACAAGACGGACTACAGTCAATCATCCTAGGTAAACTAACATTGAGCATCATGTCTGAAATGAATTGCAAACTTCTTTATCCACGAGACAAGAATTTTTAAACTGTTCGACGTCCAATTATTAAGTAGAAGTTTCATGTTATAATAATTAATTACGCAATTGGAAAGTGTCAGCAGTAAGCCTTCCACTTTCAAATCTCTTGAGTGTGCTGTATATTTTATAATTTTCTTGGGGCACAAAATAGATATCAGATCTTCAAGGAGATTAGTCCAAGTGGGGTATATTAATTAAAGCACTAGTGCAACCACCATGCAGAATTGCAGTGGTGTACCCAGTGTTAGTGTCACCCCGGTGCAACAAAGCACCTCTGCTGTTGACCTTTTTGTTTTTGCAAACGGTGTCACCCCCTCACTTGTAATTCCCTTGTATGTGTCCCAATGTCATCCGGTTTGGTCAGCACCCCCTCCGTACGCCACTGCAAAATTGAACGTTGGGACAAACATGCGTATCCCAAGACGATATTCAAAGAAGGCTGATGATCACTGAATACCGCAAAGATGCAAATTACGCTGAGATACAAGTATGTGCGGTGACAAGAATTATTGGGGGTAGTCTTTAAGTGGAAGACTTTTCAGAAAAAAATGAGGGGAAAAGTAGGCAAGTAGCATGGGTATGCTATGAGAAGAGGGTAGGAAGAGCAGATTAGGTTCAACATAGGGATGCAGGTCAGAGGTGAAAGATACGAGAGCAGGTTATTTGGTCCTGTCTTCAAACAAGCCAGAAATCCTGTCATTGTAAAACGGAACAAAACATGAATTCATCTTTAAGTCCTGCCGTATCAGAGTCGGATGTTGAAGGTAGTGGATGGGCACAGAACCACACTACTCACAGAGCCTACAGAGAATCACAACTATTCAGTGCTCAGGGAGCCACAAGTTCTAGTTACTCACTTGGTTTGTGTTTTACGGCCCTTCAACTACAAGGTCATTAGAGCCCCGTCCATTGTGTAGTTCTGATGCAGAGACGTCACAAACGCGACGATTTTTGGATATCAGCAGTACCCAGTTTTCCCAAGCGGTCACCCATGTCAGTACTAGCCCACTCCAGTGATCAGACTAGAACTGGTGTGTCCAACGCAATTTGCCGCTCCCTATTCACTTGGTAGAAGGAGGCTCCTCTTTCCAGAAATAAAAACACCGACCTCTCAAAGGGGCAAACCTACGAATATTGAGCTCAAAAGGTAAGCATGTTTCATTAATTGATCTACCGAGGGTCGAATAGTCGAGTTTTAATCTGTGTTTTACATTTTGAAAAAAAACTGCCCAAGATCCGTAAGCATTATTGCTATGACGTTTATCTTGATAAATGGATTTCCCCAAGAACGCTCATTTAAACTCCTATCGTTTAATTTCAGTAACGAAAATTGTTTCTTAACGACTATGAAAACTCAAGTGGAAAATTCATTTCCGTGCCAAACGAAGGGGAGCATGCCGCCACCATCACTACCATACTATTTTAATTCAGTTCCACGATTCAGGTATAAATTAAGATGGGGTGTTTGTGAGGTCTTTCACTGCATCTAAAAAACGAGACTAAGATTAAAAAAAAGTTATCAGTCATCAGGGAATTCCATATCCGCTAACAATGATAATTCTACACGTTGCACAGCTGCAAGATGGGCACCAGTCAGCTGATGCAAGTGCTCCAGAAATCGCATTATATGAAGGCCATCCCTTTCACATCCTCGTTAACATGCTCATATGAGATCAGGGTGAGGAGGAAAAAAAACTTAAATCGTTCCCATCTCATAGGATTATTTAGTACAAAAGATTTTTTTCTTTTCATACAAAAATAGATTGGGAGGATAATTAAGGTGTTTTAAAAATAAGGATTTATTGCTCATTCGTAGCCTGCAGCTCAAGCTCTTTCTTAACAGTCTTACCATACCAACTTGTCTACATTCCTCTATCATAATTTTGACATTCGCGTAGGAGGAGATGCTTTTTCCAAATTTATTAACAACATCCTACAAAAGGTAAATCTCCTTAAAAGATATCATCTGAGATTCATCGTGAGCAAAAGTTCAAATGTCAGCAGTTTTAATAAATTTGACCAAATGATCAGATCACCACGCCCGCTCCATCGTTATGATCAGTGCCGGATTTAGATAGAGAGGCCGTAGGCTATTTCAACTTTGAGGCCCCTTTCAAGCCCTTTTGAGGCTCTTAAGTTTTGAAGGCCTATAAGTGTTGAGGCCCTAGGCTTCAGCCTACTTAGCTTAGTGGTAAATCCGGCACTGGTTATGATATTAGGGTGTTATATAGTACTTAAACATCACCACCTAACTATCCTCTTTTTACTCACATCAATAAAAATTGCCGTGTGTCGGTCATTTAACGTTGGTCAGCAAGTCTATGAGGCAATTTCTCGACACCAGGTGACGAGTGACTGCCTGGAGAATTATTGCCAATCCACAAACACATCTGTCTTACGTAGGCAGTTTCCAACTTCCTTTTTTTCTTGGTAGACAAGTTCCCCAAGTTGTACCTCCTAGATTTGAATTCAGTGATGCAGTATGAAACTGTGCCTACAACGCGCCTCTATTAACTCAATTTTTCGTATACCCCTAAAAACACTAAGGCGTACCACAGATGGGGAGCTGTGGTTTTAGATTATGACGTCCCATTGGACTGCAGCTGTTCCGACAGAAGACATTTGGAACTTTCCTCTCTTAAGAAGCCATCTGCGTTGGTCATGATCGAACCTGCAACCATGGATTCAACAATCATTACACTGAAGAATGGACATCACCAGTGAGGGGTGGCAGGTGCATTCCCCCAAGATCCTTAGTAAGGTCCGTGTCACTTTGACATTTGTCTGCTAAACCTTATTCTGATTTCTTTCCACCCTCCTAGGGCCCCAGTTGTAGGGCACAATAATAATGCCATTTATAACTGTAGTGAATATGTAACAGGAAGTTGTGGTTCGTGCGGAGGTGTGATGTCACTCGCCCGTTTGAGAAGCCTGAAGATCGGGTGCTTTCCATCAGGATCTAAGATGATTAACAGGATACCGATCTTCCCTTTCTCCCCTCCCCAATCTTCAAAGGATAGGAAAATCCAGGGTGGATGTCTTAAGTAATTACAAAGCATATTACTGAAATATTAATAAAATGATGAGAGCTTTCAACAAACGTATTAAAAAGTCGCCTTTTTGCTCCTCAACCGGTGCCGATTCTGTTGTGTTTCGCTGAAAACCCGCCCTAGAGTACATCAAGACACGAAGATGACGCAGGAAGATCATTATTTCATATACTAACTTCTGTTTTCTAGACAATATCTTTTACTTGTCAAAACATACCCTGAAGTGCCAGTACGTGGTTTTCGTGCTGGTCGGATTTTACGGCTGTTTTGAACTTGACGATTTAAGTTTTCAAGGTCTTTGAGTAATTTTAAATACTAACTTTCTTGTAATCCTTTCGATTATCATTTTCTGATTATTAGTGTACTTGATATGGAACCCAATGTTTCTTCTCTGGGGAAAGGCGCGCCTTAGATTTCCCCACTATTGTCCATCTGAATGTAATTTCTTTTGACACCAGGTGAGGTGAAGCCCTATCACCTGGGAATTTTCCTAATCTACACGTATGATTTACTCCACGTCAAAAGTATTGCAAGTGGCATCAAACACACCACAAAGGGTCATGGATTTAATAGCAGTCAGACTGAAGGCACGCCCCTGGGGGTTTTCTCCTTCTCATGGACGAAAGAAGTCGCTTTGGTGAAACCTTAAAACCATGGACTCACGAATCAACACACTACCAATAAGCTGCTGAAACACCGGCTCCCCTATACCTCAGTCTGGGGCAAACCTGTGTACTGCGAGCTCAACAGCGGATCCTGCAGATTTTTGCTCTACTGTCAGCCTGGAAGTTCTGAAAATCAGTTACGGCCACCTGCACCTAGAAATTTGGTCGACCTACACATTCGTCTTCCGCCTTTTTCTTGCAGAAAGGGATCATGCTGCACAAACAAGCTATGACAAGGCGCAAAATGAGACGCAGGTGATGCAGGGTGTAGCAGCCATGTGAAATTCTGCTAGCAGGCAATCACCGCACATTGAATCGCAGTTTTTCACCATACTTGCATCGAATAACAAGAGAACGTCTCTGCTTCGCACCGCTTTTTGTTATTGTCACGCCAACTTCACGCAGGAAACTGCGGCATTGGCACTGCGCTCCGCAGGGTCACGTGGCGCAGGCACCGAGTCACGTCATCCTGCTACTTAACATGCACAACTACATGTCATGTGAGCCACAGAAATTTATAGTGAGTCACCCTGCGTCACCTGCGAAGACTGCGTCTCATTTTGCGCTGGGCCTATGACGTTACCTCGTGACAGTGCGACGATAACCATAGGGGTTGCAGCATTAGGTTGGTAGCCTGTACCCGACCCTGCCATAGACAGGAAAAGTGTTAGTGGTACTGATGACGGCAAATAAAACACTGGCACAACTTACGAGATTAGTAATGATTATTAAAACTTATTTTAATTAATTATTCGGTTTATTACATCCTCCTACAATTCAACCTACACATCTCTGTCAATTTGTCTTTGGGGTTACTTTCCGAGTATTGACTGCCATGCAAATTATAAGCAACTACGGTATGCATACGAGAAATTTCCTTCAACTCTTGAGAGCAACGAAGGTCAAGGTCGATGTCATGTGCAACACTTTGGGAACAAAACGTTATTCTGGATACCTCTCAACACCCAAGTTGAAAAAGGTTACACTTTTCAAGTGGCAGGTGCGATAACAAAAGAAAATTCAGAACGTCTTTCCATGTCAATGTCCTGCCTATGGCAGGGTTGGATTTTCTTCGAACCCTATGCACTTTTCCCCACACGTTTTCATATTCCAAAGTTAGCTTTGGGCGATTATCTCCTTGTTTTCGGCTGGTGAAATTCCTTTCTCATTCTCCAGACCCTTGCTGGTCTCGAAGGCTCATTTGGTGACCGAAGTGACTGTCGAGAGCATAGTGGACAAGGTCACGGATAGAGCGAATCTCCGGTGTTTTGTTGGTGTTTTAGGACTCACTACAATGGTCATTACAGCGCCGTCCACTGCGAAGTTCTAATGCACAGTCTGTATAGACACTACGCTAATAAGACGATTTGGATATTAGCAGTAGCCAGTGATCCCAAGCGGTTACCAATTCCAGCACTACCTGGGGTTGCGTTGCTTAACTTCAGGGATCAGACGATAACTGGCGAATCCAACGCAAAGTCCTATAGTGTGTGAGACGCACCCTGTGTTCCCCACAGGGAACTTCTTGTCTGCTCCTAAAATTTGTATCCCAATCTAGTCCTATTTCTCTAGTTGAGCTGCAATCATATTTGGTATTTTAAGAAATTCATGCGTACACTAGTGGTCAGAGAAACACGCATGTTGGACACTGTTTTTACTAGTGAGTAGACCACATTCTGGTTAATTTTATTGTGGTGTCCAGTTGTTGTGGGAAAGTAGCTTTAAAAGAACATGGACCTCAAACTGCGATAATTGCAAATGTCAGAACAACCATGACTAACGTCTGACGAAATACCTGCGCATTTTTATACATAAAACATTTTATGACGGAGTTTCGGTTAGTTATGACGTTATTTAACGTCGCTTTCTCAGCTTCGAAGGCTTTTTACAGACACCTAGGGTGCTCGTGTGGGCACTGCAGGACGTGCGAGACTATCCTACAGCTATTTCCGGTTATTTGTCTGGGTTTGATAGTAGGAAAGAAAGTTTGTATAACTCTGGAGGGCCATTTATTTGGTGTTCCTTTCAAACTTGTGCGAGCTTATCAATGAAAGTGAAAGTTGTCCACATGTTGACCACCTTCGATTTATCTTGATAGCATTGAATGGAATGGTCAGCAACCCCACTGCGAAATTGTGTGCTATGAAACTTTGAAGCAAAATGCTGACAAAAGAGCATTGGATCGACAAGAATGTGCAAAAAATAAGGACAACCGCTTTCATTAATGTCTCCGAAAGGATGATGCCCCTCCAAATTTTTGTCCCCTTAAATGGGGTCATTCAATTTTAACAACTTGTTCAAGGAAGCCACTAAAACCTTCACCACTTCGTCACATGCCTGTTGCTGTCTAAACTTTCAAAAGAATAACATTTAAATAAAGAAAAATTCGACCTTTAGAAATACAAATTATTATCTTTGCTCAACCATTTTTCACACTTGGCCCTTCTCAACTTAACGTGGTGCGCCGGTTCGAACCTCACACCAGTAAATATTTTTGAAGGCTAAAAAGAAGAATTGAGTCCACTTTCCGTCCTGGATGGGTTGGTATCTGCACTGCTGACAGCATTTATTGAAGCGCGCCGAATAGAAATTATTTCCTTCGGCCGCAGAGCACTCATCACTGGCCCTTTTCGGCAGAATCGGGGGCCATTTTGTCCCATTGGGATACCTGAAGGGTCTGCTGGACGGTGATTTATGCAGCCGACTGTTAACCTATTGCAGCAACTCCTGGCCTACTTAGTCTGTTCTTTTTCGTTGGGGCATTTCTCCATCGACGCCAGGGAGTGGGACGAGCTCCTTCCTAACCTGAAAATTTTACTGATGTACACGTTTATTTCACCCTGTGTCTAGAAAGGATTATTTTACGTGGAGATGGCATCATAGACACCGTACGGGACCACCTTTCGCCTGAGGTACGACAGTCCAGCATGCTAGCACAAAGGGCCGTAGTATGCCCACAAGGAACTTACAAGCCAGGGTCAGAAAACCGAACTTATTAAAGAGGGGGGGATGGGAAACGATCAAATAGCACATACCCTACAGGACTACAACTACGTCAGAAAAAGCCAGTGATCTCAACCAGGATCGAACCAAGAAGCAAATTAGGTCATCACTTTACTTGGGCAACACAATGAGTCCCAACCTTGATGCATTCCACAGTTAAACCATTTTTTTGGACAATGACTTTCCGAGTCTGTGGTAATAGCATTTAGGTTTTCCCCCTCTGTTTCGTTTGAAAACTATTTTGGAGGGTCCATACGGATAAAATGATGATGCGTCACCGAAACTAAAATATAATTAAGGATTTGAAAAAGATTTCCCCCTTTTTCAGTGTTAAGGTATTTTTTTGTAAAAAAAAAAAGTCATTTCCCTCTTCTTAAATTCTCATAGCCTTGTCAGACCTAAACAAAGGCCAGACTTGCCCTTGAGTTTCGACTTGTAACTGTAAATCAGAATTGGAAACACCTCAAAATCACGAGTAAACAATGTCGTAAGAAAACACCGTGTCCTTTTCGTGTGAAGATTCTACCATTTCATATACACCAACCCTACTACCGTCTCACCTTGAATCTTTATACAATTTACCATTTCAAAACAAGGAAAAACGAACGAAAGGTGAAAGTGGCTGAAGCGAGTAAAGGTAGGTGAAGGGAGGGAGGGATGGGGGTCAAACAAAGGAACTCTTAAATTATACACATAATAATAACCACTAAGATGGAGTTTTCATGCGAATCTATTGTAGTACCCATTCATCCAACGTCCTACAGACTTTAAATTTTTTGTGCTTGATAACTGTCAAATCCATTTCAAGATAGCACTGACCTACTAAATTCTACGGAGACACCCTAACTGTTCTCCAAATGAAGTCAAGGGCATTTTCTTCAGGTAAGGGGGGGGGGGGAAATCAGCTTTTTAAGGTGACGTCTGAGTTCCTAAGTGTACGTTTGATTTAGGATGAGACAATATCCTCCGAGCTCACAACAATGAAATTAAAACTCATTTCATGGCATCATGTTGGAATTTTTAGTTATTTTTTGCATGTAATTAAAAAGCTAAGTTACTAGTTGACGTGTGATTAACGTCTAACTCAATTTCGAAGGCCACTTACCAACAACAGGTGATTTACCAAATTCACACCTGAGAATTTAACCGCACAGCACTCTGCCATTTAATAAAGGGCTCTTATCCTCAGGTGTTATTCTTATGATTAAATTCACGACCATTTAGGGCAGCGGTGTCAAAATGATGGCCCGCAGCCCTTGAAGCCTAGAGTTGCAACCCGCACAATCGACACCATGCAGTATGCATATGCGGCCTGCCACTCAGAGGCGTAACGAGAGGGAGACAGTTGCCCTCATGAGAAAGCCTATGTAATCAATGTGGCTCTCGGTGTCCTCCCAGTTTGAGATGCGCGATTTAGGGCCTAATTCATTTACGACAGCCAGGACCGACGTGATGGGTTGTGGGAACAGGGCGACGGCACAGGGCCCCGCGCATTCGGATTAATGCAGCTATTGATAGAAGGGCCCCGCATAATTAGTTTGTACAGGGCCCCGCAAAATATAGCGCCGGCCCTGACGACAGCCAACGGCAAGCAACTCAAGAGTGCACACCACTCTGTTTATTAACCTTCAGCCTATTTTGATTCATTGACGAATTTCTTCGTTCACCGACGCCGGGGAGGGGGAGAGCTCCTATACCAAGATTTTGCCGAACTACAGGGGTTCTTTTATGGGCAGGGGACATTCGTTATACACAAAGACGGGGGGGCACAGTTCGACTTCCAAACCGACGCAAAGCGTAAAAAGCCTCTCTCTATCTCTCGTTGGAAAGAAGCCACTCGAACCTGGAACCACCGAAGCGCTGGTACTGAATGCTGCCTCCGCGCCACCGAAGTGGGGTGTTGACCTATATCTATAATGGCAACTTACCGAAATCTGGTAGCGATCTCCTACATCTGAACAATTTTCAGACCGCACATTTCCATGCGGACTACATGCACCTGGCATTCTACACATCCCACAGCTCTATTTGCCATTTGACAGAGGGTGTACTGGAGTGTACGAGATATCAAGACGGATCAACCACAAAAGGAGGGCCCATTTGAGATTTACCTCATACCGGAAGATGTCTACTGACAGGACGATGGAAACTTGCCTCTATCAGATTACCATAGAAGTTAGAGGCGTAAATACCACGTACGTCGAGTCTTGGTTTAGATGCCAAAGTCTGAAGACTACAGTATCTGGTGTTTATTGTGCTACTTAACGTTGGCTTCACAACGATGAAGGCCATTACAGATGTCTGAGAGGTTGAGCTTCTACACCTGGGGATTTTGGCCTGATATACGTATGTATCAGGCTACTGAATAACACGTGCGTTTACCACGACAACCTGAGGGGAAAAAATTAGTGGGCCATTTTCTTGTTGATTCAATGGGTGGACCAGTGAAAGTTAATTATGAATGGTAAAAATTTTTTTCAAGTTTGAATAAGGAACTACTCTGCATAGTGTCAATTTCTAGATTGAAATTTAAACATTAATTGTATATTTGATTTGAAACTATGTAAAGTCACAACTAAATTATTAGAAATATGTTGATTATACAAATTAAGTTTACAACTCATGAGTAAAAAAAAACCCTTTGGTGTAAAAATAATATACACAAGATTTTATGAAATGACCCGTTTCAATCAAATCAAATTTGCAGGTTTTTTTATTGTTTTGTTTAAATATTATTGACCGAATTTTTCGAAATACAGTGGAAAAAGTTTACTCCAAAGTCGCCTTGACACATTGACCACTTTATTCATACTTGTGACGAAGGTGAATTCAGTTAACAGTCGGCAGTGGAAGGCCACTTCATATCAAACTGACCAATTATATGTACACCTTTTATTTATTTATTTTTTTTTTAAAGTAATGTTTATTTTTAAAAAAACCAAGATCACGCACCGATTATCAAACCACGCGATTTAAATGAATGATTGTTCACGTTATTTATGTATGCATATGTTATTGATGATCTCAAATTGGCTTTAAAAAAGGCACAGATTAAACAATACCCTGGTTGAAAGTAGCAAAACAAATCCCTTACTTGCACCTTCCCCAATCGAAAGTTGGGCGAAGGGGTCATCTTACTTCCACTTACAAATTTAGCTGAGAAGCAGTACTGTATATCAAATTATTACTCGAATCGGAAATAGGAATGATACACGCAATTAGTTTTTAAGATAACCGAAATGGAAGAAGGGTAAGTTTCAAAATTTCCTTAAGAGAAAAACCTTTGGGTTGCGCCAGCTTTAGATAATGGTTTCCAGTGTACCTGAAATAGGGGCCAATTTGAAGGGCAGTAGCAGAAATATCATTTTTGTGAATGCAAAATTAGCTTTGCGGAATTGTTGCTAAATTAGTCTGGAGTCCTTCACGACTATTATCTACCATCCCCTAAGAATGGTGCTGGTCACAAGTCACGTTCCCTACGTTAAAACTGGGTTATACAGGTGATGCTTTCAATGCCCCTGCTATAGGCAGGAGCAGAATAAACCCGGCAATACCTTCCTCGTTCATTGAACGTGAAGTTTCATCTTCGCTGCTTTAAAAAAAATCTGGTTGGTTTCCTAAACATATGATGTGTGCTTAAAGAGGTAGAATAATTTATGGGACCTTCGGAAGTTAAAGGTAGAGAATTACGTAAGGCCCCATTATTCATAATATGAGAAAGGGTTATCTACCTTCAGTCACAAATGGTTTGGTAGTATTAAAGATGCTTTCTCGTTTTTACTTTTTTTTTTCGCTGTCAGCAATCAGCGAGATCGTTCCTCCAGCAGGTTATTGAACCATAACTTGTTACCTCACTATTTTAAAAAAATGCTGGAATAAAAAAAAAGCATTCACAATGTTTTGATATTATAGTCCTACCTTTTATGCACACACCTCTTCCCCTAACAGCTTGTTTTTAGAGATAAAAACTTCACTGTCATGAAGGCTTAGAGAATTCAAATATTTCACTTAAAAAACGAAGGCGAGTTTCCTTACCCATCAACTAACCTTACATCTAAACACATGGCCTGCTATTATTAGCAGCAGGACGCCATGTCCCAACTTGACAATTATTCATGCTGATTTTTTGGACGATATTGCTATCATGCAATCAGCCTACTCATTTGAAACGTAAAGCTGTTTTCATTCAATATGTCAAGCTGGATAGTGCGTGGATGCAAAGTGATTCTATTAAAAGGTCATTAAGGAGTTGCTAACGTCTTCAAAAGAAAACCTGTGAAATATGCTGCCAGTCACAACAATTCTATCATATAGCTGCTGAAAACGTGATAGATGTCATGTCCACCAGACAATCGAGATGCAGACCTCATTTTCAAAAGGTGATTGTGAAGTCAGGAAGGAGCGACAAGGCACCCTCTTTAAAACAAACGTAAACACTCCAAAGAAAATTTCAACTCAAGAACATTCAAACATCTTGCGCTATCATGTGACAATGGTTTTACTTTCTGTGCCCAATATGTGGAGAGGAGACGCGAACCTGCTGCAAACCGAGCTCTAGTGCGGCCAAGATGCGTTGGACACACCAGTTCCCGTGAGATCACTGAAGTTAAGCAGTGCAAGCCCACGTCAATACCAACATGGGTGGTTGGTAAGAACTTCGGGTGCTGCAAATTTCCCCTTTCCTTCGTCCTCTTCATCTTCCTCCTCATCTCCTGTGAGCAGCCTCCTAAGGATTCGTCCTGTTATGGCTGCTTGGCTTATTCCCCAACCCATGAAACTAATCCAGAATATCCTAAATATCTCAGTATTTCAAACACTAAGTGCGCTCTGTTAGTTGCAAAACCCAGTTAAAAGTCCTCTCTGACAGATTGGGGTTTCCGTAACACAACTGACAACATGATTGGATTTTAAGCCGGTGTTAAACTCTGGCCAAGGTTTTAAGCCCTTCCAAAGTGGGTGACGTTCTTCAGATCCTGAAGGTAGGACAACTTAATGAACGGGTTGGACAGTGAAAACAGTATCAAGGAAATGAAGCAGCGACTCTTCCGCGGTTTGTTGAAATTCTCTTCCCGATGTCAAACCTTCCTGTAATGAGGTAAGTACCCAGGCCTGAAGAGTCAGCCTATCTCAGCATCAGTAAGAAACTGTCTTATGAGGCAATAGAGAAGGAGGAAAGAATACCAACAGGCATGTTTCTTGTCAAATCAGTACTTCCTTTATCTCTCACGGGGTTCCTGTCCTGAAATTCAGTCACTATTTTTAACAAATAACATCACGATTTCCAATTTGTAGTTTTATGTGAAAGTTAGGCGATATAAGACTTTTAAGCAACAGTCAAAAATTTATTTGGAATGGGAAAACCCTTTCAAAGTTGGCAATGACCTCTGAGGAAATAGAAGAAAAAAAAAAGCTGAGCTGGATACTAACTAGTTGTCCATCAATGAAACTGCCACGTTTGACACTGTCACGTATGCCGCCCACGGCCAGTGGTAATGTCAAGTCCAATTAATCTAGTCATTGTTAGGTTCAACCTCATATCTATTCATAAGCTATGGTCATTCCAGCTGACCACTTTAGTGGTAATAATGAATTGTAAAGCTCCCTTCGACATTACTAATTAGTGGTAGATAGAAATTATTTGAATAGTAATATCTATTTTGGAGGAGATAAAATATGCAGTCAACCAGCTGTATAAAAATTTTAAAACCGGCCTCTACCACAACTACACAGACGGAAGCGAACTCCCACACCCAGATCCTTTCTTCGTTTTAACTGCAAAACACGGTTCTTTTCATTGTGAGCTAAGACACGAGTCAAGCACGTTATCAAATGACCTATTCCCAGATACAGCAAGGCTAAAATAAAGATTAACAGCTTTCGGGAATCGAACCTGCACCCTACTATCTACGAGAAAACAACGTTAACCACTAGTGTTGCAAAAATCCTAATAAACTTCACTAAAGTTAGCCTACAACTGGTTTTACAGTATCCAACAAGAATAAAAGTATTTTTGATGTCTGACTAATGTCTCGTTAAAACGCTGTCAAACTAATTTTTAGGGTAACATCTTGCATATCAATTATCCCATTACCTCTTAAGAAATTCTTGAATAAATTTTTAGCTCCAGTCTCCTTAATCCAGTCTTACTTTTTACATTCTAGAGGGACGAACGGGGTAAGTGTCCTGATTAACATCAGATCAAGGACATAAGAATCTCAGTTTTCAAAGTCCAAGTATTTGGTCTATTTGAAAATCCCCGCGGCATTTTAAATTCCGATCAACACAAGGAGAATTTGCCAATTCAAACATCATAATTTCACCATTTTTTTGCAATAAGACAAGAAAAAACTGGGGAGGAAATAAATTCACTCTGGTTACTAACGTGTCGCCCTGTCAGAAGATATCGATTCTATCATCATTCAGATTTCATTTAAAATCGGTGAGAAATAACAAGATTTTTTTCTTGTCATTTTTCTTCACCTAGTAAGAGAATTAGGGCATCTTACCTTGAAACTTGACCTATTAGAAAATGAAGTAGGGCAGACGACAACTTGGACAATAAGGGTTGAGTGGATTGTGGCGAGCAAGTCAATATCCACACAATTAACGCAGAAAGTTAAAAAATCGAGAGAGAGCAATCAACTTGTAAAATCACATTTTTTTAAAAAAAAGAAACCAAAAAAACTGATTTCTAACGTGGATTAAAT
Source organism: Trigoniulus corallinus (assembly GCA_013389805.1). Classification (NCBI taxonomy): domain Eukaryota; kingdom Metazoa; phylum Arthropoda; class Diplopoda; order Spirobolida; family Trigoniulidae; genus Trigoniulus; species Trigoniulus corallinus. The sequence goes on along the minus strand of JAAFCE010009126.1, from coordinate 10,304,213 downwards.
TAAAGGAATTCAATTTCTTACCTGTACAAGATTAAAATAACTTGCTGATGATGATGATGATAATGATGCTATTATTCTTAGGATTGTCTTTAAAAAATTTAAAATTTGATGTGGAATTTCTTCACGATTGTCAAGATTAAAAAAAAAACTACGTCAAAAATCGGTGGATTAAAATTAGATGATGAGTGTAGTGCTGATAAAATAGCCACAGTCGTTGCCCACACTATTTCTTCTTGTGTCCACTCTGTGTTGTGTGTGATTAAGAGAAAGCGTGAAGACAGCAACGCCACAAGCAGCAGGAGCAGCAACAACAGCAGCAGCAGCAGCTTCCTGATAACGTCCGACTCAATCACTGAACTGCAACTGCAACAATAGGTATAAAAGAGTAGTGAGTGATTCCCATTGGAATCTGAAGGCAAATTTTGTGCACCTTGACACAACTAAGTTCCTCATAAGTCTACACTTTTCACTGGTGAGGGACGTTGACGTCACTGGCCACCAAACAAAACGCCAAAAAAAAAGTGAGAAAGGGGCCGGAACATACTGGGAATTTTTCACGTAGGTAATTCAGGGTGGAGAAAAAAGGAAGAGCAAGGTTAATATAAACAATTTTGGAAATGAGGTCGCGAAATGACGACGACGACATTCACTTGTAGTAAAAATAGTGAAAGTTGGCTTCATTTTCCTATCGATAATAATAATCTCCATAAGATGGTTGGTCATTTTATTGATTCTAGTTATATTTTGAATAATAACATTTAGCGATACGAAAACATAGTCAACATTCAAATTAGTGTTAATTATGCGCTATTTGTTCTCAATTCTGTTTTCTTTTTTCACTTTTTCAATGACAAATATAAAAGTATGTTTTTCTTTACGTCATAATATTGTCTTAAACTTTTTTACGATATAATACGTGCACGAAGTTGACCACTTTTCGACATTTCTGCCCTGCGTGCTCCAAATTGGACATCGTGGTTGCACCATAAACATCTACCCACGCTTTTCTCACCTATTCTGTTATATTTTCTTTCAAAACACTAAATTTCTCGAAATTTGAATAAAATTCAAATTGTTAGGTCACACTTGAGGAGAGGTTGGTTGGTTACTGGGACGAGAACACTGGGACTTTTAGACGAGAAAAACAAAAGTCCCGAAAGAAAATACAAAGCAATGGTCCCGTGTGAAGTATATGATGTCACCGACTCCTTAAAAAAAGCCCTTTCTACCTCTAGTAGCTATAATACACGGGCTGATTGATAAAATCCCTTGGTGTAGGACAGCGGTCTTCAAACTGTGTTCCGCGGAACCCCAGGGTTCCGCAATACATTTCTGGCGGTTCCGCGAGTCAAAAGGAAAATTCGTTAGCTGCGGCAAGATGTACTTTTCTAAAAGTGGGTTGGGGTTCCCCCAATACATCTTATAGTTCTAAGGGTTCTAAGGGAAGACCACTGGTGTAGGACTTGCCTCTCCCCTAGGTATTGGTAAATCAATATTGGCAAATAAATGTGTTCCGAAGGAAAGTCACAGACAACCGAAGAAGTTAGTTTTTTTTATTCGTTGGTGTTTTAGGACCCTTCAACTACAAGGTCATTAGAACGCCGTCCACTGTTAAGTTCTAATCACAGACACTACACTAATGTGACAATTTTTGGGTATTAGCAGCACCCAGTTTTCCCAAGCGGCCACCCATGTTAGTACTAGCTGGAGTTGCGTTGCTTAACTTCAGTGATCAGACGAGAACTGGGGCGCCCAACGCAATACAGCCGCTCAAGAAGAAAGGTGGAGGTGGTCATCGGTACAGTTCTTTACTAAAGCAACTACTAACCCTTTTAAAGCCTATGGCAGGGTCGGGTACACACTTTTGTCTACATATGAGCTATCCTAATGAGTGCAATTTACCAAAACCAGGTTGTTGTTTGTTGGAGTTTGAGGTCCCGTCAACTACGAGGTCATTAGAGACCCGTCCATTGTATAGTTCTAATGCATATACTGCACAGACACTACACTAATGCGACGATTATTGGGTATTAGCAGTACCCAGCTTTCCCGAGCGACCACCCATGTCAGTACTAACTGGGCTAGCGTTGCTTAACTTCAGTGATCAGACGAGACCGCAACTCACCGCTCCCACCAAAACCAGGGGCGAGCTCCTACACCGGAAATGTTGCTGCTCCATATTTTAGAGCTCTGATGTGTTTTCTCGTAAACTCCGCACAGAACCACGGCATTATAACCTACTTGGAGATTTCTTCTCGCATGACTCACGTCGGCCGGGATCGAACTTCAATCCATGAAATCAAAGTGAAAGCACGTTACCACTGAGCCACAGACATAGGTATTTTCTCTCCGAATTCCTACACACACAAAAATGTTTATTCATAGTCTTGTAATGAATGAATGTACAATAATTAAAAACACAAGCGTACTTTCTTAATTAAGAACTGATATCCAACTATCAAAATGTTTAACCTACTTGTTTTAATTATTAAATCAGCAGGACAATAGAGTAATAGATGTTGTTTGATTTCGAATAAACAAGACACCCTTCTGAACTAACTACTGTTTTTTACTTTTACTTTCTTATTGCATATCTATTTATGCTAAACTGTGTTTTCCCCACATACCTCCTCTCTGTCTAGTCCTGTCTCTAATTTTGATATTTGAATATTAAGAGTCAAAACGTGCTTCTTAAACAATAAATCCAGAAGTAGTTGTGTTAATTGTGGGTGCTGCTTCAAACATTTGTTCTCATTAATTCAGTTTAGTCGTTACTGCTCAATGGGAAAATCCAGAATGTCAAACGAGAATTGTACAATTGCGCCAAATGTATTCACATTTTCACTCAACCTTGTCGTCGTCGTCATCACTTCAACATTGCAAAATATGTCCTTTACTATAATTCGTCATCCCAATGTCGATGCGGTTTTTCAAATATTTATCCCTCAGTAACACATCAAACACACACCCACACTCTTGCTGAAAAGGGCAGGTGAAATATAGAGCAACCACTTTCTTATAACTTGGCAGTAATACGAAACACGACATACAAGTGTGTAATTATCGTGTTAATTTAACCACCGCTGGACAATTAATGGGAAATTTGTCGATCGAGTAGACCAGTGGTCTCAAGCGCGCGGCTCATAGGATCATCGAATGCGGCCAGAACTTGGAAATTCATCTTATTAAATCATCATAATCATACCCTTATCCCACCTATGACAGGGTCGGGTCTACGGGCTCTAACCCTCCCCTCCGGCCTATCTCCCACACTACCATATCTTTACGGACAACCTGCTCCCATGTCTGCTGCGGTCTCCCACTGCCCCGGGTGCTTCCAACCACCTGCATTCCTGAAATGGACCTAACGAGCTCCTCCTCCCTTCTTACCATCACGTGTCCATACCACCATAACCTACTCTCCCCGTCTTTTCGAGAGAGGCAAATTGTGTTGGATGCACCAGTTCTTGTCTGATCACTGAAATTAAGCAACGCAATCTCAGTTAGTATTGACATGGGTGACCGCTTGGGAGAACTGGATAACGCTAGTATCCAAAATTCGTCGCATTACTGTAGTGTCTATGCAGTCTCTGCATAAGAACTACACTGTGGACGGGGCTCTAATGACAATGTAGCTGAAGGGCCCTAAAACACCAACAAACCCCATCTTTTCCGCGATGTCCCCCACCCCAGCCTACTTTTAATATACTCATTCCTAACTACCAGCTCTAGCCACACCGCGCATTCGCATTTCGGCTACTTGCATTCCATTAACGTAGCTCCTCCTCACGGCTCAATACTCTGATCCATATAGCATAGCGGACCTAACAACTGCTCTGTAAAACTTCCCTTCAAATTGATTGGGACCCTCCTATCACACGGGACTCGAGCGGCGAATTGCGTTGGACACACCAGTTCTCGTCTGATCACTGAAGTTAAGCAGCGCAACCCCAGCTAGTACTGACATGGGTGGCTGCTTGGGAAACTGGGTACTGCTAATACCCAAAAATCGTCGCATTAGTGTAGTGTCTGTGCAGTCTCTGCATAAGAACCATGCTGTGGACGGGGCTCTAATGACCTTGTAGTTGAAGGGCCCTAAAACACCAACAAACACACTGGACTCCACCTGCCTGTCTCCACCTCAACAATCCCCATTGATTCTATGAGTCACATCCGAGTCTATCTCCCCATTGCTTTGGAACATTTATCCTAAATACTCTACCTTTTGTACTGTGCAGAAAAGGTTCCTGTGATGACATCGCATGCATCAATCGACCCAAAGTTCACACGAGATTTTCACTTCTCTATAGTCTTCAAGCTCGAAGGAAGGAAATAATAGCTTTGGACTCGCATAGAACTTTCTTCTTGAGCATATGATGACGTGCTCAAGAAGAAACCCTTAACTAAATTACTGTAGACAGCAACCTAGTAAACGTAATAGAATGCGCTGAGAGACCACAATGGCTAAACATGCGCCGTCCTAAAACCTACTGGGACTAAATGACCTTCAGACTTTAGTGACCTTATTTAATGCTTTTAAAATGACTTCAACTACTGCACATGATGAGTTGATTTAATGGCATATTAAGTAGTAGTTTTCTGAAGGTGAGAGAGAAGTCCGAACTCTTTGAGCACTTGGGTGCAGTTTGGTTGGACTTTAAGAGGTGATCTTTCGAGTCTAGTTTCTTGTGGACTAGGAGAAAGAAGTGTTCAGAAACACATTTGTTGGAAAGTAAGTCGTGTTCTTGTGTAGGGCACGATGTCACTGGCACGTCAAACAAGTCTTGCTACAAATAGGGTAGTAAATATTACCTGTTGTGTGGGAACTCGTTGCCTCTTTTCTAGCTTTCGCCTTCTCTAGCACAGTGGGTAACATCTTGTTTCGTGAGGATGGATGAAGGATCGATCCTGTCTTAAGGTAATGATTTCTCACGAATAGAGAAACCTAATACAGTATTTCTTTTTTTCCAGAACGTTACTCATGTTGTCAAGGTTGGCCTCTGAAGAGACGTTGGAGGTTATAGTGCGATGGTTCAATCCTGACCTTGGTAGACGATCACTTTCAGATGATACGGAAACCACAACTGCATACGATTTGGATGGAGAGTAAAGCTGTACTCAGTGCCGCATTTATCTAAACTGAGCCCATTCACCACTTTGCACTGCATATGAAAGTCGTGTGTGGGATCTCTTCTTTAAGGGCTTTTTCAATCATTTCGGCTTAGGATTCATAAAACCTGTATAGTCCAGTGTGGCGTGTGTGTAAGATGTGACGTGCACATAATGTTGTTCTACATTTCCTATGGTAGATGTTGTTTTCGTCATACATTGTCCTTCACGGATGACAGGGGGAACGTTCAAAAACCAAATAAACCAAACCCAAATGTAAAGCCCACCCATCCTTACCGTAATGTCATTCAGTACAGAATGTCCGTGACAGGGCTGAGAGGTCGTCTCAACATTGTCTTGCAAATTTAATAAGTATATTCATTAACAACTTGGTAATCAATTAACTGAGCAGTTCAAAATATTAATACGTGTTTACCTTCCGTGTTGGCGATATAGACGGTGGTCTTTTTATGAAAAAATTAACTTGAACCATGAATACTAAATTCATGTCGAATGAATATTTAATTAAAAATGCGGACAGCAAACTAGCTCTTCGCGGGACGAGGGACTTCAAGGAAAAGCAGTTTTTGGTTTCCGGTTAAGTGAAATACTGTACCTTGAGAGAAAGTTTCCTATTAACAAACCAAATCCATTTAATTAACTCAAGAATGTACAATGCTAAGAAAATGTATTAACTCAGGTGCGATACCTTGTTTTCTTGCATCACGGCGCAACCCTCTACTCCACTACATACAGTAGGCCGTTGGAAAATACAGGTTTGAGACAATTCAGTTATGTTCGGTGAGAAACAAGATCCTAACCCTGATAATTCTTAACTATGTAGAGGTTATTTGACAGGCAGATCGGAATGTAGATGCAGATGTTACACATAGGATCGGGAAGGGTGGACAAAGTGGGGACAGGAAAATGGGGTTCTGTGAGACAGGAGTATCTCGGTGAAACTTATGGGAAAGTTTTATAGGTCAGTGGTTCGAGCAGCCATGTTGTATGGGTCGGACTGCTGGACATCTCGAAAACTACTCACAAGAGCAGATCGGGTAAGAATGAATATATAAAGAATAGTTTTGGGGTAGAGGATATAGCAGAATTTGTTGGTGTTTTAGGGCCCTTTAACTACAAAGGTCATCAGAGCCCCGTTCACAGCATAGTTCTTATGCAGAGACTGCACAGACACTACACTAATGCAACGATTTTTTTATGAGTATTAGCAGTACCCAGTTTTCCCAAGCGGCCACCAATGTCAGTACTAGCTGAGGTTGCGCTGCTTAACTTCAGTGATCAGACGAGAACTGGTGTGTCCAACGCAATTCGCCACTCCCAGACATAGCAGAACAAAATAAGAGAGTAGGCCCAAGGTTACTATAGATATCTACAGGTGGTAAGGACATGTTTTGAGGAGGAGAGAGGGAGATTTAATTAGATCGATAAGGGAAATCCAGGTAGTGGATCACAGACTAGAGATAGGCCTTACACTACCTGGGAGCAAGTAATTAATTAAATGGGATATGGAAACGTGTGGCATAAAGGGAGATCTGGCTCAAAATAGAAGTGAATGAAGGGAACAGAACAAGCAGACCTAAACCCGCCACGGGTGGGATAAGAAGATGATGATGATGGGAACTGTTCAATAGCTTCACTACAGACATCGATTTTTCGGGCTTCGCACTTTTACATTTTTAAGAAAATTTGATAATATAATTCCATTTGCAAATACCGTATTTCGGGGCTCCGCAAAACCTCCACCCGATCCTGCGTGAATCTTAGCTCGTGGTAAGCATTATACACTTCACGGGAACGCCCTAGAAAGATGTGGACCCATAATTTCACACCAAAGAAACGTCTGTAACGGGAAGAACAAACCTTGATCGTGGATCCTCTTCGTAGTTCTTTTCTGGATCCCCTCTTATCTCAATACAAATGAGCTTGGTTGGATCTTAAGCTTGAAAGGCATACAAAGATTATGCGGTTTTTTCCATTTGAACAACGGCTGATATTTCATTTGAATTTTATAGTCAAAAAGAGTTCCGGTTAGTGGCATTTTACTATTTTTAAAGAACTATATAACGTGGAACTATGTTACCGTAAAAGTAAACATGAAGGACGTAGAAATTGCAAAATGCAACGGTAGACAGTGTTTTTTTGGTCAACTGTCGCTCTAAGTGAAATATTAATAATCTGCAATATATACATAATGCAATTAAAATTCTAATTAACAAGTGTTTTTAAGACAATAATAATAATTTTTCTCATGATTATAACAACACATTTTAAAAAGGCTCAACAGCTGAAGGTGAGAGAAAGGTTTAAAATAGGGTATAGGTGTAAAAGTCCACTCAGATGCAACATAATCATCATACCCTTCTGGCCCTCCACTCCTATCTCCCAACCACTCCACACACTAACGTATCTGTTCGTACATGTTAGTGGGTCTACGTTGATTGTTGTAATCTAGACATAGCGAGCCAAATGTTAAAAGAAATTCCTCGGCAAATTCCCACATTTAAATAGTTCAATATCAGATTTGCACGCAACGGCCTCAGTGATAGGCTCAGATATTACCTATACTATGTATGTCCATGGCCGAATCATGTCTAGTGATTTATTTTTTGGCAAAATAATTCACGCTCACTATTGACTAATACTGACTGACTCTGCTATTAAAAGAAACAATTGTCGATTATTATACTTAAAAGACACAAGGTATTTATGGTCGTCAGAATCGTCTGATATACGTACTTTCATCGACTTTATTTTTAACACAGTCAACCAAAGATAATTAATAATTGATGTCATCGATTTCTGATCAAATAAGTTTGAAATTACGATCTAGAAAATACAAAAAAAATGAAATACAATTACACATGTTTTTGTTATTACTTCTATAACTTCCCTTGGCTTGCTTAAATGCCACTGCGGCTGGCAATGTAATCTCTCCGGAGCCTGGGCAGCCTTTTTTTCCAAACTGGTCACACATTCTAAAGTTAATTACGCCAGAAGCATTTTTCTATTATTATAAATTTTTACGCGAGACACAAAAGACATCAATTGTATGTCTCAATGGCTCAGTGGTTAACGTTCTTGACTTCGTAAAGCCATTGTTGCAAGATTAATGCTGGCCAAAGCAAGTTGCTTCCTTCCGACAAAGCTCTACGAGCACCTTCTGTCCGACAGGAAGTGGAGTAAAATATCGTCTACATTTCCGGGTGTAGGACCTCGCCGTTGGAGGAAATGTATTGTAGATGATTTGCAATAAATAGACCCATTAGTTATCACTGACGGCATGGAAATGAATAAAGGCTCCGCCACCCAGAACGAGATCTGTCGCAGCGGGCAGAAATCGCGCGACCGTCGCGACGGCCTGCGATATGAAAACGCCACATAGGGCGCGATATTTTCATCAGCGATCCATTGAAAAGTCATCACCATCATCATCATACCCTCCTCCCGCCTACGGCGGGGTCGGATCCTTATCCTCCACTCTCGCCTATCCCCCACCAAGTCCCCCTCCACCCCGCACGTCTCCATGTCCCTCTGCACCACCTGCTCCCACGTCCGCTTTGATCTTCCCCTACCCCTGGTGCCCCCAATAACATGCAGACCCATAATGGACCTAACAAGTTCCCCCTCCTCTCTCCTCATCACATGCCCATACCACCTCAACCGCTTCTCCCTCATCTTTTCCGCGATGTCTCCCATCCCCAAGCTACCTCTAACGCAGTGGTCTTCAAACATCTCTGGGGGTTGCACGAGTCAAAATGAAAATTCGTTAGCAGCGGCAAGATGTACTTTTCTAAAGGTGGGATGGGGTTCCCAAAAACATCTTTTAGTTCTAGGGGCTCCGTTAGTCGACAAAGTTTGAAGACCACTGCTCTAACGTAATCATTTCAGACTCTGTCAGCGATCCATTGAAAAGTGCCCATTTCAATTTTCTCATCTCATTTTTTGTCAAAATGAGTTTTGTGCGTTTGCAGAGCTCATAGTCAGGAATTCACATGCAAAAGCGTAAAATAACAGTTGCAATAGTTTGAAAAATACGAAGCCAAGCAAACCACCGGTCCTTTGGTGGCAGCCCGATCACCTGACTGGTGTATCCGCCCCTGAACGTAAGCACCTATCGTCGGGTGATATCACCTGCATGTAAAAGAACCCTTTCCCACAAAGCAAAATAAACATGTTGACTAGCAAACGATTCAGTAGTGAGATATGATTCAGAAAGATGGGAAAGGAGTTGATGTTGGGGCGGGAAGGAGAGGTGATGTTACCCATCATAACATCAGCTGATTTAGAGAATGATGATAGTGTAGTACGTGAAGACAACGATATTTTCCTAAATTAATGTGTGAATAAACAAAGCTTTGTTTCAGCGACATGATTATAAAATATACTTGTCCCAAACCTAACCTTGTACCGAATCATTAATTAACAGGAATCATTAACAGAATACTAATCATATGAGTTTTCACTCCCTTCTTTCTCCAATCTTGTGTAATTCGCACGGTTGAACTTGTAACCCCTTTACCTCTCCCCCTTTTTCACAATAGTTGGATGAGGAATATAGCAATTATTGGCAGCAAGACTAATTTTTATCAAGGAACCACTTCAAGAACTGCCATAACCTCCTTAATCCCAGACATACTGCGGTACATCCTCAAGATGATAATTTCTCGAAGGCGTGCGATATTACAACATTTCTAAAGAAGACAGGGGAAAAAAATAGAAATTTTATTAGTAATCCTGGCAAACCTTTTCGTGCTGACTGGGATTTTTTCGCACGTCGAAATTTCATTTCCTTGGCAGAACAGGGAAAAAAAAAAGAGTGAATTAACACGAAGGAAACTACTTACACTTTTTCATCACACTACTTTTATCCCTACCTGATAAATCAATCCTCTTCAGCTTGAAGTAATCCTACAAATACACAAAAACTTGGTATTGCAAGTCATCTCAGAGTGGCATTGTGATAAAGGCATGTCGCAGTCATTACCGACTTCTCAGATATCCCCTCCCCTTCGGTATGTGGTTCAAGGAGAAGGAGGTGGGGGTAAACAAAAACAAATAATAATAAAAGCTACTATGAATGCTGACGATGTAGATTAAGGAGGGTAGAAAGGAGAAGACATCTTCCTTTAAAGCTGGATATGTATGCATCAGACTTGATCACCACAATCATGTCAACAACCGGAAAAGGGTGTATGTAATCTACCAAGAAGTGTCATACTTTTTTTCAGAAAATTATTTTGCAATCATTTTACCATCCTCATTGCGTATAGAAATAACTTTCCCTAAAAATACACAAATTATGATAGGACAACACGTACCAAGGAAAAATACAAGCATTTGCTCTTTCAACAATCAATGCTGCACTCGACATATTGCAAAATAAAATGTTTCCTGTACAAAATAAAAGGTGAAATTTTAGTCGTGTAAATGAAGAAAAAAAACTACATTTCAGTTGCCATGTGAATCAAATGCTTTTTTTTAATCAGAGATCTACTGTACTTACCGATATCCATTTTTTCTCAACTGTAACTAATCTGTAATAAATCCATTTTTAACATTTTGTGGAATATGGCACCATCCAAAATAAAATAATGGACCTATTCAGAAATGAAATTCATTGAAAATGGATAATGAAAATCATACATTTATTAATAATATTTATTATATCTTTTAAGTTAAGAAAAGTGACCCGAATATTAAGCCAAACTGATTTTCCTTTTTGTGTCCTAAAGTTAGAAACCTGCCTCGGTGTCCCAGAGATAGCGTGTTCGACAACTGCGTCAGTGGTTCTAGGTCCGATACTGGATGGAGGTGGTTGGTTTCTGTCGAGCGACACAGAACCCCGGGTGCGCCTTCCGCAGCATGGGAAGTAAAGGTGTAGCTCCGTGTGGTGTGTGCGATGTCACTTGCACGTAAACCTTTTTACTATGCAACGATTAGATCGGCAAAGTTTCCAGGTGTAAAAGCTCGCCTCCTGACATCGGTGGAGTGTCCCAACAAACCGTAGGCAGACGGTAAATAAGCGTCGAGATTGTAGCATTAGGCCGGTAGCCAGCTGCGTAAAAATATCGCCCAACAAGTCGCCCATGTGTCTCAATGGGACAAACATAGATATCCAATCCTGCTATAGGCGGGAAAACGGTTACTAGATGCTTCGGGAAATACAGTAGCTAGCATATTTTCGCAATTATAATATGCCGAAATTAACCAAATAAGAGACTTCATCTGGAGGAAAGGAACCTACAGGCAGTGGTTTATCTAGGGCTTATGCCGCTCGGAGCCGTCCTCGATTTTGCCACCCACAAATTTTTACTGAATATAAGTTTCAAGAAACAGTGAATTAACCTGACAGAACCTTCTACGGAGTACTTCCCACTGGTTGTAAATTTCAGCATTTTTATATCTATTTTTAACCTCTAACAGAAACACTAATAAAAATTACCACTTAAATTACCATAAATGCTATGCATTAACCGCTCATCAGTATACAAGTTACTTAGAAGAAAGCTTACTGTCCAGGAACATGAGATCAAAACTGTTGGTGCTGTGTTGAATAATGTTGCAACAGGTCTGAGTCCTTTTTGAAACGCTATTTATATACATTGAATGTTCGTTGAAAAGCACATCAACTCATACTAAAAGCTCAAGTATAACTATTGTACAGCTGGCTAATGTTAGTGAGATGTCAAAGAAAAATCTTTGAAACTAGCTCGGCCACCACCGGCCTTTCCCTAGCTCAGTGGCAGCAGCACACGAGAACAGCTGGAACCTCGAAGTTAACCTTCATCCTGAAATTGAACTATGTTAAGTCTTATTTATGTGTAGGTAGAAATGCGATAAGATGTTGGGAGTTTTCACCGGCTCTTATGATGTGGGTTCTTGTTGCAAGAATCAGCAAATGAAAACTCCCGGTCTCTAATCGCATTACTTAATTTGGTGAGTTCATGGGAGCAAGCTCGATTCTGGTCAAGACAAATGGCTTTTTTCACGAGGAAGGAAAGCCCAAAATGCGCCTTCCGCCGGATGGGATGTAATGCATTACTCGTTCGTGTGATGTGTTTATCTCCAGCATGTAAAACAACCCTTTATTTGCCTCGACAAAATTTACAGATGGAGATGGTGGAGGAAAAGGGTTGCAGTATCCGTCAGCAGCCGGCTGCATAAAACACCGTCCATGTGTGCTCCCAATTCCAATCAGATATAGGTACTTTATGCAGCCACAAACTGGAAAGATTCTCTTTTATTTCAGCGTTGTGTTCTGGACAACTCGAAAGTTAAAATGATAACGGGTTGAAAAGAGACAAAGCCGACTAGAGATTCTGTGAGGTGTTTTGGAAATATAGAGCAATACAAGTACATCTGTGAAACATTAAAAATCCTATTATCGAATGTTCTCAGAAATTTTGAGGTACGGGGTCTGGCTGAGCGTGGGGCCTAGGTCTGTGGTTCCAATTGTAGACTCCTCATGAACAAGGGAGACCCGAAATGTGGTTTTACTGTCATTCAAACCACTTATGTGGAAAGAAGAGAACAGTAGGAGTATTCGGGTCTTACTCTTCCTGGCTGGAAATTGAACTCCGTCTATTCTGGAAATAAAAATCCCTGCTTGGTTACTCCAATGTTTTTTCAATCTCTCACGGAACCCAGGTTGAGAAATCGGCTTTAGACCTTCGTATTTGTGGAGGCGAAGCACTGATGATGTAAGTTTCCTAAGATGTTTACTAAAGGAAAAGTGTTGACATATGACTATAAACATTTGAAATTTATCCTCACCTTTCATGCACGCAGTGAGGTAGGTACCTGTCAGGATACGCGTTTTATTAGTACGTTAAATATTTGTTATCAAGGATCTTCGTTTTTTAAATCTAAAAACGTGGAAATAAGAAAAGAATCCTGCAACAAAGACACATTACATCTTAATTGTACCCAAACACGGTAGGTTCGGTCCCTTTAGAAATGCTGGCATTAACACATTAAAATATGGTATTATCTTGAAAAAAAAATTCGTAGGCCTACTATTTGTACTATTTTTAGCCAAAAAATAAAAAAAAAAGAAAGAAAGGAAAGTTTGGTCTACTAGAGTATTGGGGTCATCCAACTTTTCAATTTCTACACCCACCACAGGGGCAATTTTTACTGCTGAACCTTCTTGAGCTAATGCAAATTTATCAGAATGAGACACAGCCAATGGCAAATACTGCTGTGAAATTGTAGTCTGGTATTTCTTTAGATGAATATACAATGTAATTACTATATTTCGTCGGATTGGAGGTTGTTGACATTTTGCTTTCCAAATCCACATACTGCATAAAAGTTTTATTGGTAGGATGAATTTCCAGTTGAGGATTTCAACATACAGTATTAGATACTGTACATCTATTTTACCTATCTGCATGTCAGCACATTTGGAGGTTGAGCGCAGTTTGAGTACTATAAATAGAACTTAGGCCGACCTCCATAGGTTAATTGGTAAAGTGCACTTGCCTCTTGAACTCAAACATGTTTGCCCCTTCCGTAGGTGGCGGGAGGGCTTTCTCTGGGATAAAAGGAAGGCCTCGGGTAATCCTATAAAATAAAAGTGAAAGCAGAGGTAAAGTGTTAGGCGTGAAATGTTATCTGCCTGTCCATGAACCCTGAATTTCCAAATCAAGTATAATTGGGATCAGAAAAACAAATGAATAAATGATCAAAGAAATGGTCCTGCGTTCAGTTCTTGTTGAGGCATTCATCCCAACAACGGCTTACCTAAATAATCCTCTCATTCACTGAACATGACCTCCTGCCTCTGTTGCTAATGAGTCACATTGCTGATACAGTACCTCACAAATACCGAGGCGCCTGTCGAATTCAGAATGAAATATTTAATTTTCTATTCATAATGGAAAGTAGACTGCACTCCTTTCTTATACACCATCAGGTTATTGCGTGTACTGCTAACATTCAGTTTCCTAGGCATGTATCTCAACACCTGGCTTAACGTATTGACTGCCCTAATAATCTGGTAAAGTGAGTCATTCTAATAATCGTTACCAGACAATGGAACTACGTGGTCAACTCTAACGGCCGGTAACTAAAATGGCACACACCAATAATTATCATTTCTTTAAAAACAAACCCATATCCAATCTACAGTATGTCAGGGTCGGATATCCATGGAAGAAACTCGCGGACTGGCTGCTGACTGAATGCCACAATTCTTTTAGAAGCGTCTCACGAAATGCAGGGAGGGACACATTGGGCCTCATATTGTACTTCTGAGTAATATTTTAAAGCTGAGGAGTCCCATGGCATTCTTAATCAGCCGGCTTCGCAGACATTGTACTTCACGGTACCACGTCTCTACTTCCCTTTAAGGGTCAAACACTACAACATACCGCCAAATGCTCCACAGATTGATGCCTCGAGGTTGTATTGTCGAATACCACAAATACCTTCCTATCTCTTTCAATGGTGTCTAGGACATTATAAAGGCAGTGCTCTTACCTAAGTACTGACCAGACTACCTGTTTCATCATTGGGTTGCAAAGAAAAGGCTGCATACTTGTAGAGATGGATGAACCTAGGAGAGTGAGGACGGGATCCCCATAGTAAGTGGCGCCTATTGGATACGGTGTCAATTTTAATCTTAAAGTGGTTCCTTGTTCAGAAGTCCAACGCACTCCACTGTTTATTTATTCAGATACTAGCAAAGTTTCTTACCCCCTTCTTCAAAAAAAAAAACTTCTGCCCTATGCACCAGTCTGAAATGAAAATTGCCCCAAGTAAACTTTGGCAAGGTTGTATGCATTTATTACCACTGCAACAAAAAAGGGTTCAAGTTCATGTTTTTCCTGATGTTTATGTACACGTATATCTATCTATACGTATATCCTCTACTTACAGATGTATTTAGTGGGGATAAGAATTAGACCGCCCACGACTTTCACTGTTTCCGTGTCATTGTCCTGACCTCTTACCTTTTTCATTCTCATCCTTATTACTACAGAGGTACAAATTTTCAACGCCTGAAGCATTTTCGCATATATCTAGTTAAGAGACTATTAAAAATACTGGTTTACATACTTTCAGATCACGTAATTGGGTATTACACCCCTTTTAACCCCGCCCGTCTTCATTAGGTTTCCTACTCGTCATTTTTGACTTGCCAAAAAAGAAAGCACATGATGGGCGAAATAAATTGTCGTGTATTCCTGACACGCTTTTGTAGCAGCCTACAAGTCCACTAAACGATATATGCAAATCCTAGATAAGCCAGTTTACAGACAGTGTTAATAACTATATAAAAGTTACCTTCTTCGTGAATCTTGTTGATCTGGTTGAAATACGCAGATTAATAGCCTGAGGGAACATTAATGACGAAATTCCAAGTAGAAATAATTGTCATTGCCAAAAACCGCATTGACATAACCTTATTATTTTAGAGTGCACTTCATGATAAGGATATAATGAATTATTTTTAATGGATTATTTTACACACCCCGTACTACTACTTTAAACCGCACCGAATAACATAAAAATTTGGCCAAAGTCAATCATCTTGACTAAAAGTTCTTTCCGGCGAGAGGACCTCTAGTGAGCATTTCGTGAAATGTTGATGTTCCACGCCAAAAAACATTGAAGTTCCTCCAATTTACCGAATTTTATTCCAGGTCTGCTGAATTTGGTGTTGTTCTTTAATTTTAAAAGTGTAAAAGTTGTTAGTCCATATACTTTCTCGTTAAACTTCTTGTCTTTGCGTTATTCTAATTCACTACACTGCAAGCAGCCTTATTTGGCCACTTTGCCAGTGGAGAGACTCTCATTCCTACTTATGATACCCTAAACCTCCTAAAACACTAAGCTATAATTCTTGGTCTACGTCAATTTGGCGTATGACAATTTGGCGTACATACCGATCTCTTGGGTGCCCAAATTTGTTCAAAATTGCAACGGTCATAACAACATATTTCAACAGTCATTGCAAGGTAATAGAACAATGAATCCCTACCATAACTGTTATAGGGCCCTAATGACCTTTGAAGTTGATGGGCCCTAAAACATAAACAAACCCAACTGTGTTATACGGGACCGTTGCAATGACTGTTATGACCACGCGCCGATCTAGGATGGGATTTTGGGGTTGCAACCCCTCCCATGCACATATAAACTTATATTTGCATAATAAGTGAGGCTTAGCTCAACCCCCCCCCCCCCCGTATTAGCTAAACTCTTCCCCGACGAAAATCCTGGATCTGCCACTGGTTATGACAGTTGCAATTTTGAACACATGTGTGCACCCAAGAGATCGGTATGTACGCCAAATTTTCCGTACGCCAAATTGTCATGCGCCAAATTGACGTGATCCCATAATTCTTGTTGCCCTCTACAATACTTGCAATGGTGGCCTTTCCTTGGAGGAAGCCCTCCACTTCGTCTTCTCCACGAGTATTCCATTGCTGAATGGTCCTTGGTAAAAAAAAAAAAAAAGAAAAAAAAAAAAAGGCCAGCAGTAAGAGTCTGTCTGTGCCCTTATCTCCTTCAATTTACATGAATGATCCTTTCTCCCCTTATACTCAGCCAAGGACACAATTCCATCCAGAGGTCAGTCCACTGTACCCCATCAGCAGCAGTCTGATAAAAAGGCTAATGCTGTGAGATACACGCCGCTGGTTTAGTGTGCCCCACCCTAATTCCCCAATCATATCACACACTGCCTCTGCGAGACCTGTGGAGTACAATTCTTGCTGCCCTGCTTTGGATCCTTTCAATCTTCCAAGATACTCTAAGTCCTGTCTAAAGGGAAACCCACTGAAATATAAGCTTTACCTCCTTTGTGCTTTCCCCGAGGACCCTACTAATCAGACGGAGGAATTGACCAGCCTTTCCAGTCAAATTACCAATATGATCCTTCCAGGTACCTTGACTATTTAAAATAATTCCAAGGTGCTTATGAGTCACAACCCTATCAACCATCCCACCACCTACTGTATGTAGTAATCAAAATCAAGTAGCTTCCTAGATTTATAACAATCCATCAGGAACAACGATATACAGTATTTCTTATTGCATAGCATCATTTTAACCCTTTTCTATTCTATGGCAAGTTGGGATACTGATTTGTCCCATTGGTACTACAAACATGACGGTTTTTTACGTAGCCGGTTGCCGCCATAACTTGCTTATTAAACTTCAGGCGATTGCTTTTATCACGCCAAGGGGGAACTCCTACACCCGGGAACTTCACTGGCCTACATGTAGAGTATATACAATACTATGTGCTAAATTCACATACAGGCCAAGGACCCCGAAGGCGCCTAGTATAATTTAAAAAAAAAAAAAGAATTTGATCATAATTTGGGGCTAGGAACTTCAGCATATCTTTCCTATTACTAGTATATCATTTTAAAATCTTCTCCTGTGCAAGTTACGATTTCGGTGTTTGGAACGCGTTTTCAAGGAGTCCATTTAATGCTTCGGCCCAGGGCACTGATTGGCCTATCATCTGACGTGCGGGCAAGTAGGCGAATTTTTTATTCGCTGTAGAGACCTAGTGATGTACGCGCAAGTGATTATATAGGCTACCTGTACATCACGCAGGACCTAAACTTTACAGACCAGACGTTAAGGTGCGCAGAGGTTCAGAGAAAGACGAAATCAAAGACAATGCTACGTACGTTTAATTGACGAATGATAAACCGGGTCGGTAAAACTTCCCTGTTTCAGGCGTCGGTAATTTCACATGCCTCCGTTGCCAAATATGCAAGAAATGCGGCTTTTTGTTGGTGGTTTAGGGCCCCTCAACTACAAGGTCATTAGAACCCCGTCCACAGCATAGTTCTTATGCAGAGACTGCACAGACACTACACTAATGCGACGATTTTCGGGTATTAGCAGTAGCCAGTTTTCCCAAGCGGAAAACCATGTCAGTACTAGCTGGGGTTGCGCTGCTTTACTTCAGTGATCAGACGAGAACTGGTGTGTCCAACGCAATTCGCAGCTCCCAAGAAATGCGGCGCTGTCTAAAATGAATGCCCTATTAAAACCAAATCTCATCGAAAAAAAATGACACAAACATTATGTATACGTCATCTGCACATAAGAACTATAGCTCTAGAACAGGCATGTCAAACTGGGGGTACCCGGAGGGCCACATTGGTTGTTGTTGTTTGTTGGTGTTTTAGGGCCCTTCAACTACAAGATAATTTAGAGCCCCGTCCACAGTGTAGCTCTTAAGCAGAGACTGCACAGACACTACACTAATGCGACGATTTTTGGGTATTAGCAGTACCCAATTTTCCCAAGCGGTCACCTATGTCAGTACTAGCTGGGGTTGCGTTGCTTAACTTCAGTGATCGGACGGGAACTGGTGTGTCCAACGCAATTCACCGGTCCCATAGCCACATTAGTATATGCATTGTCATGAGGGCCATATAAAGCCCATGGCGGCCCCTTGCAATTGCACCTGGGGGCTACTGTTCCCGTCTTGTTACGCTTCTGAGTGGCAGGCCGCATATGTATACTACGTGGTATTAATTGCGCGGGTTGCAACTCTAGCCTTCAAGGGTCGCGTGCGGTCCACGGGCCACAATCTTGACACTCCTGCTGAGAGTACGTCATCACTATTTTCCTGTCCTTCCCAATTGAAAGCTAATTACATCTAGTATTATAATAAAGATTTTAGCATACTAACATAATAAAAAAATTTATGAGTGCAATTACCTTCTCTGCCATCTACACATTAATACCGACCAGCTTAATTTAAACCTGGCATTAAAATGAAATTACTGTAAGAAGTATGGCGGTTGTCCTGGCTGGTTCACGTTTGGTATTTGACGGAAAATCGTTATACCAATAAAGTTTATTGTAAAGATGATAAAAATAAAATAATCACTAATTTACCATTAACGGAATTAAAATGAATCACTTGAGATAACACACAACAGATATTCAATATTTAAATGTAAGTGAAAAGGATCGTCTCCAAACGAGTGCCGTTTCTCAACTCAAAACTGTCTGACTGAAACTCTAAACAGAAAATCTGTTATTTTAAAAAACAGAACGAAGAAACAGTTTAAATTAGCCAATAAACAGCAAGCTGCACAGAACGTGCAACAATCAGAAAAAGAGAGCGTGCATGGAACATGGAACATGGAACAAGGCCCACCTGTCTTTACTCGAGCAAGACGCTTACATCCTACAAGGATGAAGGTGGCCAAGCAAGAGTTTCAGGCATTATTAGATAAGGGGTATATTCGGCCATCATCTAGTCCTTGGGCTAGTGCCTTACATATGGTGCCTAAGGAGGATGTATGGGGTTTTAATATCAGGGGTAATATTTGATAGGCGATGGTAGGGCTTAAATTTAGTAGCTGACACACCAAAAATTTCGAAACCCGTAACCCTATCAAATAACCGGCGTCTCCCAATATCGACTACAAGATTAAAATGAGTGAGGAAATCGGCCCCCAAGATTGCATGGGAAATATCTGCTACCACAAAATCCCATGCCAAGGCACGACGTAGACCTAGGTCCAGAGTAAGACGTTGTGTGCCAAAAGTATCAATAACGGATTTGTTAGCGGCATACAATTTGAAGTCACTAGGATGTAAATGTCGAGCATCAACTAGTGACCGAGGCAATAAACTTAAATCGGCCCCTGTGTCTATTAAGAATTTTATATTGGTCGATGTATCCTTAATGAAGAACAGACGACAAGGTCTACGGCCATCACCACTTCTCGTCTCTAGAAGTGATGGCCTTAGCCGTTTCCCGCCTCACAAGGTGCACGGCACTTCTTGGCATTATCACCAAACGTCCGGTGATACCAACAAAAATTACCTTCTTGAGAGGCAGGAGTTGAACTTGCCCTATTTCGATACCGTGAATTTGATCGGGTGCGAGAGCGCTTTCTTTCTCCGTAAACTGCTCGACGAGGGTGTCTTTGCTCTAAACATATTGAATTGACTTTGGCTGTAAGCTCATCAATCCTAGCCAAAATCAATGACATCTCACGATCTAGAAGGTCAGAAGCAGGACCAGGTTGCAAAACTGTAGGATCCAACACCTCGACAATCTTATCAGCCATTTCTGCCAATTTGTCGAGAGTTGTTGTTGAATCGGCCGTGGCTAATACTACACGCACCTGACGAGGTAATCGGGTTAAAAATAACTCCTTGATGATCGATGCATCTCCTGGGGTATTACTTGTATCCCCAGCCAGCTGCTGCATACATCGTAGGAGTTGAGAGGGTTTCATGTCCCCCAGCTGTTGACTAGTCAACAACTGGTGCAACTTCTGACGCTGAGATAAAGAGATCCGCAAGGTAATTGCCTGCTTAATGGCATCATAAGAATTCCTCTCAGGTGGTCTTAAGATGAGGTCCCTAACATCAGACACAATTTCATGAGGCAAGGCATCGATGACCAAATCAAACTTCTTTGAGTCAGCCTTAATTTGGTGTATCTGAAACCGGTGCTCAATTGTGGCGAACCACATCTCGGGATCGTGACTCCAAAAGGGAGGGAGCTTAAAAAGTTTCAGATTTTTCTGCACTGCATTTATATTGTCCTCCTGAGAACCAGCCAACTCTGGCTGTAATATGGGTGGTTGTTCACTTGCCATAATTCTATCAACTAATAAATTTAAGTAGAATCTACCTTACCAGAAGAGAAAAAAAAAAATTTCGTTGGATGAATTTGGTAACTAGCACTTAATAATTACTCCTCACTAATGCAAATTCCACTTATTCCTCTTATTCAAATGTGTGTAAGGTAGAATCACGTCCGGGTCACCAGTTATGGCGGTTGTCCTGGCTGGTTCACGTTTGGTATTTGACGGAAAATCGTTATACCAATAAAGTTTATTGTAAAGATGATAAAAATAAAATAATCACTAATTTACCATTAACGGAATTAAAATGAATCACTTGAGATAACACACAACAGATATTCAATATTTAAATGTAAGTGAAAAGGATCGTCTCCAAACGAGTGCCGTTTCTCAACTCAAAACTGTCTGACTGAAACTCTAAACAGAAAATCTGTTATTTTAAAAAACAGAACGAAGAAACAGTTTAAATTAGCCAATAAACAGCAAGCTGCACAGAACGTGCAACAATCAGAAAAAGAGAGCGTGCATGGAACATTCCATGGAACACGCTACAGAAGCATAACATAACCCTCTTTCATTCCGCAGCTCTTCTAATCAAAATTAGTGCTTTTAAGTGGTCCAAGCACTGTTACCTACTGCAAAAATCAAATAAGTTTAAATCTTGGTAAGCATTGTAAAATTGTAGACTTTCATAACGACCATGGACGGTCATCATAAATTAGACCATTAAACAAATCTGGATAGAAAAAAATTGTGGTTTATTAAAAGAATTTTGCAAAGAGACTTAATTGCCTTTATTTAGCGTGGTGCTGAATTTTCACTTAATCTCTGAAGATCAATGAAATTGAAGAAAGGGGTAGGACAACACCCTGGAAGTCTTTCACTAGGCAGACGTTTTTACCACTATAGAAGCACAAAGACAACAAAAGCTGGTCACAATAAATCTACATCATTTTTAGATCAAAAACTTGAAATTGTTTGATGTCACACCAAGTGCTATGTTTTTCTTTCCACCCCCTGCAAAAAAAATAACTAATTTATCTAGAAACCCGAATTTATAATGATTTATAGACATTTTATGTTGAACTTGAATGATAAGATAAAAGAACTACTTTCAAGCCAGCAGCAATTAAAAAGAAATAGGGAACCTTCACAGAGCACTACTCATGTAGAATAATGCAATAAAACATCAAGTTCAAATATGCTCACCACAACGAACATACTGAACAGGACAGCTAACAAAAAAAACACGAAAACATTTTCTTACATATTATTATAAGATATAGTCCAACTCATAACGAATATACTGATTTTTTGGTGGGTCGTTTGGAATTCTCGGATAACCAGCAACTAGTGCATCTTGGCCGCCAATATACAAGGTATTATAGATTTTCCAGTACACGTCACGGACTTTCCTGGCAGGATGAAACAGTCCCTAAAACGGCAATAATAACGTCAATTATGTACTGTACAAACCAAATTAACATAAATGTCACAACACCTACCTGGAGAGCATATTGTAAAATTTTTATTGGTCCTAGGGCCACACGAACGCCTTCAACTGAATCCATAAAGGCCTGAACTAAATGTGGTGATGTCTCGAAAATATTTGGCCAAACGTGATTAAGCAAATGAATTAGAGCATCTTCACAACCAAATCCATAAACACCCAAGGCCATGTGCTTGATTGCTGCACAAGCTGTCTGGCGATGGACTAAATCTCTACAGAAAAGAAAAAAAAACATCATTCATCAAGCGTTCAGTCCAAGGACTTACTTTACACACATTCTTTTAAAACAACAATATTTACCTGTCCATCAGAGCATCTTCAAGTAAAGGTGTAATAGCATAGATATAATCTTTACCCATTTCTCCAATGTACTCGAACAAAAACGATAACGATTTTAGCACCCCGTTTTGAACATTTAATTCCGGTACTCGATACTCATTCATTAGAGCCGGCAAAACAGTAAAGGGCGAACACGTTTCAGCTACAATAGCAATGGCTACGGTTGTACAAACACGGTTCTGACGCTCCTGTACTTTCAAATTATTGAGTAGAGTGGCCAACACATCATGGGGCCTGAAAATAAATCAATCCCAGAAAATATTAAGGACACAAGAATGAATCAAACGGTGAAAATATTTTATCCGACTTTCGTTCTCCACTTACCCAATTGCCTTAGCAATGTAACCAAAAGTGTTTACTGTAGCTCGTCGGATTGCTTTCTTATGAGCCTTCAACAGTTCCAAGAGCTCAAAACAAATTCTCATCCACTCTCTAGCTGAAACGTATTCCGGGCCTCTATCTGCGATACGTCCTACCAAATCGATGCAGTTCTCTTGAACTTTCTCGTGCCTATCAATTTCATCCTAATTAATTCTCGACCTTCTACATAAAACTACGAATTAAATGCTATTATTTCACCGGTTACCTGTTTTTCAAAATTGGAGTCAGTCGGGGCAACAAATCTTTAATGGGTGGCGTCATCTTGGACATTCCAATCACATTTACAATTCCTTTCAATGCTCCTAAAATGCTACCAAGTACCTCAGGGTACTCCTCTCCCAAATACTCGTACAAAACAACACCCAAATGACCCATCAGCTTTTCCTGTAAAAATACATTTTCCAAACAAAATAGTGATTAATTATTGACAGACTGTATTCGAAAGTTCTGAAATCCAATGAGCCTTACCTCTTGACAAGTCTTCATGACAATTGCTATTCGAGAAATGAGATCGGCTGCCTGCTGTCGTACTTTGGCAGACTTATTATTAAGACGCCAGAGAATTGTACCGCATATCTGTGGCAAATAAGGCTTCACACGTTTTGCGAGAGTATTCACCACTGTTCCAAAACCATTCAGCATGACAACATCCTAAACGAAATAAATACAACAATCATTATACTCAATGCTATCCACAGTACTGTAATGATGGTTCTCAGTGCCCACATTTCTCCCCTTCGGTTGAAAAAATATCCAACACCAATTCGGTGAATCAAGTCTTATGAAATTAAGTCAGCCCTGACACTATAACTGATCGTAATCCTTATTTCATACCTCAGTGGTCTGTTCTTGAAAAGCATACAATATGCCATCAATTAATTGTTCTTCTAATCTTGAATCAATATCCGCAGCTCCCAAATTGGCCATTATTTTCTCAATCGTCTCCATTACCATTTTACGATACTGCTCATTTTCATCTTTTAGGTCATCCACAATTCGGTTAATAATTTCAGCTGCACCGACTTTATTCGCAATTTCCACGGTAGTGTCCACCAGCTACAAAGCGCAAGATGAATTATATCACTCTCTATAATTGAGTGCGAAAACAAAAATTATTGGATCTTAAGCTACCTGACGATAATTTCGTCTGTCTAATGCCATGCGATGATTCCAAAAATGCCTGAAGAAATGTGGTAGAATTTCCTCTTTGATGTATTGTGATTCCACACCATCAGTGGCACAACACTGTTTCACTACCTACACACAACAAATCATTTCATAATTTCAAATAAACAACACAATGTACACGACAAACTTAGCAAAGGCACGACATTTACCTTTAATACAATTTTTTTCATTTCTTCGTCTGGTGACTGAAATTCTCGAACAAGAATTAACATCACTTCACGGGTGTAATAATTAGCATATTCTGCGTCCATGAGTGGAATAAGATAGCCAATGGCTTTTAGAAATGCAGCCAAACCCTGAAATATTGTTTGTGAGATAAATCATAATCTCTTTAAAGATCTAAATTTGATGACTGAACACTTCCTGAACTACGTACCTTTCCTCGATGTGTACGAATACCCTTCCACAGAGGTTTCAGCACACTATCAAATGACTCAATTCCATATGGTGTTGCAGCTTCTGCAAGCGCTGCAAGAGCCAAGGCAGTGATGGTTCGAACTTTCTGCTGTTCATCCACGAGACCTAAGTTACCATTGCAACACAATCTTAATATTAAAAGTGATCTAAAATGTTCCCGCAAGTGATCTAATAATACTAAAGACTACCGCAGCATTTAGGGCTCACAAATGAAAACCTTCAGCACATGTGAATTTAGTAACACATGCAATTAAATAAAAGACATTTCTTACCATGTTCAATAATTTCAACCAAACTTCGTAAATGTGGCAAAATAGCACAGCCCATCAGGATAGCAATTTGCTGAACGATTTTAATACCAGTGTGACGAGCTTGCCAAGATTTTTTGCTACGACACACAGCTTTCAAAAACGGAAGCAACGAGGGAATGCCCAACGCAGATGCAACGACAGCAAAAGCACGAGCTGTAGTATTACGGACGTACTCATCAATGTTGTCAATATCCGGACGCATGGTAGATATCATGGTGGCCAGGCCTGCAGCCTATATTATAACAAATTACAGTCGAATCACACCAATACACCCAAGAAACTTTATGAAATACTCAAAAAAAAGTAAAAACTAGTCGCTACCTTAGCCAAATTGGAAATTATTTCTCTGCCCTCCACTCTAGCATAGTAATCTTCATCAATCAAGAGTGGTTCAATGACAACCAAGATCTTTTTTTTAAAAAAAAAAAGCGGTAAACAGCGTTAGGTACAACTCCGTCTTTTAGTTAAATTATGGACTCTAAAAATGAACGTCACCTTACCTTGTGGACATAAGGGCGGACTAAATCATCCAGTTTGTAAAGAATACGGTCAATAACTTTTACTAAAAGATGACGCTCTTGATCTTCTAATGTAGGGGACATTAATAGTGGAAGAATTTGATTAAATAAAGGTCCAGCCCCAAATTCTCTAGCTTTATCAGTGATTTGGCGTAAAGCAGCTTTCCTCATTGGAGGCGTGCCATTTTTAATTTTCAAAAGCAATTTCATGATTTTTCTTTCCTTTTGCTCTTCAGGTGTCAAAGTATCTTCATCAACGTCAACCTTTAAGATGCCATTCAAATAATAAATTATCAAACATCCTTCATCCAAGTGAATCACGGAAATATCAATACATACCAGAAGTTTATCGAAGTACTGGGCATCCTCTGGCTTCATGATTGCCAAATTGCCAGCTGGCTGGCCATCCATCATTTTGGCAGACCTATCTTCAGTTTGGATATAAAATCCTGATATCCCACCTAGTGGTGTTGGAGTAGAGGTTAATTTCCTTGCAGGTGTTCGAATAGGAATGTAACCAGCAGGAGGTTGCAAAACTTTATATCCTTCAGGAAACATGGAATCTAGCTCGTCGTCCGACAATGGACGATTTCGTTCATCAATTTCTCGTTCCCATCTGTAGGCCTGAAGCTGCTCAGGAGTCATAGACATGAGATGACCTTTGAAGGAGATGAAAGATATATTATCACCAATCACATATTACGTTCAATTACTACTATGTAGTAGCACTCACCAGGAGTTGGAGTCGCCATAGCCATGGCCTTCGCTCCAGTTGGTGTCACTCCACTTGGTGTCATCAAGCTTGGTGTCTGAGGAGTTTGGTTTCCTATTTGACTTGCTGGAGTTTCATCCCACCTAGATCTGCGTTTGCTTGTGCTAGGTGTTGGCGTCTCTTGAATAAGATCAGCGCCTACACGGTCAGTGCGTGGAGTCTCAGCCCATCCACTAGCATGACCAGGTGTTTCTAGATAAAATAAATACTAATATTACAATACCAGAGTAATTAACACACCTCTATGAATGAAAGCCTTACCTCGATCAGTCTTGGGTGTCTCATCCCATCGATTTCTACGAACACTAGGAGTGGTTTTGTGTCCCGGAGTGTCATGCCCAGGGGTAGCTGCCCCTGGTGTAGCGTGACCAGGAGTTGCATCCCACAGACGTGTACTTTGACCAGGGGTAGCTCCTGGTGTCTCAGAACCTTTAGGCTTTCCTGGGGTTTCATCCCATCTTGCATGAGAAGGAGTCTGTGCCTTAATATTATAAAGTAAATCATTTATAAAAACTAGATATACTTAAATAGATAGCATCTAATTTACCAACCCACCTCTGCTAAATCCCAACTGGACTTCTTTTTAGGTGGTACCAATGGAGTAGCAGGGGTGTCATCAGCCGCTTGGTCCCAGCGACGTCGTTTGGCAGCTATATAACGTAGTAAATTATGCTATGACGCCATATTGCAATAAAGGATTTGTCACTTCAAGTAAATGGGCCGTACCTGGTTTATCATCAGATGCATCTCCATTCTGAGAGTGCGACACCTTCAATTCACCTGATTTTGCCTTTTCTGCAATCTTCTTACGCAACTCCGCCTTAAAAACGGGAAATATTTTGTATAAAAAACACGTCATATTCAATATTGCATTTCCAGAAAACGTTACTCACTTGACTTTTATTCAATTCATGCTCTCGCATGATCTCCTTATAAGTTCGGGACTGTGGATCTGGCGTTTTCCCACCTGAAATGACAAACAACAGTCACGACAGGGCGTGACACATTAATGTTACTGAACTCAAAAATGAAAAATTGTGCACGGCTCGGCTTCAACTTGAAGCGATTTTACCCACATGACAAATCTTATAACTCGCACAATTCAATAATTTTTGAAGCCTCATGGCCTATCCAAATTCTATAGATTTCATCATGTGAGCACTTTACAGTGTATAACACCCTGCAATTCTGCTCGTCTGAAGTAATGAAAACACCACACTAACAAACTATCGACGAATAATACCTAATAAACTACCGAAGCAGAATTACGGAGTGATGCAGTTGCAAGGAACATGAAGCAATTCTTGATCCACGTATACATATATAATGAGTGTCAACAGCTTCGTTTCCCAGCAACTGCTTGAGCTATCTGCCAAGCTCTTCGCTCTGCGTTATACGTACGTGCAACCAAGATGTCAACGTGAGCACCAGCCATTCGTCTATTGCTTCCAAATGCCTAAAAATAAGCTGCATCATTAATAATTTCTGTCCAAGACTTAACCACTAAACCACACAACCCGATCAGGTGTTTTGAGTTTATCGACATGAAGATCCTCGAACAGTACGACCTGTCGGTCATGATTTTCTCATATATCGAGGTGGGAGCATATGTGCTTACAGGACATTGCCCATTCTCGTGGGATCTTACTGTAGATTTAAAATGGATCATTGTCCATGAGACATCTATAGAGTTACTTATTTGGACAACAGATATATGTACCACGACCATATATTGAGTCTAAGTACTTCTGAGTTTGAAGAACAAGTTTGCATATTTTAGTTCTCCCAAAGGTTGATGAGATCGTTGCGTTGGTCTCTTCGGGGGAAAGAAATTGAACGACAGGAATTAGTATTTGTGTGTAAAGATAGTGTCATTTAAATTAAATGACATACACATTAAGTTTCACAATTAAAAAATGGGGAATTGTGTTTTTTCACCTACTCCAACAGTTCCTACCATTGGCAACAGAAAATTATTATGACGTCTTATTCGCAAAGAGTATAAAACACAAGTACGGTTCCAATTTTGCTGTAAAAACCGATAACTACTCTGCAAAGTAATGAATAAGACGTCAGTGGTATTTGTTTGCCAACATTTTGCTATTATGGCGTCGAAAACACTTATCATCATTACGATAAAGATAAATATACCACACAACGTCAAAACATACACAAATTTCTGTAGGAACATTTCTGGACACAATGCTATTTTGTAATGGCTTATTTGTTCACTTAAATTTGTGAATTATTTCAAATAACTTGCCAGAGCATTATGATAATGTATTAGTATTATAAACTAGAATTCATTCGTGTCAAAAATGTTCGTCAAGAGTCAGAATTTTGAAATGCAATAATTACAATCTCAGGTATTTACACGTAAACATGTCTTACCATCAGCAAAAGGGTCTCCCCGCTCTGGCGAAATGATTAAATTTCGTCTTCGTTGTTGATATTCATGCTCTCTGTCAATAATCCTAGGAATCCTTCGTTCAGCCAATGGATCATAATCCTAATAGGTTGCACGTAAACGTATATGAGAAAAACCAATGATGTGAATAGGAAAGAAATTAAGCCTACGTACTTTGTCGCCTGGTATTTCGTTCAAAAGTGCTAGTGGGGCCGTGTAAGTAGGTCTCTTGCTGTGCACTTGTAATGGATCATTTTCTTCATCGTCCTGGAGGTATAGTAGCAAAGATTTAGCAACGTAAATTCTAAAAGGTTATTCAAATTTTATCAGCACTTACATCCGCGTCTTCATTTGCGGCAATTGAGGTTGCATATCCTTCAAATCTGGCAAATCCTCCAGCATCATAGATTTCGGAATCAAAATATCCCGATGAGCCCAAAGCAACTCGCTCGCCATTATCTTGTATAACAGTGCGCTTACGAGTCTGGATCTCGGTAATTTGCTGTTCAATTTCTACAAGAAAATTTGCAAGTGTAAGCCAAAAATGTTGAAACGATCAGATTAAGATCTTTTTTAACTAAACCCTTAAGTTTCATCTAGCTAAATATATGTGGTATTTTCTTGAATTTTTGAGATGAACGTCAGGCTCCGCCATTTCGCGAATTCTTCCCAGTTACAACAGTTTAACAGGAAAACGTTATATTCAACGCAACTAAATAAAATCCATTTCCTAACATGCCTTAAGTTTACTTTCTCAATTTTATAAGATCCATAACGTCATGCTATAAAGAAATTCCATTTTTTCTTTAAAAATAAACAGTCTTACCTTCATGCGTAACAGGAACCGCCGCCATGACTCTACAATTGTCTGACGTTCTTTTTGCGTTTCTATCAAGAAGTGGTACGGTGTTGCATAATGAACGTACGGCGAATCATAGAGAACATGTACAGAAACTCTTGTGAAGGTTACGAACGATGTAACCCATCAAGACAAACATATGTACCTACAAATAGAACCAGTTTCCACTTTAATGAAAATATTTGTTAAGCAAGTCAACAACTTGTATTGCCCAGTAGCATACAGAGATTGAGTGAAATTATACTATAAATGAGCCATGTAAGTTTTGTGTAAGTTGCTTAATTTTTTTTGTTTCTCATTACTGCAGTTTCATTCATTCATATCGATAGTTGACTATGTGATTTCGGCATGATTTCAAGCTATCCTGTAATCTATCTCTCAACCCAAGTGTTGCCCCCTAAATTATGGCCCCACTTCAACTGCCAAAATGCAGTCATACGTTGCGATGGAACGTATGAAACTCAGGGAGGACAAAGTTGTTTTTGTAGGGCAGCGGTTTCCAACCTGGGATACATGCTTGTGCTTTGGTTTGAGAGGAAAAAATGAGGAAGTACTACTGAGGATATACTGTACCCAAATTTCCCACTCGTCACCGGCCGGGTGCCGATTATATCAATTAAATCCGATTTCAAAAAACTACAGTATGTGCCTCAAAGTAAGCACAACGATTGCACTGAACATTTGCACTTCCGGCGGCCCGCCGAACGAAAAAAATTTCATTTGCTGGCACATTCATTTTTTTTTAACCTTCGTGTAGTGCAACCAAGTTAAGGTAGCGCCTGTATTTCGTTATATAGAGCAGTTCTCGTCTGATTACTGAAGTTAAGCAACGCAACCCCAGCTAGTGCTAGCATGGGTGACCGTTTGGAAATACTGGATACTGTTAATACCCAAACCTCGTCATAACAGTGGTGTCTGGGCAGACTGCAGTGGATGGGGCTCTAATCGCCGTTGTAGTTGAAGGGCCCGAAAACACCAACGAAACAAAAGCAAACAGGCAAGCTCGAAATGCCAACTATTGGAGTGCGATATGGTTTGTGTGCACACCATTGACCTGCAAAATTTATCGGAACCATCCTGTCGTATAATAATACTCTCATCACTTTAAAATTCCAAGTTAACACCTGCTTGGTATGTTGTAAGGTCTTTAGACACGTTTTATCATTGTTTAATATGTGAAAATTGAAATCGACCGGGACGAATGGCAACCCTATTAAACACATCTTCTAAATGTTATCCATACTTGATATTTCGCTATAGATGTGCACTGGAGGCTGCCTCAAACCTCCGTTTTAACAAAACTATCATAACATGTGTGCTATTCAGCCAAGAAGGTTAAGTAATATTTTATTAATTTATAAAAATTTGCACGCAGGAAGGGACAGAGTCTTTTTGTGGCCGGACTGCGAGGAAGATTACTTCAGAACTTACCTGCATGCTCTGTACATATTTCAACACCCAAAAGGCCACTTTTTCAATTACCGAAATTGCCTAATCCTTTACAATCCACAAAGAAACAGAAAGAATTCGCAGAAAGAAAAATTGTTGGGTAGGATTTTTTAAATGAGTATTGCCCTACAGTGCAAGTTTTGTGTGAAGGCTTCCAAGGTTTGCAATAATTTGTAAGTCGTGAGGCCTGCACATAATTATCAATTATGCTTTGTCATTAGTCTTTATTTGTGTAGCTACACAATGGAACAAATGTTCGCAGTTGTCTCTCAAGTGGATCAGTATCAAGAGTTTCTTCCGTGGTGTAAAAAGTCACTCGTTACTTCACGTGGGCCAGAGTTTCTAAAAGCTGATTTAATGGTTGGTTTTCCCCCAGTGACAGAATCTTACACTTCATTTGTTACCTTCAAGAAACCTTATTTTATCAAGGTAAGCATCTTCGCAATCCAATTAATCACTTAAAAGCTCTCCCATGTAGTGTTGGCGTAGGCTATCAACACACTTGGAGTCTTTAGTGAACAAATAGTAAGCGAAAGTTAGGACCTTCTTAATATCCCCATTATGCTAAATATGATCTTATGAAATATGGAGAGCATGTTTTCTGTACTAAAGGCATCTTTAAACCTTGTGTGGATTAATATGGAAGTAGAATCTCTTCAACAACCCTTATTTTTTTCAGGCAGAATGTCAGGATTTTAAATTATTTAAATATATGGTGAGTGTATGGAAATTTGGGCCTGGTATTCCTGAGAACGATAAAACGTGTGTTATAGACTTTTATGTGACATTTGAGTTTAAATCTGCTCTCCACTCGTCATTGGCAACAGTTTTCTTTGATGAAGTAGTCCGGAAAATGGCAAATGCATTTCTTAAACGAGCCAAGACGTGTTATGGTAAAGAATCGGTTCCATCCAAAAAATTACTGACGTACTCTTCATGATAAAAATAGAATTATTATGGATGTTCCCGTTCAAATGATTTTAATTATTGTAAATATAAAGTAGTAATTATTAAAATAACTATCGACACTAGTGGTCAGTATTATGCTTTGAAAACATTTCCACTTACAAGAGCAATTTTTATATGAAGTCGGCCATTTCTGCTACAGAAGTTTACCAACACCAAACAGTGTCTCATCCCTATCAGTTTTTCTTTTGATGCAATTGATGCACCACGCAATGCCTGAACTGTCATATCTGAAATAAATACAAAACTGAGATCAAATTAAGTTTACCATGAGATCCATTAAATTGAAATCAGAAATAGAGAAAACTTCAAACATTTTATTATTCAGTCATCAAATTTATAAAAATGTGCATGTACAACAGTTTCTCAGATTACGCTGGAAAATCCTACATATTATAGGTCAGACATTGTTTTCATCAGGAAATATTGCCAAATTTGTTAGCAAAAATAGCGTACACAATCTGTATTGTCGTTATATGCAGATACAACCCTATACCACTTAGGGGAATGCGCTAGTGGCTTTAGGGACTTTCTTTACCTTATTAGGCTTGTGTAGAGCACTCTGATCTTCATTTGTGTAGTGGCGATGCAAAAAAATGTGCAACTCGAGATGATGATCGTACCTTGCGAGTATTCTCTCTGTCGAAAGAAAAAAAATTCGTTATAAGCCTCTTCAGTGCAATGCTTTAGGAAGAAGAAAGAATGTGTACCTAGGACCCAAAGGAGTCTGCGTTATGTATCCTTTTCCTACGCTTAAAGACG
This sequence comes from Trigoniulus corallinus, assembly GCA_013389805.1. Taxonomy (NCBI): domain Eukaryota; kingdom Metazoa; phylum Arthropoda; class Diplopoda; order Spirobolida; family Trigoniulidae; genus Trigoniulus; species Trigoniulus corallinus. Next base: position 10,271,614 of record JAAFCE010009126.1, on the reverse strand, counting down.
ACCCCCTACTTTCGTAAGAAGCTAGGAGAAAAGGAGGAGTTTTATTAGAATTAAAAAAAATTAAAAATCCCTGGTTCATTGACTAATACGACTATGCAATCACATCTTCTATTATCTGGAAGATCAGGAGTCGTGTATGCAGACAGGCTCATTTTGAATTCAACATTAATAAATGTATTCCAATAATCAGATGGAATAGACATTAGGCGCTCCATAACCTATTAGAAATATAATGTAGAGTGTTACTCTATGCATTTGATATATTAAATTCTAACACAGCTATATATACTTACAGCAACCTGTTGCCGCGTTTCCTGTAACATTTTAGCAGGCTGTGGGTCTAACTCTGAATAGCCAACGATTGTGGGGCCAAAGATTTTGGCTAAATTGGAAATTGGCATCTTGCATTCTGAACTTTCTGCCACTCTAAACAATAACATGATATTACAAACAGATATTCATTCACATAGGGCTTTATGTAATGTTCTATATCACACCGTTGTAAATGCAAGATGAGGAATGCAAGGGTATCTCTATTCGGCTGAGGCAATTCACTTATAGCTTGGTAAGTTGCTGCAATGCTTTCTTCATAATCTTTAATTTCTGTCGAGGAAGAGAAACTATAAATAACAAGAATTTACATTTTAAATTATCAGTAATTTGTAAGTTAAATAACAATACCAGCAGCAGATACGAAATCTTTCCAAAGTGTGTTTAGAATCAATGGCTCTTTTAACGATCGCAGAAAATCTTTTAAACATCCAGTAATGGAATGAATGTCGCACACTCTTGTCTACATAAATGTAAATTAGCATTTCAGAGGTTTTTTAATTTGCTATTCAAATTATCGAAATATACTGAACCAGATTAGGAACTCCTTTTCCATAAAGAAATTTTTCCTTTAACTCCTTTACTTCTTTCTCTAAACCGGAAATTCTGTACAAGCCAACTTCTGACAAACCGCGTGATTCAACTTCTTTAATGCAATGAATAACTAACGCTGGTACCATAGGAATTTGTAATGGTGTATAATCAGCAATGGTGCCCTATCAAAAAATTTTTGCGTTTTGTTTCACAATTCTTTACAAGAAAAACGATCGAGCCCATTAACTTACCATAGTGCCTTTCGTTACTGGGGTATTTGCAAAAGGAACGCAAGGCAGTGGTACTTGCTCCCTGCAGTCAGGATGGCAAACGGCCCGGCAGTCTATATAAAATTAAATACAGTAATTAAATGCATGACACCGCATTCATAGCAGACACGTTAATAAACATCAAACCTTTGCATTTTAGAGCAGCTTTTCCGAATTTAATCTTTTTGCCGCACTAGAGTAGCGAAATTTGCGATTAAGCATACATGCAATTAAGTTAATATTATTATTCTAACTAAAATATATGCAACCAAATTAAATTAGGAGTAAAAACTAACTGGAGAACAGGTTTCTGGTTTTATGATAGTCTTTGTACAAAAATCATGAGCTCGATTATTCAACCGGCTTATTGAAGAAAATTGGTGCATTGGTGTCCACCTTCAAAATAAAAATAAACATAAGCCTGACGCAATCAAATATTCCTGCACCACTTTGAAACAGTCATACTTAAGTGGGCTTTGAGAAGTCCTAGTCTCTTTATAAAATAAAGCGTTGCTCGTATCTAATTTATTATAGAAATACATCGTTATTAATATTGCAACTTCACGAAGAATGCAATTTGAAACTGTTTCTCAAATACTTTTGCCCCAAATATTAGAAATATCTAGTGGGTGGTTCTTACTGCTATGACCCCCAAGGTGAATGGATTACACGACAGTAAAATTTCGAGAAACTTTAAATTTGCATTTTGATAAAATGCCAATCAATACCTGTTGTTTGTGGAGGGCGGTGTAATATAGCAGATCCAATCTGTGATGTTAATGACCCTCCTACAGTAGGGTAGGAATGTTCATTAGCTCGCTTCTCAGGATTTAATAATTCCTAAAATAATAGTTAACATGTATATCGAGACGATTATCTCATAATAAGCGTATAATTTAAACTTACTTCCATTTTGCTTCTCTTAGACCCACTAGTGTCATCTTTTCTAGCTGCTTCATTAAGTTGGCGCTTACCATCTGAAAAACGTTTATCGTTTGAACCGTTTCTTGTATTACACCCTTCTGGATGTGGCAATTTATTAAAGCGTTCATCTGGATTCTCGTCAATTTTGTCATAACTGAATCGATCAGATGATAATATTGATCCCGTAGATTCATTTATAGTATCTAATCTATTTAGAAATTAAATTCATTGCCGATCAGTAAATGATTTCTTAAAAATAAAGCACATTTATGAAAAGTCTAATACCTTTGAGGGGAATCGTGTATTATAAGAGCGGGTGTCATAGTGTTGCTGAGAAAGGCTAGTTTTTCTCTGGTTTGATCATTTATAGCACTGCGATCGTTTAATAATAGATCTCTAATAAGATTGATTTGCTGCTCCTACAATGATTAAACAACTCTTAGTGATTGCAAATACGTTAATTCGAATCAAAAAATGTTGCTAAAATAATTATAGAGCTCTTTCGTACAAGTGCATCTCTCTCTGTCTCGACTAATATGCGCTTCTTCATTTCTTCTTCAATGGATTTTCTGCAAGAACAATACTTATTTCAACATGTCAAAGTTCGTGGCATATTATTAATCATTTTAACATTAAATTACTTACCTGGCTTTGATAAGATTTTGCTCTAAAGCAAGTTTCTCATTTAGAGTTGTTTGATAAAGCACTTGTAAGCTGTTGAGATCAACTTCACATCGCTGCCATTGCAACCTACACACCTCTTGATTGTGAACAAATTTTATAAATCCTAATAAAAATCATTAAGAGAACATAGTTAAAATGCAATATAGTCTTTCTCGGACATTCGAATTTATTGCCATACCATCTAGATAACTCTTATTAGTTTCCAACAATGATGCTGTATATCGACATATATCGTCGAAATGGGCTACCAATGATATTTTGTCGTCCGTGGTCATCTTTGTAATATGGAATCCGCTAAATGGGGTACAAGTAATATTCAGTATACAGTAAGTTCACACAATGACTAGTTTTAAGATCTCAACTAAGCCATTCACTTCATTCCTCTATCCAAAACAGCTATCTCAATACAAAAATAATAAAGAATAATGTTTTTAAAAATACAAATGTTACTGGTCTAGTATATGACAGTCAGTAGATTAGCCCAATATATGACAGCTAAATTTTCTCTTCTCGGCGCCGTTTTCCCACTAATTGTGTAGTACGCGACAATTTGAATACAGAACTGAAATATCCTTTTCTATTGTTATTCTTCTCTTGCGATCACTTTGTTATGAATTATAAAAACAGAATTATAACTACCTTGGAAATGTATCCACGCGGAAGATAAAAATACCTCTAGCTTTAGAGAAATGGATTCAAAATTCCCACAATAAACTACTGGACGTATTCTCTTGATCCAATAACAAAGCAGTATCGGTGGAGCATCACGGGACATGTCGTCTGCTACACGGGTGACTCCCAAATTCCTTCCGAATGCTGGCGCTATTCAGTAACTTTGTGATATCTAGAATCTTGGATATTTTGCACTACAGATTCATCCAGTTCTACGTAAATAGAAAGTGTCGACTTCGTCATGCAGCCTACTGGGACCCAAGGATATATTTATTAATTTTAACTAAAAGAGAACTATCAATCATGATCATCACTAAACGCCGCCATACACTGTCAGTTGCATCTTCAGTTCTAACTGTACAGTTAGATCGTACGTGTATGGAGAAATATCATCGACTGTACAGTTAAGAATTTTGAACTGTGGATCTTTTGGAGTGGTGAAGGATCTAACTGTGCAGTTTAACTTTGCCTTCAAGTCGTTACTTGAAGATCAAAGCTCAGTTCTCTAGATAGCAGCAGTAGCAATTCATTAAATTTTGTTCATTACCGTTGAAAACAAGTGTCACGGCTACCTGAGACAAAATCTCCCAGTTTCAACTGAAGCCATTCTGTACAGTTTTGACTGCACAATTACAATTGAAACCGACAGTGTATGGCGGCCTTTAGTACTGATGCTTCGTACTGTACGTTTTTCGTATCTCCAATGTAACTTTCACTGCTAGGCTGACAGTCCTACCGTATATACTTTAATATGGCGACTGCCCATAACCAGAATAAATAACCAACCCTTGCACACGCCTGATGCTCAAATGAAATATTCAGCCTTCAACTGAAACTACTTGACAATGGCGTTTTACTCTTTATTTTATTTATAATATTGACGGACGGAAGTAAACAGATGTTCTCACTTTTATCACAACACACACAGGCAACCCCGGCCCTCCACTTGTTTAATCTGGCCCTCTGATCTGTCATAGCCAGGGATCGGAGCAGTCAATTACCACAAGTCAGTTTCTTCTATTTTGAACAGACAGAACGGAAAAGCTCCACAAAATGTCGGCTGCTACATTTTATAAAATATTATTTGTTAGTTTGCCCCATTGATCCCCATAACCGTCCACTAGGTGACAAAACCAGAGGCATTTTTTTTTTACCATTCATTTCCACTGAAACTCAATTAGAATCCCCAAGACCATTTCCGAACCATCCCCAGGAGTTCTAGACACTAAAGAAAATAACACCCATGAAATCAAGGAGTATACCGACTACTAATCAGCCGACACATTTTTTAAACAAAATACTGTTGTCAATAAAAGACAATTCAAGATGTAAAATATCGGCGGGATGTCAGCATATTACTAAGTATAGAATTTTATACAAGTAAAAAAATTTCGTAAATCAACGAGTGCTCATCTAGATACCAAGACTCACACAAACTTTTTATCAAAACTTACAGCCGTTTCCAAAATAACCTAGTTCAAATATGGTGTGAACGATAATGTCATTGATTTTAATTAGTTGATCAGGATCAATAATAAAATACATCTCCATCCTCTGTTACCACCTCACAAAAAAAACAACTCAAATAGGATAATAGCTATAATTCAAAATAGCTAGTCGACTTAAATAAAATCACTTGAGTTTAAATAAACTAGAGGCATGGTTTTTAACAAAGGGAACGTTAAAATTAAGTGTTATTTCTCTGAAGATATAAACTTTACGAATCATCATGTTCTGAATGCATATTTACACAAGCAAGACGCCACGTTTTTCAATTATATCCCCAAAATTACAATATAGCACTTGTTAAAAACTAAACTAAAAACTTGATTGGCAATCCATTTTTTTTTCTAATCATTCGAGTTCCATTTTTCTTTTTTGAAATTTTGATAGTCTGACAAATGCCAGAAAATAGACTGGCAGCGTCAAAAAAAAGGATTCCATGACATGCAGCATTAAAAAGGAATTACATCATTTATGAAAATAAAAAATGATCCAGACAAGTCATACTTTATCATAATTTATATCTCTAGAAAACCTTTTTTAATTCAAAAAGTTTCCGCAAAGAGATAGACATACTTGCACAATGTTTATAGAGTAAATGTATGCAATTTGTTTCTTTTTTAAAAAAATAGAAATATCCGTCTTTCACAGATGTGCTTTTACGACTAAGACAATTTACTATCAACATTGTGGTATAGAAATGAGCGATGAAGGATGCCATGTCGAGATCTATATGATGAACAAGAAAGCTAATGGCAGAAAATTTGTCACTAAACCAAATTAACCAAATCCACTGGCAGAGAGAATGGCGCCAGAGAGAACAACATCGTTCTATATGAATGTAGATTGTCACAAAATATGAATTAGAGGATTTTAGGACTTCAAACGGCACTAAAAATTGTCACTGCTTCAAAACGTTCAGACATAAGAAGTAAAGGTAACATAATTGCACAAATATTTGAGGACCACGTTGATTTGCTCAATTCCAACATGGTGGCACTTTATACACAAATCTTGTAATGTTCATAGGAATTAAAATACAGTTTTGTTCATCGTTTAGACCAACGTTATTCAAGCTTTGCTTCAGGTGAGAAATGCTTTTTCACACCCTCACCTGCAATCGACATTAGATATTGGCCATGATACTGGGTGGCGGAGGAGGGGGATTTCACTAAAACGTCTCCCAAACTCAGCCTATCATCCATCACTCGGACCTCACTATCAATCCAAAACTGGCAGCAGGTGATGTCAACTATCTCAAGTCGTCAGATAATCACAAATCAAGAAAGGCCGCCACATGGACTACTGCAATGGATGGCAAATTCGACCAACATCAAACCATTAATCATTCTTTTGACAATACAGTTCCTTGAGAGATTTGAGTTCTTCGATTAGTGCCTTATTTTGATTTTCTAATACAGCAACACGATTTTCAAGACACTTGATATATTCCTTCTTTTTTCTACGGCACTCGCGTGCTGCTTCCCTGTGAGCAAATCAATTGAGAAATTTCAAATAAAAACACGAATCAAAAAAATTTAACACATTTTGAAATGAATGAACACATTCGGCACCTGTTTTTTAATAAGCGCAATTCACGTTTTCGTGACGCCTCCTCTGCCAACTGCTGTGGACTTTGAATGTTAGTTGGCGCAACAACCACACCTTGAGATAACGACCCAGTGGCCCCACTAGTGGTCCTTATTTGATAGGCTTGAAGGTCTGCAGCCGACACCGTCACTGAAATTTAAAACCAGTCAATAATATCTTGGCGAAAGAAACTAGCACCATCATCCGACATTAACGATATCAAACTATCACATACCTGGTACAAAGTATTGCCCATCTTGACCCTGGGCATATTGCACAATTGTCCCTGTGGCTCCAGTTCCAGCGTTTGTCATTGTAAGAGTTTGCAAACCTTGAATTCCTTCACCTTGTGATCCCGTTGCTATTTGTATAGCACTAGCTGGCACAACTACAAAATTAGCATCTGTTCAGTACCATAACACAAGTCATTAACACTAATTCAAGGACGTAGTAGAACATTTCTGACTAGCAATTTTAAGTATTCATTGCGCAACAAAATCGGGATAGACTAGGGTAGGGGTTGTGCCTACAACTTATTAAAAAAAACTGCCATTTAATAGTTGTGATTGTTACACTAACGGGATGGGGAGTAAACTAAACGGCCATTACAGGTCGAACCCTTAGGAGACTGCTCACAGGAGATAAGGAAGTAGGTGTGGAGGATACAGGAGCAGGGGAATTTGCAGCACCCAACATTCTTCACCAACCCCCATGTTAGTACTAACGTGGGCTTGCGTTGCTTAATTTCAGTGATCTCACGAGAACTGGTGTGTCCAACGCAACTTGGCTTAACATGTCCCTTCTTTACCTGCTCAACTACAAACTTTAGTTCATATTTGTAACAACTACCCTAGTCTTTCCATTTACGCCAAAAGGAATTTTTCGACGTATTAAGTTATGCTTACTAGCAATGGTGTTAGACGGCATTTCGTTAGCCTCTTGGCTACTAGATTCAGACACAGATGATGTCTCTTCTTTAACATCTGATGATATTACGGGCGAATCAGCTGACGAGAGATCATTTAATATTTTCCTATACGATGGTCTTCTTGCAAGAATTTCTCGCCGTTTTTTGCTTTCATCCTCTAGAGAAGCGCCACCATCATCAATATCGGAAAGAGTAGCCAGCTAACAAGAACATCAATGTTAGTACTGTAAATAGCACTGTATTCCGTTTTGCAATAGCTACGGAACTTAGTTCATAGGTGCTCGTAAATTATACCCACTTGAACAGCTTGGAGATGGGTTGCTCCAGTTGCAGTTTGAATAACAGACCCAGTACTTTTGTTTACAAGAATAACATTACCCTTTTGAAACTGAAATGCAAAACAACCAATTGTGTGTCAAAGCTTATCACGTGGAGTGAAAACAAAAGTTTACAATGATCTTCTTCATTCAAACCTGTACAGCTTGTAAAGCAGATCCAGGTGTGCTCTGAATAACTGATTGCTGATTTGGTTGTATAACAGATTGAACCTGAACTGGTTGTTGATTTGGTAATGCAACGTGTACAATGGAAACTCCCCCAACTGTTGGTACCGTAATGGTTTGCCCTGATGCAGTAGTGACAACCTGCAAATAATCAGTTAGCTAAGGACTTTTTCATAAGACTCAATAAATACAATAATATACTAAAAGTTTTCAAAACCTGGTTTGTGTGACCACTATCAATTCCTGACGAACTATCTATGTGGGAAGAATTATTTCCTTGGGAGACAACCACAGAACCTTGGTCATCCACCATCGTTTCCATAGCAATAAGCTACCTGAAACACAGGAAATTAATATTTAAATTAACTTAAAATTAAATATGATGAATGAATCATTAGAGAAGGGAAAAAAGCCCAACTGTAGTCATTTCCACGTGTAGTACTCTTAAATGAAATTTCACAGGCGAAACTTGTTGACAACCATTTACTTGTTTGGGTTTTTATTATTCCGGTGGAGATCCCGTAATACTCATTCCTTTAAGAACTCCTAAATCGACTGGCATCGATTCAGTTCAAAAATCTACTGATTGAATCTGTGTGTGTGTGTGTGTAAGGGATAGAGAGGTAAAATCTCCACAGATCTCCAAATGTTGACCAAGGAAAACTATAATCTATAAAATGGATAGAAAGATTGCAGACTAATAAATGTAATACTGTAAGCACCAAGATCCTTTTTCATCGTACAAAGTGCCTAGAAGGAAGCTTTATCTGCTGGTATTTTTGTCGCCCCTGAATATAACCTTGAGTTTGCCACTACCACTGACGTCATTCTCTCTGGTGCATGATAACTGAGGGGAGAAAATAATGATAAGAAACAGGCAAACAAACATCCATTGAGAATATGCTAAAATCTCATAATCGCAACACCTTTCAACGTGAGAGGAATAAGTGGTGATCTAACACAATATAGCCATCACCCGATTACAATATCTTTCAAAAACTAGAAACTACCAACTGTCATCACCAGGCTACGCTCATCTTGTGGGGAAACTATTGGCAGCACATGGCAGCTGGATCACCAATAAATGTACAGTACTCTGCAATTTGGGAATTTTCATTGACTAATCAGTTGAGTCATGGTGACGCACCACTCAGCCCTTTTCCATTTTGTGCTAAATCAAAAAGTTAGCGCGCCATTGGTAAAGGAATCACGCCTGACCAACTATAAAAAGGGCGTTAACAACATAAAAACTTATTACTGAACTTAATTTTTTTTTTTTAAAAAAAACTACAATCACCTCAATAACAATAGCACTTCCACTTCTAATTAATACCTGAAATTAGTATTCCTTAAAGAAAGTCAAACACAGTTACCCAAAGATCCCATAACTTTCAATCAACCACCCTCTCTCTCCATCCTGGTTTCGAACAGCACAAATAACATTTCTAATAGAACTTGAAAAGATTATACCTCTAATATAAACATAACAGCTTAGACGAGATTAACCATATTTTACAATTGTTTTTTTGTTCAAATCAGTTGACTACTAGGTATATTCCCAGACATGTTCCATCGCCTTGGCGCCTAAGTGAAATTTAGCCACCACATTCATCGGTGTACTAACTACATTACTGAGAAATAGTCTTTTAATTTCTAATCTGAAAAATTCTTTTCACAATTTTACGAAATCAAAATGCATTTCTTAACAAAATTTATACCTGAACAGATACGCTGAAAACTGTTGATAATTGTAGCCATACTCAAATCCATATCGAAATTGGTTTTTAGGTTGGACATAACAACCACAATGGAAATGCGCATTTCTTAAACAGCAACGCGGTTAGCCATTGCTGAAAATGTGCTAACCGTCGAAAATGAAACCCACACATGATAAATTGAAATCTTCTTACGACGAAAACAACAACTAACTTGTCACCCACGTCAACGGACACCATGCTTGATCGTTATTATTACTCGGTTGAGTACTTACCAGTTACGTATTTCTCGTCATCCAACTTTGCCGCAATCGGAGTGGATAAATTTGCAGAATACGTAGAAGCCACGTCAAAAGTACACCGACTTCGTCATCGGTGTGAAACAACAAGGACGCGTCACATTAACATCATTCTTAGATTCTTACGCATTCTCGCTTCTCATTGGTAGAAACAATCAGCGGATGCTAGTCGAGGTACTATTTTCGGTAGTGACAATACGACTCAATTTTAGTGGGTGTTTTAAATAAAATACTTTAAAATGTCAACATTATCTTATTAACGCCGTTGAAGAAATGTAAAATGTCGATGAAATGAACAGAAAATCGTATCCTCAATGACGTATTTTCGTAACACTCCATTGGGACTGTCAACTTAAACCATCGATACTTTTTATGGCGCATTGGGAGCGCCGTTTGTGTAGGGCGTTCAGCGGTCTTGACATTTCCTTGAAGTGTTGAGCACGTGGTACACGCTAAAGTGGGTCGAAAGTTATCATTGAAGTCACGTAAGGACACAGGTGTTGCGAAATTATTTATTTTCAAACTTTGGAGTGTACCATTTTTAAAGACGGCGGATTGATGGATTACACTAATAGCTTTCTCCCATTTTTTTAGTTATAAAAATACATTTACGGCAAGAAAGTATGCCTTTTATGAAAATCATAATGTGGCTGTAATTCAACTTCCGTTTTTCATTCTGAAGTTATTTCGAATATCTAACGGTGCTGACACCGATAAGGTCACGTTAAATACTGCAAAATGGTCCTCGACCTCAATTATCTGCCTTCCAAATATATTTATCATAAATACGAGAATTTCTTACGACTAGTAGTAAATCACTATTGAGGCTTTATTTACTTTTTTTTTATAAAGGAGCGAATTTTACCTGATAATGGGCAAACCTGTAATTCAATGGCTGTTCAATTCTATGTGCATACAATGCCAAATCAGTAATACGTTTCTCACCCTTTGTATAAGTGAGTTAGGCCATTAAAGATTAAATTGGTATATGCAAATAAGAGTAGTATCAATCTCTCAACTTTCTGAATTATAATTGTTAAATAAATGCACTTGAAATATGCACCTATTCACTTTACTGGATTCTTCCTCAACGAGAGCAGTTTGTCTAGGGCCGACAGAAACATCTCATGGTCCTCATATATTACTGTAGTTTGTTACGCCAACGGGCGGGACCCTGTGGAGGCTGCTCGCGAGTGAGGGGGAGGTTGGAGTGGGGAAATTAGCAGTGCCCAGTCTTCCCAGGCTGCGTTGCTAATCTTCAGTAATCTGACCACCCTTATCCCACCCTTATCATACCCTTATTCCGCCTGCGGAAGGGTCGGGTCCATTGAACGTGCTGTGACTGAAGACACCCCAGTCAGGCGTTTAAACCCGCAGGAATATTGGCTATTGTCTGTGGAGGGATGCCGGCCTACCTCACTGTTCCAACACCGCATTATACAACCAAAATATAAATTTTGGCAGGTAAAAATTAATGCTTTGTCGGTTACAATATTGCATGGTGTCTGACCTATTGCACAATAACTATAATGCAACAGGAGTCAGGCTCATGCCTAATGTAAAAAACGCTTTTTTGGGCGGAAAATCATGTGTATTTCGGTGGTGTCAAACTCTTATATAAGCAGGGGCCACCATATTCAGTTTAGGAATCTGCCACAGACAAACAGTATTGCGGACCTCTGAAATGGTGTCTCAAGTTTCGTGAACCCCCCCTGTGAAAAAATTATTAAAACCAGTTTTTTTTTTTAATTTAATCTTTTTCCAAAATTTTATATACTGTAAATGCATACTGATATAAACATATTAAAAATACGACATACTTCAACTTTGTTAAACACTTTAATAAAATTAAGGTCAGACACCCAGGACCCCCGAGACAAAATCCACGGACCCCAAGGAGTCCGCGGACCACCGGTTGCGGAACACTGCTGTACATCACATACTGTACAGCAGTGTTCCGCACAACGGCACAACGGTTGTAACCCACAACGGCAATTAAAGGATTTATTTTTTAGGCACTTAAAAAGCTAAGAAGTTTAAAAAATATTGAAAAGTTACCTGAATGAAACGATGGCAAGTTTCTGAAAAAAAAATGTAATGGACCACTCAATATTTAAACTTTAGTAACTTAGTGGTATGTTTATTTTATTACTTCTGTATATTTTCTTCTGGCTATATTAATTATATATTTTTATTCATACCGGAACAAAATTCATAAATTTTATAAATTTTTTTTCAATAAATATTCAAAGAAATTGAAATTTAAAAATTAGAATGAGTAACAATATAAATCGTGCGGCCAGCGTGAAGTTTACTTGTTGGAAAAATGGCCTGTGGCTGAAATACGTTTGACACCCCTGACGTACACAAACGAGGGGGTCATGGACACCCCAGAGGTCTGATTATGACGCAAGCAACTGACTTGATGTGCCATACCTAACGATACAGGTAACAATTACGGCTTGTTAGTGATCAGAATACTTAGCTTGTGACTGCCCCCTTTCCTCCAAGTACACCTCCATACCCGGATCCTGCAGAGTCAGGCTCCTCCCTTCTTAACATTCGCATGTAACCCATTGAACCCTATTCTCTCTTCATCTTCTGCATTGTAGAATTAAGTGAAATGACTAAAAACCACTAGTACAGAACGGGTTAATAATAAAATAGAGTTCAGTCTAACAATTATTATGTTAAATTTTTTAAATACTGATGTAATGTTATGGTGGATCTTGGATTCAAATAATCATCAATTTTGAACTTTTTGTCGAGAAGAAGTTCAGAACATGTACCTTATAGTAATCTAGACTTGTGCAGATGTTTTTCGGCAACTTTACTATAAGGAAGTATGTTACACATGAAAAAATCGAGGACCCAATCGGGAAGAAGGGACGCAGGCCTATACATTAATAAAGCATCTATTCCAGTTGCATATCGATATTTGGGATTCCTCGCTCCGATTGCATGAACTATATCATTTGTTACGTGCTGTATATCATTCAGAAACGATAGTGGTGGATTACAAATAAAAGTTTTCATGGTTTTCTTGGCTACAAAATAAAAATCGAAAATGAGATGTGTCACACACAAAATAAGATGTATGCAGTATTTTTTCCAACAATCATCAAAGTTTGAATGATATGGTAAATAGTACTAACCCATTTCTTTAAATGTATCTCCATAATCTTCTTTTAAATTTGATGGTAACTTCTGCCAAAGTCTTTCAATTTCGTCACCCCAAAAGTTAGGATTCGTCATATTTGTATGATAAAATCCAGGCTCAATTATTGCAACGTGGACACCAAATGCTTTCATTGCACGCCTGCAAAAAAATACGAAGGCTTTGTAAACTGTTTTACAGATCTTAACCATGAGTGGCACCTCTAGGCAGGTGTAAATGATTCTCAAAGCTGATGATCATAGGAGAGGATGTGCTGCCTAGCAATCAGGTACCAATCAAGCTTGGGGAGAGGGAGATAGAGGTAGTGTCAGAGGTTACATACTTGGGGGTTAAACTTACAAATGATAGGGGATACCTGAAAGCAATGGAGGAAAACATCGTTTGTAAGCTGAAAACCAGAGAAGGACTAATAAGGAAACTGGCATTCGATTCATTCTCAAGGTATGAATTGGTTAGGGGCCTATGGAAAGCTGTAGCAGTACCAGGGTTAACATATGGAAACGAGGTCCTATGCATTAGTAAAAAGGTAATGGGCTGCATGGAAATAGCCCAGAGAAGGTTAGGTAGGATGGCCTTAGGGGGAAATAGGTTTACAGCAGTGGAGGCAATACAGGGGGACATGGGGTGGTCTACATTTGAACAGAGGGAAATGATTAGTAAGTTGGTATACCTATGCAGGATATGGGGACTAGAGAAGGAAAATCCAGTAAGGCAGGTAAATGCATGGGTAAACAACATGAGGGTATCTACCAACTGGGAGAGGAGGGTAAACAGGATGTCAAAGAAGATAGGCATAACACTGCACCCCAGGGAGGGCAAGGAGGGGGCAGTAACACTGCAAAGACTCGTACAGGACAAAGTGAAGGAATGGGGGTTAGGGCAGTGGCGACAGAGTATGGAGGGAAGGGCTGCAAAGAAAACGCTGAGGGTGTATGGGAACAAGCTTAACATAGAGAGGGAGGTAATCTACGACAATACGTGGGAGAGCTCACTTCTGTTTCGGGCAAGAGCTGGGTCACTGGAGACGAAACAGAGGATGGCAAAGATCACAGGTGGAAAGGAGGGCTGTGGATTGTGCAGGGATCAGGTGGAGGACGTCAGGCATGTGATACTGGTCTGCCCAGCACTGGATCACTGCAGAAGGGGTTGGGGAACCCCCACATTGGAGGAGGTTCTGGGGGTGGTGGGTTCTGGGGTGGAGCGGCTGGAATGGGTGCAAAAGGCAAAGGTGTTGCTGGAGTGCTGGTGGAGATCTGGGCATATGGGTCCAGCATGAAAACATCTCGCCAGAGAGGTATCCGTCACAAAGGATTACATATTCATATTCAAGATCGCCTACCCTTCTCCTTAGCATTTCATCAAGTGTAGCTTAGTTTTAACATTTAGTTATTTACCGTCTAAACAATCTACTTCTGGAAGTAATTTACCCACGCCAGGAGATCTGCACCTGGTAATTCCATGCGGATATATTTTACTTCATGTAGTAAGGGTTTTTTAAGTGCAGTAAGTGTCGCTGCAGTCTCTGCATTAGAACGACGCAGTGGACGGGGATCTAATAGAGAGCGGAGAATTGCGTGGGACACACCAGTTCTCGTTAGATCACTGAAGTTAAGCAGCGCAGCCCCAGCTAGTACTGACATGGGTGGCCGCCTGGGAAAAATGTGTACTGCTAATACCCAAAAATCGTCGCACTAGTGTAGTGTCTGTGCAGTCTGCATAAAAACTATGCTGTGGACGGGGCTCTAATGACCTTGTAGTTGAAGGGCACTAAAACACCAACAACAAATAAACAAACGGATCTAATGACCTTGAAGGGCCCTAAAACACCAATGAACGAACGAAAAATACGTGCAGGGGTGACCCCCGTACACACCACAGGGGCCAGGGTTTTACTGTCCAACCAACGAGAAATGCATCTGGAATTACACTCTCACTCGAGGAAATCTCACTCCTGATCCAGGATCGAGCTTCAGGTCATGTAAAGAAAATGATGATGTCTGGGAGGTGAGGTAGCATAGGATCACCATGGCCTATAAGTGGCAGCTGTCTACTAGATATTAGTTTAAATGTCGTTCCCTCCTTTATAAATTTCATATTCAATGTATAAATTTAATAACATATTTCACGTCCCTAGTTGACTACCTGAAGTCGCCTAATTCTAAAATCCGTCCTACCAAAAATCTATTTTCCATTATTACATCAACGGAAACCATAAGTGATTTCCTTTTAGTTGTCTTGTATTCCTTATAGTAAACATTTCAAAACATTTTGACACAAACAACGAAAAACATCAACTTCCTGTAAGTTGAAAATATTACCTCACGCTAGACCAAATAGGGTTCTACGATACACTCTCGGGTTCTAGACCAAACCAACCCTGTACTGTCCAACTGATCAGTAGGACGATGCGAACTGGACCTCAGAGACCTATTTGAGACATGAAGGTGTTAAACAGACCATTAATGATCTATCAAGGACAAGCACCTTGCTCAGGCGCAGGCGTAGAAGTACCTAATTACCAAAATAAAATCATCATTATCCATACAACAGAGAAGGGTCTAAAGCTCTAAACGATAAACACGAAGAAGGACAGGAAAATAATGGTGACGTACTCACTAAAGGCAAACTGGTGAAAAAGGTTCAAGACGTAAAGCACTTATGATCAACGTTCCAAAGCAACAGGGAGATAGATTGGGATGTGAACTATAGAATCAATGGGGTTGAAACTTCAGTTGAAACTGAGTGAGATTCTGCCACACACACATTTAAAACTGAGGGAGATTTTGCCACACACAAGTAACCGTGACCTTTGACTTTAATGGCAATGAACAAAACGAAAGGTGTACTGAGCTTTGGTTTTGAAGACAACGCCAAACACGTGAAGTTAAAGTTCAACTGTACAGTTCTACAGCTCAAAATTTTAACTATAGTGTCAATGAGATAACTTGAACAGATAACCACACACCATACGATCTAACTGTACAGTTAGAACTGAAGATAAAACTGACCGTGTATGGGAGCCTTAAGACAACGAGGGAGCAAGTTGTAAGACAGGATTTGGCTGAGTATAGGGTGAATATTAGAGAAGAGAATGGAGGGTGAGAACTCATAGACCAGACCTTGCCATAGGCGAAATAAGAGCACGATAATGAAGTATGATAATTAGGACAACGTTGGGTAAGATTTAAAGATGATTGATCAACACCATTATTCAGGTCAAGTCAATTATTGGTGAATGGATTCAATGAGAATAATGGGCTTAGCCACAGTCTGGAACTCGAATGGAGTCATTTTCTACATCGATGAATTTTTTTACTGTGAAGGTGTTTGATGTAAAGTAAAAAAAAATTATTGACGTATGGTAAAAGCAACCCGTAACCCTTTTCCCGCCTATGGCAGGGTCGAGTACCCATCTTGTCCCTCTGAATGGTCACAAGGGCGATATATTGGGCATGGTTTTTCCACAGCCGGCTGCCAACCAAAGTTGCAACCCCTATCCTTATTTATTGACGATCTATTGTTCGTTGGGGCACTCCACCGACGCCAGGGGGACGCGAGCTCCTACACCTGGAAATGTTTGCTTCATCTACCCGTTGCATAGTAGAGAGGGTTCTTTGACGTGCAAATACCATCGTACACCACACGGGACCTCAGTTTTACGTCTCATCCAAAAGAAGGCGCACTCGGGGCCTCTCTCTCTCTCTCTCTCTCTCCCGAAAGAAGCTAATCCACCTCGGTCCAGTATCGATTGTTGTTGTTGTTTGTTGGAGTTTAAGGTCCCGTCAACTACGAGGTCATTAGAGACCCGTCCTCTGTATAGCTCTAATGCATATACTGCACAGACACTACACTAATGCGACGATTATTGGGTATTAGCAGTACCCAGCTTTCCCGAGCGACCACCCATGTCAGTACTAACTGGGCGTGCGTTGCTTAACTTCAGTGATCAGACGAGAACTGGTGTGTCCAACGCAACTCGCCGCTCCCCGTCCAGTATCGAACCTAGAACTACTGACGTAGGTACAGAGTGTGCTACCTACTGTGCCACCGAGGCGGGTTTTATTGATATACGGTATTTAAAAAAAATAACTGTGCATGGGCGCGACGGTGGGGCTTCTCTAAGCGTTAGGATGTGTCAGGAGGCCCGTAGACTATTCCCGAGTGGGGGCTACCATAACGTGTAATAGTAAAGTGCAGGCGCTGTGGTGTGGCATACGGTACCATGTCCTTGTTCATCATGCAGAATCATAGCCAGAATGCACACAAGTGTCACTGTTTGAACAACATTTAGGGTGTGTGTGTGATGACAAACTTACCTCAATCCATCACTGTAGGCTTCTAATGCAAATTTGGAGGATGAGTATGGGCCAGCTGCTAAGGTACACCTTCCCATAATGCTAATAACATTGATAATCCTTCCTTGAGTTTTCTTTATGAGTGGAAGAAATACCTCAGTAACTCCTATCACTCCATAAAAATTTACTTCGAGCACTTCACGATAATCTTCCATGAGTGCAAAGTCAAACACCATTCCACGAGCAATTCCTGCATTGTTTACTAGAGCCCACAAACCTGAAAAGATGCCAAATAAACACTCTTTGATAACTAAATAAACATCCTTAATCACAGATTTACAAAGAAAAAAAAATAACACTTTTCAATTATGGCGATCTTTTCTTCATGACTATAGATTATACGATGCAACTAGTCAATATTGAAACCACTCGTATTAGACATGTGACATTTGCTTTCATCACAACAATGTCAGGTGTTTGAAAACGCCTGTTATGTTTGACTTATTACATATAACCTTCAGATGATGAATTAATTTTCGACGTTTGCAGATATTATACATAAAAGTTTGCCTCAACTAAGACCCCTGCTAAATGTTAGTAAATTAACCCTCATCCTTTTATTAACAGTATTAATTGAAATTGCGTTCTGATGAAAGTCAACGCTGGAATTGCAACGGCCATCGACTCAATTTTCTAAAGGATGATCTGCCAGAAAATATGAGCAAACAATCGTCGTCTGCATCGCCTCAATTCGTGGGGTAGGCCGGCATCCCCCACCGACAACTTACCATCTTAGTTAATATTCATGCGGGTGCCAGACGCCTGACTGGGATGACATCAGTCAGCAGCATGTTTAGTGGACCCGCCCCTGCCACAGGTGGGAGAGCGGCGAGTTGCGTTGGACACACCAGTTCTTGTCTGATCACTGAAGTTAAGCAACGCAAGCCCAGTTAGTACTGACATGGGTGGTCGCTCGGGAAAGCTGGGTACTGCTAATACCCAATAATCGTCGCATTAGTGTAGTGTCTGTGCAGTCCATGCATTAGAACTATGCTGTGGACGGGTCTCTAATGACCTTGTAGTTGACGGGACCTTAAACACCAACAAACAACAACAGCACAGGTGGGATAAGGGTATGATGATGATGATGAATTGAAATTGGATTGCCGCATGCGGCCTGGAATATCCCTGTTGCTTATCGTTATTGTGCGATTGGTCAGACACCATGCAATATTATAACCAACAAAGCATTAATTTACTTGCCAAAGGTTCTAGTCTGGTTGTATATTTTGATGTTGGAACAAGTGGGATAGGCCGCCATTCCCCACAGACAACCTAGCCAATATTCCTGTGGGTTCCAGACTCCTGGCTGGGGTGCCCCCAGATAAAGAGCATGTTCAGTGGACCCGCAGATCCGATTTTTGTTTGTTGGTGTTTTAGGGCCCTTCAACTACAAGGTCATTAGAGCCCCGTCCACTGTGTAGTTCTGATGCAGAATCTGCACAGACACTATACTAATGCGACGATTTTTGGATACTAGCGGTACCAAGTTTTCCTAAGCGGCCACCCATGTCAATACTAGCTGGGGTTGCGCTGCTTAACTTCCGTGATCAGACGAGAACTGGTGTGTCCAACGCAATTCGCCGCTCCCGCGCAGATCCGACCCTGCCAAAGGCGGGATAAGGGTATGATGTTGATGAATTGAAATTGGATTGTCTTTAAAAAAAAAAAAAAGTTCATCGATTGTTTACTTAGTAATAAGGTTCAAAAACTGACAAACTACTGCCAAGGAAAGGCAAGCTAGTTGTAGTTTGCTGAAATTCAAAATTTTTAACCTTGAAGTTTTCTCTCTCGTACTGAAGATTGCCTACTGCAGTTAAGAGGACGTCCAAAGTAATGAATTCTTCATAGAAATCAGTGGAGGAAAACAACATTCAACCATATCATTTTTACACAACCCGATACCGCCTATGACGTCATTAAGTACTAATTTCAGTTTACAGTAATAGCAATTATTCAGCTACCTACTGTTTATGGAAGTCAATCTCTTCAAAGAACTTTATTAACACATCGCGCCATCTATTGCCAGAGAATTGAAACATTAGAACGCCGTCAGTAGCAATTCCAAGAATCGAATTCTGCGATAAAGCTCTTGTTACTAGGTGCTTGGAAATTATCAATCATTTTATAAGCATAATTGTTATCTTACAGATTAAAAAGATAAACCGATCTCTGCATCGGTACTACTAGACGATTCATTTCAGAGGAATTGCAATGAGACGCCGATAATATCTAAGGCAACGGGATGAGGGAAAAAAACCAATTGTGAACCGACACATACTGGACGTCATTGATTTGTCGATGTAACCTCAATTTGATTGTTTTTATACAAGTCTTGCATCCTCATCATCATACCCTTATCCCGCCTGTGGCAGGGTCAGGTCTGCGGGTTCTAGCACTCCACTCCCGTCTGTCCACCACACACACTGCCATAACCGTTACGGACAACCTGTTCCCTCGTCCGCTTCGGTCTTCCCCTGCCCCAGGTGCTACCGACCACCTGCATTCCTGGCAAGGACCTAACAAGCTCCTCCTCCCCTCTTCTCATGACCTTGTCCATACCACCTCAGCCTATTCTCCCTCATTTTTTCTGCGATGTCCAACACCCCCAGGCTACCTCTAATATACGCATTCCTAGTTCTATCACCTCTCAACACTCCACTCATGTACCGCAGCATTCACATCTCGACCACTTGCATTCTATTGACGTGGCTCTTCCTCACTGCCCACCACTCCGATCCATACGGCATAGCTGGCCTAACCACTGCCCTGTAGAACTTCCCTTTCAGCTTGATTGGGACCCTTCTATCACACAGGACTCCGCTTGCCTGTCTCCACTGCAGCCATCCCCCATTAATTCTACGGGTCACATTCAAGTCTATATCCCCATTTATACAAGTCTTGGGTAAGATTTAATTTCACGCCGGAAAACGTCTAGTCAAACATTAATGCGTAATCAAGACCGAGCTTACATTTTGCGAATTTGTATTTCTTTTTTCATGAAACTCAAAGGGAACTTTTACAGGGCAGTGGTTAGGCCAGAGATAGACAGACTTTCCATTATGTGGACCACATGAATATCTCCAAGACTTCAAGCGGGGCGCATTCGCAAAAGCCATTTTAATCCCATATTCCATATTATTTGTGCTTCCCTATTTGCTCCAGATATAGACTGTGCTGTCAGTCCCCGCCTCTGTTCTCTTTATGTAGAAGGAGTTATTTTAAATTCTGGTGACTTGGGGAACAGCTCACGGGACCAGAGCCTTACTTCCTATCTCATAGAAGACACAATTAAAAGCGTGCAATCGTCAGCTCAAGATTCACTGCGGCAAGTACAATAGGTCAGTAGTTTAATGATCACGCACATAAACATTGGGTTTACTCGAGTTTGAATTAAGTTAAATGTTTGTGCGCAAATGGCACGTTTTCTTTAACGGCGGTTGATGACCTCTTTTGTTATGCTGTAGTGGACGTCACTAACTACTGCATCTGGTAGACAACCCGTTGTTGACACTTGCTGTAACTGGACAATGATGTATCGCGAGAATGACCCACGACAGAGAAGAATGCAAACATTGGCTTGCCTATCGCAACTCTTTAACCCATTAGTCCTGATATGCAACGATACAACTCTTAAACTCACACAGGCGATACCTTGGCTTTTGACTGAATGCACACTTTAGGACTCCTCTTATCTGAAAGAAAGCCACATACTGTACCTCAATCAGAGCAGCGATTCCGCATACTTTGAGTTCAAAAAGCAAGGATACCTAATAATTGAGCTATCTAGGTCGGAAATAGAAGCACTCTTGCAGTGCATGGGGAAGCGATGCATTTTATTTTATCTGACAGAGTATAGACTTGGGTACGACGGATATGTTGCGAGCAGAAGGGAAGAAGAGTTGCTTAGGTCCATCACAGGGATGCAGGCTGTATAGGTAGTACTACGTAGTAATACTGAGACGTGTGGAGCGGATGAGAGAATCTGCACCTCGAAACCCACATTGCCAGTTTATCGTACAGTGCAGAAGAATTTAAAACTTAATTCCTAAACTTCATAAACATTTATCTTTAGTACATTTGCTAAATATAGACTGATTACTGTCGGCTGCAAGTGCTGGCATTTAGCACCCTTGAAGAATATTGAACGAATCTGCCTTAAAAAAGTAAATAAGAGACATTTTTGTCTGAAAATGACAAGGAAAAGAGATGCGACCTATTTAACGAAGTGCTTTAGGACTGAAGTTAAATCACTGCATTGTTTGTAATAAATGGGGAAAGTTCAATGAAAATACGTGATAAGTTTTTCAAGCAGGAGATGCGGTCTAATAAACTTTAGTACATATTATTCAGTGATATACAGAATAGACATGTTAAACTAAATTATTTAACGAGTTAAAACATTTTTTTGTTGGGGGGATGGAGAGTTAAACGATTCATCTTTTGTTTGATTTTGCATTCATTTCGTGACCTGTCTATAGGTCCTCTTAAGATATGCCGCAAGCAGATAATACATTATCACGGAATACTCACTTCACAATTCATCTAAGGTAATAATATCTTATTAACCAAATTTTATAAATAAAATATACATTTTTCTGCTTTCATGCCCAAGGTACAACAATATGAACTTCCCGAAGTAAATAATTACACTACTAACGTTTTAAAACTACCGTTATTGAAATTCAAGGAGCAAAAAAAGAAAACGTTACCTTTTCCTGATGGTAAGTCATTTTCAATAAATTCTCGGGCTTTCGTGATACTTTCTTTATCCGTTACTTCAATCACTATGGTCTTCAATCGGGTAGATGCTTCATTTTTCAAATTTTCAGCTCCAGTTTTTGAATGGCAACCGGCATATACAGTCAATCCTTTGCGATCCAATTCTAAGGCTAGATGACGTCCAAATCCTTTATCCGAACCGGTGATGAAAACACATTTTTGATTTAAATCTCTGAGCATTAATCTTCTCCATGCTATGTAAGTAATAAGTAATGTAACTACTAATATAGAACCACCACAAATCACCACCAACAACAACCAAAACATAATAAGAATCATTTCTTTCCAAACTGCTATAGGTAGTTGATCTACCAACTCCTGAGGTGTGTTCAATTCCGCGCAAGTAATCATATGACCTCTTCGGATGTACGAAGAAGACAAAAACTAGTCTCTGACTTCTTAAAAACTAAACGACTTTGTGAGCTGACGTCACTTGTAGTTTATTAATGAACAATAGCTCTAGTATGTACCTACCACCTGTGCGCTGACATACTTATCTCACATTACCATCTTCTTATTCTTCTTTTTCTTACAGGTTTCTAGAGACCACATCTCGCTTTAGTACTCACCCAGGAGCTTCAACATATATCCAATAAGAAAAATGGAGATGAAAGTAGAAAAGAAAACGAATTTAAATACAGTATATCTACAGTATAACAAGATGGAGGTTGATCTCGTATGATTTCAACATTATAGCCGTTTGCTGACCCATGCATTTCTTTTCCACTTGGAAAAATTCTAATACGTAAAGGAGGCGTTTCTCTCAGGGCTTGTCTTAGGCACAGACAAAGCAGGCAGTTTCCTGGGGCGCTAATAATGTGCGCCATTGCACAAAGAAATGTAATTACTGTACAAACACTTTAAAATAATTTAAAAGCTGTTTAAAATAACTCAGTTTCAGAAAAGTGTTTTGGAGGTTCATCACCGTGCCATCACGAAGGTCTGAGGCCTCCAAAATGCAAGCTGGGCGCGGCTGGCCATATTGTTGAACGGGATCTATGACCTTAACACCGCACGCATAGGCGGATTATGTTTATGAGTCACAATATCATAATCTTTCCTAGCCCTTTTCTCGTCTTTTGCAAGATCGTGACCATTTGTCCCAAAAACACACGGACGAACTATTGGGCAGTATTTTTTGTAGACGGTTGCCACTGACCTAAGGCTCCAACACATTCTTCTGTCTTGGTTCCAATGGCTTCGAGAGAGAGAGAAGCCCCCAGTGCGCCTGCCTTCAGACGAGAAGTCAAATTGTCAGGTGTAGGAACTCGCCCTCTCTGGCATCGGTGGTGGAAAAGCGCCCCAAGGAAGAAATTAGGCCGACAATAAATAAGACTATTTCTGATTGACTTGTTGGTGTTTTAGGGCCCGTCAACTACAAAGTCATTAGAGCCCCGTCCACTGCGTAGTTCTAATGCAGAGACGGCAAGACACTGCACTACACAAATGCGACGATTTTTGGGTATTAGCAGTACCTAGTTTTCCCAAGCAGTCACCCATGTCAGTACTAACTGGGGTTGCGTTGCTTAACTTCAGTTGTCAGATGAGAACTGGTGTGTCCAACGCAATAAGCCGCTCCCAATAAATAAGCATAGATGTTGCAGTATTAGGTTGGCAGCCGGCTGCATAGATGTTGCAGTATTAGGTTGGCAGCCGACTGCATATAGAGTACAGTATTTATCTTTCAGGAGATCGTTCATGTGTCCCAATAGGTCAATAAATGTTAGTGAACCAATCATCTGACCGAGCAAAACATACAGGTACCGTCAACCAGACAGCCATTGCTGTGAGCAAATGTATCCAAATGGCTTACCTGTCTATCACATTTACGGTGGATGTTGGGAATTCCCTCTCCCCAGGGTTAGAATGTGGATTCGGTCGTTAAATTTCTTACTGGTTCTCCAAAAGTTACCTCTGTGCTCAAGGTTAAGTTGATGAGAGTTGTTATTTGTTTAAAATATCCTTAATCGAGAATTGTCTCGTTATCCTCTACCCACTTCAGGTAAACGTCATTAAGCATGAAGGAAACATCGCAGATTCCTTGTGGACTCTTACAAGGAACTTTATATTAGTCGATAAATATTATTTGACAGAGCGAATATCCGGCAGAATCTTGCCGGCTATAATATCCTGAAAAGTTACCATCCAAGGTAACGAAAGCGAAGAGTAAAGCAGTCCCCCGATTAGGTGACATGAATTTCTAGCCACCGCAAAACGGAGACTAGAAACAACGTGTTGATAACATCCATTCACCACTATTAACCCCTTTTCCCCGCCTATGGTACCCATCTTTGTCCTTCTGAATGGACACATGAGCAACCTATTGGACGGTATTTGTACACAGTCTGTTGCCGACCAAAGCTGCAATGCCCTATGCTTATTTATTGTCGGTTTACTGTTCGTTGAGATCCTACTCCAAGCTCCTACACCGGAGGATTTTGCCCCATCTTCCCATTGCGTAGTAGAGAGGGCTCTTTGACGTGCAAATGACATCGTACAACAAGGAACTTTAGACGACCAAAGGCGCACACAATCAAGTATCGAACCTAGTATCACTGACGCAGTAACCGAACACGCTACCTCCTGAGTCACCGAGGCAGGGCGTTAACATCTAAGATGGTTTCTTAAATATGTTTTAGCTTTCACCTTGTTGATGCAGTTGTGTGAAACCTAAATTTGAAAAATTAAAAATATTACATCCTCCATTTCATTAAATTGAAATTCTACGGAATCTACTGCCATTACCTTCACATGACACTAAAAGTCTAATTACGTTAATGGGTTACAATATCATTATCATAGTCTTTCATAACCGCTTTCTCACCTTTCGCAAGGTTGGTTGCCACTGACCTTTCTTGGTTGGTTTGTTTGCTGTCTTTCACTAACGCCAAAGTGTGGGCATCTACACCTGGAGCAGACTAGCGGGTTCGTCAGTGGTACCAGGTTCGATCCGGAATTGAGGTGGCTTGACTTTTTTCGGCGTGGAAAGGGAGCGAGTGAGGTCTAAAGTACGCATTCCATCGAATGGAAAAGTAACGCCTTGGTCCTGTGTGGTGTGTACGACGTCACATGCTCATAAAAGAACTAGTAATACATGTTAGGCCTACGTCGACAACATTTCCAACTGTCGGAGACCGACCCTGCCATAGACGGGAGAAGGGTTAGTGATGATGTGGAAAGGATTCTTTTGTGTGAGATGACATCGTATTCACTACGCATGGTCTCTGAATCAAACAAGGGTCATCACACATCACAAATATAACATGGTACGTAACGGATATGCACAGGGCCGGCGTTAGGACAAGGCGACCAAGGCAACCGCCTTGGGCCCCGCGCTGGTGAAATAAAAAAAATTTAATAAATGCTACACAAAATGAAGGTACAGGTAGTCATCGACTTATGACCTATGCAACTTACGACTGTTCGACTTTACGACCAGTGTGGTCGCTGACGACCCATAGCCAATTAGCAGTGATGAAAATTAATAGTTGTATTTTGGTACTGTATTTTTGAAACTAATCATCATCATCATCATCACATCCTTCTCCAGCCGGGGACTGGGTCGGGTCTGTGGGTTCCAATCCTCCACCCCTGCCTATCTGCAACAAGGCCCCATCCACCCTGCACACAACCATGTCCTCTTGAAGCACCTTTTCTCAGTTCGACTGGTATTGCAGTGTTTTAATGGCATAAAATATACAATAATAATGTAAGAAAATTATGATAAAATATGACAAAGATTTATAAAACATCATTTCACAGTGCAGTATAATACTAGAAACTTCAAGTGTGCATACAAGGGTCAACACTTAGCCCACACTTATTCACTCTAGTCATGGCTGAGCTGCTGGCAGGAGTAGGGGAATGGGCCCCTCAGTGCTTGATATTTGCCAAAGCTGTGGGAAAGCTTGCAGAGTCCAAAGAGGAGGCACAAGGCCGACAAGCCTGGATGGGGTGAAGGATTGGAACTCGCAGACCCGACCCAGCCACAGGCTTGAGAAGGGTGTGATGATGATGACTTCACAGTACAGTACTGTACATTTTGTATAGCAGTGGTCTTCAAACATTGTCGACTCACGGAACCCTTTGAACTAGGTTTTGGGGGAACCCCATCCCAGCTTTAGAAAAGTATATTTTGCCACTGCTAATGAATCGGCTACGAATTTTTATTTTGACTCGCGGAACCCCCAGAGGTGTACTGCGGAACTCCGGGGTTCCGTGGAACACCGTTTGAAGACCGCTGATGTATAGCCTACTCAACTTATGACTAAATCGTGTTACGACCGGTCTGTCGGAACCAATTGCGGTCGTAAGTCGATGACTACCTGTATTGCAATATTTTTGGTGTTTCTACTTCTCAAATATTCTTTAATTCAATCTCTTGTACTTCTAACTTGTTACATTTCTAGTTGAAACACTAAGGTGTTTCGAACTGATTTACATTTTGACATACTGATTTTGTGTTTGACAGAGTTTCAATAAATCGTTTTATTTTGATTTCATGTGTGTTTAAAGAAATTAAAGTCCTGCATTGGAAAGCAACCAATTTTATACCGCATTTATTCTAATTAACGGCGCCCTCTAATAAACAGCACCCTCCAATAAATGGCACAACAAAAAAACCTCTGAAAAAAATAAATGGCGCGCCGTTTATTAGAATAAATATGGTAAATGTTTTCACTGGGGCCCCGCTCTCGCCTGCTGCCTTGGGCCCCGCAAACTCTAGCGCCAGCCCTGGATATGCAAGATGGGAAAAAGAGGATCTATGCAGATTTGCTACTGATAATGACCCCGACTTAACGCATGGGCCGACTGGGCAGTTTCCTGCAGACCCAGAGCCGGCCTTAGGTACCGGCAAAGCAGTAAGTTGCCTGGGGCGGATCAAGGTTTCTTGGGGCCCAGGGCTTATTGAAGTCCAATAATGTTACACTGATTAAAATTAAACAAATAATTCTATAAATAATCATTATTATTATATTATTAATATTAACTATTTCTTACTTTACGATAAGTGCTCATTGTTAATCAACAAGTATTAAAAATTTATAATAATTCCATTTTTGGGGGCCCAGGGCTTCAGCCCTATTAATCCCTATATAGATCCGCCCCTGGGCGCCGATAATACGCGCCATTTCTCAAAAGAAATGTGATTACAAAGACTTTACAGTAAATCAGTTTCAGAAAAGTGTTTAGGAGGTTCATCATTGGGGTCGCGAAGGTTCGAGGCCTCCAAAATCTATGATATGCTGGGGGCGTCATTTGTATATGTCAAGAGACTTGTCATAAATAAATACCACCACAACATGCTGTTAAGACGGCTCTAATAAGGGGTGACCTAAAGTTCAGAATAAATAGAAAAACGAAAACTAGTTCAATTTACACCTTTACTCTAGAAAATCAGTAGAATAAATGTGAAGAGAGTTGGTTACCGTCAAACATTGTTTACGCTAGATACAGTAGCGTGCCAGTAGTGCTTGGCGCCTGTGTGCAAGAACTTAGTTGGCACCCCTATACTCTCTCCCAAATGACTTGATAGTCTAATGATCAATGGTACAGGTCCTATGGCAGATGAGGGGGCTAGATGTCAGAAGCAAGTAGAGGGCCAGGGTGCCTGTATGCATTGCACACGGTGCTGGCATGCCTGTGGCTAGAGATATGACATTGTAATTAGGAGGGAAATCACACGGTTGAAGTGGTGTTAATGCTGTTTCAACAACTGCAATTACGTTTGTTTTTAAACATCGATGTTTGACATTTTTAACCAGCAAACAAGCGGTATTTTTCAGCACTTCATTATACTGGAAATAAATTAATGTAACAAAAAGCATTTATTCGCTTTTACTTAAGGGTGTGCTTATTCAAGGAGACGAGACAGCCCCTTCTACCCCTATATCAACCTCATTCTATTGCTTTTATTGGGAAACCGCAGGTATCCTTGAAAATACTGAATAATAGATCCTTGACTTTGTGGAACTTTAACTTTCCACAAAGTCAAGGCTCTATTGCACAAATGCATCAAACAGACTAGGAAAGGAGACTTCACCCCACACACTACCATATCCTTCGGATAATCTGCTCCCACGTCTGCTTCGGTTTCCTCCTGCCCAGATAAATAAGAATTAAAAATATATATACCATCATAAAACCATTTTACATTCATTTTGAGCATTTATTTAAATCTTTTGTGTAAAAGTTGTTTGAGACAAACATAGGTTGAGAAACTCTGAATTACGTGATGCCCTAGCATTAAGAAATCTAATGTGTGATTAATGGCGTATTATGCATTTGAAGGGCCACAAGCACAACCTATTTTGCGGCCCCATTGTTCTAAAATATTAAGTAATATTGTCAAATCAATATATTACTTTTGTAGTCACAGATATGAAGCTGCTAACTTTCAGAAGTCCTTGATAATCGGTGGCCCTCCAAGTCCCCGTTTCTTACACATAATTGATGATCAGCCACTGAGCGCCATACATCAAATGCAGATGTTTCAACAAGAAGATGGGAACAACTTTGATAAGTGTCAAATTGTTATGGCCAGGAGACTTGTTCTGACCATTTATGAAGTTAAATATTGTATTTGTTAACAATTTGCGATCAGTTGTGATGAGTATCTATATACTTAAAAGCAGTTTGTAAAATCATAAACCATTGTTAACAAAGCGTAGAGGGGTGAAGAGTTACCAGTATCTACAGTATACTAAAGTCGAATGGAGGCTTTGTTAATAGTATGTAATTATCAGAATTGCACCTTAGATCAATGAAAAGTTACCTAGCCTAATGAGCCCTACTTTCTCCTGCACAAAATGAAAAGTTGGGTATTATTGTTTTTCATATTTCAGGAGTGATGGCACCAACTATGGGGAGTGTGATGGCTTTTGGTAGGCATTTTGTTGAGAAACCTTTGGTCCTATCATTCACGTGAAAAGTGTGTCGCATACCTCAACATCACTGAAGAAATGTGAACATCGTCATGACAACAACCTTTTACAATGGCAGTGGCATATTTCAGCAGGGCAATGCGCCCTGTAACAATTCCATGGGTTGTTTGCGAGGGACATGATGGAGACTTCAATTTTATGCTAGGGGGAAAAATAAAAACAATCCTGGGGTCAGATGACACAGCGTGGTAGATACGATAAGGAAACTCACTAAAAGAATCAAAAAGATGACCGTGTGATGCGAAAGTGGTGAGCTAGAGGTTGTTACCACGGGTCACTAGGACGTGTACTGTAGTTATCATCATATGATCATGTTAGAATTCAGATTCAATTGCGTGGCGCGTTCTGTAACGTTTTGTAGTCTATTAAAAGTGCTGATTTTGTAGCCTATATGTTCTTTCAAATTTAAAATCTTATAACTACAGTTCAGTGGGATTTTTGCTTGCTAGTATTCTTGCGATCACCCGCCTCGGGGGCGAAGTGGGTAGCACTCTCGGTAATTGAGCCAGTAGTCTAGGTTCGCTAGTGGACCGAGGAGGGTTGGGTTCTTTGGGATGAGAAGTAAAACAGAGGTTCCGCTATGCTACGGGTAGATGAGGCAATATTTCCTGGTGTAGGACCTCATCCCCTGGCGTCGGTAGAGTGCCCCAACAAACAGTAGATGGACGATAAATAAGCATAGGGGTTGGGCATGCCAGGGGTTGCAGCTTCGGTTGGCGATCGGCTGTGGATCCATTCAGGGGGCCAAGATGGGTACCCGATCCTGCCATAGGCAGCAAAAGGTTTAGGAGTTGCTTTAGTATTCTCGCACTACTCTATTTTTCAAATCTTGAAACAATATAAGACGACGTATTACCCATAACGATGAAAACCGTTTTCTATTAATTTCGAAAGTTGTACGTCATACATTCTAAAAGGTTTTTTGACGGTTGCTCAGAATCTTTGTTGTTATTGTGGAGTAAAGTCTATAGAATTGTAAACTTCCTTTAAAAATTATAAAATTAGTTGCAATGTATTGCGATGATTATTACTTATAAAGAAGGAAAACGTCAAACAAATCACTACAATAACCAGTGTTATATCCATATGCATATTATAGTCAGCCGTACATTTTCCGATTTGATGTAACAGACGACTTTGTACTGTATGGTGTGCGTATATTATTGGCGTTGTGTGTCTCAAAAATCAAGAAATGGAGAGTTATTTAAATCATAAATTTCTACTGTTTCCAAGACTTTAAAAGTTATGTATGAAAACAGAATGTAGTTGCATGATGTGAGTTGAACACGATGCATCCTTGAAATCATATGTACACTCGCCGATGGATTTAATTATGTATATTTATAACTGTAGGCGTTACATGGAAGGAAGCTGCTATACAATTAACATTGAATTGGTTTTGCTTTAGACTTTAGGTACATACTGTACGAGTGGTTTGTGTCATCACCCTCACTATAACTTTTACAGTAATAATTTAATTGGTATGTCATCAATTAATTGTCATTTGATGCGCATAACTACAGCATTTGTATATTGATTGAAGTTTTTGTTTCAGTTCCAAATATTATCTTTTGCATGACATCTGTGCATTTTACCTCTAAACAACGACTTAGCATGGCTAACAAAAATAGCCAAATGGTATCTATATGCATTTTTGATTCTGATCAGTACCTGTACGAATTTATTGTAAAGCCAGCATGTCTTATTTAATTTCATACTTACCAGCAGTTAATATACCTAACTAAATCCCAGTCTTTTATGCATAGGATTGTTTTTAAATTGTGCCTCCTCTTTCAGGAAATGTTCAGTTTGATATTATAAAGGACTGTTGTTGACTTGTACAAATGTACTTAAGACATTATTTAAAGATCTCATGATGGCAATTTGCTTTCCTTCTAATAATATCCTCTTTTCAATTCAGGATAGCATGACGAAGACCATGTACATAATGCAGGAAGGGCCTGCCAATGCTTTAGCCATAAATCGAGATGCATCCCAGGTTGTTATTGCTGGTCGGAATGGTAATTGTCATTTAAATCCTGGTAAAGCTTTTAATTTTAAAGCATGATTATTTTAATCACTGTTCTTTTCAGTCTTTAAAATATTCAGTATCGAAGATGATGAATTTGTAGAAAAAGTTAATTTAAGAGTTGGAAAGAACATAAATTTAAATTATAGCTGCGCTGACGTAGTGTGGAATCCAGTGGAAGGTACTTAAGGTTTTTATCATTTTGAAGCAATTTGTTTCAAATCTTTGTTTTTCTAACCTGTGTTCATTTCCCAAACAGATAATATATTAGCTACTGCAGCAACTAACGGAGCTGTAGTGACATGGAATTTAAATAAAGTTTCTCGATCGAAACAAGGCAATTTCTCACTACTACTAAATTAATAACCATAATATTATCTTGATAAAATTATGATAATAAGATTGATATTTATAGATATGGTCTTTCAACAACATAAAAGGACAGTCAATAAAGTAAGCTTCCATCCGCAGGAACCGAATATATTGTTGAGTGGCTCACAAGATGGGACTATGAAAAATTTCGATTTGAGAAAGAAAGAAGTAATAAGTACATTTTATAGGTAAGAGCTTTCTGTACTTACTTTGGCCTTAAGCTTTAGATATGAACTAAAACTAGTTAGGATTCCATTTTATATTAAATCTGAGTTATTGTTTTGCAGCAATTCTGAAAGTGTAAGAGACGTTCAGTTTAGTCCTTATCAGTATTTTGTGTTTGCTGCTGTTCAAGAAAATGGCAACGTTCAATTGTGGGATTTGAGACGAACTGATAGATGTGAACGTCAATTTACTGGTCACAATGGTCCCGTGTTTGCATGTGATTGGCATCCTGAAGAACGTCGTTGGTTAGCAACAGCAGGAAGAGATAAAACTATTAAAGTACTAAAATGTTACTTCAGTAAAATAACATACAGCGACATAATGGTAGTAAATATTATTGTTTTTCAAGGTCTGGGAGTTAGCATCGCCTAGATCGTTACTGGAGTATACAATTCAAACAATAGCTTCAGTTGCACGGATTAAATGGCGCCCACAACGAAAATATCATATTGCTTGTAGTTCTCTGGTAGTGGATTTCAGTGTCAACGTTTGGGACATTCGTCGGCCATATATACCATTTGCAGCTTTCAATGAGCATAAGGACGTCACAACAGGTATGAACGTTTTGCGCATTACTTACTTATTTTCTTTGTATTTACTTGTCATACTTCCCTTGAGGTTAATTTGAATAACTTCTTCACTTCAAGGCATTGTTTGGCGAAATAGCCCTCATGTCTTTCTATCCACAAGTAAGGATTCCACACTATATCAACATGCATTTAAAGATGCCGAGAGACCAGCTAATCATGCAAACCCTATGGGTCTTGACATCAACTGCTGTGGAGACATTCTTTTGGCCTCAAGTGAAGAAATTCTCAATGAAAGTGTTATGGGAAAGCATACTAGCATTAGCAAAAAGCTACCCGTCATATTTAGAAAAAATCCTACGTTAGGTGAACAGTTCCCAATAGCCGTTAGTTCGTGTTTGTTCTTAGAAAATCATAACAAGGTACGCACGTACCAAATATCATCATTATTAACTTCTTTAATCCAAACCTAACGCTAACACATTACATGGTACATTACAGAATCTCTCGTTAAACTGGCTTGTGGAATCTGCAAAGAGATATCAATTAACTGGCCGTCCTTTTGGAGAAATCTGTGAACATAACGCAGATGTCGCAATGGCTTTAGATAGGCCTTTAGTATCACAAACTTGGAAAATGTTAAAATTATTATATAGCAACAGTATTTCGATGTCGACATCAGACGGCTCTAGAAGCTCTGGATCAGATGGACTCCGTCTCGATTTGGATAAAAGTAAGCTCTATTTGGAATAACAGTAACATTTTCTGAAAATTCTCAAAAACTTTACACGTATTACAGCACACCCAACTTTAGATTCGTCTCTTGGGCAAGACGCACAAAATTCTGATCAAAAATCAGTTAGGCATCATAGTGGAGGAAATAATCGCCACCATAGTGGAGGAGCAACGAATCACGGTGAACGGCAGCCTGGTGACACTTCTACTGGTTTCAGCGAAGATGACACAGAAACAGATGAAACTGACCACGACCGTTTGACAAACATTGCTACGGGCCTGTCAAATATGCAGGACTTTTTCTTTGGTGATGGGGAATTCGATTCTTTGCCTCCGTTTGATTTCTACACTGTGGGTGGAGTGGACGTTGAAGACTGGACTTTGCCAAATGAAGCTTTTCAGCCTCGCCATGAAATACAGGCTCATTCACCTCCTCCAGAGCAGCAATTGTGCGTGTCTACTTTTTCTCCTGGCGCAGTACCTAACAACCGCTCTTCGACGGGACATCTGGCAAATTTGTCTGAAAACGAGTACAATACATCCCTTGTAGCTAAACCTGACGCTCTCATTATGCCTTCATGGGACTGCACTCCTATTGTAGTGGATATGTTGCAGCATTATGCTGTGCAGGTAAGTTCATTTTAAATTAGTACAAATAATCTACTAACATAATAGTAACTCAAGATTGATATTCAAAACTTACTAGGGTGATGTTCAAACATCTGTAACGATGTTGATCGTGTTAAATGACCGTTTAAAGCATGGCGTCATCGATGAACAAACTCAAGAACAGTGGTATACTTCATATATTGGTAAAAGAAACAATGCAGACATTGTCCATTATTATTTTTTTTGATTCAGAAGTGGCATAAATGTGAGGAATTGCATATTGCAGATTTATTGACGCGATTTCAACTGTGGACAGCAGCCAATGAAGTCATTAAATTAAGCCCTCTACCAAGTGTTAATACCATGAATCAACAATCCACAACCATACATACTAATTGTAACGTATGTTTGAGACAACTGCAAAGGGTAGGATGGCTCTGTGACCGCTGCAAGACACTCACAAATACCTGCAGCATTTGGTAAGCGTTAGAGGCAACTACGGGCATCATTACAACATTTTTCACACCAGCCAACTTACATGCTTCGCTTCACATTTTTTTTCCAGTCATAGAGTTGTGAAAGGATTATATGTTTGGTGTCAGGGATGTTGTCATGGTGGCCACCTACAGCACATAAAAGAGTGGCTGAATATTAGCCCATGGTGTCCAACAGGCTGTGGTCACTTATGCGAATATACGTGATGACAAGGGAGGTAACTACGAACTTATTTAAAATAAAGATGTTTTTTAAATACAGCATTCCCTTGGTACATCAGCTTAATAGCTGACTATATTGCAATCATCCATACGACTAAACTGACATGAGAGGGTCAATTAATTATTTATTTAAGAAAGCCAACGGCGAGCTAAATGTGACATATCTCATACATACAAAATTTATTCTATTATATGAAACAAAAACACCAGTCATTTTAAAATGTCACTCTACAAAACTGCAGTACATGGATTTGTTCACACATAAACCCACAAAACACACGAAGTAAATATATTTCACAAAAGTCATTTCACCAAAGCTTTAAATAGATAAAATCGATGCAATGGACAAGAATTACAAGCACAAGTATAGCTAGATGTCACATAGCAACATTTTAATAATGATTGCTCACTGACATCCTCTGCTTAAAAAGTGACCCCCTACATAAAAGCAGAAATGCCACAAAATAAGTTCTTTCTCATTATGACACATTTTCCAATTACGTCACATCACGAATCAATTCCCTGTTTGCAGTTTTGTTACTTTAGAATCGCCATTAGAGGGGACCCTCTATCCCAGTATCACCTGCAGCAGAATAATTTAACTTCAGATTATAGAAATGGGAATAAAAGTTCATATATCGTCCAGCCTCGATGTGTGATGCTAACAATCATGTTCCATATAAATATGTGATAAGAGGCTTTCTTGTGATTTCTCTTTCTAAGCGTTACAAATGCTATGAAAGAGGAATGGACCCCAAATTGTCATTTCAAGGCATGAAAAAGAAAAAAAAAAATGAGTCTCTGATTATTACGACTTGGAAACACGTGTCTTACTAGCACTAAAATTCAACTGTCAGCCACACATTCACCGAATTTAACTGTCTTTCCGACAAAAAAATTTGATATCAATGTAATTTCCAAAAAAAAAAAAGAAAGTAAATACGTTTGTGAAGATTAATAATGTAATCATAGCGGTGTTGAGGTCTCACAGCAATTTTAAAATCAAATCCCTCCAGCAGAATTACTTTAAATACTGAAAAACATGCGGTGCTTATAAAGACAAAACAAGTGGTGCACCTTACTTTCGGCGGGCCTTTTCTCTTACAACTGCAATCCACAGTCAAATATGTGTTTACCGTGAGTGAGATTAATCTCCTTGTTGATTCACTTCAAAAGTAAATCGTTGGCAAAACAATTTCAAGAATTGTTTAAGATTACAATACATTATCTTGAACTGTCACAACAGCAAAAAAAACCACTTCAATTATAACGAAACACCCACAGAAACATTTGGACTCCCTCCCCATTCCTGATACACATCACTTTTTTAATTTTTTTTATATACAACAGTTTTTTATGTTTTCTTTTTTTGGGGAACTTACTGCTTTAAAGAATGCAGCATCTTCTACCTTTCTTAGGCTTTGGCTTCCTCTGTCCGTTGTTAGAATTATTTTCCTTCATCTTACGAGACCTTATTTCTCGCATCAAATCAAAAAACACCTACACGCACAGCGAAAACAACTATGAATATCAAAGCTATGCATAAAAAACCTCAAGTCTAAAAAAGCATTCAGGTGATCCCGAGTTCAAATGGGGCTCTATGATGGACTGGTATCTGCTGCGCCCCAAGTAAAATAACAATAAATAAAAAGATATTTCTTTTCGTCACCTACCTTGTCAACATTTGCCCGTGTTTTGGCTGACGTTTCCACATATGGAATGTTCCACTGCCGAGCTCGTGCTTGTGCATCAGCAACAGAAACTTGTCTTTTATCTTCCAGGTCCGATTTATTTCCAACTAACAGAAAAGGAATGTCTTCGTCGCTTTTCACCCTCAATATCTGCTCTCTGAAATATAAAACATGTTTCCAAATTCTTTAAACTGTACCAAACTATAAATATTATTTTAATCATGAGGCGTATAAATACCTAAATTCTGCAGTTGCTTGAAATGACTCCACTTCTGTGATAGAAAATACGCAAAGAAATCCTTCTCCGCTCCTAAAATAATTATCTCGAATGGCTGCATAATCTTCTTGGCCTGCGGTGTCTAAAATGTCTATCTGAACCTCCTCTCCATCAAGAACCACTTTCTTACGATAAGAATCTGCTTTTGTTGGTTCATAGTCTTCTACAAACTGCAATGACAATCAAATAATCATTACAAGTAAAAATCTGGCTGTTACGTGAAGGCTAACAGAAGTAGGGATTTAATTTTAATTAAGCCTTTGTAAAATCGCACAAACACAAAAAGGGTAAACATGTGGCACCTCTCGCGCTATAAAAAAAACACTGTCCTCAGTTAAGATCGGACACACAAACAATAAAACGGCTAAAATGGATTCAGATGATTACTCGAAACAGGCGGAACCAAACAGCGAAAATGATCAAACCTACCAAACAGCGGGATGAATTTCAATGCTAATTTTGCGAGTTTGTCGATTTTGCGATAAGGTATGACAAATTAGTCTTAACGGAGCGGCCAAGGTCTGAATGAATTTTTTGCAATTCAACAATTATTCATCGGCGAATTTAAAGCCTTCGCTTACCTGCAACCAAAGCACTCAATCACGCATTCATGATTCATGAATAAAAGTTAATCGACGCATCATGAAATCCAATATGAATACGTACAGTATGTGTGAAATCACAAAGCTATTGCTCACACGAAACAAGATTTACCTCGCATTTATTTATGGTATTATATAAGTAATAATTTATGATCACGTATAGTCGTCAGGAAATCAATAATAATATATGTCTGCTAGCACCTAAAGAACGTGTAGTTGTCGAACTACTCCCATGTAGCAAACTCCCACTGCAAAAATTCCTACATGAAAGTAAATTTCAAAATAAGTTGCAGCATAATGAGGCTTACCTCGTCATACATGAACTGAAGTGTTAAGGCAGATTTGCCCACGCCACCACTGCCCACCATAATAACCTTATGCAAGGCTTGTTGTGTGCTCTTTACTTTAGACATTCTTTAGCGCTTTGAATATGAATCAATAGATGCACACTACTGAAAGAAAAATTAATAAACAGTTATAATCTACAGTATATCCTTGCAGAATTTAATTATCAGACATTTCGAAGACCAATTACTGACAATCTATGACGCGCTATTCCTACTTGTATTAATATTTCAATTAAAGATAGCTAAACACATTTGATACAAGTAGGGGTATTAGAGATATTTTTGAATGGTGAAACCAAAATCTGTGATTAGTTTTCCTCCAACACGAATCATTCGTCTATAAATCCATTTGAAGTCACTGTAGCGTATTAAATTCATTCATATGGTCTTGCAGCTTCCCAAACACATTTTGGCAAGATTACTGCCGTCTGTGTTATAATTTTTAACTAATGAAATTCCGTTATTTAATGCTTTTCATGGTATCATGCACCTGTGAGGAATAAACTAGTTAGTGCCTTTGTGGTTCTGCCTCAAGATTGCTTTATGAACTCACATATTGTAATGATGTCATGCCTATCTAAAAACAAGTTTATGTTTTTTTTAGCAAGAGGTGTAACTTACATCTCTTGTTAAAAAGACATAAACTGTACGTTGGGTTGAAGTGGCAAATGCCATGTAATTTGATGTGCTTATGGATGACATAAGAACTGAAATGACCACAGGAGGGATTTGAACCTGTGCTATCTACGTTGAAGGCTATAAGGATGAAACTTTTTTAGAGAGCGAGTTTAGCATAATTTCAATTGGAAGATGGCAAAATCACTTTGCGAATGATTTACTGCAAAGGAAGGAATATTTTACAGTGATATTAACACCTAATTTTAGTCAATGCAACCCTGTGGGAGCTACAACACCATATTCCTTGTGGTTTGCACGATCTCTCCACTGAGTAAGCTCCATAGTTCCGCAAAATCTCCAGGCGTAAGTGTTCGTCCTTTGAACCAACCGGTAAATTACCTTCTGCAGTGGAGAGGCAGCCGTTAAGTCACTAAACAAAACATCTAATAATATACTTCAGATGTCATCAACTGTACACGTGCAAGATATCAAAGACGCTATTTTACTTTTGGGTTTCTGCAAATTAGTATCTGCACTACTTGTCAGTATAGCCAGTTTGCATAAGTGACTCCACGGTTTAAAAAATGGTGTAAGGAAAACTTGGTTTTCTGAAATGAATTCAGCACTACTCATTAATTTAAATCCCGAAACTTGTCTTCTTGAACTTTCCACATTCAGAGAAACTCATATTCCAGCCCACGGTTTATTAAAAATTGCTTAATTTTCAGTGACAACAGTGGAGAGAAGCTGTCACATGAAATATCACAATGTAGGAAATCGGATTGCTGCAAACATGTATTTAAACCTGTAAATAGGCGGGGTGACAAATTCATAACAGAATCGGGGAAGTGTTTTTTTTTCATGCGGAAATTAAAATTATGGGTAAATACGTTGTATTCTAACCACAACTGCACCAGGCCAACAATCCGTTGCGCAATGCTATCATCCATCGGCCATAATGAAACATCTGAAGTAGCAGTTGGGGGATAGACAAAAAGCTGATTTGAGAATGGTTGTTCAATAGGTAGGCCAAAGGCGCAACTGATGACTAAACTGTATTTTGCCTAATATTGCCTATTGTCCTTCATACAGAAAAATTCCGGTGAGAACTACTACCCTAGCATATTTTTAATGATGTACAATCATTAGTGTCATCTCTTACAACACTTTATAATAACCTTTAACACTTATTTCTTGATTGCAAAAGCACAACAAGGGAAATGAAATGACACAATAGCCTTATAAACGTCAGAATGAGTCAATTACTCACTGTCTCTTAAAAGATACAAACCCTTACTTACAACGTCTTAAAAGTTTAGATTATCTTTTTCTTGTATCTGAAGAACAGATTGAAAATTTAGCTCCGATAATAGTATCATTGCCATTCACATCCCGTACCACCATTTAAACAGTATCTGCTATAATATGGAGTTAATGTATAGATAAAACGGAGACACTGCTACATTACGAAATATTTAGATAGCGAAAGTGAAAGACGGATGTCGGAAAATCATAATTGTAATATGATTTTTATGTGACCGACTCTCAACCGGACGTCACAATCCTATTTGTTGTCACTTATGGACTGCCTGCGCTCCATGTACAATGACACCGTAATCTCTGAAACTCACAGTAGAAAATTCGTGTTGACAAATACACACGCAATAAACAAGATTCCAATATATAATTTAGTGTCTTTCACATCTTTTGAAAAGGACTAGATATATTCAGCATTTAATACTGCACTGTGTATGTGTTGAATTCCCCATGACTGACATAGTTATGTGATAGCTGCCTGTGTGACTCCGCACAGAATGAATATGAATGCCATTCAATAACTTCGCGTTAACAGCGCCTTTCCAAATGTGTGGTGCAGGACTGCATATACAGTTATTATAGATGCCATCTGGAAAAACTATAAAACACTGGTATTTGCCACTACGGCAACACTATTGACAAGCTGTAGGCGTACCATATAGCGTACATCTTATTTATTTTAATACGATATCAATCATTACGTAACGATATTCCAATTACAATTATTTCTTGTCACGGACCAAATGTCCATTTTTGAGCAACTATACCAACCTCTCATTTTAAAGGCTATAAAAATTATACGATTATAATGTCGCCTATTTAAAATAACTGAACTACGATTACTAATGCTTCACATACAATGATAATAAAGAAGGGTGTGTTCTAGTGATTTCACACTGTTTTGGAATGAAGAACTAGTTCACTTATGTCAATACTATCTCAAAGGCATTTCGACGGAGACGGATGTTAGATTCAGGAATACTGAAAACTAACTAGCGTTTTGACTACAAGTGCAGAAATAAACACAACAAAACCTCAAGAAAGTTCCTCATTATTCTCATTCACCTCCAACCAGTCAATTGGATAGGAAGATCAAAATACTCACCGTTGTGTTAATTGAATTAAAAGTTATACGACACTTAGTTGAACGGCCACTCGTACTATAATTTCCACCGTCAAGTATTTCCTAAACTGCTAGCTTTTTAAACATTAGAGATCACAGCAGTAAACAAACTCATTTGTCATATCCCCAACGCTACTTTGTAGGGTTACTTTGCTTTTCTGAAACTAACGTTCTATGATAACAACGTCGCTCTAGCCGCCCGTCATTTTGAGTAGTGTCGCCATCTTGAGAGAGCGTGGTATATTTCTTTCGTTGCGCGCAACGGTTGCATAGAACAAAAATAAAAAACGGAATAGGAACTGAAACGTTGAAGGTTTTGACAGGAATTTTAAAATATTCTACTTGTCTTGGGTTAGTATGTTTTTATAGGATAACTTTTAAGACTAAAATTGTGAATTGAATCACGCTTT
The DNA here is from genome assembly GCA_013389805.1 of Trigoniulus corallinus. Taxonomy (NCBI): domain Eukaryota; kingdom Metazoa; phylum Arthropoda; class Diplopoda; order Spirobolida; family Trigoniulidae; genus Trigoniulus; species Trigoniulus corallinus. Next base: position 10,230,806 of record JAAFCE010009126.1, on the reverse strand, counting down.
AATTACTAATAATTGCGTTATCTGGTGGCGGTTAATCGTTCCCGCAAGTTAGTTGATACTGTACTGTATTATTGTTGAAATTGTTACGCAAGAATAAATCGCCATGCTTGTCAAGTGGTAAGAATAATCTGGTAATAACTTGACAAATAAAAGGATTCATAGTGAAAGATGTTGCTCATAGATTAGGCGTTAGTTTTAGAATGCATTTGGGAATTGAAATTGAAAGCCTTTTTGTAGTTTTGATGTAAAATTCGAAACAAACTTTGACGGAGATGTTGCGTCATTAATGGCGGCTGTTTGATGATTGTTTTAAATAACTGGATTTACAGGCTGAATCCAAAATTGTATTGCGAACGATATAGTATTGAACTTAATGATATTTAACATGTCAGTTATTGTTAGAATAAACGAAGGATGCCAATTTTCATTCTGAAATGTGTAATATACAAGATTTACAGCCTGAAATGAATAAATAGCGTAATTTCTTCCTACAGTGACAACATACCAATAAATACATTGCAAGCCTATGTTTGCCGTGGGCCACCTGAAGTAATGTGATGGCTCCAGACAACAGACAAAGAAGCCATGAGAATTTGTCTTCGGGGGAAATGGATGGGGGAAGTGCCACAGCTGGAAAGAAGTCGAGTAAAAAGGGTGCACTTGACAAGAACAGTGAAGCATATAGACTTAGGAGGGAACGAAACAACCTAGCAGTAAAGAAAAGCCGGTCTAAGAGCAAAATGAAGACTCAAGAAACTCTTGAAAGAGTAAATAAGCTGAAGGTGGAAAATGAAGTGTTAGAAGCAAAAATTAAGTTACTGTCCAAGGAATTAAGTTTTCTCAAAGACCTTTTCCTGGCTCATGCTGGCAATGCCCATGGACAAAATCTTCAAGACTTTGATTTGAGCATGTTCGGAGACCCTGCAAATTCAACCAGTGATCAGAAGACAAATGTCGCCCTAAATGATTCCAGTGCAGAGAATAGTCTTAAAACCACAATTAAGATCAAATGCAGTGATTAACATGCGGCAGAATTGTTGGTGTAGTACAGTGTGACGAAGAACATTATGGTAACCCAACCATTTTTTACTCACAAGTTTGATAAAAACAAAAGTTAAGATAGTCGTATTGTCTGGGACAGGGTTCTCTTATGGTTCAGGGCATTGGTGACGATGACAGTGACAAGTTATATGAAAAGATAAGTCACTGTTTTGTTTCAAAATTTCTGATAAAGTTTCGTAATGGGTAAGGAAACATTGTATATACAAATATTCCACTGAAGTTATTATGCATATGTCGTTTTATCAGTTAACTGCCTCAAGACAAAGTATTACGATTATGTAATTGCCATAGCCGCACTACTTTTACAAATAATTTATACCAGTGGATTTACTCTGCTAGCATGACTCCTTTTTCGTGTAAGGATGCACTTTTTTAAATAAAGTTTTTACTATATTACGTATGCAATGCTGTTTCTTGCAGGTTTGAGACACTTGTAATTCACTTCTGAAACAGTTACATTGCCAAAAATGTTTTATTTTCAAACAAACGTAATACAAAAAAGGAAAAAAACATACTATAACGTAAATTTCCCATTAATAAATGCATTTTTGGCGACTTATCTTTGAAACTTCTCGGCAACCTGTAGCTCAGACGTTTTCCAAAAAAAAGGGATGAAGCTGATTTCTTTATCTGTTCACACCAATTCTTCAGAGCAAATTTCCTGCATGTCAAAGTACTTTTACAAGTGTACTTACCAAACTGCCATTTTCACCAATCATCCTGTTAAATTAATTTCAAACATTAACAGCCCCAAACCTATCTAGACACCATCCTTTCCCAATCCACATCACTGATTAGTCCCAACTCCCCCCACTAGTGTGGATAACAACATTTCTCATTACTACAAATGCATGTTGCATTTCACAATTGATCAACTGCTTCAATGTCCGAAATATTTCAAAACTATCAAAAGTAGAAAAGAATTTTTGAACAAAAATATCATTCTATCCACGTGCACGCTTGCAAAAAAAAACCCGAAATAATCGAACATTACGAAAGCAGATACTCAAAAGTAAAACATACAACTTGCACCCAAATGGGAACTAGATATCAAAGCACATAATGTGCCCAAACCAACACCTCAGTTGAAACTATCCCTTACCAATTTGATGGCTTCAATTTTCTGATTTCTTTCCGCCAAACGGAACTTTCTTCACTTTCAATTTTGGCCATTTTCCGAGAAGTACACCCCCGTTTACATCTTCCCCGTCTTCGAATTTTCTAATACTTAATTTTGAAAATTTCCTCTCTTCCTTCCATTCATTTCCTATCTTCATTCAACGTTTCAATCCTTCTTCACACCTTCCCCATTTTTCTTTTCTATCGTCTTCAATTACATTACTCCTGCCCCTAATGCACTTCTTATTTTCCCTTATGCAATTTTTGCTTATTTAACATTCTTCCCATATCTTCACACCTCTTCCTTCATCTTATTCTTTCTTGAATGCCTTTGTACAAAAACAGAAGTTGTAAGGTTAGAAGTTTTGACTCAAGTAAATGTTTATTTAGTAAACGCTCTTGGAGTACAAGATGGCCATTAAACATAAGAAAACTCACGCATTTCTCAAATTCTGGGAGCAAAGGCGGGGAGGGGGTTAAATAAGGGCGGCATATAACTCACAATTTCAATGTTCATTCTTAAATGAAGGATACTGAAATATCAAGTTGATACGTCATTCATTAAAACCTAGTACTAGTTGATATTATATGCTACTTACAAAAGCGCAAATATGCTAATGCGTTTGCAAAGGAGCTATCTCGTTTCAGCAAACAAATTACAAGACAGATAAGCTAACATTAAGTGTTATCTTTCAATGGAATGCACGTCTCATAAACCAACGCAAATATGGGTGTGTGAGGAGGAAAGGGTAAAAGTAGGACTTATAACTGCGACCAACCGGATTCAAACACGACCAATGCCACACAAAACCGTAAACTAACATGTAGTTAAACATAAAAAATAATGACGATAGCAGGGGCACAAGACGGTAGAACAATCGTAGCCTAGGTCAGACAACACATAAGCTAGTATCTCTTAAATTAAAACAAAGTTTAGCTTTGAGAACACTAAATCGCAGGTGCCCCTGGTGTGATTTCAATAACGACCTACAGGAGAAAGAGAAGAGAAATGGCGACGATGAAATTTCGCAAATTCATTGAAAATTGTGCCGATATCATAAAAGTAAAGTGGGCAGAGTTGTACTAACTACAGACGAAAGCGTTCATACTACTACTGCCTGCGATTAATTCCAACTATCGTGATGTTAAAAACTTAGTGGCAGTCTTCCAAGTGTTTCTACAATTGCTTAACATTGTGATGGCTTTGAAAAGCCAGTGACAAATTTAATCTAACTTAAATGCAATTTTGAATACACAGTTTACAGCTCATAGCTTTGATTCTAACAGGAAAAATGCTACATTGGTTAACCAGTTATGGGCAATTCATGTAGGAAGCATGTATGTAGCTCAGTTGATATAGCTAGGACATAATTTTTGCTTGCTGACGATACTTTCAAATACACGAAAACTGTAAACTGTGTAGCTAGTCGCATGCTTAAGAATTAACCATTGCATAATGTACCAAACAGTCCTCTGGGTCATTTCATTGGAATTTTAACAAGCTGTACAACTTCACCACAAATTCAAATGCTACAAGAACTGTCCACCTCAGACTAATAAATAGCATAACACAAGGGGTAACCGAATATTTTCAAAATTTTTATACGTGGAATATTCCTGCAGCGAAGTAATATCGATAGAAAGCATAAATTACTTACGTGGTGAATAAGACCTTGAACGAGAATGGGAATATCTACTCCTTTTGTAATATGGAGATGGCGAGTGACGATAAGGAGCATAACGACTCCCGCCTCCTCCTCCCCCACCACCACCACCTCCTCCTCCTCCTCCGCTAGAATATGAAGGCCCAGATGATCGTCCACTGCTGTAAGAGTTACAGAAACCACATTAACATACAGAAACCTGATTAACAAGTTTACTGATAAACGTGTTTAACATACTACGTTGGTTTTCCCATGTATATGCCAGGTGTTGGAGTATGAGCTCTCTGAGTGATTGAATAGTCCACACGGATTCGTCGACCGTCGACTTCTAATCCATTGCATCGTTCTTTAGCCTTAAGCGAATATAAACAACATTAAGGATTCCCAGAATTTCGTGGTGGCAACTTCACAGAAATTGCTTTATAACATGATGTAATACGAATACCATTTTAGCATCTTCCACTGCTTCAAAATATACAAAAGCGAACCCACGAGACTTGCCTGTCTAAGAACAAAATAAACAATTGAATACGATTTAACAATACAATTAGAACTTGTCGTGCCACCTACTTGGGCATCATAAACGACTTGAACTTCCTCAACAGCACCGTATTTCGTAAACACTTCCCGCAAATCTCTTTCTTGTGTGTAAAGACTTAGACCAAAAACACCGAGGCAGCGTGTAGCAGGAGGATTTTCCTATAAAAGTAGGGAAGCATTATAGAATGCATGCCTTCAATTTATGCGAATGCTTCATAGCATATTACTTACTCTATTTCCCACATGTCTTCTGCGATTCGACATCGGAGACCTGCTATGACTTCTGAAATATTAGTTATAACTCAATAAAGCAAACATTGATTATGGGGCGGGTCCCAGCAGATGACAATCATCTAGAGGAGTGGTGGTGAACCTTTTTTGAAGACGGGTCACAATAGCACGAAAAAAAAATAAATTCTTGTTAATAATGAATAAAGTTTATTAAAGTAGCAAATAGAGACCACCATCATCATAATACCCTTATCCCGCCTGTGGCAGGGTAGGGTCTGCGTACGGACAACCTGCTCTCACGTCTGTTGTTTGTGAGACGATAAACTAGATATGATACAAGCTAGAGTCACTTTATGACCCGCGGGTTACAGGTTCACCACCACTGATCTAGAGCTTGAGTTACCCAGTTATGGGACTGCTATTGGTTTGTGATGTTTGACTGTGCTACGGGGCGGTTATAACTTTTTGGCACACCATTTTAACACTTTGTTAAAATCTTGATAAATTGGTTACTATAATTTATCAAAAAATGCTAATTGCATGCTCTGTAGCGCAATCCAACTTCGCAAACCAATGTATACACATTGCAAACCAATGGCATCCCCATAATTGGGTACCCCACGTCCTATATGATTGTCTGCTGGGACCACAATAATCGATGTTTGCTCTCAACAACATACAAATACAAAATCTCGACATATTTCAACACATTATTGGCATCAAGGGTAAAATTACAGAATAACAGCAGAAATGCCAACTACTTATGCTGAACAAGGATACTAAATAACACATAGCGTACCTTCTTCCTCTTGAGCTATAAAGAAACAAATATGTAAAGTACGTATTCATAGTTACACTAAAAAAACCCAGCATTTAGCACTTACTATCTACGACGACGTGGGGACCGGGACCTAGATCGACTATGATATCGGCTGCTACGATAACGTCGCGATCGAGAACGACTCCTATTGCAAAAATTTATGAGAAATCTTAAAATACACATAAATAAGTGCACGTACAATTTCATACCTCGATCGTGAATATGATCGGCGGTGCCTAGATCGTGATCGGGAACGACGAATTGGTGTGGGAGATCGTGAATGTGGGCTTCCATCTCGAGAACGCGATCTTGAACCACGAGGCGTAATCGACTTTTCGTGGTTTGAATGATGGGATGGGCTGCGTTGCGGCGAGCCACTTCTCTAGATAAAATATACAAAAAAATATATAATAAAACACGAAGAAACTAAAATTGATCTTTCAACATTCCAACAATAGCAAGCAACATTCTACACCGCGTGCCTCTACAAAACAATTGTCATTCAACAAGATGGCGTCCTCCCCTAGACAGTTACAATAATCCATTTTCTACTCGTCTATAAAACTGCTACCTTCAAGCTGTTTAAGGTGAAATATCAAATACGTACCTCTCTATCACTCATTTCGTGCAGCAATAAACAAAAAAAACGAAATTCAAGTGTAATTTGTGTCAAGACAGCAGATACACTTTGCCGCCTAAACACACCAAAACGACAACTTCTAATCGCAACAGCGTTGTCAGCGATTCCAAAATTACTTACCCACAATTCATGGCGCTCGTCTATTGTGCCTTAAATCATCTCTAATATTCGTGATAGCAAAAATATTTAAAATGGTTAGTTTTAGTTTAAAACTTTAGCTAGTAGTTAATGCTAGCTATTGATAAATGTAAGTTAGTTTTCAGACTAATATACTTTTTACGTTATGACTATAGGGAAATATCATATCTTCGACAACACTGTCCTTGCTAATGTTGATTACGTGCTAAAGAGAGATTTGCTTTAAAATTGAGAATCGAATATTAATTAACAATTCCTGCTCGTACAAAAAAATGGCAATTTTATTAATTCATTGTATTGCACTTAGAGCTTTAACAAAGTACAAACTTTCATTTGTTAAAACAAAAATATTTTCGTTTGACACATGTAAACCCCATACATTACTTTGATCTAAAGTAACAACGTGTTGCTTTGCAATATTTTTAACGTGCTTCCTCGTCTTTCTATTATGAAGTTCACTTGCAATCGGCATCGGTTGATAGTAAATATACATATGTAAGCGAGAGTCACACAGCACCACAAACGTGGAATTTGGAGGGCAGTTCAAGAATTTTCTATCTTGTTTAGAAGCTATAACATATCCCAATGCATTAAACGTAGAAATGTGATTGCATGTCCAATTAATTGAAGTATTACTAGGCTGCCACACAAGACCATCGACATCATGCCTGACACAGAAAGCTGGGTACTCATCTGCAGCTACAACGGTGCTAAATAACCACTGATGGCTTGAAAGATTCACCTGAAATATATATGAACTTCAAATGTGTAGGGAGTTTATACATACATAAACGCATAAAACGCAGCACAACTAACCTCTTGAGTAATTTGGTGGCTTTCTCCATCAAAACGAAGTAACTTGAATGTCTCGAGAGGGAAATCATCACATTCTTCTAGTTGTTGTGGATTAGACGTATGGAACTGGCCAGCTTGCGAACCAAAATGCTAATAAACAGAATTCAATAATTATTTGAATTTGCGTCCTTTGATCTCATCACACATCAATACTATCCTAGTCTGTGTTCCACATTCCAAGTTTCTATTTATCAACAGTTCTTCGATTATCTCGATCCACTCGTAAGTTTATTAATTCTTTAAAATCAATCTTAATAAATGCATCTACATAGGTTTCTCTGAATCTCCGTTGCAGTCCACTACTGCTGCCACTTGACAGTTTCACCACTTCTCCATTAACAGAGCTTATTAAGACATTAGATCCATTCCTTAGTAGGATCTCTCATCACATTTTTTAAATGTGTCTGGCCAACTACATTGCATGTCTTAGCATCTTACTCTTTTTTTCTATAGTAGACCCATTTTAGCTGTAAAGCACTTAACATAAAATAAAGGAACTCACATGTTCTTCAGGATTCAAATGTTGCAAATTTTTTAATATTTCCGGTATTAAACTTGCATTTGCAATTTCTTGGCCAAAACTATCACCTTTTATTAATTCTGGCCAAATTAGTCCTGGAGAAGCTTTTGTTAAGCTGATTTCTATCCTGTTTATAAGAAATGTCAACATGTGGTCAAATAATGCAATTTAATTAAAGAGAAAGCTGAATGTTGCACAATTACTTATTTTCCTGCCATGTCCAGGTACTTCCATCTACATCTACTGATGAAAAAAGAGTGCCGTCCATGAATGTAGACCTATCTTTTAATGCAACACAAACATGAGATGAGGTTAATTTAAAATCTATGTCCTTTTTGGAAACGGTGTCATCAAATGCGATCCATAAAGAAATATCATTAGGTGTCTGGATCCAGGCATACAGCTTTGCTGGTTCTAAAAAACACACATAAGCTTATCTGATTTTAAATAATTTAAACCATCTATAGCATCACTCAGTGCAATACATAGACAAACCTTTTGTGGCGGGATTACTCTTGGGAATATGTTCATTAAGGTCTAGACTTTGAACTGAATCAAACCCAAAGATGAACGGTTTTTCACTCACAACGCAAACTCCTTGACAGGTTTTTTCAAGTGCTGCATAATAAATGCTCCCAAATCCACCCAATCGCCGGGTCCTTGTTACTTTCCAAACATCACCATCTCCTATTATATATCAAATAATTTACAGCTTTTGTGTCATTTTCAGTATAGTTCTACTATCACCATACCATGTAATCATTAGAAGAATTATATTTGCCTAATGACAGTGTTATCCACTCAACAATCACTACAAACGACATGTTTTCGCTGTCGTCATTTAGCCATTTCACAGTAGATTTTTCTTCTATATGCATTAGTAAACAGTCAATCGACGAACAATCACGAGAACAACTGTCCAATATTAAAAACGGCATTTTATCTACACATTCGTTAGAACAAAATACTTCCTGTAATAGATATTGAGAAAGTAAGTATCATTCATTAAGTTTGGTAAAATTTCGGCAGATTGTATAAAAGATACGCGGTATACCTTCCAGGATGTGGAACTCGAACGATCTCCCGTTAATACTACGTACAAAAACCCTGTACCATCTGCTAATATAGCATGATTCTGAGTGAACTTCATCGATATATTATAGTGACCACTATGTGTGGGAACTTTTCGTGGAATTGTAAAAACAGACAAAGGGGTATCAAGTCCAGAATCCTACTTAAAAACAAACATTGCTTTTATACATTTTAATATAAATTGAAACACTTGGGCATTTAAATACACGCAAACCTCAGATGCTTTCACTAGCTGGACGGACCAATTTTTGGTGACATAATAAACATGATCATTATTCCATGGATCCGAATAGAGATGATTATGGTTAGCGAAAGTGTTATGGTGCTGGAACGAGAACTGGGCTTCATTTAATTTCACAATGCTCACATCACCTGTGTGTTAAATATAAAAACAATTTAAGTAAAATCTAAAGTCACAAAATTGTTAAACAGAAGAATAACGATAAATACAATAACTTAGTCACAGCTAGTGATGAATTCGATAATGGCACTGCATTAATTAAAGAAACTAAATTTTACGGCTATGTTTTCCTCCCCCTTTGATACTAAAAGGTTAATGAAAATAAAATGCTCATTTTTAGTGGCAATGGCCATTTTTCGAGTGCTCAGTATTACTTGTGACTGTCATGGAATACCAAATTAAAAAGCACAAGTATAGAATTTGCAGCAAATGTGTTTACCATTAATTTCCGTCTTATATGTTGGTAACGGGTCTAGTGATAACTTATAACCATCGAAATCACTGTTTATTAAATCTCGATTAGGTCTTAGTTCAATTCGTGTGGTAGCCATTTCAATACTTAACTATTAAAATTTCCGGGAAGAATGTCACGCTGCGCAAAACAAATCAGAATAACGATGTCTGCTTCTTTGACAGTCACATTGCTGTTTCCCAGTTGAAACCTCGTTAACAACGGCGCTCGTTTTAAGGCCTCTCCAAGGAGTCTAATTGGCCTCTCTGTAAACTATGTGCTGAACTCTCATCATCATACCCTTATCCCGCCTGTGACAGGGTCGGGTTTGTGGGTTCTAGCCCTCCACTCTCGCCAATCTCCCACCAGGTCCCCGTCCACTCCACACACTACCATAATCCTTACGGACAACCTGCTCCCACGTCTGCTTTGGTCTCCCCCTGCCCCGGGTGTTTCCCACCACCTGCATTCCTGTAATGGTTTTACTCTCCCTCATTTTTTTTCGTGATGTCTCTCATCCCCAGGCTACTTCTAATGTACTCATTCCCAATTCTATCAGCTCTCGACACGCCACTCATGTACCGCAGCATTTGCATCACGGTTACTTGCATTCTATTTCCATATAATTGCTCCTCTAATATCGTTTAGGCCCTTCTCTAGTTGTTCTCTGGATTCACTAAGTTTTCCTATATTGTCGGCAAATGCCATGCACTGGGGGGGGGGGGGGGGCATTCTCATACTCCCGTCAGCAGCTCGTCTATAGCAAGAATGAACAGGTATGGACACGCAGCAATATTGGATGGGTTGTCTGTGGGTGGATGCCGCCCTGCCCCACAGAAGACACTCGAAGCATTATCTGCTATCGGAGCCGAGGTCTGCACACGCATGACCTTGCGGAAGCATGATAACGACGGCTTGGGGCCCGCTCGCTCACCCCTGACTGCCGTCGGCACTAGGGTTTTGATCCCCTGCACAGTAGGTTTGGAGTTTCCAGAATTCATCATCATATGATTTTTTTTTACTATTTTTCAATTCCCTGTCTCCAGTCCCCATCCACTACGGACCCCAACAATGGTACGCCCATTCGGGTCGCCAGAGTTGCCCGGACAGGTAACCGTCAGAGTCATTACCTCCGAGTACCAGAACCAATAGGCATCGGGGGGGGGGGGGGGGGCTGAACATGGCATCTCCGAAAATAACTCTAAGGGACGAGAACGCCCCCTCCAGTCGATTGATCAGACCGGGTATCCGTCTGACCGCCCGTTTTCTACAGGAGGCAGTGGCCAAAGTGGCGTGTTGGGGACTTAGGATGGCAACTCCACCTTTCAACGTGTCGGAGCTGTCCTGTCAGTGTAGGGCGGCCGAAAGACTTCACAGGGGATGTGCCCCCTCAACCACCAGGATCCACCTTCCCCATGGATTAGGGTCTCCACGTACGACAGACACATAGGTAGGCGTTTTCTTACGGTCACCTCCCAGAGGAGCCTACATCGACCAGGACCAATTATGATGTTCCAGGTTGGCCATCCCTGGGTCTATCCCGTTTAGTCGCCTTTTACGACATGCACTGGACCAAGGTGCTGTGTGCATATTCTACCCCGGGCACACATGCGGTTAAACTACATGCTGAACTCTGGAAGAGATAAATTGTCTGCCGGTCTGATGGAGCACAGTCACGAAGCAAGGACAAGAACTGCATTTGTTTCAAAGAGGTTCCCGAAAGGGGGAGGTGCCGTTTTGACGCTAAACATTTTCCAGTTGTGCCTACAATTAACCAGAATTTTATTCCTCTACCTGGAGTTTATCTTCAAAGGGTCTGTTGGGGAAGTAATGGGTCCTTGTCGATAAAAATGCAATTGTAATACGTACAGCATAAGTGATGTGACTACTTGGTAACTACAGCATATACAAACAATATTATCAGGAAGGTGTCAACGTTTCTTTTTAATCAAACTCAGATGGTGGAGCGATCTTATCAGTTTTGACTTTAAACCCTGTCACTACATCGATTTTAAAATTATCTAGAACTCTTCGTTAGACAAGCTACACGGGCTATTCAGAATTTAACTTTTGATTACTGTTAGTGCAATCACATGCTTCACAATTCCAGAAAATGTTCGCCATTACTTTTCTAGTCTATATTATTTGTTTGAATGTCATGAGATTACTTGAAGAATGTGGGCATCACTTATTTGGAAACGTCTTTAAGAAAAAAAATTAATGTAAATTTAGAAAAACATCCATTTCTCTGAGGGCAAATTCCTTTGGTACCTTACCAATTTGTTCGTCCTTAACATCAATTTGGATATTGCTGGGAGCGGCTGTATTGTGTTGGGCACACCAGTTCTCGTCTGATTACTAAAGTTAAGCAACGCAATCCGAGCTACTACTAGTAGTGGCGACCGCTTGGGGACACTGGGAAATCGTCGTAATGCACACTCTGCATCTGCAGAACTACGCAGTGGACGGAGCTCTAATGACCTTTGTAGTTGAAGGGCCAACGGAACGAGAAACAAAATTAGGTATTGTAAGCATGTTCTTCCTGAAGTTAATAAGGTCCCATCATCCAGCCTGTTATCATGTTAATCACAACCATGCTTAGTTACGTCACTGATAACACAGGAAATTTAATTTAGAATCCTTTAAAATCATTTGTACAATGAGGAATAATTTTTTTGCCACGCCATTCTCAGGTTGCTAGACGTTACTTCACTCCATGCGTTCTTGATAGTTTCAATACAAGTTTTGATACTGAATGCTATCCAGAATTCTGCCATGTTACATAGTAGTGCGCTACATCTCTCATCCATGACAATTCGAATTTGGAGTGTAATAATTGAAATTTGGTATCAAATTATAAACCGCAATAAATCGAAAAACGCTAGAAATTTAGGTATTCCTGTACACCACACCTTCACAGTACTGTCATTCCTAGTTTATCGTCATCAATACAGGGCAACACGTTAGAAAGGACATACTGTACACGTTTGGCTACAATACACTCATGCTGTGTATTGTAACATGCCATATGTAGTCCATACGTACAACTGTGTTGGTGGCATACACTTGATATTGAATTTAAGAAGCATTCACACAGTCTGCTTGTAGGAAATGAATCACACCATAGACCACAAGCTGGCAGAAGTACAAACGACGGGATTCATTTTTCAAAAACAAAATCAAATAGACAGTAGGTTGGTTTTGTTTTGTTGGTGTTTTAGGGCCCTTCAACTAGAAGGTCATTAGAGCCCCGTCCACTGCATGGTTCTGGTGCAGAGACTGCTCAGACACTACGCTAATGCGACGATTTTTGGGTATTAGCAGTACCCAGTTTTCCCAAACGGCCACCCACGTTAGTACTAGCTGCGGTTGCGGTGCTTAACTTCATTGATCAGAGGGGAACTGGTGTGTCCAACACAATAAGCCGCTTCCACATTACAGTGGGTTGGTATCAAGTTTACTGGTTACTTGGAGCTACTGCATATGCACCATTGTCAGTATTTCACTTATTTATTTTTATCAGCCAATGAATAAGCAAACATATGTTTCATTACGTATTAAGGAAATATATAATGACTCATAGTGAAAATGATACACAACATACAATATATTTAGGCAGCTATATCAAAATTAAAACTATATAGGTAATAAATGCGACATTTCAGACTTAGGCGTCACTCATCAAATAAAAATATGCCGCATGTATATTTCGTGCGACAGTTAACTTACTAGTTTGTGGATTTCAACAACCTTTGTCAACTTATTTACCACGGAAAATAAAATGAAAAAATATATTAAAATATATTTTATAACTTAAAATAATATTTGAATGAAGCGTAAATTTTTGAGTGTTTTTTTAAATCATTCAATCACAATCTTCAAATTTATTTGTTAAGGGATTCAGTCGTTTAAGTTTACACCACCTATCAAATGCCTCCTTAACATCAGTGACTAGTGATTTCTTTCGACAGGCGCAAAACAGGAAATACTCTTGAAATTGGACAATTGTCATTTCAGAATGATTATTTATTATTTCCCTTCGTGCTACTGTTGGATCACTTTTCGTGTAGTAATAGACATATTCTAAAGGATTTTTATCGTTCATTCCATAATCAAAATGCTGTTTCTGCACATGTCAATAAAATAGTTAGTTGTTTACTTTAGTAACAAGCAATAATAGTCAGGGGCGGATCCAGAGGCTGATCAAGGAAGGAGCACTTCAAAAAAGGGCGCCCCAAATATTTTTAAATATTCAGAATCTCTTAGTATAATTTAGCTAGTAACTGAAATAGGTCCTCTACTGCTCCTTATACAATGTCCCATGTTCAGTGGTTTAGCCAACTGCAGATTGGAATGCAACTGTTGGACTGGCAGCATAGAAATGGGGATGACAGTGCAAAAATGCCTCATTAGTTGCAAAGTTAAATCATGCATCAGTTGAAATATGCGCCCCATTGAGGCACAGAGGGGGCAGCAATTGCTTCATTGCTCCCCCTTCTGGATCCTCCCCTGATAATAGTATCAGTACTTACTTCAACGATTATATCGTCAACATCCAGCTTTTGCTTATCAGCAACAAACTCATAAATTTCTGCTGAGACCTGAGTTCGGCACAAATGAATCTGAAAGCATGCCACTACTAAACAGACATAATATTTAAAATAATAGAATAGCTATTGGTAGTTTACCTCATTTGCAAAACTAGCGTCGATTAATGCTCTTCCCACGAATCCGTATAACTTTCTGCGTTCAATATTTTGCAAGATAGTTTTAGAGCTTGCAAGGTTTTCATCATCAGAATGTAAAATCATTTGAAATATAGCATCAGTCAATTTTATAAATGCTTCTGGATCATCTGAGGCCTCTGTCAAATTTTTTAACCTGAAATTTCAATTCATTGTTAACATAAAGCTACAGCCTTTCTTTCAAAATTTTGTGTAATGAATATAATAATGTGTAACATAGCATATGTGTAATGAATATATTAAATATTTACCCATTTGCTCCTTTAATTTGAATATATTTGCTTGCTTTTGAAAACGCTTCTGTGAGCCTAAAAATTGAATAAATATTAATTAATCAAGATAAATAAATGTCGAAATGTAGCTAGTTTAAACCACCTCACATAATATCAATGAGCTTCACCACATTATGCTGATATCCAATTTTATGAAACATCCAACGAGTACGAAACAGTTGATCAACATTCAACCACGTCTGAAAATCAAGGTAATCATTTAAATATTAATAACCAAAATTAACAGCAATAAAAATTAACGAAAAATTAAAGAACCTTCGTGCCTTGTCTCTCAAGCAAATATGCCAGTCTCCATCATCTGCTTCACAAACTCTGGCAAATTTGAGCTGCAATTCTCTATCAAAAGCATCCTTAAAACCCATATTGCGACAGTCTCTTGCTATGTAATCCCACTTATCCACATCGATCCCCGTCAATTCATTTGCAACGATCTAGCAACGAGGAGTAGCTAATTCATTTCAACAAAAATATATAATGTGTATGATCATGATGAAAATTTAATTACTTCATATAAGAAATTCTTATTTTCAGTTTTGCTTACTCCTACTGTCCACGGCTAATGAATGTTACGAGAAAAAGTAGAGAAAAGTATTAATCACAATATCAATTATAGAGTTTCTAGCAGTTGTTCATTACTCACATGTGCTTTTCTAGATTCAACGCTTCCACAAATCTGTTGTTTAATTAATGTTATATATGTGTCGCAATGTTTGCCAAAATATTTCAAAAATGAATCTCGAATATATTTCGTTTTTAAAAGATAATCCAATAATCGCACAGAGTTTATTTCATGCTGTAATTTAAAGAAGTTCATACGGGATATATTCAAACAAGAAATTACTATATTCTCGTCAATGTAGCTTACTTCCCAGTGTTTGTGTGGTGCACTTTTAGCCATAACTCTCTCCCAAGTATGTGAATAAGGTCCATGACCTATCAAAATTCGGAAAAAAGTCACTCTAAAATCCATTTATAACTAAACAGCGCTGCTAGATATATTGTAAGTGAGGATTAATAAACGACCAAGGTCATGACACAGCCCTGCTACTTTCACACATAAAATATCCTTGTCATCAATTTCTAACTCCGGTTGTTTCTCCTTTATGTGGGAAGCGAACTTTCCAGCAAGATGAGATACGCTACATAAGAAGAGGAAAGTAAGATGTTAAACGTCGTTTCATAGGGCTACATACACTGTATACCATTTTATGGTCAACTATTGACCTGACCCAATTGAGTGTTCAAATCTTGTGTGACAGGCTCCTGGATAAACGTACGCTGCAGCACCAGCCTGCTTAATATATCGAAGCCTTTGGAAAACATCGGTATCAATGATTGACAAGCACATTGGATGAATTTCAACATATCCATGAATAGGATCGTTAAATATCTACTTAATAAATTTGAGAAACCGTGAATGACAGCCGTTATTAAATCAAGTATATAAAGGGTTACGCAGTATACCTTTGACTGCTTCGAGACTTCGTCACTCATGGTGCTGTTAATTATTTGACAATGATGGCTTTATAATGTGCATATCTGTAAGTTGTCAATAATATGCGTCTATTAAGATTAAGGACGATGGTTTCGCCCGAGAGGGCCTGGTCTGCCACTACTAAGCAATTATCTCTTGTTACGTTACATCCCACCTGATAAAGTCCCACTCACATTCATAAATAGATCATGCGTTGGCTTAGCGGCTAATAGTGGAAAAGAGATGCAGAAATTGTCACCATAAATGGCAAAAGAAAACATACCCTACTCCTTTGATGCCCAAACTCTGTTCATGCCATAGAACGGGGCAATGACTGCAAAACTAACTAACCTAATGAATGTTGCCAGATTTCACATACTGTATTTTTTCCTCTAAACAGGATCTCGTAAATTACTTTCACAAATATATTACTGTCAATAAACAAATTTAGAAAGGATTACCAATAGCAGTGATATGAATGTGTTTATAATAATATTATAATGACTAGGCTGGATTTCGAGGAAATATAAATAACACGTGTACTCGGGTAGCAGACGACACTGTTATATAGCGTCATTGACATTATGCTGCTTGCATTTTGCATGCCTAGCCAAACGGAGATAATAAAGCATCATATTGCTCCTGGTTTACAGGTTCGATCCTGATCATTCCAACTATTTACCAACTTGCCACAACTATTATAAAGGTGAAGGTTGCTATTTTTTGAGTAGGTGGAATGCGTTTGCGCAGTAAGTGTCGGCTTTCGACTAAAACACCTACTATCTCCTCCAGGGCTCTAGCAGGTGCCGTTTATCACATTACTTCTGGGTAGCCCAGGGGTTACCAAACTTTGAGGAGAAAGCTACACTAATCCTGCTACGGTTTAAAATATTAACTATTTCCCTTTGTTTCCCCTGCAAGGATCCCCGCACTCCATGTCCGTAATCTAAGATTAGTCCCTTTGCTTGATGAGACAGCTGACTGGGGACACCCCAGCCAGGCGTCTGGAACCCACAAGAATATTGGATGGGTTGTCTATGGCAGTGCCTGCTCTAGCACTTACGCCGGCCCGGACAAAAAGACAAATGCCTCCCCGGACAAAAGGAAAATTGCCGCCCCTTGAAGCAGAGCTCTGTTCTCACACTTACAGCCAAAATGGCGCCCCGGACAAATGTCCGGGTTGCCCTCCCCCCTTAGAGCGGGCCCAGTCTGTGGGGGAATGCCGGTTTACCCCACAGAAGACACTCGATGCATTATCTGCCATGGGAGCCAAGGTCTCCACCCACATGGATTGCATTGCGGATGCATAGTAACGGCGGCGCGGGGCTCGCTCGCTAGTCCCTGATGGCGGCTGGTACTGCGGTTACGATTCCCTGCAACATGAACTACACACACGTTCAAAATTAAGAGAATAAAAACATTTATTTAAATGTGTCAAACACCACTGGTGTTTTCATGTAACAAAAAATTTAATGAAGTGAAAATTATAACGGAAGCAACACTGCCGGATTTAGACATTGGGAGGCCCTAGGCTATTTCAATTTTGAGGCCCTTTTCTTAAGTTTTGAAGCCCGCTAAATGTTGAGGCCCTAAGCTTCAGCCTAATTAGCCTAATGGTAAATTCGGCACTGGGAAGCAATCGGCAGAATTTTAATCCGAACTTAGAATTAATATTTTGAACGGAAGCACTTGGCTTTCATAATATCTCCCAAAAGTATATGCGTCGATGCCACTCATGTTTCAGAGTAAGATAAATTCAATAAATGTGTGGTGTTCATAACAATTTATTTAATGAGCCATTGTCTATTTGATGCAAGTTTTGTTCACGTTTCCATTGCCTAATATGATTTCAACGAGAAAAATTATTATTGTATGTTTTATTTCCACTTTTATCTTTTATCGCTAATAAATGAGTTAATTTGAAATTTATAGTTCTTTCATTAATACCCTTCTTGAATGCGTAGTATGACTCCTGTTGCATTGTAGCTATTGTGCAAAAGGTCAGACACCATGCAATATTATAACCAACAAAGCATAAGTTTACCTGCCAAAAATTTTAATTGTGGTTGTGTAATGCGGTGTTGGAACAGTGGGGTAGGCCGGCATCCCCCCCAGACAATTCTGCCAATATTTCCTGCGGCTTCAGACGCCCGGCTGGGGTGTCCCCAGTAAGAGCATGCTCACTGGACCAACAGACCCAACCCTGCCACAGGCGGGATAAGGGTATGATATGAATGTGTGTGCGGTTCATTGGTCTCTCTGGAAGCTAAAAGCAGGCTGGCTAAAAGGCACTTCTTGAGAGTTTGGGATTCCGAAGTTTGATTCCACAGAGAATTTGCTCGAGACACCCATAAAATGAGAAGATAGTAATTCATGAGAGGAATTCTTTCTTACACAAACGTCAGCGATTATACAAATAGTGGGGTTGTTTAAGGGCCCCTGACTTTGACAGTTCAATTGATAAAGTCTGCTTGCTTCGCTTGTCTCCGGTCGACGTCGTCGATGCTCTCTCCCGGAGAAGAGGATGTAATAACCCAAACAGAGCAATTTTGGGTGTGAGATGCCACCTTCCAGTTCATTAACTCCCAACACCAGAATGGGGTTGCGATCGGGACCTCATAATGAATTATTTTATACCAGGTCTAAGGGCGTACTTCATTGTTTCTAATGTCTTTCGGCTAACTTGATTGATGACGACGATTGAACATTGACGATGACGATACGAGGTCAAATGAGGCAAATGCGCAAGCTCAATTGCTGGTCTGCTTTTCGTGAGCATGCACAGTTGCCTCATTTGACCTCGTATCGTCATCGTTCACCACTAACTCTCTATTACTTCCCATCCAACGGAAGGCGCACTGGGGACCTCTCTCTCGCCCGAAAGAAGCCAACTCACCTCGATCCAATAGCGACCCTAGAAGTATTGACGCAGTAGTGGAGCATGCTACGCTTTGGGCCACTGAGGAGGGTCATTTGAAACCTGATATATCCCCTTAAAATGCTCTGGAACAAGCAGGGTCTAGATTGAGTTAATTAGCCACTCTTGAAGAGCAACTCTGTACACCTTTACACTACGTTAATATCGTCTATTCCTTCAGTCAAGAGAGGAAGTCAGGAAGGAAGCCTTTCTTTTTTAATACATCGAATACCTGAAGTGTCTTTAGATGTCTGCACTGCCCTATTTTAGGTCGGGAATAAAGAATTATCTTGACGGTTGGGAAAAGTTCAGTTCAATCCTGGCGAAACTGTAGTCGAACCATGTTTTGCATCAACGGATACAGAATGACTTACCTGATAAGTATATCGTGGTGGTCAGTAGTAGTTCCTAAACGGTACGTCCAACCCATCTGAGCTTTTGGGCGGTTGAATGTAATTGTTATTGGTAAAAAAAAAGCAGAGATCGTAATCTCATCGACTTCTCTCTATCTATATTTTAAATTCTTAGATAACACACATACATCATTAAACATCCTGCTCTTAAGTTTCTTAACCTACTCTAATATCTGAATATAGCTCGTGCATTTCAATTTCCTCTTGAGTTGAGCCTCCCACATTTTCCTGCACCTTAGGTATGATCCTAGTCCTAGTCTGGCACTAAGAGGCACTTTGAAATATTAAAAAATAATGCATAGTGTTAGGGAGCATCATACAAGTATTCAGTACAGAAACACTTTTTAAGAATTGCGTTGGGCACACCAGTTCTCGTCAGATCACTGAAGTTAAGATACGCAACCCAAGTTAGTACCGACATGGGTGGTTGATTGGGAACACTGGGTACTGCTAATTGCCCTACTCCTACCTCCCCGCCATCCGCCAGCAGCCTCCACAGGGTCCGGCTCCCCCACCCACTGGTCCTGGTAACAAACTAACGAAGAAGGTCCTACCTGAGCATCACCATCACCATGCACGCCTCATTCTGTATTTCATAGATAGGGTCAATCAAACAAATTTTTGAGATCTTGCTAGAAGAGCATAGGTGGCTGCAACCAAGAACAATAGTTTGGGCGTCATGGATTTCCAACCTGACACAATAATTTATGGGTAAATGATCGAAAAGTAGGTCTACCACCCTTAAAAATGAGAACAAACGAGCACATAAATACTTCATCAACATGACATCACAACAAAATAAAAATGATCGAACTTAAAACAGGAACGAAAATATTCCACCCAACAGATGATTGGTCAGCTTGTTGTTAATTGCGGCATTTTAATGTCGGCCTTTCACATCTGAAGAAATTTATCAGCGCCAGTGAGGAATCAACATCTGTTTTAATTCTCACGACACGAAAAGGAAACACCAGTTATTCTTTCACGTCCGAAATAAACTACTAACTTCCGTTCAGAAAAAAACCCATGCACATTATGAATTCAGGAGCCAAACCTGACCGGAGCACCCTGGTCCTGCAAACTATTTGCAGTGTGCCAATTCTGACCTGCCTAAACACATCATCATCATACCCTTATCCCGCCTGTGGCAGGGTCGGGTCTGCGGATTCTAGCCCTCCACTCCCACCTATCTCTCACCAGGACCCCGTCCACCCCACATAATGCCATATCCTTAAGGACAACCTGCTCCCACTTCTGCTTTGGTCTCCCCCTATCCGGGTGCTTCCAACCACCGGCATTCCTGTAATGAACCTAACAGGCCACTCCCCTCTGCTCTTTACATGTCCATAAAACCTCAATCTACTCTCCCTCATTTTTTTCTGCGATGTTCCCCTCACCCTCCACGCTACCTCTAATATACTCATTTATCAGCTCTGATACCCCAGTCATGTACCGCAGCATTCGCATCTCGGCCACTTGCATTTTATTTAAGAGCATCATCATCATCATCATACCCTAATCCCGCCTATGGCAGGGTCGGGTCTGCGGGTCCATTGAACCTGCTCTGACTGGGGACACCCCAGCCAGGTGTCTGGAACCTGCAGGAAATATTGGCTAAGTTGTCTGTGGGGGGATGCCGGCCTACCCCACTGTTCCAACACCGCATTGTACGACCAAAATAGAAATTTTTGGTAGGTAAATTAATGCTTTGTTGATTATAATATTGTATTGTGTCTGACCTATTTACGAGCGTCTGAGAATAATTCTGATCATAATTTTAGACTAGAGCTCGACTCTTTTAAATGCTTACTGAAAAATCCTGAGAAGTTACCGCTGCGGTCGTTAAGTGGATCTAGTTTTACCCTGGACTATTCACTCAGTAACTTGAATTAAACCACGTCACATGCCATGAATAATTTTATTCCATATAATTTACATAAACAAATAAATATTTTAAAAAAATTAGAATTAAAAGGCGATAAGGTGTTTTATGATATAGCTGTGGGTAATAGTGGCAGTTTAAATGAACAACATTTTGATTGTCAAAATTGTTACATAATTATGTAACAGTCAAATAATAAACATTTTTTTTTATCTACACGTAATTTATACCTTGATTATCTTTTGAATTTATTCTTGCAGCTTCTTCTAAACAGAAATGTGTATAGTGACTTGCATCGTCGCTACTCTTGGTCGAGAAGTTATAAAAGACCTCTCTTGACTTCTGAATGACGTAAACCATAAGACAAACACTAATAACAACCTGGAAATTAAAAAGAATGCCATTAGTTGTTAAATTATTTGTAGTTTTACCTGTAAAAATGCTTTAAATGCTTGGAAAACCGTTTGCTCCTACCAACATCTGAAAATCGAGACTCGACATGTGTCCTGATCTTTAAATGGGCTACATTATGTCATTGATTTCTACAACAGAAGTTAATTATAATCGATTTTAGAGAGATATGTTGTAAGAGGCGTTTGATACCGCCTTAGTGGAGCAGTGGTTTAGGTTCGATCCTATCCAACGTGGTTTGACCAGCTATGCTGTATGGATCGGAGTGTTGGGCAATAAGGAAGAGCCACCTCAATAGAATGCAAGTGGCCGAGATGCGAATGCTGCGTACATGAGTGGCGTGTCGAGAGCTGATAGAATTAGGAAAGCGTATATTAGAGGTAGCCTGGGGGTGGTGGACATCGCAGAAAAAATGAGGGAGAATAGGCTGAGGTAGTATGGACAAGGTCATGAGGAGAGGGGAGGAGGACCTCGTTAGGTCCTTGCCAGGAATGCAGGTGGTCGGTAGCACCCGGGGCAGGGGGAGATCGAAACAGACGTAGGAACAGGTTGTCCGGAAGGACATGGCAGTGTGTGGGGTGGACGGGGACCTGGTGGAAGATATACGGGAGTGGAGGGCTAGAACCTGCATACCCGACCCTGCCACAGGATAAGTGTATGATGTTGGAGCAGTACCCAATTTTCCCAAGCGGCTACCCATGTCAGTACTAGCTGGGGTGCGCTGCTTAACTTCAGTGATCAGACGAAAACTGGTGCGTCCAACGCAATAAGCCGCTCCTTGTGCAGCTTCCGTCAGATGGAAAGCAAAGCGGTGACCCCATGTGGTGTGCACAATGCCACCACTGCACGAAAATGAGCCCTTTATACATGCAACATGCAGATTGTCAAAATTCCCAGGTATAGGAGCCTACATCTGCGGCAGGGATGGCAAGCTACCTGCCTCATCGGTACTGGAAAAGCACGGACGATATTTCTACACAGTCCACTGCTGGCCTAATGCTACAACTCCAGCTAATGTAACGTCAGCCTCACTTCCTTTCCGGGACAATCTTTTTTGAAACGTCATTAAAGGAGCGGGCTAATACACCTAGGAGGGGAGGCGACTTCCAAATCTACAGCTTAATCCACGTAGAAAGGGTTCTTTGATGCTTATGTGACATTGTTTAGCACAGACTACGGCTTTACTTTCCATCCGAAAGAAGGTGTTCCTCTCATCCGAAAGTAGCCATCCACCTCGGTTAGGATCAAATCTGCAACCATGGGCTAATAGGCCACAAACCCTGTGGGCCACCGACAAAGTACATGACACATTTGTAAATATAAATGAGAAATAAAGAAATTCAATATACGCAAATTTTATGATTCGACATAATAAAGTCAACAAGTTTTGAAGGTCAGGTAAAACAGCTTCAATTTTAAATTACAGATTAGGACTCTGTTTGTTGAGTAACCCGAATAATTCTTAATACCATTTTAAAATAAAAGGAGTGGTGATACTAACGCCCCTCGAAAAGTCACCACGGATTTGTAACCCATCGAATCCGGACCCCAAGGATCTAGTGGAAGGGTCATGGCATTTTAATTAGTCGGCAGTCTAATAATTTGATCACGAGTTCCCTTTATGGTGTTGGTTTCATTCTGCTTCTTTTTGGGTCTCTCGAACTGGTAGACACCTACCTACTTTACTGCAGACTGCAGGTGGGAGAAAGGGTTATTAAAAAGGTGTATAGATAGATTCTAGCACAAGGTAGCTTTATTTAAGAAAGCCATTTTTTTTCTGAGAAGAAAGGAGAGAGCTGCTTTAAAAAAAATCCATATACAGTACACCAAATCAGAGATTTTAAATGCGTACATCATTTACAATAATAAAAAAGCATCCCGTTAATAATGCAGGTGCACTTTTACCACCACCAACAGGCAGATGTAATTAAAAAGGAGGTTTCTTATACTTGACCCAAAACTAGAATTACAATGTACACGAAAATGTTTGAAGATGGGGCGGGCAGTATCTCCTTATCTTTCTTCAGGTAACAGATAAATAAAAATACAAGGCAAGTGAGATGACTACACGTTGGCACCATTCATTTACCCAAACCCAATATTGCCAAATCTCCCTCCCCCGAATAACTCCTCTTGCAGGAAAAAAAGTATCAGATTACAAGTTAGCTAATAGCTTATTTTGGGCCATCTAACGTTGACTATTCAACATCATCATCATCATCACCACTAGCTCTCTTCCCGCCTACGGCGGGGTCGGGTGCGATTTTGTTCCGTTGGGACATTTTTACGCAGCAGGCTTCTAATCTAATCCTGAAATCCCTACGGTTATTTATCGTAGGTCTATTTTGCTACTAGGGACACTTTTCTTCCACTGACGCCAGGAAGGTGAACTCCTACAGCTAGAAGGGTTCAGCTCGATAGGAACCCCTACAGCTGCAAGAGTTCTTTGACGTGCAATGGTGACATCGTACACACCACATGGGACAAAGCCTTCACTTCGTATCCGACCACGTGTACTGAGGGCTTGTTTCAATAAAACACCGGTTCAGGAACTGCTGTCGCAGCAGGCCAAGACACTACCACCTCGTACCACGAAGCGGGTCTAATGTTGGATTTTCATTTTTGAAAACCATTTACCTCTACACCAGTGTGAGTAGAGGACAGGTGAGATTCTGTTGACGTGCATCGTAATACAATATAGCAAACAGAGCCATGGGCGTCCACAGAAAATTTTCCAGGGGGAGGAAAGTAAAGTTTGAACACAATGTTTCGGGGGAGGGGCAATGAGGCTTTATGTCCCTGAAGATATACATTTTCCTGCTCAATTTAAACCTTATTGCATTTTTTCGATCCCGGGGAGGAAGGCAAGTGCACAGTTTTCCCTCTTCTAAGAGTATCCATGCACAGGGTCACGTTTTTACCTATCATGCAAGTGGCACATGAGATTGTCCATTTGCCAGAAAGAATCGAACTTGGGCACCATTAGCTCATACATGGTGGGGATCGAGTTACAGGAGCCTCTAATTTGAGTGCTCAACTTCCGTTTTTCAATAACTAATTGTTGTCTGCTGTTTGCTGTCACTCATTTCTTGCCTACAGCAAGGTCAAACACTTCAAATTTATAGATACAGTAGTCAGCCTAGAAAAAAATTAGCAGAACGAAAGTTAAAACTATTTTAAAAATCAAATTTTAACAGTACTCTCTGATGGGACACGAGACCCTTGTCAACGTCTTTGTAGGCAAAGACAATTTTCTGTAGCAAGAGGACGCTGTTTAATTCATAGTCAGAAGATCCAAGTGGCACATACAGTACGTCTATTGCTTGTCCATGAATGTGACTCTGAGGGACTGGCACAGGTTGTCAGCCAATCATGTACAAGCCTACACCGTTTGGCAAAAGGTAATTCAAAAGGGGACCGGACATTTTCTTATCATTTCGTTTCAAGGCTATATATTTTTTTGTTTTCTAAATTGGAAAGACAATTTCGAGTAGCTATAAGAATGACCATTTACATTTTGCTCACGCATGATAAATATTAGTACGAAAAAAAACATATAATCGATATGAAATATTGACAGTTACATTTCTTTGTGCCAACAAGTCTGAGTTGACTTATGGCTGATAAAGAGGGCTTTAGATACTGATGACGGTAGCCAAAATGCATCTCATCACTTATTTATTAGCTGTCACTTTTAAAATATTCGTCAATTCTTTTATTGCTTTTATCTCGTTAGTGTGCGTGAACAATAAATTCGGATTCAACTAACTGTACCTGGACGGCGAATACAATATAACCCGTAGTTGCTGTGTTGGCATCCGAAAGTACTTCCTCCATAGACCTCAAGGTGCTTCCCAAATAGGTATTGATGGCCTGCGTTGGAAAAAGGCCGACAACACTAGCCACTAAATATTGAGCAGTGCTGATAGGGCTGATCTGAAATTAAACAAATACTAATCAATAATATATCTAGAAAAATTGACGAGGGAGAGCGTAGGACATTATAATCACTAATGTACTAAAGCTGCAGATGAGCTTGTTTGACTCTGAAGGCTATTTCCAACCATTCAAATGGCCCTGACACCGTCGCATTCCTTTTCCGTACAAACAAGGGCCTGCTAATAGTAATTTGAGAGGGGGATGAGCAACTGCACATAGGCAGAAATTCACTCAGCATCAGGAATTACAACCATTACAAACGTCCCATTTAGGAATAGTGCGAACATTTCAGGTCATCTTGTAAGGGCAATTCAAAAAAATATAAAACTTTTGGTCTTTCATGCTTTTTTTTACTGGAATTCTTCTGTTCCTGACTTTGCGCCATGTTACACTTGATTGGGTTTTTTATTCGTCATGGAGCTTCTGATAATTTGGCATTTTGTCAACATTTGGCATCTGCACCTGTGTTTTGATCATATTTAAAGTAATCGAAATGAGAGTTTTGTGGCAGTGAATGCTGCAACGAAAAACAAACAGTCGAAAAATTGTGAGTCAGATCTCAGGTTAGGGTGAGTCAGGAATTGTTAAATGTTCACTTATTTTCACTTGTTCACTTATTTTATGACTTTCCTTTCCCTGATGTCTTCAAAGGACCGCACGAGTTGAGAACTTGAAGGCTACATTTGCCGCCCCCATTTCTTATAGGTGCAGTCGGGACATTGTACAAATCGAAAAGGGATACACAAGTTTACTTACGTCGTACTTGAGATTCCCTTTTTATTGCCAGGATCGAGTTTGCAGATCATGACAAAAGTAAGCCAGTGGGCAGGTTTGGCGTTGGTACGGAATCGACCCGACCAACTGTCCCGCCCAGCATACAGTAAAACGGGCCAAAGAAGGCGTTGAATTCTGAATGGGTATCGTTTACATAATAATACAGTATGTCATTTTGGCATGGGCGGGATGGAGTCTGGAAGAACTGCCACTTGAGCTTTCAATGGCACCTGGGCGAACCTGGTTGATCTCAGTGGTCTTTTAAATTGATATACCTCCAGTCAGAAAGGAAACCCGCCTCAATACTGGATCAAGATGGGTGGGCTTCTTTCAGGCAAGAGAGAGTACCTTTAGGCAGGGTTTGTCTTGGGAAACTGAAATGATTCAAAGGAGAGTAGCAAGAATTGTGCTACATCCCTTCTCTCATAGACTTAGTGTCTCAGACATGATCACAGAATTAGGGTGGGACTCACTACGTCAGAGGCAGGTATTTGGTAGGGTACGAGGGCCTTTCAGTAGGCAGCTTATCCCTTGCAGAGTATAGGGGGAAGAAATGATCATCCATTCAAATTGAAGGAGATCTGGGCACGCACAGAGTCGTATTACTGGTCTTTTGTTTTCCAAGGGCATTTCGGCAATGGAATGATCTCGGTGACGACAATGTGAGGAACTTTCTGCAAGAAGGTGTCATTACAGCAGGTAGGCAATATATGGCAGAATGAATGCTATGCTTCAGGTTCCTTGGGGTATTAAATGGGTTAGAAGTTAAGAATGAGAGTCATTCTCTCCACAGCCAATTTGGCCCATCGGAGCTGCTTGCAGTGTATTCAATTAGAATTAGAGTGAGGGGGCCCCAAGGGGACCGATTGGTTTGTTCTAATTCACAACACTGCAAGCAGCCTCATTTGGCCAATATGGCAGTGGAGAGACCAACTCTCATTCTTACATACATTACCAAAAAGCTCCCAAAACCCCAGGCTTAAATTCCTGTGATCCATCTAGTAATGGTAGGGTGGCTTTTTATTAGGCCCTCCACCTTATCCTTTCCAAGGCCATTCCATTGTCGAATGGTCCTTGGTAAGAAAGGGTTTGTCTTGGTGCTTAAGGTCCCGTCAACTACAAGGTCATTAGAGACCCGCCAAGGGGACCGAGGTGGTTTTGCTTCTTTCGGGGGAGATGCCCCGAGTGCGCTCTCCTTTGGATAAGAAGTAAAACCGAGGTCCCGTTTGGTGTACGATGTCATTTGCGCCAAAATTAGAACCCACTCTACTATGCAACAGGAAGATGAAGCAAAATTTCCAGGTGTAGGTGCTCGCTCCCTAGCATCGGTGGAGTGCCCCAGCGAACAGTAGGCCGATGATAAAAAAAGCACTGAGGTTGCGGCTTTGGTCGGAAGCTGGTGAGAAAAGGGTTAGTAGTTGCTTTTGTCATTTTAGCAGAGTTGCAGGTGCACTTCAAGAGTGTTATTATATTGTGCTACTGTTTTGTTAAAGTTGTTTACTACCTATAAAAAGATGCACGCAGTTGTCATGTGATTGCACCTCATCAATTGAAGGATCGGTACTTGTTTACTACTTTACAGTTGTCATATTTCTTTTCAGACCTGGGTCCGGCAAGTTACAAGAGAATCAAATTCTTCATCTCATCACTCGAGGATTAGGAGGCATTTCAATAACGAATACATTTTTTTCCACGCAGGTTCTACCGAGTGAACTAGTTCATATCTTCGAGTTCGCAACCCAGGACTCTAGCCACATCACCAGGGGTACGGCTGCATTGCGTTGGACACACCAGTTCTCGTCTGATCACTGAAGTTAAGCAACGAAACCCCAGATAGTACTGGCATGGTTCACCTCTTGGAACACTGGGTACCGGTGTCTGTGCAGACTCTGCATTAGAACTACGCAATGGACGGGGCTCTAATGACCACTGTAGTTAAAGGGCCCTAACACACCAACGAAACAGCTAAGTGTACGTTAGCCCACCTTGCCAATGGGGTCTAAACTCCTCCTATTTTCAATTTTTTCTATCACGAACAATGATGTGTGCTTGCTGTGCCGGCGTTCCATGTTCAATTCCCAACCGTGTCTTATTATCATTTATTTGGTTACTTAAAGTCTGCTTATGACGCAAGAGGGAGGAGGAATGATCCTGCACCTGCTTATTTTCCGATCTATATCTGCAGAAACCACCCACGCTTTGACCAGAATCGACCCTCTGGTCATCATCATCATCATCATCTCACCCTTCTCCCGCCTGAGGCAGGGTCGGGTCTGTGGGTTCTAATTCTCCATTCCCGCCTATTTCCCACCAAGTCCCCCTCCACCCCGCACACCTCCATGTCCCTTTGCACCACCTGCTCCCATGTCCGCTTCGGTCTTCCTCTACCTCTGGTGCCCCCAACCACCTGCAGTCCCATAATGGACCTAATAAGCTCCTCCTCTCCCCTTCGCATCACATGCCCATACCACCTCAACCGGTTCCCTCTCATCTTCTCCGCAATATCTCCCACCCCAGGCTACCTCTAATGTAATCGTTTCTAATTCTGTCCAATCGCGTCACCCCACTCATGTAGCGCAGCATTCGCATCTCGGCCACTTGCATTTGCCGTTCATGGTTCTTCCTAACTGCCCAACACTCTGACCCATACAGCATAGCTGGCCTAACGACGGTTCTGTAGACCTTACCCTTCAACTTTATTGGGACCCGGCGGTCACACAGGACCCCACTTGCCTGCCTCCATTTCAGCCACCCTGCATTAATTCTATGGGTCACATCAGAATCTATTTCCCCATTGCTCTGGAAAACTGATCCTAAATACCTAAACTTTTGTACCACTGGAATCCTGTCTCCCCCACAGTGAAGCTCACCCCCTTGCCCCTGGTCACTAAAATTGAAAGCTAGGTACTCTGTCTTCTTCATGTTCACCTTGAGACCCCCACTTTCCACTGCTGTCTTAATGTCCTGTAGGCCCTTTTGTGCATCCTCTTTGGACTCCTCTAGCCGTCCCACATCATCAGCAAATACCAGGCACTGAGGAGCCCATTCCCCTACTCCCGTCAGCAGCTCATCCATTACTAGCGTAAATAGATATGGGCTAAGTGCTGACCCTTGATGCACCCCAACCAGCACGTTGAAACCTGCAGTGTTTCCCCATGCTGTCCTCACCCTAGTGATGCAACCTTCATACATATCCTGCACTACCCTAATAAGGCCCTCATCAACCCCTTTCTTCCTTAAAACGCTCCACAGTACCTGTCTAGGGACACTATCATAGGCCTTCTCCAGGTCAACAAATACTGCATGGAGGTCCTTCTTTGCTACTCTATGCTTCTCTATCATCTGTCTTAGAATAAAGATTGGTTCCATGGTGGACCTACCAGGCATAAATCCAAATTGGTTTCCCCGGACCCTAGTCTGCTCTCTGAGGCGACACTCTATGACTCGCTCCCACAGCTTCATAGAGTGGCTCATTAGCTTAATGCCTCTATAGTTTCCACAGTCCTGGGCATCCCCCTTGCCCTTGAACAATGGAATTATCCAACTCTCACGCCATGCAGATGGCATCCTATCACCTTTTGCTAACTTATTAAAAAGCTTCACAAGCCATGCAATGCCAGTGGTCCCCAAGGTGTGCCAAACATCGATGGGGATCTTATCTGGGCCTACTGCTTTGTGACCTTTCATTTTGTGAAGGGCTCTGACGATTTCAGCCTCACTCACCCTGTCCACTGCCTGAGGAATTATGCTTGGGTTGCTTGCTGTGGCTGTTACACTGGTGACAGTATTTAAGAGGCTGTGGTAGTATTCCTCCCACCTTTTGATCACCTCTGTTGGTTGGAACAGAACCCTACCATTGGTATCCTTGACTGTCATAGCCCTGGTAACGTCCTTACTCATTTTATCCCTGGTTTTAGCCAGTCTAAAAACTGCTTTCTCTCCTTCCCTTGTCCCCAATTTTTCATATAGTGCCTCATACTTCTGATACTTGGCCAGGGCAATGGTCCTTCTGGCATTTTTCTTTGCCTGAACATAGTCTATCTTTGAAACCTGGTCCCCTATTACTCTCCACCTATGGAAAGCTACCTTCTTTAGTTTGATTGCAGCTTCCACCTCCTCAGTCCACCACCATGTCTGCCTACCCTGATAAGCTCCTCCTACTCTACCCCTACCTAAGAGAGCCTCACCACATCTCCTAATTTTCCTAGCAACCCTGTCCCACATGGCATTGGCTGACCCATCCCATTCCCAGTCAACCTGGCTGAGAACCTCCTGCTGGAATTCATCTGCCTTGGTGGGCAACTTCCACCACCTAATAACTGATTCTCCCTTCCAAGTATGTTGCCTAACTGTCCCCTTCATTAGTAATTCTATCATGAGCAGCTTATGGCCACTCTCCTTCTGGAAATCCTCACTGGGTAGAGCCCAGCAGTCTTGGATCTCTGCCCTGTGCTGCATCCTAACCATGAAAAAGTCTATCTGGGAGCTCCCCTGTGGTGACTGAAAAGTGATTAGGTGCTTTTCCCTCTTTTTGAACCAAGTATTGGCCAATGCAAGGCCGTGTGCTCTTGCTGTCTCAAGGACCTTCTGCCCCTCTGGGTTGATCATCCCATACCCACATCCCCCATGTACCTCCTCATATCCCAGACCATTGTTACCCACATGTGCATTAAAGTCACCCCCAATAATCAGACGCTCATTTCCCCTGCCCTGTCTAATTGTACTGTCTACTGAGTGTACCAAATCATCAAAATCATTCCAAAAGGCTGTTTTTATGGTGTCACTCAGGCCTGCTTGGGGGGCATACGCACTTATGAGGTGGAGCCCTATACCCTGCCAAACTACAGAAACTAACATTAACCTACTACTAATTCTCCTAACTGAGGTGACCCCCTGCTGTAGTTCACTACTTAATACAATACCCACCCCATAATGTCCCTCTTCACTACCTGCATAGATGAGTTTGTATCCCTCCCCCAGGGCCCGTGACCTATTACCCTTCCAACGCGTTTCCTGGAGGAATGCAACACTGACCCTCCTATGCTTCAAAATTGTTACTAGCTCTCCAGTCTTCCCCGAGAGGGTCCCCAGATTCCACGTGCCTAGTCTAAGTCTACCCCCCTTATTTGGTATGACAGCTCTGACTGGGGGCACCCCAGCCAGACGTCCAGAACCCACAGTGATAGTAGCAGGGCAACCTGTGAGGGGGTGCCGTCCAACCCCACAGGAGACACTCATTAGTGGACTAATCATTGCCAAGTGAGTGGAGGTCTCACACTCACCTGGCAGTCCCTTCACAACTTAAAACTTATCACTAAACCAAACTACTAACTACAAAACCCAAAAACCACAAACCAATAACCAATAAATTACTAATAAAATAATAAATAAAATATGTAAATATGTAAATTAATAATTAAACATTTAAATAAATATATAATGAAATAAATGATTAAAATATTTTCTGCAGATAAATTTGGGCTCCTAGCTCCAATGCAGCCCAGTGCCTGTCTATGCAGATGACACATGTGCTGCAGTGAAGCACGATGGGAGCAGCAGAAATGGCGTGAGGTTAGGCCAAGTATGCCGACCTCACACCAAGCCTCTCACACCACTCAACGGGCCCAAAAAAAACCGCAATCCTACCGTCCTCTGGAATCACAAGGTGTTCGCCTTGAAAAAGGCGGTTTTGGTTCTTCTATTTGTGTTGTTTTTTCAGACAAAATCCAAAAAATCGACGCACCAAGATAGATCGCTATGCAATGAGCCAAGCGCCACCTAGCGGTCCCCCAAATCGACCCTCTGGTCATGAGCTCGAATCATGCACGCTACCAATTAATTGCCAATTATGGAAACATGATGGTGGTGATGTAATCCAACCAGCGCCTCACAAAGCTGAATGGGAACCCCCCTTCAAACTCATTAAAATTTTTTAGTTAGCATCTGTATGCAGTAGGTCAGCAGGTTGATGTAAACTATTTTTAATAAATAAATTTAGTTTAATTGCGACAAACTTCGGAGCTTGAATCAAAAGGCCTTCTTGGTTCCTGCTCAGGTGGGACGAGGGACTCCGCTTTCAAAGGCATGATAATTCAGACCAGAGTTAATTTAAGTAAAAGTATTAAATAAATGGTTGTTCATCGTCCTCAAAGATAAAAATCCTTTCATACTAATATATCCACACTACCATCATTCCAAATCCTTTCCTGCCCGTCGGCAGAGTCAGTTATTTCCATTCAGTGGCGTAGCCAGGGTTTTCTGAAGGAGGGGATATGACTGTCGATATGGTGAACCAGGATTTTCTGAGGGGGGATATGACTCGGTAGGGTGTATAGCACTTAGTTATATTCGAGGCCCAAGGCCCCCCCCGTTGGCTACGCCACTGTTTCCATTTGTCCCGTTGGAAACGAGAGCAGAAGGGCTATATTTCTTATACCGGTAGTATCTTCGGTCCACGGGATGGGGTACACGGTACACCACATGGAGGCAAAGGCTTTATTTCCTATGCGACGGAACGCGCATTGACGTTCTCTCTCTCGCCCGAAAGAGGCGAGTTTTTATGAACCTCTATATCGGTCCACCTCCTACAAAGGTCCACTTTTTTTAAAAAAGCAACTCCTAACCCTTTTCCCGCCTATGGCAGGGTCGGGTACCCATTTTGTCCCTCTGAATGAACATAGGGCGATATATTGGTCATAGTTTTTTCTGCAGCCGGTTGCCGGCCAAAGCTGCACCCCTACGCTTATTTATCGTCGGTCTAGTGTTAGTTGGGGAATGCTACCGACGCCAGGGGGCGAGCTTCTACACCTGGAAATTTTTGCCTCACCTACCCGTTGCACAGTAGGGAGGGTTCTTTTATGTGCAAGTGCCATCGTACACCCACACGGGACCTCGGGTTTACTTCTCATCCGAAAGACGGCACACTCGCGACCTCTCTCTCTCTCTCGCCCGAAAGAAGCCGACCCACCTCCCTCGGTCCAGTATCGAACCTAGAACTACTGACGCAGTTGCCGGAGCGTGCTAACCACTCTGGTATATGTAAAGTATTTTGAATTGCCCTCCTAATCCACCCTTCTGATGGGTCCACTGTTGTATATGCCCAAGGGTGGACCGATTAGAGATGTTTCACTGTATTTCTAATAATTCAATGAGTGCATAGTCTCGGTGGTTTTCTTGAATTCTTAAGCCCGCCACACACGATCAGTTTTGGTGTGTCAGTTCGGTGTGTGCAAATCGATGTGTTCAATTTGGTGTGAAGGAATGAATTGCTCACACACGATCAGTTTGGTGTGTGACGTACTTATGTTAATTTTCGTTAAACGTTATGTAAAGTCATTTGATTGTCCGCATCAACCAGTAATTCTACCGTTACCATGGTGCAATTTTTTGACGGTTGCAATGATGACGTTTATCCATGTTTGGGCATGCGCAGAACAAAAAAAGTGAACAATTGATGTGAGCAACCCCACACACGCTCAATTCGGATTGACGTCAATCCGAATTGACACACCGATGTGATAAAATTTCTACACACCGTCAGTTAAAATTTTTGGTGTGAGCAAAAACTTTTTTTGCACACACACACAACTGATCGTGTGTGGCGGCCTTAAGGCACATGGTTGCAGAATCGATATTGGCCAAAGCAGGTGACCTCTTTCGGGCGAGAGAGACCGTCAGTGCGCCTCCCATCGCATGGAAAGTAAAGCCTTTGCCCCCGTGCGGTGAGTACGATGTCCCCTGCACCGAAGAAGTTGACCCATCAGAGGGATGGACCAATAGGGGATTAACCAAAGTATAGTACATGTACCAGAGAATTTTCCGTTCTTTAAAAAAAAGTGGACCTTTGTAGGAGGTGGACCTATTACAGAGGTGGACCATTAGAGAGGTTTCACTGTATCTCGTATTTTTCAAATGTTGCACATAAGAGTTGGGTTATTCAAATACACGCAATAACTCGATTAATGCACCTTTTTTTCAGAAGCAATATATAATATAGTGCGTGAGTGAGTATGCATTAACCCAAATGAAAGTTTTTTAGATTCATCTTTTTTAAATGCACCTCTAAAAATGATTAATAACCTCAAGCACCATAGCTACAGGGGTTTAATATACGTGCGTAATGATTGACTCTCGCTATAATAAAATTTCGACTAGCACAATATGGGAAACTCATAGTTATTTTGAAGATGAAGTACTGTTCAGTGGGTATCAATCGCAACCTTAGAATTAGCACACACCATCATCATCATACCCTCATCCCGCCTGTAGCAGCGTCAAGTCTGCGGATTCTAGCTCTCCACTCCTGCCTATCTCTCACCAAGTCCCCCTACCACCACACGCACTATCATATCCTTACGCCCGCTTATGCACAACCTGCTCCCAAGTCTGCTTTGACCTTCTCCTGCCTTGGGTGCTTCAAAAAACCTGCATCCCCGAGACGAGTTCCTCCTCCCTTCTTCTCATCCTATACCCATACCACCTCAAAGTGGCGTCGCTAGGGTTGGCGTCACCCTCTCTCCCGAAAAAGCCGCTTCTTCTGCTTTGGTGTCACCCCCTTTCTCATGGTGCGAGTGGTGTCACCCGGTGCGGCCCGCACCCCCTAGTGACGCCAGTGACACCTCAATCTATTATCTCTCATCTTTTCTGCGAGGTTCCACCACCCCAACCATGTACCACAGCATTTGCATTTCAGCTACTAGTATTCAGCCTTCATGGCTCTTTTGTACTTCGTACCGGCCTAACCACTGACCTGCAGAACTTCCTCTTTAACTTTATTGGGGCCCTCGGATCACACAGCTCTCCACTTGTCCTTTTGTCATTAGTGTAGCCAAGTTGCGTTGGACACACCAGTTCCCGTGAGATCACTGAAGTTAATCTCCCGCTGGCAGCCTCGTAAGGGGTCGTCCTGTTATGGCTGCCGGGCTTACTCCCCAACCCACAATACTAATCCAGAAATCCATTTCGTCCACCCTACAATGAACCTATGAGTCACATCTGAATCTATTTCCCCATGGCTCTGTAACACTGATCATAGATACTTAAACTGTTGCATCTTTGTCATCACCTCGCCCCCAGAGTACGTCAACATTATTTCCCTGTCCTTCCCAATTGAAAACTAAATACCCCATCTTCCCCCACTCCAGTCAGCAGCTTGTGAAAAATTTTGATTTTATAATGCAATTCGTCACCCGATATAAAACTGTACACTGCAGAACAATTTACAATAAACGCTACACTTCCGTAATTTGTCATTTAACACCTGCTTGTCAGTTTTGCAGATTTATACCTATTTTTTCCTCATACAAAGAAGGGGTTATTTCACCTGCAAGGTGACATTATACAAACTTTACACGGAGTCACGGCTTTTCTTCCCATCCCTCTTGTCAGAAAAGAACCAACTCTCTGCCAAGATCAACCACGGATTCAGAAGTCAACCTTGGGAATGGTGGAAAGGGCTAACGCAGGGGTGCCAAACTGCCGATCCACCATACGTAATCTTGCGGCCCGCAAAGACTGTTGAGGGATTTGCTTTGTACGTACAATACAACGTAATGGGATTGAGACTTATTGGAAATAAGCCTGTTGAAAATGCGGCTTATTGAAAAAGTGGTCCGCAGCTGAAATGAGTTTGAAACTCTTGAGCTAAAGGACAGGAGGGGCCCCACCATAACTTCAGTGAACTTTAGGAGGGGGGCAGCAATGGTTTTTCAACATTAAGTATGACCTCGGTTATGTACTCCTTTCCGTGTATGTAATCTCCATCACATTTATGGAAGTCGTGGGGCAAGTAAAAAAGACAAAGTTAAAGATTTAGGAAAAGTAACTTTAGCATGCACATTTGCAAGTTTCCACTGTCTACACTCAGGGTCCGCTCTAGCGCTTACGTCGCCCCGGACAAAAAGACAAATTGCCGCCCCTTAAGAATATAATGCAAGTTCAAGCAGCAGTTTTTCTCACACATACAGCCAAAATGGCGCCCTGGACTAATGCCCGGGTTGCAACTCCTAGAGCGGGCCCTGCTATACAAGGACTCTAGGATTTTGTGGTTAAGAGAATGACCTCAGAGACAAAAATTGCTGGCCACTTTTTACACAAATATCAATGAAAATTTTAGCTAATTTAGTAATTACAACTAGCAGACTGGAAAATGAATAGTTTACAGTTAGAAAATAAACTCGTTTCCTCCTGATGTCCGTTAACCTCAACTTAAATCGATAAAAATTTATTTCGTCACCGCCATTTCGATGACCCCCTATAAATTGCATAATTATTTGTAAAACAATAGTGTCCAACATCGAAATATTTTAATGTTAACTAGAGCATGTGGCCTTTCAATCTCTCGAGTCCCAGTCTCCTAAGGAAACAAAGTGGTGCTCCAAAAAGGTTTTATTTATTTGCGTTGGTGTATTGCCAATGATTAGCATATACTGTATACCCGATTCAGATTTGCGAGGATGTTTCGGAAAATATACAGCATAGGTTTTAAACTACAGTATGTCTACTTCCTGTCTGACGAAATGGTGTTTCCTTTGTTTGTTTGTTGGTGTTTTAGGGCCCTTCAACTACAAGATCATCAGAGCCCCATACACAGCATAGTTCTTATGCAGAGACTGCACAGACTACATTAATGCGACGATTTTTGGGTATTAGCAGTACCCGGTTTTCCCAAGCGGCCACCCATGTCAGTACTAGCTGGGGTTGCGCTGCTTAACTTCAGTGATCAGGCGAGAATCGGTGTGTCTAACGCAATTCGCCGCCCCCTAGGTGTTTCCTTATGAGACAAATCACCGACTTTGGCTTAGGGGCGAACTTGAGCTCAAGAGTCATGTTGGAAGTTGAAAACGATATTATGAAATGTCAAACGAGGCATTATGCATAATATGTAATAATATAATAATAATAATGACCATCCTAATACTACAAAATCATTTGGAGTTTAAAAAAGTTCTCTCTTAAAATGGGGTTTTGAGATGCAGTATTTCTCTGGAAGTCAGAGGAGGCTCGTGAAAGACACCGAAATTAGTCAGATGTGACTAATTCATTCTCATAATTAATTTTCTCCAAGAATCACTTCAATGAGCACTTCATTACCAGTTATTATAATTATAGCTAGTAATCAACCTGTGTTTTGTGCGGCAAACACAGAGGAACAGTTGAATGCACAGAAAGAGTTAAACGCCAAGTCATTTAACAATTACCCGTTCTTTCACTTGCACTATATATAATTGTGCGCGACACAAATCTTTTCAAGTGATTAATAATATCTTTCAGAGCATGCACAGGTCATTAAGAATAAAATATTACAAAAAAAGGGGATATGAAAACGACAAAACATAAAATATCAAGTTTAATGAGCAAAAGCAACTCCTAACCCTTTTCCCGCCTATGGCAGGGTCGGGTATCCATCTTGTCCCTCTGAATCCACAAAGAGACGAGCTATTAGGCAGTGTTTCTCCCCAGCCGGTTGCCGACCAAATCTACAACCCCTATGCTTATTTATCGTCGGTCTACTGTTCGTTGGGGAATTCCACCGACGCCGAGGACGGCGGCGAGCTCCTACACCTGGGAATTTTGCCTCATCTACCCGTTGCATAGTAAAGAGGGTTTTTTTACGTGATACTCCTCACCCCAAAGAAGGCGCACTCGGGACCTCTCTCTCGCCCGAAAGCAGCCAGTCCACCTCGGTCCAGTATCAAACCTAGAACTATTGACGCAGTTACCGAGTACATTTGTTTGTTTGTTGGAGTTTAAGGTCCCGTCAACTACAAGGTCATTAGAGACCCGTCCACTGTGTAGGTCTGATGCATATACTGCACAGACACTACACTAATGCGACGATTATTGGGTATTAGCAGTACCCAGTTTTCCCGAGCGACCACCCATGTCAGTACTAACTGGGCTTGAGTTGCTTAACTTCAGTGATCAGACGAGAACTGGTGTGTCCAACGCAACTTGCCGCTCCCTTACCGAGTACACTAACCACTGCACTACCGAGGCGGGATATCGTGTTAATCGAGCAAGTATGTCAAATGACTAAATTTCCTGGAAATATGGTACGCCGGACATCAACAAGAACTTGCTTGATGTAATTACAGGCAGTTTTAATGACTGATATCAGTGATATATATTCAATTTTTTAATCATCTCATAAATAGATTGCAATGCTTATGTTTGCTGATAAGAAATGTAGTTCTAATTAAAGTGAGTCTAAATTATGGCAGTGCTTTTTTTTTTTGAAGATCTAATTTTAGAAGAGGGTGTGGATCAAGAGGTACTTCCACGACCTTTGCTCACAAGCGTGTCAGGTAGTCAAGGATATTGTTTTTATAGTTAATACAAAAAAAAATGTTGCTGACTTGCCCTTCATGTACTAAAATAGTATATATACTGTTATTGAATGAAAAATTTTGACTTTGGAACTGTGTAGGCTCAGTACACGGTCATCCAACAGAAATTTCTGTTAATGATTGCCACTGCCAACTGGCGCCGTTTCTATTCAATTAATTTTGATTTGATAAAAAAGTAAACACAAGACATGTTTATACAACACGAAATCCGTATATGGTTTCATTCAAAGGAGACTTACCGCAAAAATAGCATTCTGAAGACCAAAGGGTATTGGTGTGAGTCTGGTGCCTGCAATAACTCTGAAAGTCTGTGGTCCACCAATGACACTGAGGATGGCTGCCAAGGCTCCATTTGCGTCCAATTTTGAAGTCACACAATGTCGAAATACATTTCTCATTAGAAAATGTGCTATTGTTATTCCGATAAAGACGGTAGTCATTACGATTATCAGTCCCACGACGACTCCATAAACATAGCCGCATGCCAAATTTATTAAGATGTAACCCCACATGAATGGGAAGGAGACGATAGTAAATAATAATATAAATATTGTTAAGACAATTATTTCATTTTGTCTTTCCAACCATAATAAAACATCTTTGATATAGTCTCGGCCTACAAATAGTGCCATACATACTACGAAGACTAAAATGATTAACGATAAACACGTTCCTTGCCATGATGTCATCGTTTGCTGAATCCAAGGTGCAATTCCATTTCTTGTGGTCAAGTCTCTTAGTTCTGAATCCAGTAATTCTTCTTTGCTGCTAAGATTTCCCATTTCGTCGTTTGTACAAATGCCATTCTTCCAGAACCAGTCTTCTTCATTGGAAGATCTTTTGTTAGAAACCCTTTCTTCATAATGAACCATATTAACATTTTACAATCTCACCACAATACATAAAGAGATGTACTGCACTTTGCTTACTGTACATATTGACAAAGTGTTAATTGGGTTCAAGACTCGTTCAAGACAATGCCTCCATCAGAACATCATGGTTTTAAAAATGTTAACAAAATAACGAAATGCACTCATGGGTTTCAAAAGTAGATATGTCATTTTGAATGTTTCGGAATGTTATTTCTACATACTTCATTTGAATAAGTGCTGAATGCCTACATCTGTGTAGCGGACAGTTTTCAACTTGAACTGCTCCAGTAAATAAGTGTTAATTTCTCTCCAGGCGAGTAACGGCACATTTCCTTTCCAAACACACTATGAACATCCTAGTCTAGTAATATCAAACTTTATTCAACTCTTCAATTTCGGAATAAATATTTCATTAAAGTACACGTTGCTACTGCTGCCATCTAGTAGTAACATGTTTATTAAGCCCTCCTTTACAGTGAGGCCAATAGTTTCTTGGCTTCCAAGTTTAATCCCTCTAAAGCCTGTCATAATCCTACCCTTATCCCGCCTGAGGCAGGGTCGGGTTTACGGGTTGTAGCCCTCCACTCCCGGCTACCTTCAACCCCGCACACTACCATATCCTTAAGCACAACCTGCTCCCACGTCTGATTCCGTCTTCCTCTACCCCGGGTACCTCCAACCACCTAATGGACCTAACGAGCTCCTCTTCTCGTTACATGCCCATACCACTACTGTACCTATTACTGTGTCCTCCATACCCTGCCGACGCCCCAATTTCTCCCTAAAGCACCAATAGTATTGTAACCAACACCTCCCTCCGAGGCAAAAATTCCACTCAACGGGT
The DNA here is from genome assembly GCA_013389805.1 of Trigoniulus corallinus. NCBI lineage: Eukaryota > Metazoa > Arthropoda > Diplopoda > Spirobolida > Trigoniulidae > Trigoniulus > Trigoniulus corallinus. Next base: position 10,190,522 of record JAAFCE010009126.1, on the reverse strand, counting down.
GGTTCATTCACGCAGTCTAGTGCCATCAACTTGGCGAGAAATTTGTTCTGGACCATGGCTGTTCCTCCCTTTTCATTAGTTTTATTAACATACGTCCCTGTCAGCATTCCAGCCAGATATTTAGCATTTTACAAGAGGGGAGAAAGCTCATAGGGCGACCTGCCAACACCCAGGAAACGGCGAATTGCGTTGGGCACACCAGTTCTCGTCTGATCACTGAAGTTAAGCAGCGCACCAGCTAGTACCGACATAGGTGGCCGCTTGGGAAATCTGGGTACTGCTAATATTAACCCAAAAATCGTCGCATTAGGCAAGGCGCAAAATGAGGCCGCAGGGTGACGCAGCCCTGCGAAATTCTGCTAGCAGGCAATCACCATACATTGAATCGCACTTTTTTTCAACATACTGGTTTGCAATTTGCGTCACCTAAAATGGCTTTCAACGTAACAGTGATTGCCTGCTAGCAGAATTTCGCAGGGCTGCGTTACGCTGCGTCACCCTGCGGCCTCATTTTGGGCCTTGCCTTAGAGTAGTGTCTGTGCAGTCTCTGCATAAGAACTATGCTGTGGACGGGGCTCGAATAACCTTTGTAGTTGAAGGGCCCTAAAACACCAACAAACAACAACCAACGCTCAAGCTGATGATTGATCTAGGAAGTAAACCAGAGGAATGACAACATTGAAAACAACAGGCCTGATAGAATTTTAAGATCAATGATAAGTGATATTGTTAAGTGAATCATCAGTGTGTTTGATCAACCTGTCACTTATGAGTCACTCAGTTTGGAAACGTTTGAAACCTTGAACTAAATCTAAAATAATGTTGAATATGACACTGAATGAAAAATGACACAAATTTTATTCATTTTCTGTTTTTTTACGATTCGAAAAAATTCCAAGTAAAGGCTTGGTATACCTGGTTGGTTTGAAAACTTCTACATCCAGACCTTTGTATTTTCCTAAACGTAATCTCTCTTTAAATATTTCTGTTTTTAACCAAGAGGGGGCTTTGTATGGGACAGGAGAAATATTTGGATATTTTGGCCGAGGGGGATCCTCTTTGAAAGGATGAATGTTTTTAAATCGCTTTAATAACATTTCTTGTCCTATATCTTTGGGATCACGATACTTATCCAAATAACTGGAATTAAATTATCATTTTCTTATTTTAAAATCAGTTTTCAATTTGGATAACATTTCTCATCGTTATTACTTACATATTAAATGGCTGCTTGAAAGGTATAGGGGTTTGTTTCCTGATATCTGGCGGTGGGAAATTATATTCAAAAGACGGTTCTCTCATTGCTATGTAGAAAAAGTAAATTAATATAAAAATTGCACAATGTTACAGTAAAAACCCTTGCTTTCAGAATATATCATGACCTACATAAAATGTTATGAAAAAAATCTTTAAGACTTTCATCCCAATCACTTTGAAAAAACGCAAGTCCTGCTGGTATCAGAACATCTTGGCGCTCTTTATAAAAGTCAAAAGTACTAAACGTTCGTTCTGCAAGACTGAAACTACAGAGGTATATATACATTAGTACTAAGTATTATGAAAAATAATGAAGATATGACCTATTTTGAGCCATTTATACCAGGGCAACGTTCTTTTCAACTTTGAATAGTCAATATGTTTTTCTTGTTTATAAAGGACGAAAATGAATCGATGATATCCAGTGCCTTTGGGTGGAAACGGTTGCATGTAGTCACAAATCACATCTCCCTTTTTCAAACAATTTCCAGGAATATTTCCTCTACAGAAAAAAATAGGAATTACGCACTATTTATATAAAAAAAAGTGCATTAAAGAATTAAAGAATAGAAATTATTACATGAACCAGTGCAAATATTCCGATGAATTGTCTTTTAAGTGTCCATCAGGATTAGTCAGTATGAGAGTCCATAAGGAATCTTCTTCAGATTCAAAATGTACATCTGGCGCTTTAGATGCCTATTAAGAAAATATGTAAAATGCGAAAAGAACAACCCAAATGATACCAATATTAAAAAATATTAAATTTACAATAAATTACTTCAGACGGCTTGATGTGATTCCCTCTGTAAACTGCAGTAACAACATTATCATCATAGTCATAAGAAATATGTAGTGGAATTTGTGGTAAGAAATAAGCACCATCGAACAAATCTCTGAAGACGCCGTAATGTTCGGCAATGGTCTTAATATGTTGAGGGCCAACAGTCTTTTCCCATTCCGTTTGAACATCATCTAAAGGAATCTCCACTACAATTTATAAATGAAACAAATGGTAGGGAAGAATTCCGGGTATACCGAATTCCGACATCAGGTTGTTCAAATTCGCTGACTTACAGGTTCTTAATCGTGCCGCCTTTTCTAACTTAGGATCACTTTTTAACCTTCGAATATGATCCCTTTGACTTTTTTTTATTTTGCTGCTTTCTTGATAACGATTTGGCATGCCAATATCAACAGGCTCATATAACCCCGCGTCCTTCTCACGCAGACCTATAATAATGAATGAACAATGGTAATAATAACCTGCATGGGATAAACACAATAGAGTAATTGCTTTTTGAGAAATTACTTTTGAGAACTTCATCTAAAGTTTGGAATTCTCCTGCATGTCTTCCTTGTATTGTCTTGGGAGACTTAAAGCCTGGGTAATCTAGGAGACAAATGCACAATCGCAATCATAAACATGCCATCTACCGCAGTGGTCTTCAAACTTTGTCGACTCACGGAACCCTTAGAACTATAAGATGTTTTTGGGAACACTATCCCACCTTTAGAAATGTATATCTTGCCGCTGCTAACGAATTTTCATTTTGACTCGCGGAACCCCAGGGTTTCGCGGAACACAGTTGGAAGACCGCTGATCTACCGTATAATGTCATTCACCACCTATGCACACTACTTGCAACAGTTTGTACCTTCCAAAAACTCTTGAACAGTTCTCACTCTTGGTAATTGAGGTTCAAATGTCCTTCCACGAAGATATCTGCAGAATTTGGGCTGAAATTTTAAAGAACCATGTCTGGTACATCGCCATATAGACGCCGCCATTATTAGCTCACGAAACGGCGACAAAGAGAATGAGCCACCGTATGATAAAATATTCCAGGAAATTTCAACATTACGAGGTTTCCGTAACATTGACTCCTCTCCATTTTGGGTTTCATTGAAACTGTAGAAATGTTGGGCTACGTTGCGAGATCATCTAACCTTTCTCCGTATTTAAAAGCAGTTTCTCAGACTCTAGCATCCCAAATTACTCCTTTACCATCTCCAACCACGCAACCTGAGAAATATGTGACCGATATAAAGCTTGAACATCATACTCATGAATCTATGTCGGCAACAGTGCCACTGGGGCCTACAAAGATTATTTCTGGAATTGGAGGTACTGTACTATTATTGAAGTATTATTTTATGCGCAGTGCATATGTGTACTGTTATGTTTGCTATGAATTTATTTTTTTAACCCTTTAGTATCGACGCAAGTCCGGTTTGCACATACAGATATTAAAATACCAGATTTTAGTGCATATCGTCGCGAATCAACCAAGGATCCCCATAGCCGCAGACGTTCTTATGATGATAACAGACGAGGATTCACCTATCTTATGGTTGCAAGTACGTTTAGTACATCTCTGAAGACATTGTCATGTTTTTTTTCTTCCAGAAGTTATAGTTGTTAAAACGTGTTTAACCTATTAGCTGGAGGCACAGCGGCAGCGTATGGAGCCAAATCGTTGGTCGCGATGTTTGTACAGAGTATGAGTGCATCAGCTGATGTTTTAGAGATGGCAAAAATTGAAGTGAAGTTAAATGATATCCCGGAGGGCAAAAACGTTGCCATAAAATGGAGAGGAAAACCGTTGTTCGTTAGACATAGGTAAACAAACTGAGGAATCACTCATTTATAATTTTTTTTTTATATTTACCGAAATTACTATTTTCAAGGACTGCTAAGGAAATCGAACAGGAAAAAAATGTCGATGTTGCTTCCTTGAGAGATCCACAACACGATCATGAAAGGGTTCAAAGACCTGAATGGCTGATCCTTGTAGGAGTTTGCACTCATCTGGGTTGTGTCCCTATTGCAAATGCTGGCGATTTTGGTGGATATTATTGCCCATGTCATGGGTCTCACTATGACGCATCAGGACGCATTCGTAAAGGCCCGGCACCACTCAATCTAGAAGTTCCAGAACACGAGTTCGTTAGTGATGATCTCTTGGTTGTGGGTTAATAGTTTGTTGTAATTTTAATGTATTTGTAGTAATGAATAGGATATCGATTGTGCGGAGAAGTTAATAAACACTCTAAGATGTATTGTTTTCCGAATTTAATTGTTATTTAACTTATTCTTACAACGTTACGAACAAATACAGAACTGCACCTAAATATTCAACAATCTGATTCCCAGACAATTTTGATTCTCCATAAAAGCGATCCACAAACGTTATAGGCACCTATAATCGTACATTGAGGAATTAGTAATTCATCATCACACACGAATTATTGTAAAAATGATGATTACTGTGTACCTCTGCAATTGAATAACCCATTTTCCTTGCTCTCACTATCATCTCCATTTGAAAGACGTATCCCTTTGAAACGCAACTTTCAATCAATTTTAACAGTACATCTTTCTTATACAACCTATCACATGGAAAGAAATGTCAATCTAATGCCTTTTCTGCAATAACGTATACGAGGGTATTTACCTAAAGCTTCCAGTCAAATCTGAAACACCAGGCTGCAACAGGAACTGTGCTACGAAATTTGCTCCACGACTATTCAAAAATAAGAGTTAAAGTATGTAAAATAAATAACTGGCCATTAGTTTTTCTTCATCTTACCTTACAATTTTACGATGTAAGTCCCAACCACAGACCGCCCCTCCATCAGCATATCGCGTGCCTGTCACAATGTCATAATCTTTTTCTTTCTGCTTCTGAATAAAGTCTGGTATATATTTTGGATGATGTGATAAATCTGCATCGATTAATATGATAAAATTTCCAGTGGCATGTTGGATGCCAAAAATATATGCTGTCCCAAGACCCAGTTTCTTCTCCCTCGGCCTCAACAGCTTGATAATAAAATATGATAATTAATGCTCTAGTAACAATTAATATTAACCTTCCGTCAGGCGCAATATTTTTTCAGACGAAAGCGGGCACAATGTATCTGTGAAGCACACTTTCTAAAGACGTTTTAAAATATCCAAAATATTTTGATTCCTTAAATTATTTCTCGCCTAGTATAGTAGACTCCTTTGTAAACAAATAAGGTTGAGGTTACTAAGAAAAAAAGACTGGACTATTATATTATATTTTGCTTATTTGAATGCAGGTAGCTGCATGAGCAAATTATGTGACCTGGTCCATTGCAGGAAATGAGATGAACGCTGGTCAAAACTGATGCCACCAATTATTGCTGTGGTTAATTCCAAAACTAATACGGGGACAGGTATTTGTGATGTAGTTATATGAAGCTACTAGGCAACAGTAGTAGAACCATCAAGTGGTTGAAGCAAGAGGCATGAAAATCTGAATGCTGTGCCTGAGAGATCAAATGCGCCTGACGGAAGGTTAAGCAGTAAAATCAAATTTCTTACAATTTTATCGGATCCATATATGCGTTCTAATTGCCGACCAGCTTCCAGAGTACCATCTGGACTGTTGTCATCTATAATGATGATTTCAAAATCATGGTTACTGAAAGAATGTATAATTGAAACATAAACAACGGCAACTGATGCAACTCAACCACTTGCTTACAATATCGGATTTTTGACATTAGTTTAAGGACGAAAGAACAGTATTAAATCTCAACTTGACAATACTAACCTCTCAGAAAAATACCTCACTAGAAGCCATACAATAATAGGTAAGTTCTCTTTTTCATTATAAGTAGGAAGAATTACGGAATATTTATCGCGTTTTTGATTTGTATCGCCCATCTCATCAACGTGTACTTCAAAAAAACCGGATGTTGTCGATCGTATTCGCCATTATACTTCCGCTATATAAATACACGCGTAGCATACCCTTCCGGTTGTTGACTTTCGCCAGCAGCCGATATGATTACATGACGTTGAGTGGCGAATGGCGAGACTTTCGTCGAAACGTTCGCATTCATGCTTTCGATGCGAATAACTGTTCACACATTCGCGAATGTCTCGCCGGATGGTCATTCTCCAATAGTCATCATCCGCCTCGGGTCACTCGCGCCCTTTGACTCGTGGCAAAAGATCGCTTTCAACGCGAGCGCCACGAATCACGGGGCGAATGTGGTGTTCACATGGTCGCCGAACAACTCGCCTCGCGAACGTGTAAATGGGGTATCTGGATAGAAACATTTTCAGGCAACTTTCTGTCAACGAAGACAATATTATATTTTAAATACAATAACGGAACTAATTTTTGATGTGATTTTAGAAATTCACAAGCTACCCATGCAGATCCAGTGTAGTTCAATGTAGGTTCATGCTCTTTCTGCGTGGTACTATACGATTGTAGCATTCAGTGTTCGCAACCCGGTAATTGAGGAAAGGAGGAGGTCACTGGATTTTCTTTCCTAGAGAAGGAAAATCCAGTATGGCAAGTCATGGCATGGGTAAACAACATGAGGGTATCGGCCAACTGGGAGAGGAGGGTAAACAGGATGTCAAAAAAGATAGGCATAACACTGCAACCCAGGGAGGGCAAGGAGGGGGCAACAACACTGCAAAGCCTAGTACAGGACAAAGTTAAGGAATGGGAGTTGGGGCAGTGGCGACAGAGTATGGAGGGAAGGGCTGCAAAGAAAACGCTGAGGGTGTATGGGAACAAGCTTAACATAGATAGAGAGGTAATCTATGACAATACATAGGAGAGCTCACTTCTGTTTCGGGCAAGAGCTGGGTCACTGGAGACGAAACAGAGGATGGCAAAGATCACAGTTGGAGAGGAGGGCTGTGGATTATGTGGGAATCAAGTGGAGGATGTCGGGCATGTGATACTGGCCTGTCCAGCGCTGGATCACTGCAGGAGGGGTTTGGGGAACCCCCACATTGGAAGAGGTGCTGGGGGTGATGGGTTCTGGGGTGGAGCGGCTGGAATGGGTTCGAAAGGCAAAGGTGTTGTTAGGGTGCTGGTGGAGATCCAGGCATATGGGCCTAGCATGAAAAATCTCACTAGCAAGGTATCCGTCACAAAGGATTACATATTAATAAGTGAAAGGCGGCATGCATGTCTTAATTTACGGCACGCACAGTGTAATTAGATCTCCATGCGATCAGCAGAAAAGCCATCGACTTCTATCCGGGGGCTAACCTGCATGCTTTGAATAACCAAGAATCATAATCCCTAATCCTGCTATCGTCTTTGGCAGGGTCGGTACCCAGTAGTCTGGTAATGTCACTGAGCCGGCGCGGCGAATTGCGTTGGACACACCAGTTCTCGTCCGATCACTGAAGTTAAGCAATGCAATCCCAGCTAGTACTGACATGGGTACTGCTAATACACAAAAATCGTCGCATTATTGTATCTTAGTGTCTGTGCACTCTCTGCATAACAACTACACTGTGGATGGGGCTCTAATGACCTTGTAGTTGAAGGGTCCTAAAACAGCACTCCTAAACCGGCGCGGCGGCCGACCCAGCACCACAACTTATCTTAAAGTTGACCTAACTTTCTATTAGGTACAACTGCTTTTACCGATGCAATAAGGCGGTCCTCTATGCCTGAAAATGTTTTTCCAGACAGGCTAATTGGGTTCCTGACATCTACAATCAAGAAACTCATTACCTTATTTTCTAATATGTCGTTTACTGTATGGATACATGCATACATCGCTACAAATCTGGAATCATCCCACTCTCAGGAACTCGTAGCACTGGTGGGCAAAGCAAAAGAGAGAGTAATTGTGAGGGTGAGAAGCAACAGAGAGGTACTTTCAAGCCTAGTCATTAACAGTACAGGCTGCAGGTGCGATCCTGGTCACAGCGGATGACTTCTCTCAGGCGAGAGGGTAGTATGCGATTTTACTTACATATAGAACATCCCTTTCTACTTGGAGTCTATCCCTTGGTGTTGGAAAAAATAAGAAATTAGTCACAGAAAAAAAAGATAGACCGGCGTGAATGTGCTCTTGCTACTAAGGAGACAAATGGACACCTAATCCTGCCAGAGGCAGGAAAGGGGGCTAAAATTGTTGAAGATACAGTAGGAATGTGTCTGCTACAAGGACTTACGTCCCAGAGGGATGGCGAGTTCCATGTAGAAAAAGGTCTTTTACCTGCAGTGGTGGCATCGTAAACACATGGGGCCAGGGCTTTACTTTCTGGAAGGCGCACTTGATACTCCTCCATCTCTCTCTCGCCCAGGTAAACAAGCCACGTGCTTCAGCCAGGATTTATTCAACTGCCATGAGCTGGATGACTACCCGTGGTAACCGTAACAAATTGATAATACAAATAAAGCAGATAAGTGGTAGGAAGAAAACAAAATTATCAATGTGACATATTCAAAGGCACACTTATTTAGATATTTTAATACCACTGCCTTCGTTACAAGTGTCAGACAAAAAATACATTGCATACTGGCAAGTAACAGCAATACAAGTGCTTCAAAAAAAGGCTATTGTTCTAGAACATTTTCAATGTATTGTACAAGGATATTCACATGGCTTATGACTTTTTTTGTGTGTGTATGTTATCATTTTTGAAATGTGACTACAACACTTTTCATTATTATCATAATTTTATAAATTGAAATGAAAGCATTTCACTCAAATATATTATTTACAATAGCTTATATATATATTTTTTTTACTAACTAGGACATGTTATTTTCAGGATATCAAATTGGAATGAAAAAAATGATCACATTTATATAAAGGCGTTTATGTGCTAAACAACTAACGTGAAACTCAATGGAAATTTCTTATTCTTCACGTGAATAAATAGTTGTCACTACGTGATTATTGGTAAAGTATGCGAAATTTATGATTTGAGAAAGAAGACGAAAAAAGATGACAAACTAAGCAGAGAGCTGAAGGACGGCGAAGGAATAATAATAATAAACATCAGATTGAACGACACATTGAAAAAATGATATATTTTTTTTTATCCTACAGTATTGTTTTGCTTTTCTTAAATTGAAATGAAAATCGAAGATATAATCATGAAATACACATCCGTCCATCTTCATAGAGACTTTCTTCCAATGATATCATTGTGATCATATCAAAATTTTTAATACAGGTATGATTCTTTTTTTATCTTCAAAATTGTTAAAATAAACTATCATTCAATTTAACAGTTTTTATTTGTTTTGCATAAGACAAAACCAACTCCCCACGGTAATCAAAAATATATTTATTATAAGGTGAAATGAGAAATTCAAACTTTTAATATAGCAAGCCAAACCAAAATTAAACTATAATTTTAAGATTTATGTTGTGAATTATCTTTTAGTTTTAAACAAATTAAAGAAATATTGTATATGAAATCATAGATCCAAAAAATTTATTTTTCCTTACAATGAAAAAAAAAGCCCACAGACCCTTCTCCTTCCTTCCACAGGAGACCTAACCCTACATAATTGTCGTGGGAGGCCCATATACTGTCCAGTTTTTGACCAGTATTAAATATGTATACATAAATTGATTTCTTTTGATTATTTTCATTATTATCGTGGTCTTTTAGGCTTGAAGTGCATAAAAATTCACACGCGAAACAAAAAAAGGTATATAAATCTTTTGTCTGTCGAAGATAATTCAGGTTTTTCTTGAATAATAATTCATTAAATTCCAGGTACACCAAGATTCGTGAGAAAAGAAATGTAAAATTATTAAGGAATGCATAATAAGAGAAATAAATCAACTCCTTTCTTTCTTTTCCGAAAACAAAAGAGATTTAATGTTACTCTACTTTTCATCTTCCACATTCGACGAACGGGGCACCTATGGTCATTTCGTTTGAATTCTATGTGAGGAAAGGGTTGATTGATCACACATATACATACACATACATATATTATGAAAGCCCTTTTAAGAGACACAAAGCTAGGTTATAAACGATATTCAAAAAACAGCGAATGCCATACTATTAATACATTCTCACTATTATTATCGATGTGCAAAAAACATATGACCAGTTAGAGCAGTTTGATTAATCAAACACAAGCTACAAAACCAAAAAAAAAATTTATGAAACAATGGAGTAATAATGGCCTCCAAAAATTTAAGAGGGTGAAGTAATCGTTTTGAAACCAAAATTGATGTTCTGAAATTTCCGGATATTATATTACAGTAGAGTCGCGATTATTCGGGGTCTGATTTACGCCATCCAACAGAGAAAAGCCCCTGAGAAGTGCCTGCCTGGTTCCTAAAAATCTCGAGCTTTGAGAAACTCGCGATTCTTCTTTTCTATCTTCCTGTGGTAAGCCCTGTTGATGATCAGCAATTTGGATAAAAAGTAGGCAGAAGAAATTGAAGTAAATTGGCTGACTATGAATGCCTGATATTTGAGAGTAGTGTACCAGTGATTAACAGTATTCTAGGGATGTGACATTGGTGAAGTGTTTGGCTTCTGCACTCATAAGTATGAAGGTCTAAAGGGTACGAGGGTGCAGAATGTAGGGGGAGACATGATCAGCCATTCAAATTGAAGGAGATCAGGGCACGGACAGACTCATATTACTGGCCTTTTTTTCCCGAGGATCATTCGATAATGGAATGCTTCAGGTCCTCGGGATTTTCACAGAGTTATAACTTAGGAATGAGAATTATTCTCTCCACTGCCAATTTGGCTTATCAGGGCTGCTTGCAGTGTATTCAATTAGAATTTGAATATTACATGGGTTCCATCCTGGCCGGTAGTTTGTCAGGTTAGAATACGTAACTAGAATCTAGGCAACTACATCATTATTATCAGAATCAATTCGCCACCGTGTTATTCAAGTGACGACCATTTTAGAGGTTGAAATTATCTTTCAGTCATTGGGCTGCAGAGTGTAGCAACGTCCCTAGTTATACAAATGGCTCGAAAGGGATAAAAACCAGCACTGAACGGTACTCAGGAGCACTACTATTCGTTACTGAATTCCCTTCAGTTCGACTGAACTAAGTCTACCTGTAATTGGTGATCAAGGTCTGTATATGCAAACCTGACTATTATAAATTCATCTCTGATACTGACAGAATTTCACTTCCACAAAACTTCGAAATAATCATGACTCTGCTGTAGTGCAAAACTGAACAAGATTTCCTTCAAAAATGAGCAAGAAATCAGGCTACAGGCAAACAGAATTGCCTAATTAAATAAAATAAGGCATTATGACTACAAAAGAAAGAGATTATTGATCTTGAGTGACTATTATTTTAAAGAAATAAGATTACAATGTCATAACCTCAGGTAGATCATTTCTTTCCTTGTTTCATTTGGACATGCTTTTGTGAAATTCTAGAATAAGTGAACAGCTGATAAAAACAAGTCAATTGCTGACTAAAACTTTGGTAAATTTGATATAATACATACAGTAGCAAAGGGCAACTGCAGACACCCCTTAAGAAGAAAGAGGTCAACGAGAGTTATTTATCAAAAACCTACTTTTCGAATAATGAAATCCCAGAAATTAGACAACGTCTAACTAATATGATAGGAGAATAAAGATGGAATTTATGTAGTAAACAATTTTTTTTATAGTTGGCCATCAAATTTGATGAATACTCTTTTTCCCTTGGAAATCAGCGTTGAAATTATGAGACTGAAGAATAAGGAGAATATGTAGTTGTCTTTCCCCTACTGATCACCAAAAACAATTATAAACATCGGATGCGAGGAAGATCTAATATACATACTCAAGATGATTATTTCATCTTCGAGTTTGCTTTTATATATCTTTTATTTTTGTCGTTGCTGCGACATCATAAAATGATTAGTTTCAATTTCGAGTTGATGGGAAGAGAATTCCATATCACTGCAGACAGTCAATCATTTTGGTTTCATGAGATTTGCTTTTTCTTTCTTGCGGAACAATATATATGTATATATATAATATAGTATATAAAATAATCTGTAAAAAAGAGCAACAACTATCTTCACACAAGCCATTCACCTTTCTCCCTACGAGTGTTATTGCACTTTTTCTGTGACCTAGAAGAAATAAAACAGTAATAATTCAAGTCATTCAATTTATCCATCGACAACTTGATTCAGGCTCAAATCAACTCAAGAAATCCATCTTTTTCTTATCTCAAAGTCAGTACATACGATTTTCATATACAGCACTTCGGAAATTGAGAAATAAAGAGGACAAAAAAAGACAGGAAAACAGCGCTTCAGGCGGGATTGGTAAGGCCGATCATGCGGAGTGGGAGATTTTGGGACGATTTTGTGGTGGCTGAAGCTAACAGAATAAGGGGCCCTGGACTATACGGAACAAAGGCACATCTTACTCAAGGAGCGGCAGTGCACCACATAACCAATGCGATACAATCAAACAGAAAATAACTGATGTAATAAGATTGTCTTTCATCAGCAAGTGTTGCAAAGCCTCGTCCGACGAGAACTGAGTAAGGGTAACTGTTCCCGAGACGCATTGCCCTAACATGTGACATAATCAATGACATTAGGGCTCGACCCACCCTTCAGTCTTTAATAGCTAAAACTTACATCCTAATTAGTTGCCTACGATTTGGAAAATATCCCAGGCCCCACGTCAGGTACAGTCTTAAGGCAGAGACTAATGTTAGCAAGGTAGACAAGACAGTTTAAAATGTTCAGATGGAATTGAGCCCAGTAAATCATCCGTGTAATACATTAAAAACCTACACAACAAAATAAAGCAATTCCGAAAGAATTTGACTTACCTTGAGCCACTTTTCATTTTGTTGGGTAGTAAATGTTTCCCTGGTGAACATTGTACCCCATCCCTTCCTGATGGGGATAAAGGTTTCCCGGGTATGGTGGGGGCTTCTCCGGGAGCCCCGGTGGGTATACCGGTTGCACTGTGGAAGACAGACACTGAGTTCATTGTGTTCACCTGGGTCTTTTCACTGCAAGCGCTCTCTTCTGGCACCTTCGCAGGAAGAACTATATAGAAAGGTTGGCATTCAAACGCAACTCAGTTAGAATGGCAACACAAAAACCCAAGCATCACGAGAACAAAACCACTGGGCCATAAAAAACCATAGAAAGAGAGAAAAAGAGAAATGGAGGGATACAGACACAAAAGGGGACAAATTGGTACGAGATTAGAAATGGGATGAATTAACGTTAAGGAGAGAAGGAAAAAAGCCAACAATACACAAATAAAAAAGAAACACAAAAATACAGAATACAGAAATGCGCACTACGTTAATGAAATAAGTTATTTGAAACGAGATCAATTGCAATTTGCTAAAGAGAAAATGTCCAGGACAAAACCCAATAATAAGCAGTTTCAAATCTCAAAACATGCGTTTCAAGACATCATCGTTGTCATCATTTCGAACATCACTTTCAAAATTCACACATATTTCTTAAACATTAATGAGAAGCATTAACCACTACCGATTTTAGATCTTATTAAAAATATGTCGTAATCAAAATAAAAAAGGGATATAAGAATTATAATTAGTCGCAAAAAAAAAACACAATCATAACAGCCCCAACAAGATAAATATATCATGCACACCTCACAATAACTGCCACGACAAAAAAACACACACAAAATAGTCTGTTTCGGAATTAAAGTGCAATAATTCATAAATAAAAGCAAGATCTTATTTCTTCCAAATGTGGCACGCTTCTGCAATTATTATTAAAAGTAACAGTTAAAAAAACTTTCTTAAAATCTTCAGAGATGAGAGGAAGAAGAGAAGGATCTGAAGGGCAGTTAGACAAATATCAAAATGATGTTGAATATTAAAAAAAAAACAACAACATTCAGTTTAGCACCAAATCTAACTAATGTTAGTGGAGTTAACTAACTACGTTACAAATGTCCATGCGTAAAAAGACAGCCAAGACAAGAAAAAAAGATGGCAAGACATTGAGGTTGAGCGCTCTACTGCAGTGACCTACAGGAAGAGTGGTGGACTCATAGGAAAAGTACACATATTAACTTGAATTAAAAAGTGACAACAAATAACACCACTTTTAAGAGAACAATTCTTTTTTGAATGACAGACAAAATATCGATTTTGGCCACTCTTCTGCTTCTAACGTGTACTGTCAAGTGCCAAATACGCCATCAAGAACTAGTAAAGAATGGTCAGAGTTGCAACAAATGTTTTGCTGCTGAGAGAAACTATCGTTATCACTACGTTCTTTAAATGATGTAAATAGATTAGGGTTGCCATAATTGTCGGACCGCCGACCGGGACATCCACCCTTAAAAATATTTTTTCAACAAAATAACAAGAGTTCATATTATAAACATTCACAGCTTTATTATAAAAACATGGCATGATCCTTTCATTAACTCCTTGAAGTATAAAATATTTTAGAGGACCGAAAAAACGTTGGGATCAATGGTGCATCATTCCCAAACAGTCACTTTCACTGTCAAAATGTGATGTGTTTTCGTGGACGCGTCTGTACCAAATTTTATGCAGTAAATCGACCGGGACAAATGACGGTTGGACATGGACACAGACCTCAAAATAAGGATATGTCTCGATGTAGCGGGACGTATGGCAACCCTAAAATAGATATGACTCATTTTAGTCTCCTGACCGAATAATAATAGTTCGGACATAACAACAACATGATTACCATTATCTTAATAAGACTTTAAGGAATATAACGCAAATAAAGCAACTCTCCTACAAAGGTGCTAGAAGAACTCAACTTAGTTACTAGAATATTTCATAAAAAAAAGGGTTAAAAGAAGTTCCTTAATAACTTGACATACTTGTAGGACCTTCAGAACTTTCAGGTGAATTGTTCGTGTAATGTTGTAAATTAGTATTAGGATCGAGTAAAATATGTACCTCTTCTGAACCTTTTATAAATAAAGTAACAAAACATAGTAAACTGGAAAATAAGACATGAAACTCAATTAACATAGCAAAATAAAAAAAAAATTGTAACAACTTAATTTTATGTAAAAAGCATTGAAATAATTAAAATTAAGGAATTCAAGGAGTACAAACTTAAAAGTATCCGAAAACACCAGCTGAACAAGCTGATAAAGACACGAGACAACTATGTGGACTAAAGCAAAGCAACTCCTAACCCTTTTCCCGCCTACGAAGGGTCGGGTACCCATCTTGTCCCTCTGAATGGACACATCATCATCATCATACCCTTATCCCGCCTGTGCCAGGGTCGGGTCAGCGGGTTCTAGCCCTCCACTCCCGTCTGTCCCTACGGACAACCTGTTCCCACGCCTGCTTCGCTCTCTCCCTGCCCTGGATGCTACCGACCACCTGCATTCCTGGCAAGGACCTAACGAGCTCCTCCTCCCCTCTTCTCATGACGTGCCCACACAACCTCAGCCTATTCTCCCTCATTTTTTCTGCGATGTCCACCACCCCTAGGCTGCTTCCAATGAACGCATTCCTAATTCTATCAGCTCTCGACACGCCACTCATGTACAGCTGCATTCGCATTTCGGCCACACCGGGGGCGAGCTCCTACACCTGAAAATTGGCGTTATCTACCTGCTGCATAGGAGTGAGGGTTCTTTTAAGCGCAAATGCCGTCGCTCACGACACTGGACCTCTCTCTCTCTCTGTTGCCCGAATGAAGTCAACCCACCTTGCTCCAACATCGAACCTAGAACTAACTACTGACGCAGTTACCGAGCGTGCCACTCACTGCGCCACAGAGGCGGGAGCCAATTTTGTGGCCTATGAGCAATAAATTTCAGTAATTTTAAGCTTCATTGTGTAAATATCCTTCATAGAGTTTACCTTTTCATTTTCTTAAGTGGTGAAAACGAAATCTAGTGATGCAACTGCAAATATAATATGGCTGAAAAAGCACCCCCTCAGAATCGGAAAATCCCTTTCTTCACAGACGCTACAAAATCTATTGAGAATACATGAGCGCGACTCGAACGTCCCACAATTTTCTAAATGTCATTTGAGTCACGACTTCAAAGGAGTAGCGACAATGAATAAACTATAAAAGAGAGAGAAAGCGAGAGACCGACAAAAAATCCAATTCGTCTGCCATTCAAATCAATGAATAAATAACGTGATTTTTCAATTTTGAAATACCGTCACTACTAGTAGTAAATACTGTATGTATGCGTGGGTTTGAGTTTTCGTTTACAAGATGCTGCCATCAGTCCCAATTTACACAATCATTTTCAAGTGGTCATATTATGGAGATGAGAGAGGAAGAAATTAAGACGACAACTTCCGAAAAAAACCCTTTAATTTACAAGAGAGTGATAGAGTAGAGATCCAGAAAGAGGGATAGGAGAGTTCCACAATGAAGTAGGAATTTTTTCAAAACGATATTTTTTGGTGGCAATAAAGATATGAATAAAGAGAGAAGCTATGGAAGGGACAAATAAAATGGTCGATGAGAACTTAACAAAAGGCAATACAGAAATGAAAAAAAGTGATGAGCCTGTCATAAATCTTAAATTTATTTTTTACATTATCTTTTTATGCTGATGCTAGGAGAATTTTCTTCACATTTTCAAAAAAATAGATATAATAAAAAACCGATGAGTATATGGATATTACCGCCATATGACAGTCATAACGTCAAATCCCAAAATTCTCAACTCGCCCTACTAGGCCAATTCTCAAGCCATATATTTGAGAGACAGGTAGTTAAAGGTACGTGTGTGTGTGCCTGTGTATTTCTCCTTTGCCACTTCTATTCAGACATTAAACTGCCTAGGCCATAAAGCTCATAATGGATTTCTGCAACCTAAATGTCTGGGTCAATGTCGTCATTGAGGGACACGACAGTATCCTGAGTTAGATCATTTACTCTTTTAAGTACAGAGAAAGAGTTAGAAAGAGAAAGAGAGAGACAAAGAAAGTGAAAGAAACAACATTACACGAGTTCTTACTTACAAGGATAAGTTGTAGTGGTGTTAAGATGATTAAGAGTAGGAGGACGTCTCCTTTGTCTTCTGTAAATAAATATACCCACGGTTGCCACACCACCGAAACAAATGACGAAAGAGGTGACAACGATACTAACGAAGACCCCAACTCCTATACCATGAATTTTACCCATCATATTATCATCTGAAATAAATAAAAATAACAACGATATCATCCTTCGTACCACTAAAAATATACAACATTATCCATTAACTTACTGAAGCATAATGTCTGCGACGATTCATCCGAATTGTCTCCACAATGGTTGACAAGATCGCATTTCAGATCTTCATGAATGCATAAATTATTACGACATCGAAATCCACGACATTCTAAGGCTAAGAATCAGTATGTAAACAATCAACTGTAAGAAAATGACGTTCACCATTCAGAAGCAGCATATTTTCTTGCTCGATAACATCATACTGACCCCTTCCCCAAGTCTCGACTTACGTGTATCTTTAAATGCTGTAAGAACTAATTTAAATCCATTGTCCGGAGGACCCCAACCGTCGGTCACGTATCTCAGAGTGACAAAGTTGGTACGAGTATAGATGGTACCAACTTCATGATGATTATTTCGGCAAGATAAATCAACCTATCAGAATTAACAGTTACTAATCAGTACAAAATAACAACAACAGCAGCAGGCATGCATTACAGGTAGGGGCTAACAAACATACAGTACACTGGACAAATGTTTCGTGATTTGCTGGGGCAGGGTTCTTAGGGTTTTACATTCATTATTTCTATCCAAAACAAAATGTCGTTCCTTACCTTATAATTGCTATAGATATGAGCTCCATCATAAACGTACAAATGATCGTTGCAATCCAATTGTAATTGCTCAAAACGAAGCATAAATTTCTGCAGGACGGAATCGGTTTGAAATGTTATTATACAGTTGAGGTTGTCTTCATTGTTGGATACGAGGACAGCGCCGTCCGTTTTCTTATATAATTGTTGAGTGTGTTTTCGGCCACAAAGCGATGATATGTGATCTGTAAATTAAAACAAGATCATTCTAACACCATTCTTTCCCATTTTATATATTTGATACAAAATAAGGACCATTAGCAATAGCACCAGTCTATCATAATCGAAACACCATAGTCATGAATAATCATTATACCCTTATTCCACCAGTCACAGGGTCGGGTCTGCAGGTTTTAGTTCTCCACTTGCCTGTCTCAACTTCAACCATTCCCCCTTGATTCGATGGGTCACACCCGAGTCTATCTCTCCATTGCTTTGGAGGGAGCGGCGAATTGCGTTGGACACACCAGTTCTCGTCTGATCATTGAAGTTAAGCAACGCAAGCCCAGCTAGTACTGACAAGGGTGGTCGCTCGGGAAAGCTGGGTACTGCTAATACCCAATAATCGTCGCATTAGTGTAGTGTCTGTGCAGTCAATGCATTAGAACTATGCAGTGGACGGGTCTCCAATGACCTTGTAGTTGACGGGACCTTTACCACCAATAAACATTGCTTTGGAATGTTGATCCTAAGTGCTTTACATCTTGCACCTTTTTCACTAGTTCGGCCTAGAGAGTACACCACCATTATTTTCCTGTCCTTCCCAGTGGAAAGAAAGCTAAATACTCTGTCTTCTTCATGTCGCTCCTATAATATCGTTGGTAAATACCATGCACTGAGGGGCCCATTCTCCTATTGCCGCCAGTAGCTCGTCCGTTGTGCAGCCAAGTTGCGTTGGACACACCAGTTCTTGTGAGTTCACTGAAGTTAAGCAGCGCAAGCCCACGTTGGTACAAACTTGGGTGGTTGGTAAAGAACGTTGGGTGCTGCAAATTTCCTCTCTCCTTCTTCCTCTACACCTACATCCTCATCTCCCGTGAGCAGCCTCTTAAGGGTTTATCCTGATATGGCTGCTTTGCGTAATTCCCAACCCGTGAAACTAATCCAATCTAATCTAATCCATAGCTAGAATGAAAAGGTATGGACTTAGTGCTGAATCTTGGTGTACTCCAACCTTCCATGGGAAGCCTCTCCAAGGAGTCCTCACCCTGGCTATGGAACCACCCTTCCTCTATCCCCCTTTGGCATAATACTTCCCAAACTACCTGTCGTGGGATACTGTCATAAGCCTTCTCCAAGGCATGAACCCTAACTGATTTTCACGTACACTAGGTTATCCAGTCCTTTCACATTTTATAAATTGTCTTAATTACATGACGTGAAACGTCCACAATAGTTGAAGACTTTATTTCGAGATGGGAGGCTTATAACAATTGTAATTTCTAAGCTTGACTGAATTTCTATTTCCGTTTGCCCGCCCCCTGAAATCCCCTTAAGTCGGGTTCTGTATCCAAGTGATGACTTATTGCCATTACGTGGGTATCAACTGCCCAGGGACGAATTCTGAAGATGCTTAGGATTTCTCTGTTGGAATCGAACTCGTATTGACAAGCATGAGTGCATACTGTATGTACTCAAGTGCATAGGAAGTCGATTTCTCTTTTTCTTCCTCTACTACAAAATTATTTTCACTTCTACTACAAATTTAAAGTCGTATAAAGCAAAAAGTAAATATTAGTAGGCCTATTAAAAGGGCCACTGACTACCCACACACAGACGATGGCAGGAGAAGAGGGGAGATCAAGAGGACACACCATGTGCTAGCCTTTTAAATCCTCCACCGTATATCGGAGATGAAAAATGCACTACTGGTTTGCTCGTATTTGCAAATCCGAAATCCATGATATAGTCTATAAAGGTAGTCATAAAACTACATCGTCATAAATCTATCTTTGAATGACCGAGGTGGGTATAAAATACGCTTTTCTTACCGCTTCACATTTCAACTTTAGTGCAAAAATATATATAAAACGATTTTTCCTCTCTTGTTTTAATTTTAGATTACACCCTCAATGGCTACTTGTTATTGCATGACCATAATGACGGTAATTTATCATGTTAATTAACCTGAATTCCCTTATTTACCTGATAGCAACACACATTTTATCCATGTGTAGACTTATCAGGGAGGGTAGAACGTTAATTGGTTACCCCTACCTCGCTGGCCCGTCTGTTCTGACCAAAAACACAAGGTCGACTCTTACACCAGTGAATATAATGGGTTTTTTGATGCGCAGTCCAATAGAGCAGGGGTGGCCAACTTTTGTGCACATAAGATCTACTTTTTATCTTAAAAAAGTGTCGCGATCGACTTGTTGTCATAGGCGTAGTCAAAATGGGGAGGGGAAGGTTCGACACTAGACCCACCTCGGTCCAGTATAGAACCTAGAACCACGGACGCAGACCTAGAAACACTGATCCACTACATCACTGAGGTGGGTTTTGAGTCAAAACATCACGAGAGATCGACCAAAATTGGCTTCATGATCGACCGGTCGATCGCCCCTGCAATAGAGCATTGTTGTTGTTGCTTGTTGGTATTTTAGGGCCCTTCAACTACAAGGTCATTAGAGCCCCGTCAACAGCATAGTTCTTATGCAGAGACTGCACAGACATTATACTAATGCGACGATTTTTGGGTATTAGCAGTATCCAGTTTTTCCAAGCTGCCACCCATGTCAGTACTAGCTGGGGTTGCGTTGCTTAACTTCCAATAGTTGCTGAGTTGCGTTGGACACATTAGTTCTCATCAGATCACTAAAGTTAAGCAACGCAAGCCCAAGTTAATAACAACATGGGTCGTTGGTAGTGAACGTTGGGTGCTGCTAATTTCCCCTCTCCTACATCCCCTACACTACCTCCTCCTCCTCACCCGAGAGCAGCCTCCTTAGGGTTACGCCTGTTATGGCTGTTTGGCGTACTCCCCAACCCGTTAGCATAACATACTACACAGGGCGACGTCTTCGACAAATATCGAACCAGAGAGTCCAGTGAGAAATGAGGTTTGAAGTGTACCTCTCATCGAGATAGGAAGCAAAGCCTCCGTGTGATGTTCACTGCACGCTAAAGAACCATTTCTACAAGCAAATCGATGTAGGTCAGCAAACTTCTTAAGAGCGGGACCTCGCCTCAGAGAAGTTACCTCCAGCAATAGATCGGGCCGACGCTAAATAAAGTCAAACCAATCTGTTACTAGAACTGCCTTCCAGGTGTTCTTTTTCCGCACACCGGATGCTAATACAAACATCGGTAATATCCTTTTTTTCACTGAAAATGAACTCATGACTCTTCGGGAACCTATCTATTGCAGCTCTGCATTCCAGATGCAACTATGTCCTCCTCAAAAGGGTGGTGGTGGAGGACAAAGAAATTGATTTCCATCTCTTGACCAAAATTTTTCTTCCAGCTAGCTCTCATTTCTTGAGCCCATGACGTGAAGGATCGATCCAGGAAGAGATAAAGCTGAGGTTTTTGAGATAGTGGAAAAAAAAACCCCACAAGAGCACATTCCATCGCAGGAGGCATAGCCTTGGACTTATAATGGTGTGCACTATTCCACCTGGATTTAAAGGTGCCTTTTCTAAACGGAAAAAAAGGTAGCGTTAAAAATGTTAGACTAATAATTTCAAAAATTTGACAGAATTCTCAGGGTCAAGACCTTCTAATGATGAATGTAATCACACAGTTGAAACTGACCATACGTTAGATATGTGCTCAGTGTTCAATGATGCGAGGGTAGAAGCGATTTAGATATCTAACATTTGATCTATGTCACCAATTTTGTTCAGAAGTGCTGGTATTAAGACTTTGTGACCTTTTTTTCATACGTTTCATTATCATTCTAGCGTAAAATCAACAGCAATCATATTAATCTTCTTGCAGTTATATACAGCAAACAAACTTAAGTTTTATTATTGTTAGGCACAGCCGAGAGGGGTACAATATAAAAACAACTCTTAGCATGGTGAAGAAAGATGGCGGATTTTGTCATCATTTGAATCATTCAAACGTTAAGAATCACAGTTAAGCATTGAACGTCAAATGAAAGAAAAGTAAGTCCAATCCTGAGTA
This sequence comes from Trigoniulus corallinus, assembly GCA_013389805.1. Classification (NCBI taxonomy): domain Eukaryota; kingdom Metazoa; phylum Arthropoda; class Diplopoda; order Spirobolida; family Trigoniulidae; genus Trigoniulus; species Trigoniulus corallinus. The sequence continues at coordinate 10,168,535 of JAAFCE010009126.1, read as the reverse complement.
TGAGGTGACAAAGTTATTTGAAAAACATTTTCTCCTTTCTCCCCTACGGCAGGGTCGGGTATCCATCTTTGTCCCTCTGAATGGACACATGGGCGATCTACAGAATGGTATTTCTATGCAACTATCTGCCGACCAAATGCGGCAACCCCTATGCTTATTTATCGTCGCCCTATTTTTCTTCATTGGAGCTTTTTCCTCCAGGGACGCCGGGGGTAAACTTCTACACATTGCATGTAGAAAGGGTTCTTTTATGTTAAAGTGACATCGTACACACCACACGGAGCCACGACTTCCCATCCGACGGGTTTTGTTTGTTTGTTTGGTGTTTTGGGGCCCTTCAACTACAAGGTCATTAGAGCCCCGTCCACAGCATAGTCCTTATGCAGAGACTGCACAGACACTACACTAATGCGACGATTTGGGGGTATTAGCAGTACCTAGTTTTCCAAAGCAGCCACCCACGTCAGTACTAGCTGGGATTGCGCTGCTTAACTTCAGTGATCACACGAGAACTGGTGTCTAAACGCAATTCGCCGCTCGGGACCTCTCTCTCGTCCAGTTAATTAACCATGGCTAACCACCTAGATCCAGTACTGAACCTACAAATACAGACGCAACAGTCGAGTTTGCTCCTGTGCACCACGGAGGCGGCTTTTCCTATTAAGAAATAATAAGTAACCTTGACCTCAACCCGCCACCAGATGAACTATCAAGTCAGACAACCGGCCAGTTGAAAAATAAAGCTAGGGTGATAGATGTCCATATGAAATGCCTTGGCTAAAATACAATTATCACATATTAAAATTGGACCCATCAGGCTAACATCCTTCAAGGTGCCAATGAAGAAGAGATGAGCAGAGGTGGCAGCACCGTTGTGCCTCAAAAGCTGGGAAATGAACTCAGTCCACCTGCGCATTTTGCTTCATATCAACGTAAAAATTTTATTTGTACCTGACATGGTTCTCACTTTCGACGGAAGTCATGCTTTCTAGTAAAAATCTCGGTCAGGTTCAGAATAGAAATTAACTCGATCAGGGTAGCCACTGGATGGCAAAAGATGCAGGATCGCTCTTGTCCCTTTGTTGTTGTTGGTGTTTTAGGGCCCGTCGACAACGAGGCCATTAGAGCTCCGTCCACTGCGTAGTTCTAATGCACAGACTGCATAAACACTACACTAATGCGACGATTTTTGGGTATTAGTAGTACTCAGTTTTCCCAAGCGGCCACCCATGTCAGTATTAGCTGGGCTTGCGTTGCTTAACTTCAGTGTCTAACTCAATTTGCCGCTCCCGTCCTTGTCCCACTGGGGTACTCTCTCTCTTCCTCTGATGAAGAGGAGATCTAAAGTTTGTTAAGGTCGGTAAAATCCGTAGGTGAGCTCACGATATCATCATCTACCTATGTCCACGGTGCATGAACACTCATCTTAATCGGATATAATCAGGATCTAATGATGATGATAAGTTGTAATGACGAGTGGTCAACATGTGAACAGAATTAATTGGATCTGTAAAATACATGAATACTATTACAAGCACATTTACTCATATTAATTTTAATTTTTTTGCAAATGAGTCCTACTCATTAGAGCCATTTTGAGTAGTTTCTACATTTCACAGGTTGGCTATCTAGTGCCTATCAGTTTAATGCTTGGTATTAGAAAATTAATTTTTAAATCAACGTCTATCAAAGCTTTCTTTTTGTCTTTTTCAGTATTTTCATATACTGTATTGAAAATGTTACTTCAAGTGAATTGTACAAAAAAACCTGAATGAGTTCTTGATTAGAAATCCGCACTGCGACATCACGTACAAAGAATTCCAACAACAACAACAACTGACAGTTGAAAATTCAACTTATTTACTAAAGGGTCCCAACTATGCAGCAGAAGAACCGTGTATCCATGGTACTACTTTTACCTGTTTCAAATTTATCGAGATTTAATCTCGGGGTTTTAAATTGCAAGCAAGAGAATAACGATAGCAAGAAAAAACCCATAAAGATGCAAACCAAAAGTAGTCAGGACGTGCTCAATTTCAAGGCAAGAGAAACGAAGATGATTTTTAGCAGTGGTTTGAATGTTTATTTCAAAAATGGAGGCACTATTTGAACTAAGAAGGAGGCGAGTGTGTGCACTAATATAACCACCAAAATTGGTGAGTTATGAATGCTATTCAAAATATGCTAAACGACCACATGACATCTTAAGGTCAACGGTCTCTTTGCAGTGTGTCATTGTCGAAATACACAAAACTACCTTTAAATAATACCCAAAAAAGCTACTATTGAAAGACTTTTTCTGCCATTATGGCACTGATAAAGTCAATAAGACCACTTTACTTTCGCTTCAATCATTTTTATATCAAATATTATTCATAAAATGTTTTGAATTTAGCTTTTAGCAACATTTCAGACATGCACAAAGCTATATATATAAGTGCATAGCTGAAGAAATTTCATATTGAGATTTGCGTTAAATAAATGCACGCAGCACACATGTCATCCATCCATAAATAAAAATGAAACTGTAAAGGATTTTCACAAAAAATGACATATTTTCTTTCAGATAATGTCGATTTCTTCAAGAAAATTTTCAAGAAAGAAGACATATAAACTCCTAAAGCTGTCAATGGTGATTTTCTTTATTTTAACTCATAGCTCAACATTAATTTCAGCAATTTTTTTAACGTAAAAAAAAAACATTGGTGAACTCAAAACCTGAGGATGATGGAGAGGAAGAGGGAGGAGGTCAATTTCCACTAACTACTATGTCTTAAAATATTTAAGATAATATTCTTAGAATGCAATAACAATTAGGCATATAGAGGCAATTTTTTTCATCATCATTATCATCTCCTCCTGCTCCTCCTCTTCCCAAATGGTAAATTGTAATTTCGGATAGGAAACGGTGAATGAAAGTTGTGATGAAACTGAAAATTGTTTTTTATTTTGTGGTAGTTATGGAAACAATTGATCGTTTTTATTTTCATTTCCGAGACAGGAAAATAGCACGACACCTTCTGACCCATATGCATTTGAATATATACCTTCTGCTACTATCAGTATATTGTAGGATAAAGTGAACTTCATGTCCTTCCCTCCTGCACCGAATTTTTCCCTCTACTTGGCTTATGCATAATTTAAAGCAGTAATCCAATATTAATTAACCAGATGTAAAACATTTGCACATGACACTATATGTAACAGTTTCCTAACAGCGAGCAGAGAGAGGGGGCGAGAGAAAAAAACACACATAAGACCATGAAAATAAACGGGATTTGTTGAACTTTGTACGCTGACATATCTCATTTACTTAGCTTCTCTCAAAAAAAAAAATCATTAAAAATAAATACTAACTTTTATGAACTTAATAAAATTTTCACTACAAGCATGTTTTTCTTCTTTCCACCCTAAATACTCCAATTTTCATTTACTTACCTTCACATTCTTACATCTGAATATCATCTAATTCTTTTCAAGTACAGCATCTGCTCTCTCTCTCTCTCTCAGATTTTGAGGGAAAGAAAGGACCCTGATTCCCTAACCATATTTTCAATTAATGGACAATAATAATAATAGTTAATGATAGTCATTCTTTACTGATAACATAGGATCATAATCCTGAAAGGTGGAATAAATGGGTCTGCAGACAACGTTCAAACCAACATAAAAGAGAGGCAGAATCAAGGGACTTTATTTATCATAGGATGAAAAGCACATGTCAGTCAAATTCGCTGTGTACGGGACCCATGCAGGGCAGACTTCCAGACAGCCAGGACAGGATAGTTACTTCCCGACAAGCAAGAGAAACCCAAAGTTTGATTTGCTTTCGCCAAGCCAAAGTGATGACCGATGAAAATCGCTTTGACCACGATCGAACCAGTGTCAAATTATTAGAAGACTCAGTGTGGAACAAAAAGTAAAAAAAAAATGAGGGTTGAGCAAACCAGGAAAGTGGGACCTGCGTGACAAGCAGATAAAGGCCAAATTCTACAGGATGGGAAACGCGGACGGTAATGGAACTGGATCAAAATGTAGGTCAATGACAACAGAGAGGAGAAAAAGGTGAGAGATGCGAGAGGGGCGAGAGCAAGAGGTGAGAAAGATGATAGCAAGGAGGAGAGAGAGGAGGGAGATGAGAGCGAAGAACATGAATATGCACTGTTGGTGGTAAGGAAAAGTTAACGAAAATTGCTTCAGGTTAGGGCAACAAGAGTTGGCGAAAAAGTCGCGAGTAGTCGAAATGGTAGAGAAGAACCGAAACAAACTTTTAACATGCAAAGGAGAAAGGAGTGAAGTTGAAGGAATTGAGAGCGCCAGAAGTCACAAGGCCACGTAGATAAGTGTAATGAAATGATGAACATTCTCCAACAACATTTTTTGGCATGTACAACTTTTATATCATCATTTCATATATTGTTGCCTAGAAATATCACATATTATTTTAAATTTAATTCGTATCACGATTTCACTTGAAGGAAAGATAAGAAATAAGAGACATACTCGAGAAAAACAAAATTCAAAGAGCAAATAATAGAGAGAGAACTTAAGCTGAAAGTTGCTGATATCCAAGTATTTACTAAAGGTAAATGCATTTTCGAAGAAGATGGCAATTTCCCTCAGGATTTGTTCGAGTACAGAATGAAAAAATACAGAAACCAACATCATTTTCTTTCAAATTAAGACTGCTGTACCATTGTATAATTTAAGTTGAATTAGATATCTTAAGTAGACGAAGAAGTACTTCTGTGGCATGGCAGTGCAAAGGAGAGATAACATCATTATGAACATTTCTTATCTATTTCTTTCTGCTCTCATGAAATTTCAAATATCATTAATAATATGCATAACATTTTTTGTGTGGTAAGGTACCAATCTAACATGTTCATTTTTTTTTCACAAAAATATATTCAGTGGTCCATAAAAAGGATAATCATCAGTTAATCATAATAAATTGTTTGACAAATCCTACTAATCTAACACCATCTTCTTCATTTTATCCTTGTCCTTATGAGACTTTCTCATCGTCTAATGAGTCTATAATTTGATAAAACTCAATTTAGGAGATTATTTCCCAAAATGATCAATAAAACTGCAGTTATTCTGCCACTTTCAGAGGAGGTACAAGTATAAAGAACCGTTCAGAGCACTGCTTCACATACGAATTTATTTACCATAGGCTAACAAATTTCAAATACAGTAGTGGGTGTTGTGACAAAATAAAACCAGCCATTAATTTATGGTGTGCTTTTATGTGTCCAAACAAAACATTAATGATTTTAATATCTGCCATTCGCTCTACAAACTCCAGAAACAAAAAAAATCTATCGTCTCTTCATAACTCAGAAAAATAATTTCATTTTCAAGCTTCTTGTTATCATGAAACATGAAGATATTTTTTCTTACAGATTATCATCCAAGAAACATTATGATATATTAGATATTGTCACAAGTTTTTGATATTCACGAATTATTAAGTGAGATTCGGTTACAATTCTACTGAAACTATGACAAATATTACGTTCCCGTCTTCATTAATGAAACTTGCACCATACTCACTACATATTTTATAATCTCCATTCAACCATTTTCAGAAGGTTAACAAGATACTAGCTAATGAACCCTCCTTAGCGGAGATGCTGCCGCCTGAGCTAATTTCAACCCTCTTTTCGAGTGAAAATATGGTCCTAAGTGAAAATATCTACTTCCGCCAAGAGCATTTCAATGCCCTCGTATGCACTCTCAACAGCTACTTAAACAAGCGTTTCCTATTCTCCTACTGGGGCCATATTAATCCCCAGCCTTGGTAGTTCAACTGGTAGCAAGTTGACTGTTTTTTTTGAGCGTATACTTCATAGGTTCAATCCCGACAGCAGTGGATACCTTCAATTCACCGAGCGCAATCTATAAAAAGAGCAGAAACGATGTGATGTCATGAGGTGGGCACGATGCACCTTAAAAAGCTCCATCCTCAAAAGAAATACTGACTATGCACAGATCGAAAAACCATTTAAATAAATTCAACTATACCACCAAAGTCCCCTTCACTGACTCTGATATGGTTTTAATTGTGAGGTTGTGTCCAATGTCACTGATTGAGATGTCTTCTTGCCAATGACCAATGGTCTTTCCGCATCGAAGACAAATAATTTAATGACAAAGGATGTAAAAAAGTAGCCTATTTTTCAAAGGTACGGCCGATAGTGGAGTACTGTAGTCCAATTTGGTTTCCCTTTAGGTAGGGGTTATCTTGGGAAATTGAAATGATACAAAGCAGGGCTGCAAGAATTGTGCTGCATCGCTTCTCTCTAAGGTTGAGTGTCTCAGACATGATCACGGAATTAGGGTGGGACTCACTACATCAGAGGCGGGTATCTGACAGCATTAAGCTTTTTCACATACTGCTGATATTAGGGTATGCGGATACTCCAGGGGGCAGCATATCCCTGGCAGACTATAGGGTGAGAAAGGAGCATCCTTTCAAACTGAAGGAAGTCGAGGTACGAACAGTTTTCTCTTGGGAGGTACGAACTTCCAAGAGTCATTCGGCAATGGAATTCTCTCAGTAAGGATAAGCTGAGGGAGTTTCTGCAAGAAGGTGCCATTATAGCAGGTATGCAATATTTGGCTGAATACATGTTATGCTTCAGGTTGCTTGGGGGTTCAATGGGTTATAAATTAGGAATGAGAGTCATACTCCCCACTGCCAATTTGACCTATCAGGACTGCTTGCAGAGCATTCAATTAGAATAAGAAAAATGGCATGCTGAGAGGAAATGAACTGTCCGCTATGCACTGTCTAAGGGGAAATGCGATCAGTCTCAAAAGTATAATTATGAAATACAATAATTCACTTCACTATCCTAAACACCTAAGATGTCTTTATATAATATATAATACTGTTTCTAAAAAAGCAACTTCTAAATCTTTCCCCACTTATGGCAGGGTCCGGTACCCATCTTGTCCCTCTGAATGGACACAAGGGTGATTTCCTCAGCCAGCTGCCGACCAAAGCTGCAAACCCTTCGTTTATTTATCGTCGGTCTACTGTTCGTTGGGGCACTCTACCGACCCCAGGGGGCAAACTCCTACACCTGCGAAGTTTTGCCTCATCTACGAGTTACAAAGCACCGAGGGTTTTTTTACGTCATATCCGAAGGAAGACGCAATCAAGGCCTCTCTCTCGCCCGAAAGAAACCAACCCCTCTCGATCCAGTATCGAACTTGGAACCAGTAAATCGAGCACGTTACCTATTGCGCCACCGAGGCAACTCTATACATAATAGTGCTTCTATTTTGAGAAATTAAACTTCGAAAGTTAACCCCATTACAAATTAATGATAAGTCATATCGACTTAGCTCCAAGGAGATACAGTAAATATCGTTAACCACCAATACACTTTTTTGGCTGTTTAATTAATAGTTGTAACTCGATTCTCAATATTTGGCAAGCGGTGCCCTAAGTAACAATCGTTGCTCATGTCTACTTTTCTTACAGATGCTATTATATTTCAACTTACATGTGGGGTTTCTCTTCTGAGAAATGAGAGTATCTTTGATAAAATCGCATAGTTTATTTCATTTTTAAATGCGTTATTTCAAACGTACTAGCAGCAGCAGTAGTCTGCAGCAGTAATGCCAAACTCAAATATGAACACGGGCTACCAAATTCTGTTTAAGAGAGTGTCCGGGCAGCATTTCAGTGTGGTGTTGGTCGCGTGTTTGGCACCACTGGTTAAGTGAGAAAGCCCTTATTTTGTAAAGCCTCTTGTAGATGTCAACTGACTTTTAGCGCCCACAGCTGTCTTACTTTGAAATCTGATGGTCATCAGTTACTTTGACGGACAGCTCTCGTCCATTCTCTCGATGCCCCCAAGGCGGTGGACGATTTGTCTAATTAATAATTAAGAAATACTTTTAGCTCTCATATTTATCTCATAACACCTGCTGAAGTCTCTGACGTCTTCTATCAGCGATTCAGACAATTCACACCACCATTTGGTGCTTCAGATTAAAATTCATAAGAAATGCTAATTTCATTATCTTTCTTCTGATGTCAATTGGAACAACAGTACAATACCTTGCTTTTAAGTTCTAGGCTCTACCATCCTATTTCAAACTCCATCTTTGCATCAATAACCTCCATCTCCGTTTCTGTTGCAATTTCCACCTCAATTTCCGTTTAGGTCTGCCTTATTTTAATATCTGCATTAAACCTTGCTCCAGGGAGGAAGTGGGCAAAGAAGTACAAATTTATGAAAAGAAAGCGCAATGATAATTCGGAAAACTAAATGTAATATTTGTACTAACCATAAGTTCTCTTTAAAAAAAACCTAAATATGTATTACATTCGATTTGACCCCGCAACCTCAGCTAGTACAGACACGGGTGGCCGCTTGGGAAAACTGGGTACCGCTAATACCCAAAAATCGTCGTATCAGTATAGTGTTTGTTCAGTCTCCGCATTAGAACTACACAGTGGACGGGCTCTAATGACCGTTGTAGTTGAAGGGCCCTAAAACACCAACGAACATCATCATCATCGGGCTCTTCTCCCGCCTGGGGTAGGGTCGGGTCTGCGGGTTCTAATTCTCCACTCCCACCTATCCCCCACCAAGTCCCCCCCACCCCGCACGTCTCCACGTCCGCACCACCTGCCCCCACAACCGTTTTGGTCTTCCCCTGCTCCTGGTACCTCCGATCACCTGCCATCCTATAATGGCCCTAATAAGTTCCTTCTCTCCCCTCCTCATCACATGCTCATACCACCTCAACCGACTCTCATCTTTTCCGCGATGTCACCTACCCCCAAGCTACCTCTAACATAATCGTTTGGGGTTCGGTCGGATCGTGACACCCCGCACATGCAACGCAGCATTCGCATCCCAGCCACTTGCATTTGCCTTTCATGGTTCTTCCGAACTGCCCAGCACTCTCAGCCATACAGCATAGCGGGCCTAACGACCGTTCTGTAAACTTTGCCCTTCAACTTTATTGGGACCCGGCGGTCGCACAGGACCTCACTTGCCTGTCTCCACTTCAGTCACCCTGCATTAATCATACAGGTCACATCAGCATCTATCTCCCCATTGCTCTGGAAAACTGATGCTTAATAGCGAACCTCCTTCCCCACTGAAATCCCCTATTGCCCACAACGCAACTCACCCCCAAGCCCCTGGCCACTAAAATTGAATGCTAGGTACTCAGTAGTAGATATTCATTACAAATGTAATAATTAATAAGATGACACCACTGAAGAAGATTGAAGTCATTCATACGTAAATGAAGTAGGCTGTTATTGGCGGACACAGGATTTTGATCCATATTGTATTTATAACCAATTTCTCAAGCCAATAAGAAGACCTTCAAGGAAATCGGATAAGGTGAACTTCGATTTAACGCAATCAAGTCCAGAAATGATATGACAAAGAAATCTCTTTAAATAAACATTTCCGATGTTGATCAATATCTTTTTCTGAAAACGGTATAGACGCACACAAAGGCCTTTAAAATATCCTTTCTTACTAAGCCGGACTCAAAAGTTATCTTCAAACGTTGAAAAGAAGTGGAAAATAAGATTCAGATAAGACTAAACCAGCACATTCCAGCATTTTGTCCATATAACACTACTTCTTATTCCACTCTCTACTTTCTCCTCTTTATAAGCATCTTCTTTTTATATATATTTCATCATTTCCATCCTTATTTTTCTCCCACCCTTGCTAAATTCCATCAAAATGCGATACAATGGCAAAAACGCAACAATACTTTGACTACATTAAAGAAAACTATAATCAATCCTATTCTGGTTTGAAAATGACAGCAACAATGGTTTAAAAAACCCGTGCAAATACGGTAGGCTGATTTGAAATTCCTAATGCAATGTCAATTCATCCCATATAAATATATGCAGCACAAAAAACCGTAGTGGAGGCAATTGTTAAAGTTACCTCAAGAATATCATATACAATATATTTTTCAATAGCCAAGACTGTGACAAACGTATCATTTCAGTAAGAAAACTAAATGGTTATATAGCTGATCGATATCATCATCATCATCATACCCTTATCCCACCTGTGGCAGGGTCGTGTCTGCGGGTTCTACACCTCCACTGCCGTTTATCTCCCTCCAGGTCCCCGTCTACCCCACACACTGCCATTTCCTTACGGACAACCTGCTCCCACGTCTGCTTCGGTCTCCCCTTGCTCCGGATGCTTCCAACCACCTGCATTCCTAGAATGGACCTAACGAGCTCCTCTTCTCATTACGTGTCCATACCACCTCGACCTATTTTCGATCCTTTTTTCGGCGATGTCCACCACCCCCAGGCTACCTTTAATAAATTCATTCCTAATTCTATCAGCTCTCGACACCACTCATGTACCGCAGCATTCGCATCTCGGCTACTTGCATTCTATTGACGTGGCTCTTCCTCACTGCCCAACACTCTGATCCATACAGTATAGCTGGCCTAACCACTGCCCTGTAGAACTTCCCTTTCAGCTTCATTGGAACCCTCTTATCACACAGGACTCCGCTTGCCTGTCTCCACTTTAAATTCCACTTTAAAAAAAAAGCAACTTTTAATTCTTTTTCCCCGCTTATGGCAGGGTCGGGTATCCATCTTGTCCAAGGGGGCACAAGGGCAATATATTGGACAGACAACTCGGTAATCAAACTATAAAGAACTTAAGAAAAGCGCAAACTTAAGGTTGGATGGAGTGACTACTGTAGGATACCTTAACCTAACCAACTTCCACTTATACCAGAGCCAAGTATTTTAAAGGCCCCAGAAGTTCTAAACAAAACAAGTGTTAGGAAGTCATAAATTGTAATTACATAAAGACAAACTAGAATATACCGGGAACTCGAGAATGCGCGTTTAAATGATTGGTTGCCCCTGATGTACTAGTACGAGAATGGAAATCAATGAGTCAAAGTGCTCTATCCCGGAACCTACGTAGGGAGAGTGGCTAATGGAGAGTTAGCTAATGGGTTGGGGAGTACGCCAAGCAGCCATAACAGGCCGAACCCTTTGGAGGCTGCTCGCGGGTGAGGAGGATGTAGGAGAGGGGAAATTTGCAGTACCCAACGTTCACTACCAACCAGCCAACCAACATGGGTTTGCGATGCTTAACTTCAGTGATCTCACGAGAACTGGGGTGTCCAAAGCAACCTGGCCGCACAGGATAAAAGTCGTAGGATAAAAGTAGCATACTGTATTTGCCGAGTAAAATACAGAGAGTAAGCAGCACCATTATGAAGACAAAATTACAAGACCACAAACTGCCAGAGCTAGCAAGACGGTCCTAAACGGATGGTGTAAAAGGTAGAAATTAGAGCATGAATTTTAACATGAATGGCTGTCCAGCTGCTGCCACCACACCCTGGGACACATTCCAAATATTCTACCTCCTAATCTACCCCCAAATACATAGGAGTCATCTATATCAAGATCAAGACGCTAGAATAGATAATAGGAGACATAATCATACCTTCCTGAGCAATTTTTTCTCGCTTCTGTGTTTTATTACCAAACGATTTCCATCTTCATACATATAACCCTATCTCCAAGATTAAAGTAAAATCATTTCGATGAGCCTATTACTGAAGAAAAAGATAATCTAACCGCTACAGCTACATCCAACCAAACCCTAATCACTTGCAATTTCAAACCAATTCATTTCAAGCAGGTTTCAGATAAAATGACTAATGATTTGTAAAAAGAGACATGAATAATGATCCTGAGAAATAATGATTCTGTCACAACGACTTTCTCTAATAGCCATTGTCGTTGAACTGCTACAATGACTATTTAATCCAGGATGCCTCTCTTTCTTTCTCTCTCTCCAAATATAATGTAACATTGCTTTTTTAGATTATTCACTCTACTACAAAACACACGTATATATCAAACATTTCACAGTATATTTAGAAAACCACACTAAACACAACAGTATTTAGGGGACTGAATTGAAATTAGGGGAAAGATAGAACTTAACTTCATTTCCTATTCTGTTCATAGATGAACATTAATCTCCTCCAGTATAAAGGATTTAAAAAATAGTTTTCTTATCTCACTTCTCTGCAACTGTAAAAATTGTCATGTACTGTATTCATAAAACCGTTAAATGTTGATAATAAGACAGTACGTGTCAACGTAGTAGAATTACAATGTCGCAACACCGTTATTTTATGCTTAACAACAATATTTACCGGTGAGATTCGGTATTTCCGTTACGAAGCACCATGAAGATGATCAAAGCATTTGAAAAAAAAAAAAAATTTAATTCAACAATTCTAATCTGGAGGACATTTTGCATTTTGGAGGCCCGCACGCAGCGAAACCAGTTGTTGGTGTTTAGGGCCCTTCAACTACGAAGGTCATTAGAGCCCCGTCCACAGCATAGTTCTTATGCAGAGACTGCACAGACACTACACTAATGCGACGATTTTTGGGCATTAGCAGTACCCAGCTTTCCCAAGCGGCCACCCATGTCAGTACTAGCTGGGGTTGCGCTGCTTAACTTCACTGATCAGACGAGAACTGGTGCGTCCAACGCAATTCGCGGCTCCCCAGCGAAACCAGATAAGGTGACCAGACGTCCCGATTTAGGCGGGACAGTGTCGATTTCACACTTCATATCCCGCAGTCCCTTGCTTATCCCGGCGGGACACCCGTTTGTCCCACTTTGTTGGCAACTTCTCAGAAGCATTCACTCGTCAATGAAATACGTAGGGTGGCTGTGTTGCGTTGGACACACCAGTTCTCGTCTGATCACTGAAGTTAAGCAACGCAACCCCAGCTAGTACTAGCATAGGTGGCCACTTGGGAATACTGGGTACTGCTAATACACAAAAATCGTCGGCTGTGCAGTCTTTGCATTAGAACTATGCAGTGGACGGGGTTCTAATGACCTTGTAGTTTTTTTTTGTTGTAGTTTAAGGTCCCGTCAACTGCAAGATCATTAGAGACCCGTCCACTGTATAGTTCTAATGCATATACTGCACAGACACTACACTAATGCGACGATTATTGGGTATTAGCAGTACCCAGCTTTCCCAAGCGACCACCCATGTCAGTACTAACTGGGCTTGCGTTGCTGACCTTGTAGTTCATGGGCCCCAAAACACCAACAAAACAAATGAAACACGCGTACAGAACACCCACACAGAATGATCCTTCTAGGTTAACAACTAATCAGGAGCGCCCATCGTCTGCATCAAATTAAAACATCAGGCATCCTGTACTGGATGGACATATATTCAAGCAATAAGGTACAGTAGGTACGAAGTCACAAGGTTTGTTCTTTGCTCTTCAGGAAAGCATGTCTTACCGCCCCTACTTGAGGGAGCTCACCAAAAGCCCCGGTCCCGCTTTGCCCTCTGTAAAATCTGGTCATAGCTAGTTGTGCAGAATGCGAAAAAAAATATGTCAAAAATGAAATTAAACTATGTTGGAGAGTTACATCTTTAAGAAACTGATGTCAAAATCTAATGTACTAATATGTTCACCAATGCATAATTGAAATGAATGTAATGACATTAAGAATGTGACAGTAATGAATTTTTGTCATATCAAATACTGTAATGTCGATCTAAGAATTTTTCAGGTCTGATAACTTATCATGATAATTTATTAAAATGAATGTAGACTCTTTTTCTTTGAATGAGAACGAGATGTTGAGTAGTAAAACAATTATAAAAATACATGCCATTATTCGAGAAACTAAACGCTTGCTTATGTAAGTAATGCTTGAACACAAGTTTGAAATATCATCTATAGAAAGTAGCTATGAATTTCCTCCTTATAAATTTTATTTCTTTTTTATAGAACAAATGTAATCTATCGCCAAATGTATTTTTTATAACTTATAGTTGCTGTCGATACGTATCATGAATATTGGTTGGGTAAGTAACATTGCAATACCGTATCCATGAAATTAGATTGACATCGTAAAAGTTTTTGCACGCTCTACAAAATGCAACTATTATTTTAGGTAGTAAAAAAATACCGTCAGCATTTTTTATCGTGATAATGTATTTTCTGAAAATATTATATATAGGTCCCACTTCCATCAAGAAGAATGTGTTGATGCCAAACCTACCCTAAAATTACAAAGTTGTTTATTTCAAAGTTAACCTAGGAATGTCACTAAAAAGTCAGTCGAATTTCATCACAATGTTTTCAACATATATCTTGTCAAATGTCACTTCATGTACGGGTTACGAAGTAAATGGTTTTAGCAGGGGTACCAAACTGGCGGCCCTTGAAGCCTAGAGTTGCGACCCTCACAATCGATATACCCTAAGTCAGTGATTCTCAACCTTTTTTTTGCCACGGTACACTTTTACTAATTTCAAAATTTGGCGGCACACTAACAACCACACATTTCGGGGCAACCTATGCAAAAATTTGCCTCGGTGGCGTTCGGTAACTGTCAGTAGTTTTTGGTTCAATACTGGACCGAGGTGGGTTGGCTTTTTTCGGGCGAGAGAGAAGCCCTGAGTGCACCTTCTTTCAGGTGAGAAGTAAAACCGAGGTCCCGCATCTTCACATGGAAGAACCATCTCTATTATGGAACGGGTAGAGGACCAAAATTTCCAGGTGCAGGAGCTCGTCCCCTGTCTTTGGTGGAATGTCCCAACGAACAGTAGAAAGACGATAAATAGCATTGGAGTTGCAGCTTTGGTTGGCAACCGGCTGTGGGAATACACAGCCCAATATATCGCCCTTGTGTCCAGTGAGAGGGACAAGATGGGTACCCGACCTCGCGGCACACTCTCGTGAATCTCACGGCACACTAAAGTGCCGCGGCACAGCGGTTGAGAATCACTGCCCTAAGTAATAAAGCAACTCCTAACCCTTTTCCCGCCTATGACAGGGTTGGGTATCCATCTTGTCCCTCTGAATGGACACAAGGGCGATATATTGGTCATAGTTTTTCTGCAGCCGGTTGCCGGCCAAAGCTGTACCCCTACGCTTTTTTATCGTCAGTCTAGTGTTCGTTGGTGAATGCTACCGACGCCAGGGGGGCGAGCTCCTACACCTGAAAATTTTTGTCTCTACTCGGTGCATAGTAGAGAAGGTTCTTTTACGAGCAAGTGCCGTCGTACACCAACACGGGACCTCGGTTTTACTTCTCATCCGAAAGAAGGCACACTCACGACCCCTCTCTCGCCCGAAAGAAGCCAACTCACCTCGGTCCAGTATCGAACCTAGCCGAGCGTGTTAACCACTACGCCACTGCGGCGGGTCACAATCGATATAAGTAATAAAAAGAAATAAATAATAATAATATCATGTAGTATACATATGCAGTCTGCTACTCAGAGGCTTAACGATAGGACAGTTGCCCCCCACCCCGGGTATAGCTGGAATGGGGTGTCCTGTGCCATTATTTGATTAAAACTATTATTAAATACCATTTCGACAATTGTCATGTCAAATAAAATCGATACCGTCAGGCCGTGCCTCTCGGTATTTTTAAAAACAAATTACAAAAAAAGGTCAACACTGCATGGCCCTCATGACAACGTACATGTTACCTCTGTGGCCCTCGGGGTACTCCCAGCTTGACATGCCTGTGTTAAACTATTGCCCACAGTTCGTCCATTTGGATGATTTATTTGGTCGTTTTACATCGACCCATCATCATGTGAAGACAATCTACAAAGCGCTAGGAGGCGAGTTCCAATAGCTAGGAATCTTGCCGACCTACATACTGTATATCTGAGGTAAGGTATTTGAGACTCTCCTTTCGCCCGAAGGAAACCATCCGTCTCAGTCAGGCTCGAAAATGCAACCATGGACTCACAAGTCACCCGTGCCACCACCGAGCTACCGAGACGGGTTTGCAATTCGTCCTTCCATTCTTCCGATTTATATTTCATATTTCAGCACTGATCTTCAGACCATGTTGACAACTGAATCACGTAGGCACACTTGTATAGAATTACTGTAATTGAGCACATGTATTAATGCCCGATCTCCGGTCCTCAAAGGACGTAGTCTAGCCCTTGTCTCTGTATGCCAGAAGGATGTCTAGCGAGTACCTTCTGTTAGAAAGGAAATAAAAACGTGGTTCTATGTCTGTGCGGGTGCTAATTATTACTTGCTTGCCCATGAGCCCCGAACACCGCAATCAAGAATATCTGAGGGCGAATACATGGGGGTGATTAAAGAGGATTTAGTAGGGAGTTGTGGTGATAATAATGAGGTGGAGCCAGAGATCATTCAGGATTATTAAATCTCATGTGGGTCCTTGGACAGAATGACCACTACACACCTTCTTGTCTGTAAAAGGCGACTTACGACTCACATCAGATCCGCAATAACTTTTATGGGAAGATAATGAGGTGAACTATGTTTAATGGATCGGGGTGATTGACAGAGTGAATTATTATAAAAGATGAATACTTGGTTGGGCGAAGCCTAAGGCATAAATTAGGGAGAAGACCATTAGAGTGGAAGAAAGAAGTAGTCCACGGATCCCAAAACGAATCTACAGTAGAAACAGGTGATCATGCGACATTTATGGATGGAGGACGACAGGGAGTTGGTAGAGAGGGAAAACTCGCCGCCTACGTGCTCCTGTGGCAGGGAAAGGGGGAAGAAGGGCATGAAGTTTATCTCCACTCTCTTCAGTTCTCCTACCTAAATCCTCATCTCCCAACCGAAGAAAGCAAATTATTAGATACTCCTACACGGACTGCTGTAATGGAGTCTCCTACGCTCAGATCACGTGTGTAGGTGTTCTGGGCTACAAGACAATCCATGAATCGTTGAGATGACCTTTTACGATCCGCCTCCTCAGTGTCCCGTCAACTTCCATGTCAATATGTATGGCTCAACATCAATACACTGAAAATTGCGTACACACTGACTTTACCAGCATCTAGGTATAGTGCATTTGTTTAGCAGCATTACCTGCAATTTCTTTATAACTTCACCAGTCAAGCAGCTGTCTCACCCAGAGGATCCTCACATTTCTTTATACAAATCTGTCCCGGTTTCAACAATTTATCTCCGGGCTCGGACTAAGCAATTTATCTCCAGTCCCAAATTCTGCAATTTATCTCTATTAGTGGAAGGAAAAGAGGTTACTAATCTGCGTCACTTTAATTTTCGTTAGTTCAGCAGTCTACTTTACGGTTCAATCATCCTGGTACAGGTGAGTGACTCCTTTCAGATGATAATGGGAATTGCGGTCCCTTTGGCGTGTACAAAGGCACCCACAGGCTAAAAACGGTTTCGATATGGAGCAATACAGGTAAATGAATGTTTAGATTAATAATTCCTAGGTGTAGGAGACTACACTCCTTCTTATCTTTAGCACGATTGATGTGCTGACAAAAGCGACCAGACTAAGCCCACAAGTATGCTAAATTCCCAAATTAAATTCCAAATTTCTGAATTAAAACCCACATAAAACTGTCAAAATGTAGTAGATTTTTTTCCTCTTCTCGCTCCATCAAATACAGGTATATTATTGCTCCTTTCCATCTTTGTTACTACCATTTTAATCAAGTGTCATAAATATATTGAAATAAACGTGGCAAAGAATATACAGTATTACAATTTCACCTATGATACCTAAAACGTATCTTGAATTTTTTATTAGGTATTAAATTTCACGACCAATATCAGTTTTCGGGGAGAAATACATCAATATCTACGAAAAGCAACTGTCAGGAGAGGTCTAAGAAAGTTTTTTCTGGCAGAATGATGCTATTTCTGTATTAATTCAAGTAGGAATATGACTTGTCATTGTAACAGATAACTCAATTGGTAGTGTGCTTATCTCAGGAGATTACGATGACTAAGGCTGAGACCTATGGTCATCCTAACCCTGGCTTGAGGAAAGAAAACTTCGAATATCTACAGAAAGGGAAGCATGCAAAGCTGTGGTTAGTTTGCACTACTTGAGATCAGGATCAATTCTGCGAACCAACCATATACTCTATTAAATAAATGTCAGACGGCAATAGCTAAAAGTAGATAACAGGCGGGTCCAGGTACAGTAGTCAATGGAGTTGGTAGGAGTGGGCCTTACCTTGATGAAGTCGAGAGAGGGAACTCCAGTGCGCCTTTCGTAGGATGGGAAGTAAAGGCGTTGCCCTGTGTGTGCAGGACGTCACCAGAGCACGGAAACGAACCCTTTTCACATGGAAGTCTACATGGATTGGAGCAAAATTTCCAGATATAGGCGCTCGTCCTCCTGATGTTGGTGAAGGAAAAATGACCCAACGAAGATAAATAAGCATATTGTAGTATTAGTTTGGCAACCAACTGCGTAAAAGTACAGTCAAAAAGATCACTCATTTGTCTTAATGGGACAAAATTCACGGCCCCACTTCTTCATCGGACGACAGACGCACTTGGGGCTTTTCTCTCACTTGAGAAAAAGTATTCCCCTCGACCAAAATCATTCACGCAACCATGCACTGAACCATCGAGGTAGGCTAAACAGTATTATTATTATCGTGTTTAGATTATAATTTAACAATCTCCTTTAGAGGATAGACTGATTAGCTTTTTGTGCATTCAATGACATCAGAAGTTCACCAGGGCCTAGGTACACCTGACGCGACGTATCGATTTTGATCAGCAGAGATCATAAGTATCTTTCACCTTCAGTAGGTGAAATGGTAAGACATCTTATGGCGTCTTAAGCTTGAAAAGTAAAGGCTCACCTGTGATCGAGATTGAAGGGACCTCCTCCCATCCATGAATTCTGAACACCCAAATTGTGTATAATCACGATCTGAATAGAGGAATAAATGAGTGAACTCTCCCTAATGAGAATCTTCGAATTTGTACTGGGCTAAAAAGGTTCATTGACGTAGGAGGACATCGTACTCCAAACTATACATCAACTGTTTTTCTTCTCATCCGCAAAGTACCACAAACTTTGGCCAAGATCCAACCTCCACCAGCACCTACGCGGTCAGTACTCTTACTCTAATCAGCAAATGATGGTGCAACCAACATAAAACTCTGCAACCATTCAGACTGGTAAAGCTTCTTGTGAGCTAAGACATCTTGGGTCCTGTGAAAAAAACTTTCAAATCTCATTTACGTAGCATTCATCAGTAACAAACATAGTGGTCAAGAATGGAGAAACTCTCTTACAATTCCTAAATTAGACATTTTGTGGCAATGAGAAAAAGAAGCTTGACCACAGGATTACTTGGGAGTATTCATGAGGTAATCTCAACCCCAACTACCACTACCACCACAAAGACAGGCTGCATAATAACATTTGCAGTGTTAATACGAATGCCCACAGGCAAACCTTACTTGGGAATAAACACAAATATTATTCTTCACCTAACCATTTTCTCACTTATGGTAAGGTCCAGAAATAGAGGAGTAGGCGAAAGGAGGCAGAAAACAAAACAAGGACACAAAAATGAAGAAGAAGAAGCTCCCTTTGGAGCACACTGTCAATTTAACACCACAACTGTTTTAGTTGCCACCTCGTGTGCCTAGCAAAAATAGACATTACAAATTATTTCTACCCTCGAGAGGGGTGGATGTGTTGGAATGGACAAGGAACAGATAACGACAGCTGGACAGCAAGGTAATGAGAGAAGAGTAAAGAAGGGAACTGATGGACAATGGTCCAAGATGAATGGTTGCCAATTGAATGCCACAACTCTTTAAATCACCTCTTAAGACATGCAGAAATGTAATGTAGCCTCATATAATTTGCCTTGGAATCCTGAACAATTTTCTAAAACGGAAATTCAAAGAAAGGACCTAAGGCGCCTTACGATTAAAACTATAAAAAGGGGAAAAGTACATAAGAAATGGACCTAGCAAATAAGTAGACGAAAATAGAAGTAATTTGTTGTTTATTGTCAAGTTGAATCGTAGCGGTTTCTTAATTGGACAACGTCATACGGCTGATTTAATTGGAAGGAAAAAACCCAGGCCCATTATCTTTATTGAGAGTTACCATAACCCTTTCGACTAGGTGCTTTATGGTAGGAGAATGAGTGCCAAAAAATTAATGGAGATCATTAGTCAGCCAAGCAAAGAAAACCACTAGTAAATTGAGAAATCCTAGGACCTTTTTCTTTGATAATTGGGTTTAGTCATGTAAATCTTTAGATCCTGTAATGACGATCCTTGCGATGATGATGACGACGATAAGAAACCAAATAAAAGCTAACAATTTATATATAGCAACTTAATCAAGACGACATTCAAGTCATTTTAGTTTTCATGTCTGAAGACGTTGGTATGCGATAAACTCTTAACTATTATTATTATATTTTTCCCCCCACACAAAAAATAACGTCTATCTAATCAAAATGTATGTATATACACACCTGGTTTACTGTTATTAAACTTTTTAATACTAAGCTATGATTATTAAAGAGGCAAAAAAAGATTATATGGAGAGTTAAAAGACAAAATTTGGCATGGAGGCATTACTGTAATTACTTCTTCAATATTATTAGTCGTCAGTATCTAGATAAAAATTGATTCAACATCAGAAGTGATACAGTATGGACCCGCCGCGGTGGCGTAGTGGTTAGCTCACTCTAGGTTCGATACTGGACCGTGGTGGGTCGGCTTCTTTCGGGCGAGAGAGAAGCCGCGAGTGTGCCTTCTTTCGGATGAGAAGTAAAACCGAGGTCCCGTGTGGGTGTACGATGGCACTTGCACGTAAAAGAACCCTCTCTACTACGCAACGGGTAGATGAGGCAAAAATTTCCAGGTGGAGGAGCTCGCCCCCTGGCGTCGGTAGCATTCCCCAACGAACACTAGACCGACGATAAATAAGCGTAGGGGTGCAGCTTAGGCCGGCAACCGGCTGCAGAAAAAACTATGTCCAATATATCACCCTGTGTTCATTCAGAGGGACAAATGGGTACCCGACCCTGCCATAGGCGGGAAAAGGGTTAGGAGTTACTTTTTAAGTGATACAGTATATTCGTTACCATGGATAAATGATATATATTCAATACATTAGAATGAAATTATTTGATTTTCATACATCTCTTTTCTCCATTTTTTTTAATATTTCAAAGATTCTACATCCGGTTGAGAGTGACAGCTTGCCATAATATCAAGAATCTTTGAGCTCCATAATCGACCAGCTGACGTCAATCGTCACACTCAAACTACATCAATTTGTTATGTGACGGGGGCAATCTAAGGAAAAGTTCATTCAAAAACTGGGATACAAAGACAAGAAGAGGATATACGCCAAGTCTATCAGGGATAAAATTGATATTATCATCAAAAAATAAAAATGCGCAACCTATAGAGTGCAAAGAAGTAAAGAGATGAAGCGCAAAAAAAGGAAGAGAGATGGCTGCATGCATGGATAGATGGATGGACAGACGGTGGTGCAGCAGTAGCAGTAAACATAAAATTTGTCTTTCTTATCTGTTTTCTTGCTGGTCGATAACTTATTCTGTCAAAGTCAGCAAAATGATGCTAGTTTTTAAAACTAAATTATCAAAGTGTAAAGTGTATACAGGCGTTCTTTCTTCAACTAACACTTTTCCTGTGAGATGACAACATGGGTGAGTTCCCATAAAACTGGCAGTTCGAAGCACAAAGAAACTAAAGGGTGAAGGTCTGCAACTATAGGGATACAATGGGCCTTAAATTATTCTACCCCGGAACCCACACTCGGGAACATACAGGATGCAGTGCATATATCCTAACAGCAATTTGGGAAGCCGTTAGCACCATAGGTTCTGGTGCACTGCACCCTCTAAACCTCCATATTGTTTTCTAAACCTACAGTATTTCCTGCTTATGAAAGATGGGAGTTCAACTATGAGCTCGGAAAGCCCGGAGCACATGGGTGAGCTGTAATGTATTTTACGCAGCCGGCTGCTGACGAAATGAGCACTGTCTACTTATATTCTTCATTGACGCACTTTCCTTCCATCAGCGCGGCACCAGGGGGGGGGGCGAGCTCCTACACTGAGAAAGGGTTCTCTTACGTTCCCAGTGGTGACATCGTAAACATTACATATACTTCCCCCTAATTCGAAACAAGTCATATGCCTCGGGCTAGGATCGATCCTGGAATAATGGACTAAAAGAAATGAAGTACACTCTTACCACTATGCAGGGGTGTCGAGGGACGCCGACGAGTCCGGGGATAAATTAAAATGGGCCGCGTGCATATGTGTAAAAGAATTGTGAGGTGATGTACGGGTCCCGGGCAGTTGTCAGACCTGAGCCACTGAGCCACAGAGGGAGACTAGATACTAACCAACACCTACACTCAATTGCTGATAACGAAATCAGTCTGCAGATATAAAATTTGATATTCAATTGCCTAAAGTCGAGTGTTAATTGTAATGAAATTTGGGATGATCTTCAACAATCGAGATGCATCATAGTTAAAAATCAAGATAATGTTGGTGGGGGGAAGAGACTTCTGACAGGAAGCAGACTGTGACAGGCTTTGAAATAATCAATAATGTTTAAGAAAATCTAGCATATAGCTCTTAAACCAAGGATAAACAAATAAATTCATTATAAATGATTCAGTTGAGAGCATAAATATATCAATATCTAAACACCGGAATATAAAACTGAGGTATTCTCTAGAAATCAGTGAAAATGTGATATTATTTTTATGCTGAAAAGATTTTAACTAGCACTGATGTCACTATGGTAACAAACAACTTAGGAAAAAAAACCACATAAAACACATGCCACTAATGGTTATCATCAGTGTCAGAATCTTTTAAAAACACGATAACTGTTTGTCGTCATTGCAGAGGGTAACTGAAGCCATTTTGAATTCTAATTTCACAAATTATAAATAAAATATTTATGAAAATGCTGTTTCTCATATGAAAAATCAAATGACACTCATTCATACTGCATATAGGCCAAGTCAGAGGGTCCCCAGTTCATAAATTATGAAACCTACAATCAGTAATGACACTTCATAGGTAACGGCGGTGGAGGAGTGTAGGTGAAAGTGGGGAAAGAGATAAAGACCTCGACATGGTGTAAAAATGGTGAAGATCCAATATCGATATTGATAATGCCATAAATAAGATTTATTGCATGTTATAAAAAAAGGGCCAGACTAGTATTTATGACTGACTATCGCCACAGAAGGAAGAAGGACATTGACTTTCTGAAAATGTAATGGCTCAATTATGTCCTCAAGTTAGAAAACTCAGTCTTCATGATCAATAAATAGTCCCAATAACAGTGCTGTAGTACAACCATATTGTTTCACGGTACGGCGACTCCTGGTAATGGCCTTTCCCGTGTTTTTAAACCAAATTACTAGAGTAGACATATCACTATTATATATGATAAATAATTAAATAATGATTTTAGATGTCCTACTTCAAAATTCTGCATTTAAGCATAAGGGTAAGTGCCATTTCAAACTACATCACAAAGATGAATGACAATTTAGTCATTTTGAAATTACTTTTTCCATATTTTGTTTTGAACTGAGTCCTAAACTGGCTATTAAGAAGATTGCATCCATATATATATGTAAGTATAAGATAGTACTGTACTCTAATATTGAGAAAATACGCATTAAATTTTCAGGTTTTTGTCCCGATTCAAATTACTTACCACAATATAGTTAACTCTTAAAATGACAGGTTTTATTTTCAGTTCTCTAATGGCAATTTCAAATTTTACTAAAGAGAATAAAAAGATTGTAAAACTCTCTTTTTATGAGGACAAATTTAATTTCTTAATGATAAAATAACTACCTACAATGAAAATCTTTCTTTTAAGTAGTTTTAGATGGCTATAGTATCAAATTAATGAATCTGGTGAAAATTTAATTACGTCTACAGAGGAAATAATAATTTCATCCTTTTTTTTATATTAAAAAATAAAGTGTAGTTATTATGTTTCATGACAACAGCATCATCATAAATTATTCAAACCTAAATTGCATATAAAGATATAAAAAGTATGTTAAATTTTTCAGCAGTTTTCTAAGGTTAACTCCCATTAACATGGTTTGAAGCTGATGGACTACATTTTTTTATAATAATAAGTGACACTGAGATCGAATGCATTGAAAACATCCCGACATTTAAGCACTGAGTTTAAATATGCTGCCCTTAAACTAAATTGTGGCGTCTAAGTTCACTGTGCCAACTGCACCATGGGTATGAAATGGTCCCCAGAGCGGTGAATTGCGTTGGACACACCAGTTCTCGTCTGATCACTGAAGTTAAGCAGCGCAACCCCAGTTAGTACTGACATGGGTGGCCGCTTGGGAAAACTGGGTATTGCTAATACCCTTAAAATAGTCGCATTAATGTAGTGTCTGTGCAGTCTCTGCATAAGAACTATGCTGTGGACGGGGCTCTAATGACCTTGTAGTCGAAGGGCCCTAAAACACCAACAAACAATGAAATGGTCCTATCCTTGTTTAGTTATAAATCATTAATACCTTTGCGCTGTAAGAAAAAATACTATTAACAATAAAATGTCAGCCAATTTGAAGAATTTGAAGATTGAAGAAGAATTTTAGATTTATTAAACGTTTGCTAATTTCAACATCTGTCAGAAAAATACATATATTCCCCCTTGGCACACCTAGTTGACCCTCACAAACTCTTCCTATAGATTTAACACCTGAAATAAATTAAATATTCAAACTATCATAGCGGGGCAACTTCTGAATTATTCTCAAAGTCAATTTTTATTTTCTTGTTTGAAATAAAAAGATGTGCTTTTCTATCCAATTCTGTATTTTATTTCTTACGGAATGGCAAGAATTTATTTTCAGTTTGTTTACGACACATATGTTTCCGTACAAACCAGTGTAATATTTTTAAAACACAGCTTTGTTATTTCCAAAGTCAAAAACAAATTGTATTATTCATCAGGTTATGTCACATGGTTCTGATGAATTCTTATTTACATTGGTTGCTTCAATTGGAATTGTGTCTCCCTCACAAATGAAAAAAAATTTAATCAATTTTTATTGAATAGTTTATTTTTAAAATTCTACTTCAATTCCTGGTAGATGCTGAGCCAATTTAACTTACTAAATCATTTATATGCAAAAGAGAAAAAAAAATGTTAAAATTATGCAGAAACCCAAGGCTGATGACAAGGCTTTTGACGCAGCAAAGATACCCAAAATGGAGACAGCTTTTTTATTTCTTTAATACTCGATATTTTCAGTTGAATGTCGCGTTTCTATTAAGACACAACGTGGTGATATTAAACCTAATTAATCGGAGAATATGAGATTTGACTTGCAAACATAACCCTGAAGGTTAATTAACAGATTCAAGTAGCACTGTCAAACTGGTAAATTAGTCTGATCTAAAGGTATGATAGCAGTATCATCATCAGCATAATTATACCTTTAATTCGCCTATGGCAGGGTTACGATGTCGCCTGCTATTAATTAGGACCTCATCTGTTAAGCACACTCTGTTCCCATCTGCTAACCCGACCAATTTCTCTTCCTGAAACGTAACATACCCACAGAATGTACCCTAAGCGGTCCTTAATAACAACTTCTAAGTTAATAATAACTTCTAAGTCGACTGCTCTTGTCGACATCACCATCATCACTAATCTTTTTCACGTCTATGGCCAGGTCGGGTGCCCATTTTGTCCCATAGAGTCTCAGGAGCTGTTGGACGATATTTTGATGTAGCTGACTACCAGTCTAATTCTGCAACCCCTAGCTCCTACACCTGGAAATTTTGCCGAATTACACGGATATTTTTTTCTGTGTAGCAAGAGCTCTTTTACTGCAGTTGGGCGATCGTACACACCACATGGGACCGTGGCTTTACTTACCATTCGATGAAAAGCGCACTGGAGACCTCTCTCTTGTCCGGAAGCAGCGAAACCACCTCGGATTTAGCTTGATCTTTTCTCCAGGACAGATATAAATTGCCTAACATACATAAAATGCTCTTCTGTTCATTAAATGATAAAAAACAAGAACTAATAATCTAGAAAGTAGGTTTTGGAAGCCCTGAAACTTCATTAATTTCTATATTGAACTCTTTCTGCAGCATTTTTCAAATCTGCCAACCCTGATATCTCCACTCAGCCCGTCTACTCTGTATGACTGATTCCAGGTATTGAATTTGTAAGCCTTTGTCATTCCTGACTTTCAGATGGAATATCCCTTCCTGCTCATCTCGGCCTAGTGGCATATACTTCGTCCACCTTCCTCCTGTTAATCTTTAGGTCCCTGCTCTCTCTGCTGCCCTCTGATTATCGTCTTCTTCCAAAGTTAAAGAAGTCAACTAGGCCGTGAGCCATTTTTGTTATACGTTTATTGCGCACCATCTGCAGTACAAGCCAACGGGAGATCAAACGGAAATAAAATATGAATAAACAACAGAAGTTGTTCTTTATGGATCCTCAGTCTAATACTGTCCCGTAGGTCACATCATTTGCATATTATTAATGCACGGTTTCCTTAGGACGTAAGCCACAAATCCTCCAAAGAGTAAGTGTGGCACCATAACCACCTCTACCATGCATTTCCACGACTATGGATTGAATTCGGGCTCTCCTGAAAGGGCCAACCTTCCATGCCACCATCCTGAGTCAAGCACAGGGTCCCTAAGCTTCGATACTAGTCAATAACTGTCAATCTTTTACTACCAGAGACAGGAATGGAGGGACTAGTGAATCCAGAAGTTCCTCTTTAATCTCGAAAATAATACCGAGAAGTATTTCTTTCATTTTATACCTACATAATAATAATTTCGGTTCAAATTCAACTTTGGATAGATAGAAACAATATTGAAGAGGTCTTATTTTGTTTTGTAGAGGATAGAATCAATCAGACAGGTGGATATGATTACCAGAAAACAACGGACAAAAACACAGCTGGACATTTACAGAGATGAAATCAACCGTTGAAACGACGGACAAGATAGGAGAGATAGTAACAACATTTTCCTTCAACTCTACAGTCAATTTAAATTTTTTTTTTGTAAGCCCTTTCATTGGTTCTCTCGTTCTCTCTCTTGCGGATAACCCTTTCACCCTCAATATTGATTTTTTGAAGAATAACATCAACATAAAATTGTAAATACTCATTTTGACAGTTATAAGCTACATTATCCGTACATTTAAGTGGTCAGCCTACTTCAGTTGCTTCTCCTAAATCCAAACTGACACTTGCTTTTATTTCCTTTGCATCGTAAAACTTAAGATTTAAATTTCATAGTTAGTATATTATGTTAGTTTAACGCGTTTTTTTTCTGGAAAGCTACCATTAAAATCGATGTTTATGTTTCAAAGAACCATTGCGACATAAATGTACCATTAAAAGTCATCATCATCATCCTCATCATCATAATCCTTGTATAACAGTTCAGTATGCAAGTGGCTTGCTAAACAACTATTCCGTACTGACAGTTAGAGAGCGTGTTCTTACGACTGGAAATTTATTTTCCGTGTCGAAAAGTTTATCTTATGTAGGTAGCCATCATCTTCTTTCCAATCACACGTAAGGTACCAGAAATTATCGATCTGAAGTCAGAATCGAACCTCCGCACTACCGGCACAATCATCATTTGAAAGACACTAAACTACGCTATCAATTGAGTTTACAAAGGGTTGGACGTGAAGAGGAGAAAGATACTCATCAAGTGATATATCCAAAAAAATTCAAATTCGATTACCCTCTTCGGGGTACTCAGGCTAAGTCATGGTTTCATTTATGTTTCAATAAAGGCTGATCGATCAGTGACCCGTTTTCAATTTTGTGTTGAATGTTAGGCATGGGGCAGCTGCAGAAACAGAGGCGCAGGAACAGGCACACACACAGAGACTGAAGAGACAGAAAGAGCCACAGGCACAGAGAGAGATAGGCTCACAGCACTGCCAGGCCCATGACATCCAAGAATAGACTATCTGTCCTTGTTTTTTTCTTTAACTGCATTTGACCTATGTCAGAGCAGAGTCAGACACTCACTAATCGAGAGAAAATTCGGATAAGAAATAAAAAAGCGGAAGTTGAGGGGTTAGGTCCCTCACGTGATAGACGTAAGCCAAAGCAGACATGAGAACGGTGGACGAAGACTTGTTAACAGCAGGACGTGCAGTGCAAGAACTCGCTTGCTCTGCTTTGTGGTAGTTTTAGAGCCCTTCAACAACAAGGTCTTTAGAGCCCCGTCCACTGCATAGTTCTAGTGCAGACTGCACAGACACTACACTAATGTGACGATTATTGGGTATTAGCAGTACCCAGTTTTCCCAAGCGGCCACCTTTGTCAGCATTGGTGTGTCCAACTCAGTAAGCCACTCCCTACAAGAACTCGCAGGCATAGCCATAGGCAGGCCAAGGTTTCGATAATGATGGTGAAATAGAGAGAAAGGGCATATAAACAGGCAGGCCAAAAGGGAAAGTGGTAGAATAGGTGCTCACAAAGGTTGATTGAGTTCATCATCATGCAACCCGCACCAAACAGGTGATGAAAGTCAACCCTATCATTGCCGGTAAAAATATTAGAGAACAAATTAGTTTACATTTTGAAGTAACAACTTGTTATTTTGGTAAATAATTTTAAAAATGACCAAAATTAATTTACCATAATCAACTGATTGACACAGAAATGTTATTAAAATTTACGACGAAAAGCATATCTAAATTTTAGGAGAATTAATCCACCTAAAAGCAGTGATCTAAAAATTTTCATTTCCTTGGACATTAATGTCATTCATAGAGAATCGACATATTATATGCACCATTTAATTGCGTATAAATTTATCAGTACCCATTTTCACTCATAACAGCGTTCAAAAATTGTCAAGACGAATATCCACCAATGAATTTGCATATATATGACAAAATTATTTAAATGACTCGTTCAAGTTTATCTTGAATTCACTTTTGTCGTGCAACATCGTCATTTGTATAAATTTCCAATAAAATCTCGACATTAACGAAAATAGATTAATACATGAACTCTCTCTTTCTGTCTCAAATAAACAGCTTCTGCAACGTTCAGATGAATGAATAGTCATACAAATATCAAAAGCTAAACGCCGTTACAAGTCATTAAGAAAATGCTTTTCAACTGATAAAGGATATGCTAATGACGCTCCAGCATAGCACCATTATCTACATTCCTCCTTGTGATTTCTTCAAAACAAGTTGAAAATTAATCAAGAAATTAACATCATGAATTAAAACATCTTTCTACCTCATTGATGATACTACTCTACTACTACTATTGCTCCATCATCACGGCCGGGAACGGCTGTATTGCGTTGGACACACCAGTTCTCGTCTGATCACTGAAATTAAGCAACGCAACCCCATGCTAGTACTAACATGGGTGGCCACTTGGGAACATTGGGTACCGCTAATACCTACAAATCATCGCAACAGCGTAGTGTCTGTTTGTTTGTTTGTTGGTGTTTTAGGGCCCTTCAACTACAAGGTCATTAGAGCCCCGTCCACAGCATAGTTCTTATGCAGAGACTGCACAGACACTACACTAAGGAGATGATTTTTGGGTATTAGCAGTACCCAGTTTTCCCAAGCGGCCACCCATGTCAGTACTAGCTGGGGTTGCGCTGCTTAACTTCAGTTATCAGACGAGAACTGGTGTGTCCAACGCAATTCGCCGCTCACGCAGTGTCTGTGCAGACTCTGCATTAGACCTATGCACTACCTTCGTAGTTGCATGGCCCTAAAACGCCAACAAATCAATTAATCATCACGACCGGGCAAAACATTGGGCGGTTTTGCTAGGTGGCCGGCTACCGACCTAATGCTGTTATTTCCTTGCTATTTAACATTGTCTTAACTCCTCTAGGCAGCATTTTCTCTCACAGACAGTAGTGAGCGAGCTCCTACAGTCGGAAATTTCTCCGATCAATACTTATATTTTACTCCATGTAGGAGGCGCCCTGCTACCGCCTCGGTGGTTTGGTGTGGCAACTTAGCTACTGTGCCAGTGACTTCTTTCATGTGCGTGGGGAGAGAGAGGCCCCAGTACGCCTTCCGTGGGATGGGAAGTAAAACCATGGTCCTGCATGGTGTGTTCGATGCCGTCTGAGAATAAAGGAACCTTTACTAGCAGGACGGGATGGGATGCGAGAGCGCATGGCCCCGCGCCGCTGACTGACCTTGTAAAATGAAAATGATTTCATTTTTTGATATAACCTGAATATTGACCAACCTAAGGGAAAGACTGCCCGAAAAATTTCTGTGCCGGGCCGCAAGAAACTGCAAAACGAATGGCGTGCATTCAATGGCCGGCGCTCTAGGCCTGCACTCTAATGCTGAAACTCTAACGCCACCATTTTAAGGCCGGCGCTGTAAGCTCTGCACTCTTAGGCCTGCACTGTAACACTGCAACTCTATGGCCGGCGCTCCAAGGCCGGTGCGCTATAGCCTGCACTCGAATGCTGGCACTCTACGGCCGGTACTGTAAGGCTGGCGCTATGAGGGCGGTCCTATGTCGGCTCTCCAAGGGCCGGAACTCTAACGCCATTACTTTAAGGCCTGCACTCCAACGTCGGTACTCCAAATCCTGCAGTCTAAGGCCGGTATTCTAACTCCGGCACTGTATAGCCGACAGTCTGCCAGGGCCCCGGCAGCTCACGCAGACCCTGCTTACTAGATGCAATACGTAAATCGGCAAAATCCTCAATTAGGAGCTCGCCCTCTGGCATCGGTGGAGGACAAGTGTCCTAACGAATCAAAACAGGCTGACTAGACTATAAGTGAGCACATTCGGAATTGCAACATTAGGTTGGCAGCCTAATGCGTATAAAAACCTTCCAACAGATCTCTCTTGTGTGCCCTAACTCTAGCTTAGGTGAGGAAGGGATTAGTGAAGAACCATTCAAATAATTCAACTGAATTTCATTTTGACACTTAGGTATCTAAATGTAGATCATAGTTGCTAATTCTTTCACGTTGCATATTATGAAAGATTTAATCAATATAAAAAACATATGAGAGATTGAGGGAGAGTAGAAAAGGCGAGAGTGGAAAGTTTAAATTCAGCATAACAACCATTCCCGTTGTCAAATTATTAACGAGAGACACAATCAAAATATTACAGTGACAAACAAGTCTGAAAAATACGTTTTGTTTCAGAAACAACCAACAGACACACTTTCAAAAATTTTCAACTAGCGTGGATTACAAATTACGGCGCTGAGCAAAAATCAATCAATATAACGATCAGGTCCATTTAGGAAGTCCTTTTTCAAATTTACACATGCACACACGCAAAAAATCCAGTAAAATTGTCAAATCGGCCCTTTCAATAGCATGTTATTAATCAAAACTCAAATATATATCTAGTTCTATGTGTATAATAAAATATTCAGAAGCAGAATAAATCTATAATGGAACTTTTTAAATTGAAAACAAAAAAAATAAGGGTTAAAGCATCCGGAGAAGAAGATGAAAAATCTATTCAGAATTATTATTCAGTATAATACTTATTTTGATTGACATTATAGCTTTCAGTTCAACATCCATGAACCATATCATTTGAAAATAATGTAAATTCATTATTTTACATTTATATGAATCTTTTCTTCTGGAAGAGGAAAGATAAATATAAAATGAGATGTAAATGACTGGATTGGACTATGGGTGATTAGTGTTAAGTGCAGGTTTGTCTGACTTACACTGTCTGCATTATTCCCTCTTCAGAAAACAAGTGCTGGATCATTTAAAATTCAATTGATATCCATTGCAATATAGATTACACCCAATTTTAAAAGGGTAAAAGAAAATCTCAGTGTATATAACTATAATATCTAAGTATATCTTCAAACTTTTAACAACATCTTATAAAAAAGAAGACATCATATCAGACCTATTGGAGCTCATTATCATCAGACATGATTTTTATCCACAAATGGCGGCCAATCAGACATTTGCAAACACTA
The DNA here is from genome assembly GCA_013389805.1 of Trigoniulus corallinus. Lineage (NCBI taxonomy): Eukaryota > Metazoa > Arthropoda > Diplopoda > Spirobolida > Trigoniulidae > Trigoniulus > Trigoniulus corallinus. The sequence goes on along the minus strand of JAAFCE010009126.1, from coordinate 10,136,644 downwards.
TTATCAAAATGTCTATTTTATTGATGAAAGTAAACCACGCGTTTAATTAGCAGATAAATAATGGGCCAATAACCGTTTATGGTTGAATGTAAGCAACATTTTCTCTTCACAAACCCTTCCCTTGTACCACTACTCCCAGTTCTGCTTACATCTAACAGGAGAAAACATGCCCCAGATAATACGTTTTGTCTACAAACTAAAATTTCTCATTACAAATTTAATAACAAAATTATGAACAACATATTAAGACCATACCGCATTAAACCCTTTCCTCCACCTCTTTGTAATAACACTAAGACTAGTTATAATAGTTAAGGTAAATATGAAAGCGGATGTTCAAATTACTCCATTATTTATAGCAGTGGTAACTGCAGTCCAATAGGCCTGCACACCAATATTTGCGTGATCTAATAATGCCGTTATAAAAATCTCCATTTTCATATTCAAATTATCTTAGTTGAGTCGGTTGTTATGGGCTTGAGTCGTGCATCCACGATGGCTGGGATTGATCCTAAACGAAGCGGATGACGTGTTGTTGAATGCGAAGGCAGCGTCCGGAGCGTCTTCTATCGGTTGGGAAATTATAAAAAAGGTATCTTTTCTACATGGAATAAAATAAACATGAAGACTGAACAATTCAGGAGCTGATTTTCGGTTTCAAATGTTTGTCTGTTGGTGTTTTAGGGCCCTTCAACAAGGTCATTAGAGCCCCGTCCACTGCATAGTTCTTATCTGGATTGCTGGATTAGTTTGCAGGTTGGGGAGTAAGCCAGGCAGCCATAACAGGACGAACCCTTAGGAGGCTGCCCGCAGGAGATGAGGGGGGTAAGTGAAAGGATGAAGGAGAGGGTTAATTTGCAGCACCCATCATTCTTTACCAACCACCCAAGTTGGTATTGACGAGGGCTTAGGATGCTTAACTTCAGTGATCTCACGGGAACTGGTGTGTCCAACGCAACTTGGCTGCACAGCTTTATGCAGAGACTGCACAGACACTACAATAATGCGACGATTTTTGGGTATTAGAAGTGCCCAGTTTTCCCAAGCGGCCACCCATGTCAGTACTAGCTGCGGTTGCGCTGCTTAACTTCAGTGAACAGGCGAGATTCGGTTTCTATAAAAGACACTCCCCCCCCCCCCCCCCCCCCAGAAGGAGTCAATAGCATACAGAAATTCGTCCCAATACCAACGAAAGAAATGGCCCTGCCATAGGGAGGAGAAAATGACCAAGAGTTACGGTTATTGCGATAATTTTTCGTACCTATTAATAGCATGCTAATACTAGCTTGTTGATGATGCAAAATTATGGCCATTAAACTCATGAATACAGATAGGCAAAATATCCAGAGGTCGGTATCAGATAAAATAATAGTCAATATCCATAAAAAATACAATTAGGATTTCACTCGCCTCTAGTCATCAATATCATCATTACTAACCCTTTTCGCTCCTATGGTAGGAGAGGTCGGGTGCTCATTCGGTCCACTGGGACGCATGAAAATGCGTTGGAAGGCGCACTCAAGGCCTCTCTCTCGTCCAAAATAAGGTAACCGACCTCTATCCAGAAACGAACCTGCAACTACTGACTCAATAGTCGAGCACACTACCTCCTGTGCCACCGAGACGGATACAAAAGACCTCTTTTACATGGAATAAAATATACGTGCCGTTCAGCAAAATTTCCAGGCTTGTCCTCGTGGCGTGGGTAGAGTGCCCCAACGAACATTAGGTCGACGATAATCGGCAGTCGGTTGGGTAAAAATATCGTCCAACAGATCACCCATGTGTCCATCGTGCGGGACATATGAGCACCAGACCCTGCAATAGGCGGGAAAAGGGTTAGTAGCAGTTCTTTTTGTAGAAAGGGTTCTTTTCACGGCCTTGATTTCCATTCCCCTGAAGGTGCACCTGGAATCACTGACGCAATAGTGCAGTACGCCACCTCTGCACCGCCTGTAGACAAAAACCGCAATAATACTTGAAATCGCCTGACAAATTATGAAGAGGGGCACAAGACGGCCCTACCGTAGACGTGGAAAACGTTTGGAATGACTATAATAAAACTGAGTACTGTATACCGTATATCTGCGCAAGATTTTCAAGTTTAGGTGTTTGCCTTACAAGTATTCTTCCACTCCTGTAATATTTTCAGAAAATATGCGCTGTATTGTTCAAAATTAAATTCCGTCACTAACAATTAACGGGAAATTGCACATATGAATTAAACTATGCAACGTATGTTCCTTCTGACATCTTTTTTTTTTGAAAACGACCAGACAATCTTATTTTAAAATACCACTTAAAATACCAAAGCCAGAAGAAAAAGATGGTCTTTGAACAAATAAAGATAACAGCCTAACATTTAACATCGTTTGAACAAAGACGACGAAACCACATATTAAATAAATGACTGGTCGACGTCTTCCTTAACTACGTCATAAAACAGCCAATGTGCTATCATTTCCAAAGCATGTCACAACATTGTCATCTAACAAATTTCAGCAACAATCTTGGCGGGCCTCGTCCACATTCAGTCGATCATGAGAGCTCATCAAATACAGACCTAACTTATACAAAAGTATCTTAAGACCCACTCGTTTCGAGTATTATCTGTTAATACAAAGATGTTCACGAATCGGCGGAAATAAACCTGGTTTCCGGCACAAGAAAATATCAAAAAACGTGAGAATAAAGTTCCAAACAGGAAATGCTGACTTAATATAGTGTCTGCAGTTTATCATCAGGATCACTTCTAGCATTTTAATTTAATCTGATGAGAGAAGTTAATAGGATCCTGGAATCGCATACGAAGGGGCCCTCTGGACACCCTTGAAGAGCGGCCTATTGCGTTGGACACACCAGTTCTCGTCTGATCACTGAAGTTAAACTAACGCAACCCCAGCTAGTACTAACATGGGTGGTCGCTTGGGAAAGCTTGGCACTGGTAATACCCAAAAATCGTCGCATCAGCATAGTGTCTGTGCAGTCTCTGCATTAGAACTACGCAGTGCACGGGGCTCTAATGATCTTTGAAGTTGAAGGGCCCTAAAACATCAACAAAACAAAACAAAAAACCCCTTGCACGAGTCTATTTTCTTCGTTGGAGCACTTCCACCAGGAAAGTCAGGAAAGGGTCCGATCTGCTGCTTTTGAAAATTTCTGCGAACTATTCGTTTTATGTTGTAGTAAGGGTTCTTTTAGGTGCAGAGGGGACATCGCACACGCCACACGGGGCTCCTGCTTTATTTCCTATCCGACGAAAGGCATACTGACAGCCTTTCTTGACCGAGAGCTAAACCACGTCTATCCAGGATCGAACCTCGCCTTGCCAGCTTTGAAGTTATTTCTAAATACATATTTTGTTGCAGGGCGGTTGTACCGTCTTCATTCCAGATGAACATCTCTCAGCCGTCCTTTTTTTACCTCAGTCCCAAAACACCTTTTAACCATACTTCTCAATGCACCATTCAACCTAGTCTACCTTGATACCTCAATTCGCTGAATCTCTTGAATTCATGTTGAGTAAGTTGGAGCCTGATGGAAGAGAGGAAATTTCTTTTGATGGAGTGGTGTAAGCCCCCAAGTGCCTCATTTGTCGGAAGGAGAGAACAGCGCATGAATCGACAAAATTCCCATGTGTAGGAGTTGGCAGGCACCCCTGCGGTGAGTAAAATGCTATCAGACCTGACAGACTGACATTAAGCAATGAAATAAACCATACCAATCCAACGTCCTCTATTCACTTTCTCTCTCTCTCTCCCACCATGGGATCTATTACTACAAACGACATTCATTATGGATCTTCGCACACAAACAACTGACCATCACAGAAAACTGCGGAAGGAGTGCTAATTCCTGGTGCTGACCCATTCCTAATACAGTATTTTCAACAACTTTTAGCATGCTAGCCAAATCAAAGCTTTTAATCTCTTGCTCATGGCATTAGTAAATTAACTGCGAATGATGTCAAGTCAATGTAATTAAAAAGTGCTGCATAATTTTAAATAAATAGCTAAATCAGCACAATAGCACATTTCAAATAAGCCAATAGGCAATAATAACTCAAATTTAAAGTTATCCTATTAGAGGTATACGGTAAGATGGCGCCAATAAGTGTGGGATGATGGACCCCCATCCGCTAAAATTGCATTATATCTTTTTTCATAAAGAAAGAAAGGAAAAAAACATAACAAACGCCTGTTGAGACAATGATAGTGCACCTCCAAACTGGATACTAAATGGATATTGTTGAGGAAAAATGATGACAACCACCTTGTTCACTAGCTTGGAAAATTACATTGAAGTTGAAAGCTATATGAAGCTTCATTACTGGCAAACAAGTAAAAAATACCTGCAGAAATCCTCTTAACATATAATAAGTCTGAAGAAAAGAAAAATGGAAGATGAAAAATCTTATATACTGTATATTGAAATAGATCTGTAATTTACCTTATCTGTTGCCGAAATCCAAACCCATTCCGTAACATCATGAGGAAAAATAAAAAATCCAGACCCAAATATTAGTAAAGCAAAAATACAACAACTACTAACCCTTTTCCCACCCATGACAGGCAGGGTCGGGTGTCCATCTTTGTCCCTCTGGATGTATACATGAGCGATCTGTAGGACGGTAGGGAGGGGCAAATTACGTTGGACACACCAGTTCTCGTCTGATCTAAGCAACCCAACCCCAGCTAGTACCAACATGGATGGCCGCTTGGGAAAACTGGGTACCGCTAGTATCCAAAAATCGTCGCATTAGTGTAGTGCCTGGGCAGTCTCTGCATCAGAACTACACAGTGGACGGGGCTCTAATGACCTTGCAGTTGAAGGGCACTAAAACATCAACAAACAGGCAAACAAAAACAAACAACTGTAGGACGGTAGCTTTTACACAGCTCCCGGCTCCCGACCAAAGCTGACACCCCTATGCTTATTTATCGTCGCCTTACTGTCCGTTGGGGCACAACACCAAGGTCCAACATCTGGGAATTGTGCCTCATTTACCCGCTACATATTAGAGATGGTTGTTTTACCTGCAAATGACATCATACGCAACAAGGGGCCATAGCTTTACTCCTCAACCGACAGAAGTCGCACTCGGGGCCTTTCTCTCTCTCTTGCCTGAAAGAAGCCAATTCACAAGTAGCCGAGCCCGCTATTCTCTGCTCCATCGAGGCGGGTCCAGAAATTAATATTAGTCTCCGAATAGTCCAGGATATGTATGAAGGCTCCAAAGCCAGGGTAAGGACACCTTGGGGTTATACTGGGGGCTTCCCAGTGAAAGTTGGGGTGCACCAAGGTTCAGCCCTTAGTCCCTATCTTTTCATCCTGGTTTTGGATGAACTGCTGACGGGAGCAGGCGAATGGGCCCCTCAGAGCTTAGTATTTGCTAACGACATCGGAAAAGTTGGTGACAGCAGAGAACAGATAGAGAAGGGACTAAACGACATTAGAGGATCGATTGAAAAGGTAGGGCTAAAGATAAACATGAAGAAGACAGAGTACTTAGCTTTCAATTGGGAAGGATAGGCAAATAACGGTGACCAGTGGCGTAGCCAAGGGGGGGGGGGGTTGGGGGTTAACCCCCCACCCCCTTGGGCCTCGAATATAACGAAGAGGTGGTATACACCCTATCGAGTCCTATCCCCCCCTCAGAAAATCCTGGTTCATGCTATCGACAGTCATATCTCCCCCTTCAGAAAATCCTGGCTACGCCACTGACGGTGACGTCCGTTCAAGGGGCGCGCTGGTGAAAAAGGTGCAAGAGGTAAGGTACTTAGGATCTACTTTCCAAAGCAATGGGGAGATAGACGCTGATGTGACCCGTAGAATAAATGGGGGTGGCTGAAGTGGAGACAGGCAGGTGGGGTCTTGTGTGATAGGACGGTCCCAATCAAGTTGAAAGGGAGGTTCTACAGGGCAGTGGTTAGGCCAGTTATGCTATACGGGTCAGAGTGTTGGGCAGTGAGGAAGAGCCACGTCAATAGAATGTAAGTTGTCGAGATGCGAATGCTGCGATATATGAGTGGCGTATCGAGAGCTGATAGAATTAGGAACGAGTACGTTAGAGGCAGCCTAGGGGTGGTGGACATCACCTGAGATGGTATGGACACGTGGAGAAGAGCAGACGAGGACCTAGTTAGGGCTATACCAGGATTGCAGGTGGTCGGTAGTACCCGGGGCAGGGGGAGACCGAAGCTGACGTGGGGGCAGGTTGTCCGAAAGGATATGGCGATGTGTGGGGTGGACGGTTACCTGGTGGGAGATAGACGGGAGTGGAGGGCCAGAACCCGCAGACCCGACCCTGCCGCAGGCGGGATAAGGGTACGATGATGATGATGATGAAAATATTTAAATGTTTTGAAATACTTTTTTGGGATTATGCCACTCATAATTCGCTAAACGATCGATATTATGACGGTTAAAGGTATTTTTTATAATCACTAGTTTGAATTGAGTTGGGACAAAAAACAGGAAGTACTGCGGTTGCTGTGGTATTCAGCAGAAGAAGAAGAAAAAATATTGACTAAAATGTACATAGTACGAATACATTCAAAGGAATTTGAATTCCTTCAAGAAAGATAAGAATCTCTTCAAAAATTTGAAACAGTTAATAAAGACACTTCTGTTAAAAGATAGTTGCCACAAAACATTTAGAATCATTTAATATAAAATATTAGATATTTTAATCAGTCTGATTTTAATCCTTTCTTTCGGATGATAAGTGAAACTGAGGTCCCGTGTGGTGCACGATGGCATCCGCACGTAAAAGAACCCTCTCTGCTATGCAACGGGTAGATGAGACAAAATTTCAAGGTGTAGGAGCTCGCCCCCTGGCGTTGGTGGTCTTCCTCAACGAACAGCGGGAGCGGTAAATTGCTTTGGACACACCAGTTCTCGTCTGATCACTCAAGTTAAGCAACGCAACCCCAGTTAGGCTGAAGCCTAGGGCCTCAATATTTAGTGGGCTTCAAAACTTAAGAAAAGGGCATCAAAAGGGTATGAAAAGGGCCTCAAAATTGAAATAGCCTAGGACCTCTGAATATCTAAATCCGGCACTGTTGACATGCATGGCCGCTTGGGAAAACTGGGTACCGCTAGAACCCAAAAATCATCGGATTAGCATAGTGTCTGTGCAGTCCCTGCATCAGAACTACACACTGGACGGGGCTCTAATGACCTTGTAGTTGAAGGGCCCTAAAACATCAACAAACAACAATAACATCAACGAACAGTAGACCGACGATAAATAAGTAGAGGGGATACAGCATTGGTCAGCAACTGGCTGTGGAAGAACACTGTCCAATACATCATCCTTGTGTCCATTTTGAGGGGCAAGATGGGTACCCGACCCTGCTATAGGCGGGAATCGCCTAACAGCCCTTTTTCGCGTGAAGATTTAAAAATTACCAACACCTTTCCAGCTTATGGCAGGGTCGGGTGTCCATTTTTATTCCCCTGGGACACCTCAGCGATCTGTTGGGTAGTGCTTTACGCAGCCGGCTGCTGGCCGAATGCTGTAACCCCTATGCTTATTTATAGTCGGCCTTTTTGAATCGTTGGGGGTCTGTTCCTCCACCGCTGACAAGGAGCGAGATCCTAGTTTGGAAATTACGTCGGACGGCACCATGTGGAAAGGGTTTTTTATTGCGGGAAAGCGACATCGTCAAGATGACTCGAGACCATGGTGTTAATTTCTATTTGACAGAAAGCTCACTTGGGACTCGCCTCTTTCCACTGGCAACTGCAATCGGAAGAATGACAATTTAGCGAACAGAAAGGGACTGAATATTCTGCCCCTGAAAATTCTGCACTCGAGCCCATCCGACGAAAATTTTAGGCATAGACGTTGGTAGACGGTCTGAGGAATTGGACACCATATGCGACGAATTGTATTCTAAAATTCTGAAGAGGATTTGATAGTTCTGGATCTAGCTGCCTGACATCCCATTCGACTTCATTCCACGGTGGTGGACATCGCCGAAAAAATTAGAAAAAGAAAGGGGAAGAGGAGCTCGTTGTGTGCATCTTAGGAATGCAGGTGGTCGGTAGCACCTGGGGCTGGGAGCAGACGTGGGAGCAGGTTGTCCCTAAGGAGATGGCAGTGCGTGGGGTGGACGGTGACCTGGTGGGAGATAGACGGGAGTGAAGGGCTAGAACCCGCAGACCGGAACCCCGCCACAGGCGGGATAATGGCATGATAATGACCTCAGATAGCAAAGGCGTTCCATCAGACCTTCTGGTATCTATACACCAATACACTATCATGTACAAAGCAAAGCAATTCCTAACCTTTTTCCCGCCTATGGCAAGGTAGGGTACCCATCTTGTCCCTCTCAATGGACACATGGGTGATAGGCTGGGCGCCATTTTTCTGCAGCCGACTGCCTACCACAGTTGCGACCCGTATGCTTATTTATCAGCGGTCTACTGTTCGTTTGGGACCCCGACGACGCCAGGGGATGATCTCCTACACTTGGGAATTTTTGCCTCATCTACCCGTTACATAATCCAACGCAATTTGCTACTCCCCACTCGAATCGGAATGGCCAACGTTGGCTACGAGTCTTTTGTGGAGGGAAATCCGGGTTTTTGGTAGTCCACACCTAATCTATGCAACCGCACAACACTTTTTCTTTCTGGATCCACAGCCTCGAACACCCAGGCTCAGAATTCATGTTGTCTGTAAATCGTACTATGAACAAATAAATAAGATGAATGGGTGATGCCGAGCATAAAAATGGGCCCATGAATTTCTACGTTGTACCTACTGTATGAATGACCGCCTTTTATTTATTTATCATTAATTTTGGAGGATGCTCTACTAAGAAATTCAAGGAATTAAGAATTAATAATAGCATCAAAACACATTTTTCTGTTAAGTTAATGTACAGCAAAGCTACTTCTGGGTTCTCGACCTACAGAAGAATAACTTTAAGCATTCATTTCAATAATGAAAGTCATTAAATATATTCAATATACAAGTCAAGTAATGCGATGTTAGGGACATTAAGAAAGGCATCCTTACAAAAGGTTTTTAAGTAAGATAGCATAACTTAAGAAACTGATAGCGAGCAAGCAAGACATGTTGAGTATCTTTACAATAATTGCTAGAGGATGCGTGTAATTGTACTTTATTAGGTAATTTCCCTTTTCTTCAACGAAATATTTCTGATGCGGAATTAAACAGTAGTGATAATAAACTTGTTGACAACATCGTATCAAATATGATGAAAGAATTTAAAGAATATATAAAAAACGTCATATCACCCAGTGAAAAGAGTTAAATAGCTCAAGAGGCGAGAGAAAGAAAGTCCAATCGATATGTCAACGAGAATAAAACAAAAGCATTGAATCAAAATCAGTTGACATACTATAATATTCAATGCTTATTAATTTCGCTTGAACAGGTTCGACCCAAGTTCACAGCCTTTTGCATTTCAAATGATTTGCTAAGTGCATCTCAGTTTTCTAGCCCGTATTAGATACAGGGTGATTCTGAATTCAGTATCCAAACTTTAGAGGAGGTAGGAGGTCACAAAACAGCGCAACCCCAGCAAGTACTGATATGGGTGTCGCCTTGGGAAAACTGGCTACTGCTAATACACAAAAATCGCCGCATTAGTGTCGTGTCTGTGCAGTCTCTGCATAAGAACTATGCTGTGGACGGGGCTCTAATGACCGTTGCAGTTGAAGGGCCCTAAAAACAAACACTTATTGTCATGTCATACATTTTTGTTGGAGGTTTAGGGCCCTTAAACTGCAACGGTCATTAGAGCCCCGTCTACTGCGTAGTTCTAATGCAGAGTCTGCACAGACACTAAGCTGTTACGACGATTTGGGTGTTCCCAAGCGGTCACCCACGCTAGTACTAGCTAGGGTTCCGTTGCTTAACTTTTGTGATCAGCCGAGAACGAGTGTGTCCAACGCAATACGGCTGCTATGTCATGTCATGCAACCTATGGTCAAATTCTATGGCAGGGGCGGGGAGGCTTTTCTTTTCTGAAGACGGCATTCATTTTATTATACCGCATTTACACATTCGCGAATACGACGAGGCGAGCATGTTCGACGAATGTGTGAACACTATATTCGTCATTCACCTCGTAGTTCGCCTCGCCATTCGTGGCGCTCGTGTTGAAAGCGGTTTTTCGACACGAGTCAGAGGGCGCTAGCGACGAGGTGATTGGAGAATGACCATCTGACGAGACATTCGGCGAATGTGTGAACAGTCATTCTTCATCCAAAGTATGAATGCGAACATTTCGACGAAAGTCTCGCCTCGTCATTCGACTCGTCTTATTCGCGAATGTGTAAATGCGGTATTATAAATTGATATTAATTGGTAAAAAGGCCGCAGGTTGCCCACTCCTAGTAAGTATATGGTTGGTTTGCTCTCCAGTTAAGCAAGTCTACGGAAAATTTTAAATGATAAAACATAAATCACAGTCCAAGGCTAATTTGTTTTTCTTTTAAATTACTTTGACAGTTATTACACCAATCATAGTGAGGACCAATGGATTGGCAGAGGCAGTTCTGTAGCTTCGTCACCACCGTCATCCGATTTATCATGCACTGATTTCTTCTAGTGGGGCCGAAAGAAGAACTTGGCGTACACGACTTCCATTGATTCCCATAAGGACCTTGTGACCAGAATTGCAGATCTTGCGGGCAATGTTTATGAAATGCTAGGCATCTTCGAAAACGGATGGCAATCAATGCAAAGACGTTGTCAGGCATGAGAAACAGTTGGTGGTTGAAATTCTGAACATTACTTGAAAAGGTGTTAAGAAAAAACGAATTTCAAGCTTCATTCTTGGGGGTATATGCCAATCTTTGACCCTAGGTTCTATGACAAAAAAATGTTTGTTTTCGTGCCCCTACCTCTCCTTAAAGTTTATACACTGAATTCAAAATCACCCCGTATATTACCAAAAAACAACAACACGCACAAACAACCTCTTAATGTTTTTTTCTATCTTCGGCTTCTGTCGTGTTGTTCATAAGTCTACTTTTAATTATCCCTTCATGCACATAATCTTAATTCAAAAGAGACTTGGGATTATTAAAAGTCATGCTTAACTTTATCTCTGTGGAATATAAGAGATAGTAATTCAAAGTGTAAAGAGCAATAATTTTAGAGGAGTTCTAGTTTCAACCAGTCCACTTGAAATCAATTCCAACTAATCTAAGAGCTCAACAGAAATTGGGCACCAGTATTCACGACAATGTCGTAATACTGCGAAAAAACATGACACACGATATCTTCTAAATTATCCTCAAAAACGTTTTTTAGAGGGTAAATAAATTTGACCATTTTTAATCTAACCCTCTTTCTTTCTAGCACATGGTTGGGCACTCAAAAACCTGAGGCACAATACCTGGGGCACAATCGAAATGGACACAAAATAAAGACAATGAGAGATAGAGAGGGAGGGGAAGTGAACCGTTGGGTAGTGGTTTTCTATCCGGAAGCCTACAAAAATGAGGCAATGATTGCCCAAAAACTATGAATTTGTTTTATCGGTTGATTCAAAAGCAACTCCTAACCCTTTTCCCGCCTACGGCACGGTCCGGTACCCATCTTGTCCCTCTTGGTCATAGTTTTTCTGCAGCCGGTTGCCGGCCAAAGCTACAACCCCCTATGCTTATTTATCGTCGGTCTAGTGTTCGTTCAGGAATTCCACCGACGCCAGGGGGCAAGCTCCTACACCAGGAAATGTTGCTTCATCTACCCGTTGCGTAGTAGAGAGGGTTCTTTAACGTGCAAGTGACATCGTACACCAACACGGGATCTCGGTTTTACTTCTCATCCGAAAGAAGGCGCACTCGCGGCCTCTCTCTCACCCGAAAGAAGCCAACCCACCTCGGCCCAGATCTACTGACGCAGTTGCCGAGCGTGCTAACCACTAGGCCACCGCGGCGGGTGTTTGATGCAATACCCCAATATCCATTTACCTCTGGGACATACTAATGGAGGGCTTCGGCTGCTCAAGCATCTGTGCGATTGTAGGATTGATCCACGCCGTGATCCGTCAGCTCAGCAACTCCATTGATGGGTTGTTTGACGCTCGGTTTAGGACGTAGAAGTCGGTCGACGTCAAAAAACCGCATAACCAACAACACATTCCACTGCAATGTTTTTCTTCTGCTAGTTAGGAAGGTGACAACAATGCAAAGAAGTCATTTGCTCTCTGCACTCACCCCACGTCGGCCTGCCAATTCCGTATTCCTGTCATTTTTCATGTAGAACGAGCGTTTTTCACGCAGAATCCAAATGCTGTTTAACAGTTCCAACAAAACTTAATTTAAGACTTCGTTTATTCAACATGGGCCTGTTGTTAGCTCTTAAGGCTAGTAACCGGCACCCGCGGTGCGAGCTTCTACAGTACATCTGGGAATTTTGACGTGCTTTCTCTCTGCATTCTTCATTCGTACAAACTTCACGGGCACAGAGGTTCACTTTTCATCAAACGGAAGACATTTGGTGGGAAAATATGCGTATCATGAAATCAAGACTACACAATTTATGAATTCGGATAAAAATCGCATTATGAAGTCATGAAGTAATGAAGCAGTATAATAGAATAATGAAAACAATTTGTTAAAAATGGGTTGCATGCTAACTGGACCACAAAAGTAGATATTACCATTTTGAAAGAATATCAAATAAAGGAATGAAGTCAAAAAGAGGGGGCTTGCTGCTGCTACTACCAGATCAAATTTGCAATGAAGTAAAAGGAGTGCGCACCCTGCAATGAAATAGAAAAATTGCTTCATATGTAAATGTCTCTATTCATTAGCATCCCTACTGGAGATTTAACTTTCAGAAAATAAAAACCAGAAAGTCAAAAGTTTAAGGAAAAAATGCCCATTTCTATAAATGGCGATTTCCTTTGAAACTTCTGGTCAAGTTTTACATGTCTCTCGATATACAAAATTTAATATTGATATCTAGCAGCTGACCGGACATGAGCCTGACTCCTGTTGCATTGTAGTTATTGTGCAAAACGTGCAATATTATAATCAAAGTAACTCCTAACCCTCTTCCCGCCTATGACAGGGTCGGGTACCCATCTTGTCCCTCTGAATGGACATAGGGTGATATATTGGTCAGCTTTTTCTGCACTCCAACGCTTATTTATCGTCGGTCTAGTGTTCGTTGGAGAATGCTACCGACGCCAGGGAGCGAGCTCTTACACCTGGAAATTTTGCCTCAGCAACCCGTTGCGTAGTGGAGAGGGTTCTTTTACGTGCAAGTGCCATCGTACACCCACACGGGACCTCAGTTTCACTTCTCATCCGAAAGAAGGCACACTCGCGGCATCTCTCTCGCCCGAAAGAAGCCGACCCACCTCGGTCCAGTATCGAACCTAGAACTACTGACGCAGTTGCCGAACGTGCTAATCACTACGCCACCGCGGCGGGTCTGCTATGCAATATTACAACCAACAAAGCATTAATTTACCAGCCAAAAATTTCTATTTTGGTTGTGTAATGCGGTGTTGGAACAGTGGGGTAGGCCGGCATCTCCCCACAGATAATATTTCCTGCGGGCTCCAGACGTCGGGCTGGGGTGCCCTCAGTCAGAGCATGTTCATTGGACCCTGCTACAGGCGGGATAAGGGGATGATGATGAATATCTAGCAGCTGACCGAATCTTTACAAAAAGGTTTCCGGATTTTTCAGTGGCGAAGTACCCTCAAGTCTTCATTTTTACCTGTTAGATATATCAGATAATGTGATATGCAGTCAGCCTGTAGAGAGACTAAAATGTCATAAATGCGGTAACGGATACAAATTAATGACAACAGCAACACATAGCGTTTTCAAAAAAAGCGAGTCAATAAAGTTTCCTAAGAAACCATTTGTCACAACTGTCCACTTCGAGGCGTTATTTGCTTTTCCCTTTGACAATGTCCAAGATCAAAAGTTAACCTCTTAACCATTTGCTCAACAACTTTTTTTTATAAATTATCATAATGCTTTTTATAGCACTTGAATTGCCAAAAAAAAAGGTTTAAAAATATAAAAATATTTTGACCTAACGATCAAAAGACATTTTAAAATAGCTATTTAAAGTGGAAAATTTGCAGTTTATATATGTCGCAGTGATGACCACTGATATTTGTTTTCAGAAATGTTATTTTGTACTAAAAAAAAAAGGCATCCTAAGAGTTCGGCCAGTTATGGCTGCTTGGCCGACTCCCCAACCCGTTTGGGAGGGGCGAATTGCGTTGGACACACCAGTTCTCGTCTGATCACTGAAGTTAAGCAGCGCAGCCCCAGCTAGTACTGACATTAGGAAACCTGGGTACTGCTAATACCCAGTGTCTGTGCAGTCTCTGCACTAGAACTATGCAGTGGACGGGGCTCTAATGTCCTTGTAGTGGAAGGGCCCTAAAACACCAACAAACAACAACAACCCAACCCGTTGGTATAGTGTAACATAGTGAAAGCAATGGATTCCTGCAATGACAGATTTTGGTTCCTTTTTAGATTCCGCCTTTACTGGATTTTTTTTATTGAATTAAAATCAGTGAAAAGCCCATTTCTCGATGTGTGCTGCCATCCTGAATTTTTTCCGGTCATAGATAGAGGTATCAAAAGCATCCAAAAGATATTTTTCATATCAACAAAGGCCTTTTAGGCATCAGTTTAATGTTAACACAATTTCGACTAGAGTCTGCAAATATTTCGCGTTATCAGATTATTATGAATTCGATCTCTAGAAAATGTTTTCAAACATGAACACAAAAGACTGCTACTTGAATCTTGCATTAGGAAGAGGGTTTTATAAATGTTAAAGTGCTGAATGAGTTAAGCAGCAGTGTTAAAGCAAATGCAGAATGAATAAGAAAAGTCCCACAATGACATTTTGGATCACTTTAAAAGACGAAAAGCAACATTTGACTGCAATCTCACAGAATTTAAAATAAACCCGCCGCGGTGGCCTAGTGGTTAGCACACTCGGCAACTGCGTCAGTAGTTCTAGGTTCGATACTGGACCGAGGTGAGTCGGCTTCTTTCCGGGGAGAGAGAGAGGCCGCGAGTGTGCCTTCTTTCGGATGAGAAGTAAAACCGAGGTCCCGTGTTGGTGGACGATGTCACCTGCACGTAAAAGAACCCTCTCTACTACGCAACGTGTAGATGCAAGATTTCCAGGTGTTGGAACTCGCCCCCTGTCGTCGGTAGCATTCCCCAAAGATCACCAGACCGACGATAAATAAGCGTAGGGGTGCAGTTTTGGCCGGCAACCGGCTGCAGAAAAAACTATGATCAATATATCGCCCTTGTGTCCATTCAGAGGCGCAAAATGGGTACCCGACCCTGCCATAGACAGGAAAAGGGTTAGGAGTTGCTTTCTTGGAGTTACTCACAGAATTTAAAATACTAAACATTAATACAGTACCTCAATATTGATAAAGAAAAAGCTAAACTTTTAATATTTGTTTAAAAAATTGAACCTCAAATTAAAACTCTATAATAATAAGCTTCTGTTGGCTAAAATTTACATATAAGGTCGAGCAGAAAGATAAAAAATAAGTGTAAAATATCGACTAACAGAATTATCACGTCAATCGATGTCAATCGCCGAGTACAAAAAAATTCAATATTGATTAGTTAAAAACAAGTCACCATAGCAACACTTTACTTGAGAAATTCAATAAGAAAGAAAGTGAAACTCAATAAGGGGGAAGGCGAAGGGGAGCAGGAGCAAAACCAAAAGTATTCATTAACAAAGAAATCAATGATAGCAGTTTCGCGTCCCATATATGACAATCATTTTGCTTCATTATATATATAGCTCAAGCATTTGTCTCAATGCAAAACAATTTGAGGGTGGTAGTTGCAGAGATACATTTGGGTGAAGTGGAGTAAAAAGAGTGAAGTGCCAGGGCTTGGTTTCAACCTACTAACCTCAGCCCTCCTCCATCAAGTCTGAAGTGC
The DNA here is from genome assembly GCA_013389805.1 of Trigoniulus corallinus. Lineage (NCBI taxonomy): Eukaryota > Metazoa > Arthropoda > Diplopoda > Spirobolida > Trigoniulidae > Trigoniulus > Trigoniulus corallinus. The sequence goes on along the minus strand of JAAFCE010009126.1, from coordinate 10,120,690 downwards.
ATATAAGTGTTTAGGAGGAGGAGTGATTGAATAACTGCAGCAGTACTATGGTGCACCAAAAACATATTTTTGCATGTAACGACATCCTGAAGGGAGGCAGTGGGTCAGTGTTCTACTCTACGACCTACGAGATACAAATATCAAATAGCACACAACATCTATTACGCAAAAAAAAAAAAAACAACTTCCTCCAAAAACAAATGTTGAGTTTACTACTAAATATTAAGTTCATCGATTAGGAAAGCAGTAGGGGACAAGAGATAGAGAGAGAGAGGCCTAGTGACGGTAGAAGGGAGACACTTATCTTAAGGGAATAAGCAGTGGCGGGGGCACAAAAGTTCAACTACATCTAATCAATAGTGAAAATAATTGGGGAAAATAGATTCGGGTGTGTCACGCAGGTGACAATGAGCTGGTTAAATGGATGCAGGCATGAAACAAGCAGTACTTTGCGAGATGGGCGGGTACCAATAAAAATACAGGGTAAGATCTATAAATAGTTAGTGCAGTTAATTGGGTCAGGGTGTTGGCCAGTGAAGGAGTGACCGGAAATACGTTATGATGTGGGGGTTGTAAGAAGAGCTGCAAAAGAAATAATGCGGCAGTACAGGTAAAATGTTTATGTGATGAGAAAGAGGAGGCAGTGTCGATTGTTGTAGGAGTACAAGTGGACAAAGGGGCAGAAATATAAAAAAGGAAGCCGTCTGCGCACAAAGTTGGTAGGGATCTGGTTTGTTTGGAGGGCTAGGGATCTAGATCCCCATATGGAGAAATAAACGATTATCTGACGATGAATCTCAACGATCTCATTATTTATAAATAGGTGCATAAGTCACGGAAAGAATCTGCCTAAAATGGCCCATGCTCCATATAGTTGGCATACACTACCATAGAGACGTCAGTAAAACAAGATTACTTAGGGCTTAAAATATGCGGACATAATTGATATCAGATCCAATGACAACAAAACCTGTCTAGAGTTAATGACAGTTTAACACAGGGTCATCTCAGATGATGAATTGATCAGCAAACACTGGTAGGTAAATAAAATCCAAAACAAAATATGTCAGCTAATCGTGTGTACCAGTAACACCTTCAGACTTCAATCAGGCCCTAATGTAAGGTGCAATACAGTAAAAAAAAAAAAGTGATGGCCCGCGAATATCGACATCGACTATACAGAGTTCTTCCTGTCTCTCACTGGGAAATTAAATCAAAGCTAACGTCTGCCTCTTTTCAATCTATGAAGTTCAGTTAAGGGCTCATCTTTCTTAAATCTGTCCTGCAGTCTCCTTCTCTATTACTGAAGGATATTGGTCATTTGTTATGCAAATATTGCCCATCTTAGCAGTTGTGTAGCTAGGGTTGGCGTCACCCGGTCCAGTGACACCATGGTGTCATCCCATCTCCCGAAAAAAGCCGCTGCTTCTGCTTTGGTGTCACCCCATTTCTCATGGTGCGAGTGGTGTCATCCGGTGCGGCCCGCACCCCCCCCCCTAGTGACGCCGCTGCATCTTAGTGTTCATCTTATAAACAGTATATTAAATTTCTTTTACAAATCTCAACTGTCTAACTTTATCAGTAAAGCCTCTTTTGTTTCTGGCAGTAAACAAAAACATCACTTACACATCTGTCTCAACCCAGATCTTCTGACCCAGGTTATCCGTCCATGAATGCGTTGCCACTGGACTAAAACTTTCAAGAAAAATATTCAAGTAATTACAATTACGAAATAGATCTTAAAAGTTTGCAGCTCTTCTATAAACTACTAACCCCCAAGACATCTGTAACAGGCCTCAAACTCTATTAATGACAGTTGCTACATACATCCTTATTAAGTCACAGTTAAATTAAATACCGCTTTCCAGAAAAATAAAAATGACTTATTTGGTTCACTTTCATGAAGGTTATTAGTTCTTCAAGGAAAAGACACCAACAACTGACATACAGTATCCCTGAACTAAAATCTCTTTTCACAATGTGAAGTCAACATGAACTCTTGTGAATCGCCATCTTTGGCAAACATCTTAAGGGAAAGTACATCTAAATATCAAAGATAAACACTATACTCTTAAGAATGATGAACGTCGGTAAAATCAAAACAATGGCCGCACTCCTTTTGATCTTCCGCGACATTTTATTATTGTTCATAGTCTCTTAGCTGAATTCAGCCATTCGATTGTTGGTGAGCACTTTGTTCCTGAGCTTAAAGTATGCAATACAAATTCACCTCTGATGGAGGAGAGATCAAAAATGCGACGTCGTCTTCCAGAAATTAAGCAAAAAACCTGTACCATCTAAGAAATCTTAACTGTCTGTCCGTTTATGCACCCTGAACCCATAGGGAGCGGCGAATTGCATTGGACACACCAGTTCTCGTCCGATCACTGAAGTTAAGCAACTCAACCCCAGCTAGTAATGCCATGGGTGGCCGCTTGGGAAAACTGAGTACTGCTAATACCCAAAAATCGTCGCATTAGTGTAGTGTCTGTGCAGTATCTGCGTGAGAACTATGCTGTGGACGGGGCTCTAATGACCTTGTAGTTGAAGGGCCCTAAAACACCAACAAACGGACCCATAAACTGCGTATAATCACGATCCAAAGAAGTATGTACACGTCGTCCTTCACATTCCCATTTCATTTCAACTTGCGTTTGGTCAACTGTAGAAATTGCATTCTTGTTTACTATGGTTTCCTACGATGCAGAAATCTAACAGCTAGTCACAATATCAAGTCCAACACACTATGGACAGTATGAGTATGCTGAACAGTACCAACCATACCTGTAGGCAACTTTAATAAGAGGACAGTATCAACTTAAAATGTTGCCAGAAAGTCTTTTCAGGGTATGGCTTCCTGAATCTCATCAAGGTCTACAGTAGAAAACTACAGTTGTTACTGCTTTTTGTTCCAAGTAGCATACTAATGTTCTGAAAATAGAAATCTATACTTTTCATACATGTGTGCTCTTCAACAGAGTCTACTTTATTAGTTTCCATCAACCTTTAACATTTTCAAGCACAGAAGAACCTTAAACAATGATCGTACGTATTCGGGCACTATGCAGGAGGTAAACCAACAATGTTTGCTATCTGTTCCGAATTGGCACTGAGAACCATCCGATGACGTATCCTTTTTTTAAAAAATTAGCAACGCCCCACATGTCATGCAAGTCGTGATTACGTGCATGTGTACCACAAAAGTGATCATCATCCTTCTCATATACGTATCTCATGGTGAGTTCACTCCAGCAACAGCCTTAAGCTTCCTCAGTAGTAGGTACAAAAAATTGCCCTTCCGCTCTATTCCTTCACCTCTCACTGGCAATTCTGTAATACAAAAACAATATGGCTAGCCTCATCAATGACTTAAAGAATTTGTCCTTTTTAGTTCTTGTTGCCTGCTTGTTAAGCAAGAAAACGGACGCTTCAATGTCCCCACTTCCTCTAATTCATATTGATTCAGAAGGACACCCTGCAGTTTGCATGTCTCCAGGTACAGTATTTGAGTCCTATGCCCTTGTCGTTGGTCATCCTCTTTTGCTTTCCCCCAGCGAAAGTGTTTTGTAATGCAGGGATACGTACGGTGCAATTGCCACAATGAGAAGGGAGCGGCGAATTGCGTTGGACACACCAGTTCTCGTCTGATCTCTGAAGTTAAGCTGCGCAACCCCAGCTAGTACTGACATGGGTGGCCGCTTGGGAAAACTGGGTACTGCTAGTATCCGAAAATCGTCGCATTAGTGTAGTGTCTGTGCAGTTTCTGCATCAGAACTACACAGTGGACGGGGCTCTAATGACCGTGTAGTTGAAGGGCCCTAAAACACCAACAAACAACAACACAATGAGAAAGTTGCACTTCTCTAAATTTGTTTTCTAATTGGAATGGGTTAAATATAATGAAATCAGAGAGTGTAAGTCACAATGCATATTTCTATTCTAAGGAGGAAGGATAGATAATATTTTCTACTTGATGAAGTATATAGATAAATAGTAACAAGGTTCCATGATGTGAAAATGCTGACGAACTGCTCAAATAAAGTCAATAAATATATTTTTGGTTGAGTTAAACACTGCCAACTCTGAATTAATTCGTGTCAAGTCGTTTACAAAATCTGACACGAAAAAACTATCAATAGACTTAATTTAATTAATTTGTCTAATTAACTATGTATGGGCATTAAAAGCAGTATAAATAGGGAATAGCTGGACGTTAAAGAACGCCACTTTGTCAAGGTGAATGGTTGTCACAAAGTATCAGCCCAATGACATTAGCTTAATGCTTATCAAGGATAAAAGCATCTCAAAATATTAACTAATTCATGAGCCCAATTAAGGATCATTGTAAATTCAGCTACAACTACTCGAAAAAGGGACTCAAAACTGTTACTAAAAATAACTTTCGGCGCATAAATCAGAACTAATGTGAAAAACAGAAGTTTAGTGACAGTCAATTTTAGCAGGAAATATCAGGGAATATGTGAGCAAGGGCAGACTTGACATGAGAGCAATCAGGTGATCGCCAGTTGGAACGGTATTTAGCATGCTGAATTTTATAAAAGAGAAAGGCCAGTGTTATCACGAGCCTGCTCAGACCAGTCCGACAGTGGGATAACTGAGTGTGAGGTGAAAGACTTCGAATCATTTACTTATTTCTAGAAACGGAGGTTAAGCAACCTTAACTTCCATCTGAAAAGTGGGTACTAAAGTGTACCGAGGAAAAATTTTATTCATTATCTTCAGCATTTCACCATTATCAATTCCTAATTAGAATGCTTGGGGTCACCGATGACCGCATGTTACGATTCTAGGGTTAAGACATGATCAGAGTACAATGACACATTACGAGACATAAACTACTATCAGACTGGTCGAAATCATCATCCCATCCATAGCATTTTGCCACCCAAGGAATTACTCTGAGCTAACGATATTTCCCTTGCTCGGTAATAAATACCAAATTCAATCCACTCCCAACATTCTTCTTAGTTCTCGACCCTCAACCCTGGATATCCCACATCAGCTTTTTAAGACGGACGTCGTTATTCTCCGAATGTCGGTCATATCACGGAATGATTAACTCCTTCGTCTACTACGGAATATTTATGACCTCCTAGACCCTGTCGATCCCCAGAGAGTGATTGGAGATCCCCTGCAAATAATACTATCTATTCAGACTACTAATACTCCGAATGGACATTAACAGCCTTCATCCCTTTCTTGTCAATCTAGGTTCATGACTTAGCTTTCAAGTTTTGTGTAGTAGTCATCATCAACATCACACCCTTCTCCAGCCCGTGCCTGGGTTAGGTCTGCGGGTTCCAGTCCTCCACCCCCGCTTATCACCAACCAGGCCCCCATCCACCCCGCACATAACTATGTCCTTTCGTCCCACCTGTCCCACGTACACTTTTATCTTCCCCTCCCCCTGGTGCTCCCTACCATCTGCAGTCCTACGATGGACCTAATCAGCTCCTCCTCTCCTCCCCCCTTCTCATCACATGCCCATACCACCTCAACCTATTCTTCATCTTTTCCGCGATGTCTCCCACCCCCAGACTACCTCTAACATGATCATTTAGGATTTTATCAGCTCGCGACACCCCGCTCATGAAGCGCAGCATTCGCATCTCAGCCACTTGCATTCTCCTTTCATGGTCCTTCCTCACCGCCCAACACTCTGAGCCATATAGCATAGTGGCTTTGTTCTGTAGACTTTGCCTTGTAGTTTTGCTGGAACTCGACGATCGCACAGGACTCCACTTGCCTGTCTCCACTTTAGCCATCCTGCGGGGGAGAAAGGAAAGTGGAGTCCTGTGTAGTAGAAGAATAATAAAGTCTCCTGGAAACGGTCACTTTGATATATGGGATAAGGTCCGTTTTTCTTGTTAACATCTGAAATTTCCTATTAAAAAGAAGGACTTGTCACCAAGAAGTAAACTGGGTATGTGGATAAGAACATTTTGTGACGCTGCTGTTGCAGAGCTGGCAGTCAGATGCAATAAGCATGCTTTTGGAGGCCTCAGCAGTGTCACCTATGGTTACTGCAAAAGGCTAAATCAGATTTATTTTTAAGAAAACGACTGCTTGATCAGTAAATTTTTATTTAATGCTAAAAATGATTTGATAGCATTACTTATTAATTAGAACAAGGGGGGAGGCCACCACGCAGAGCAACTAGTCAAGATCTGAAGATTTCTGAAAGAACTTTGTCTAAAAATGATGATTGTAAACAAAGGCTAATTAATATTCTCTTAATACATATCAGAGGAGCGAAAATATTTTTAATATTTGCTATGAGGTTTTAGTAAGTGCAGTATGTTCTTTCTCCAATATTGTCTGTTTACAACTTGGTACTTTGGTCTTGAATCAGTTGAAAAATTTGACAAGGCTTGCGTATCCCAATTTCTTGAAAATGTTTAGTGTTTAGCTGTGGGGTAGGCCAGCATCCCCCAACCGACAACCCGTCCAATATTCCTGCGGGTGCCAGACGAAACCCAGTCAAAACAGTCTCATACGCGGGAGTGGAGGGCTAGAATCCGCACACCCGACTCTGTAACAGGCGAGATAAGGGGATGATGATGATGCCTTTAGGTTTTAGCCTCATTCTCAGTAAGTAAAATGTTAAAAATCACAATAATACTGCAACTCTGGGCTAAGAACCAACCGCTAGATTTTTTTTCATACAAATATATGTTTTTCTTGCGTTGACCATTAAAAGATGGATTGGGACATCTAGTTCGGTTAGCTCAACTCCTCAATATCGATTTTAGATGACTCACTCAACTTTTCTCTTTCTCCCTCTCCCCTTCCTCTTCCCGCAAAAAGCACATTTTTTCTGATATAGAAATCTCGCTTTCATATATACATCGTACCTTGTGAATATTTATGAGAGGAACTTGCAAGTGCAAGGGAAATATTTGCCACATGTATATTTTTAAGAAAACAAGTTAACGTGGAGTTACGTAGCAAGGATTTACGCGTAATTCACTTATCAAGCATGTTCCAGGTCTCAATAAACATAAAATTTTCTTGTTGGGATTTTAGCAAGACAACTTCCATCCACCCGACCCTAACTGTATTCCTTGCTGACGCTCTTTATCAGCATTTTAGCATCAGGCAATTTTATTTTCATCATTATTTGCTACTTTTAATATCTGTAAGTCACACTTGTCTTTTTTTTACGCCTAACATCCACAACTATTATTATTCTAAAGTATATACTCTATTTCAAAATAGTGACACAGTATCTGCCTAATGTGTAAATGAATTGAATTTAATTCCCAGTAGCTGCAAATATGGTGCTATCATCGCTGTTATTCCACTTTTTCCCTTCCTCATTGACACTTTTGAGTGACATAAGAGTGTTATGACCAACGCAAAAAAGCGCCTAATAATAATATAGTAAGATATTTCTGTTTACGACTAGCAAAACAAAATGGAAATAGAATAAACTAATGAATCATTAAAATTCATTAAGTTGATTAAGAATGAAATGGTTAATTGTTTTTTTTTCCTGTAATACTGCATGTAGAACATTATTAAACAACGCAACAGAATTTACTGAGGTAGAATAAAACCAACATGTGAAAAATATTAAATCTATAAGAATGACCACCACGACTAATTAATTAATCAAAATTGCCAAAAGCCTACTGTGTATTAATCATATGATGTGTTTTCATTCTAATTCTTAAATCTTACTTGGCATTTCCCCCCGCAAATTGATTAAGTTTGAAAAAACGCTGAGTAGAAATTTGGGAGATAAGATGAGAGAAGTGACATGGCACGTTTTCGTTAAATATGTTACATCTCTCAATGAAAAGTCTTTTGATTCACAAGCCACACATATGCTACAAATGGATAAAGATTATTGTAGAAAGTTGATTCACATCCTATAATGAAGGTTAGTACGATAAAATGATGATTGATTTAAACTTCTGTTTGAAGTTTTTAGCAGCTATCACAAATTGTTACCGCACCTCAAAAGAAAATACAATTTAATATAAACCGTTGAATTATTGATTATTTGTCCTAGCCTGAAAAAAACATTATTATATGTATAAGTATAATATATATTCAGAACAAAACAAGCCGACAAAATCAGTCTCAAAACGATATTCCGGTCCATTAATAGGACTGATGGTGGGCAGCAACCTCGAAGTAAATTGGGGGATAATGTCCTTTTGTTCTATAACTTTCTTGAGATGGTACATTTCAAAAGAGAAGAAAAAACAGGAATGATACGTGGGTCTCTAAATTATTTAGAAATCATCATTAATACGTAAAATGTAATTCCTCAACACATCACGCGACATGTAGGTGAAATGCAGTCTATGAAAAGAGGTAGCGGTTGCCCGTGGGTTGAAATCAAGGGTTCAAGAAATCATTATTCCAACTCATAAAGTACTGTACATAATTATGCAATTAAGAACAAAGAGACAAACTGAAACGGTTGCTTACAATCTTTGTTTTTGTCAGCCAAGACATCTTCCCAAAAAACAGCAACGATAAAGCCGTAACACCAAACTATGTATGTCCACCTCCTCCAGAATCTTGCCATGTCTGAGTTGAATCTTCCAGGGTAAGATGATTTGGAGGAACACCAATCTTACATCCAAACCAAAATACTACTCATATACGCTTAACAAACGAGATGGTGAAATCACAAGGAGATCTATCTACCTCAAAGTCTTGATAGCTCTCAATTTCTCTACGGTTTTTACGATGAGCACACAAGGTTCGGGCGTTGGTTCCTTGTATGAAATCAAGTAACGCACAAACAACAAACGTCAAATGAAATCACAAACCTTTGAGACGACGACGACGAGGAGAAATACATACATATATAAGCCTGATATTACAAATATCAATTTTCAACAGCCGCTAGTTGTGCTGTTGTTATTCGAGAATAATAATTGTTTCCGTCCTTGAGGAAAAATAAGAGAATCCAACGCTGAAAATGGGCATCAAGCTTCTACCAGTCTCAAATGTATAGCAATCAATTTCCGACTACTATGAAACAAAGAAGAACATGTTTCCAGTTAGTAAACGCATTTAAAATGAAAAGGTCATTTGTAGCGATGCACTAATGGGAACCTTTCTGTCTATGTGCGTCTGTGAGAACACAAAATGTGAATTTGCTAACCACGGCCACTGTCTGAAGTTGCTGACTAATTTCAACACTGCTGTACATACGTACGTACGTCTTCGTTGCCTCTCCACTCAGGCTGTACTCTTTCTCTGGGTCTTTTAAACCGACACACAGTATAAATACAGGAATTGAATATGGCTTGTTTTCCAAGAGAGTGTAGATTTGTGTAAAATCGATCGATAAAGCTCCCTTCCATCTCTTGCCTCCCGAATTCTAGATCCTTCCTCTTGCAGCAGTCATCGTTCGCAGCGCACCTAGCAGTCAATCAGAGCAACTAGCATCTTACAAATGGAGCTTGTCTAGAAAAATATCCATCTACAGAATTCTGCAGCTTTCATATTTACTCGGGTTCCCAGGCCGAACCGGCGAATAGACAGGGCTGCATACCTATCATTACCAACGGCCCTGCCAAGAGCCAGACAAAACTACTATCAGCCTTGGTCAGTAAGAATGGATCCAGGTATTTAAAAGCCCGGAAGCTGAACTCTTCTGAAGAGCTTCCGTAGTATCATAACTGAATTATTAATAAGAACGCATTCTTAAATATTGCACATCCATCAAGGGTATTTGGGAACCGTTTCAGCGTAGAGCCTTAAAATTTGAGACTCTAGCCATCTCATCCTCAAGATGGTTTATTTATCGTTGGCCTCTCAGGCCTTAGGCCAATTTCTAAAATTCTACGAAAGGCGAGGGCGGACGAGTTGTACAACTGAGAAGTTTTTTGCCTCTTCCCCTCATCGCATTACGTGTCCATACCACCTAAATCTACTCTCCCTCATTATTTTCGCGATGTCCCCCACCCTTAGGTTACCTCTAATATACTCATTCCTAATTCTATGAGCTCTTGACACCCATCTCATGTACCACACAATTCGCATCTTGGCTACTTGCATTCTATTGACGTGGCTCTTCCTCACTGTCCAATACTGTGATCCATGGCCTAATCACTGCCCTGTAAAACTTCCCTTTGAGCGTTATTTGGACCCTCCTATCACACAGGACTACGCTTGCCTGTCTCCAGTGGCGTCACTAGGGGGCTGCGGGGCGCACCTGGGGACACCAAAGCAGAGAAGCGGCTTTTTTCGGGAGAGGAGGGTGACACCATGGTGTCACCGCACCGGGTGACGCCACTGCCTATCTCCACCTCAACCATCCGCCATGGATTCTATGGGTAACATCAGAATCTATCTCCACGTTGCTTTGGAACACTGACCCTAAGTACATTACCTCCAGAGAGTACGTCAACATTATTTTACTGTGCACCCCCACTGAAAGCTAAATGCTCCGTCTTCTTCACGTTTATCTTTAGTCCTTCCTCTTCTATTGTTGCTGTCATATCGTATAGGGATTTCTTTGCTTCATCAATGGAGTCACTAAGTTCCCCTACATTGTCTGCAAATACCATGCACTGAGGCACGCATTCTCCTACTCCCGGCAATAGTTTGTTCATAACAAGATTGAAGAGGTACGGGCTTAGGACTGAACCATGGCCTGCTCCAAACCTCACTGGGAAGCCTCCAGTATTTCCCCAAGGAATCCTTACCCTGGCTATTAAACCATCATACATATCCTGCACTATCTTAATAAACCCTTCCTCTACCCCGTTTTGTGTAATACCTCCCAAACTACCTGCCGCGGAGCACTGTCATAAGCCTTCTCCACCTCAATGAAGATTGAATGGAGATCTTTCTTTGCTCCCCTATGCTTTTCTATCATTAGCCTGAGAATGAAAATTGATTCCATCGTGGATCTACTTGATATGAACCCAAATCGATTTTCCCTGACACTAGTTCTATCCCAAAGGTGACATTCCCTTACTCTCTCCCATAGCTTCATAGAATGGCTGATAAGCTTGATACCTCTATAGTCTTGGACAGTCTTGGACATCACCTTTGTCCTTGAAGAGCGTTACTATCCAGTACTCACGTCATGCAGAACGCATACTATCTCCGTTAGCTATTGTATTGAAAAGTTTCCCTAGCCACCACATTCCTGTGATTCCTAGGGTATGATACACTTCAATGGGAACCTTTCATCTTCTTAAGAGCTCCTCCGTTACCCTGTCCACCACTCCAGAAGAAGTGGGATGGGAGTCAATATCGTCCTACAGTATTCAAGAGGCTGTGGAAATACTCTTCCCACCTCTTCTTCACCTCAGCAGGGAGAAACAGAACCCTACTATCTTTAGCCTTGGCCAGTTTAAAATCTCTCTCCGCTTCCTTTGCCTCCAACTTATCATAGAAGGCCTCGTACTTCCGGTGTTTGGCCAAGACAACAATCTTCCTAGCTGTGGTCTTGACCTGCCTATAGTGTATTTTAGACTCCTGGTCTCCTGTCTCAATCAACCTGTGGAATGCAGCCTTGTTTTATTTGATGGCTGCCTCTAACTTGTCATTCCACCACCATGTCTGCCTTCCTACACTAGCCTGGCCTAAAATGGCTTTCCTAGGATTTCTGACATAAATAACCTATGGCCACACTGTTTTTGAAATTTTTCACTTGGGATTGTTGAGCTATCACGAACCTCTGAGTTCACTGCCCGCGGTCCCCGCCTACCACGGAGCCCAACAAAAGAACCCCTATTGAGGTCGCCAGGGTTGCTCAGACAGATAACCGTCAGAGAGCCATGACCCTCAAGTACCAGGAAGTAACCGGAAGTAATACGAAAGTAACCCTAAGGGATGAAAACGCCCCTTCCAGCTGATTGATCAGACAGGGTATCCGTCTGACCGCCCGTTTTCCACTGGAGACGATGGCCAATGTGGCGTGTTGGAGACTTAGGGACGCAATACCACCCCTCGACATGTCGGAGCCATCCCGGCAGTGCCGAGCGACCCAGAGACGTCGTAGGGGATGTGCCCCCTCAACTACCAGGATCCACTTTCCCCAGACTCCACGCACGGCAAACACTTTCGAGGCTATGTCGACCAGGACCAAGAATGATATTCCAGGTTGGCCTGCCCTAGGTCTGCCCCGTTTAGTCGCCTTTTACGACATGGACTGGAGGAAGGTGCCGTGTGCCTATTCTACCTCGGGCCAGGGGCGGATCCAGGGGGGGGGCAATGCAGCAATGGGGCTTCAATGGGGCACATACTTCAACTGATGCATGATTCAACTTTGCAACTAATGAGGCATTGTTGCATTTCTATACTGCCAGTCCAACAGTTGCAGTCCAATCTGCAGTTGGCTAAACCGTTTTTTTTAAGTGCTCCCCTTTGATCCGCCCCTGCCCTGTGCACACACGGGAAGAAGAGCCTCTCAATTATTTATTAATATTCCTGAAAACTAAATTTATATAGATATGCTACTTTATGTTCAATATATTAAATATATGCACTTATGAACAGATGCCTAGACGAGTAGAATTTCATGCTACCAAGAAAATCGCTAGAGCACGGCTTTAGGCTAAACGATATATCGATTAAGTGATATGCTAATATATCTGTCACTAACACTGATATAGCTACAGCGTACTTGACTCATGCGTCTGTGGCTGCATGTTCGACCCTGAATGACGTAGGTAGCTTCTTTCGGGTGACAGAGATGCCCCCCAAATGCTACTTCCGTAGGATAGGGAGTAAAGCCGTGCAGTGTAGCTGTCTAGGAACCCTTTCTAGATTGAATTAAATATATGAATAGCAGTGGCGTAACTTCAGTTGTGGCGCCCGGGGCAAGAGGCATTCGAAGCACACCCCCCCTTCCCCTGTTGCTTGTCCTGAGCAGACATGGTACACGCATGTAGGCACTTTTTTTATTTGCTGTAGAGTTGTTGCACAGACGTTGTGTCCTGGCGGCTGATTTCCAACAAGGCGGACAAGGCGCCCGCAACATGGTTGTTTGCCCGGCGCCCGGGGCACTTTGACCCCATTGTCCCTACGCCACTGATGAAGATGACAGAGTACTGTATTTAGCTTTCAATTGGGAAGGACTGGAAAATAATGCTGACATACTCTTTAGGGGCGAGCTGGTGGAAAAGGTGCAAGAGGTAAAGTACTTAGGATCTATGTTCTAAAGCAATGGGGAGATAGACTTGGATGTCACCCATAGAATCAATGGGAGATAGTTGAAGTGGAGACAGGCAAGTGGAGTCCTGTGTAATAGGAGGGTCCCAATCAAGTTGAAAAGGATGTTTTACAGGCAGTCTTTAGCCAGCTATGCTCTATGTATCAGTGTTGGGCAGGGAGGAAGAGCCATGCCAATAGAATGCTAGTAGCCGTAATTGTTTTGGCTTTTTTTCAAAATTATGTCAGTACCAATCCAATAGATCGCTCTTTCGCTTCCACCGGGACAAATGGGTGCCCGATGGGCCTGCCATAGACTTGAAGAGGAGTGAAATGATGAGGAATCGATATATGAAATGGTTTCGCATCTACTCGTATATCTCCATTTGGTTGATCGGCCCTTTATTCTTTGCCGATCGACATATCTTTTACCGCTCAGAAGGAGTATCAGGGCCTGCTCTAAGGGAGGGGAAACCAGGACATTTGTCCAGGGCGCCATTTTGGTTGTTTAAGAAAGAGTACGCGAACAGAGCGCTGCTTTAAGGGGCGGCAATCTGTCATCTTGTCCGAGGCGGCAATTTGTCTTTTTGTCCGGGGCGGCATAAGTGCTAGAGCAGGCGCTGGGAGCGTACGGCTTTACTTCCCATGTGGATTAAACGTAAACTTAGTTTCCATTTGCTCATATAGCCTACAGTAGGTGCCCATTTGTCGCTTTAGGGTAAAATTTGCTTTACGGGACAAAGAATTCAATGGCTCCTATGGGGGGGGGGGGATTAAGACAATTCTGTCCTGAAAGATGAGGGAAAGGGTTAAACAGACCTTACTGTCATCATGCTTGTTGGTGTTTTAGGGCCCTTCAACTACAAGGTCATTAGAGCCCCGTCCACAGCATAGTTCTTATGCAGAGACTGCACAGGCACTACACTAATGCGACGATTCTTGGGTATTAGCAGTACCCAGTTTTCCCAAGCGGCCACCCATGTCAGTACTAGCTGGGGTTGCGCTGCTTAACTTCAGTGATCAGACGAGAACTGGTGTATCCAACGCAAGTCGCCGCTCCCCTCATACCCTTATCCCGCCTGTGGCAGGGTCGACTCTTCGGGTTCACTGAACATGCTCTGACTGGGGGCACCCCAGTCAGGCGTCTGGAACCCGCAGGAATATTGGCTTTGTTGTCTGTGGGGAGATGCCGGCCTACCCTACGAATTGAGTGTCCCAATACCGCATTATAAAACCAAGATAGAGATTTGGCAGGTAAATTAATACTTTTGTTGATTAGAATATTGCATGGTGTCTGACCTATTGCACAATAACAATAAGCAACAGGGATATTCCAGACCGCATAATTGTGGCCTAATACTATTGTTGGAACAGAATCATTGTTTTTAACGCCCTTCCTGTTTAATGGCAAACTTGGTACCCAGTCGTCACGTTAGAGCCAGAAAATTTTTGATTTGGCATTTCACCATAGCCGGCTGCCACAGCCCTAATAAATTTACGTCAGCCTACCTTCTTTCTGGAGATGATGTCCTTTATTTAGGGAATTACATGAAGGTGACATCGTACACTCCGCATTGGGCTTGACTGATGCGTACTTAGAGCTTCCATTCTTCCCTCTTGCTCCGGAGAATTTTGAGAATTTGAGCATCGACCTGCAGCCATGAGCACATGGGTGAAATACGAAACCACTGAGCCATCGAGAGAAGAGATCATTTCTAATATTTATGATTCCTTAAAAATCTTCATTTCTTTGATATTGCACCTCATTTCTAGAGTTGAGCCTAGAACATTAGAAAATTGGATGCTAGCAATTCAACCAGATTCTTACATATATATTGCTTTCTGCACTTGAAAGATGACATTAAAAACCATTCTAACTTTAGAGTTAGAAAGTAAAGTGGTACTGCAAGAGCAGTTGAGAATAGATGTTCTTGGACTTTACCCAACATAATCAAAAAGAGAAGAATAATCTTAGTGGTGAATGTAATGCATTGACAGCATAAAGGCACTAGAAACCAAATTGATGGACCTTAGTTGAGTGCTTCGATGGGCAAGGAATTACACACCATGTTTCCTAAACCGTTTGTCGAAGTATTGACGTCATGCTGTCGACTTAAATGAAACATCAATATTTTGTTTACAATCATATCAACTCTTGCCAGCCTATAAAGGAGAATTTCATATCGTGCTATTTATTAGTTTAACTGATTAAAAGTAAGTAGTAAATATTGTTTCATATAACAAACTTCATACCTTACGTTGCTTGACATTTTCAGCAGCAAGGAGGATGCAAAATGAAAATCACATAAAGACATTTATTATTTGGTAGGTGCAACCTCTCAGTGCTAGACCCGGATGTGACCCACAGAATCAATGAGTGATGGTTGAAGTGGAGACAGGCAAGCGGAGTCCTGTGTGATCTGGGGGTCCCAATCAAGTTGAAAGGGAAGTTTCACAGGGCAGTGGCTAGGCCAGCTATATTATAGGGATCACAGTGTGTGGCTGTGAGGAAGAGCAACGTCAATTGAATGCAAGTAGCCCAGATGCGAATGCTGCGGTACATGAGTGGGGTGTCGACAGCTGATAAAATTAGGAATGAGTATATCAAAGGTAGCTTGGGGGTAGGGGACATCGCAGAAAAAAATGAGGAAGAGTAGATTGAGATGGCATGGATATGTAATGAGAAGAGGGGAGTAAAAGCTTGTTAGGTCCATTACAGGAATGCAGGTGGTTGGAAGTACCTTGGCACGGGGAGACCAAAGCAGACGTGGAAACAGGCTGTCCATAAGGATATGGTGTTGTATGGGGTGGACCGAGACCTGGTGGGAGATAGACGGGAGTGGAGGGCCAGAACCCGCAGATCCAACCCTGCACAGGCGGGATAAGGGTATGATGATGAATTCCTCAGTGTATCTCTGTATGGATTCTGATGCAGAATGTTACAGGCCCACTAACCCCTGCCTGTGTCGTAGGAGACGAATAAAAAGTATTATGTCATTTGGGCTGTTGATACGTTGCCAAATAACACCAAAGTTTTGAGGAATTAGAACATGGGTTCCCAACCTTTTTTTTCCTGCCCAATAGATCGCCCTTTTGTCCATTTAGAGGGGGAACCCGACCCTACCATAGACGGAAAAAGGGTTAGTAGTTGCTTTTGCAAGGAGGGGACGGGCTTCAACACCTGAAAATTTCGCTGATCTCTGCATCCTTCCTGTAGAAGGAATTCTTTTACGTACAAGTGATATCGTACCCCGTTATGGTGATGGTCAGCAATACAAAGGAATCTGAAACGGCACCGGGGTTTTTTTTTCAATGCGTTTCTTTTGCTTCCACTTGTGCTGCGCTGCTGACTGCAGATTGACCAAACAGCTCTCTGAACAACGTCTTCCAAAAATTATTTCATAATTCAAATGAATCCGTCCGCGACATCATGGACATGTTGATCCAAAGCACTGCTAAAAAAAGTTAAACCTTTAATACTTTCGTTAATTTTAAAACTAGATATTTCATAGTGTAGATACAAATAATTGAATAAAAATTGTGACAAACCTCATTTTAATTCCGAGCGAGAGCGATTAAATGTGCCACCAAACACTGGCAGATCCCATTTTGGACGTTTTTTTTGAATACGAATCAATTGATAAAGCAAGAAAAGCTTTAAAAATGATCAGAAGTCATTCTAGTTTATGGTTCCACGCTTTGATGCTCTTCCTAAACAGACTAGTAATTATAAAACTTTCGGTTCATCGATTACTGTAATAATGAAATGCATAGTTTCTTTTAGCTTATCCTTGTGAAAAGTATCGGAAATAATTTGATCTACTCAATATTCATCGATTACTTACAGATACTACTCTGCGGTTTGAAGTGCTGCAAGTAACTAAAGGATTAAAAATGTTGTTTTTAGCGTCGACTGCATGAACATCTTCCCTCAAATACAATATTTACTCATCTAAGGTCGCAATGTTGTAATAAAAGTCAATCACTCAACTATGATGGCTATCATAAACTTCTGAAGCTATAAAAAAATCTAATTTCTCATCTATGGGGATATTAACGTTATTTGATACATGGGGTGACGACAAAAATGCTGCGACTCGATGGTGGTAATGGAAATTATGTAAAGTTTCAAGATTCAGCTTCAATCATTGAAAAATAAGTAGTGTATTCAATTATCGTATGTCATTTACGATAGCTAGAATTTCCAGTCCTCACCTAGTGATGTCCAGAGGTCTTGCATTCATTTTACCAGAGTAGGCTAGGCTACTAAATTATTTTATGATGGCATTTGATGTCTTATATTCATAATAATGATAATTTAACGTCCAAATCAAC
Organism: Trigoniulus corallinus; assembly: GCA_013389805.1. Taxonomy (NCBI): domain Eukaryota; kingdom Metazoa; phylum Arthropoda; class Diplopoda; order Spirobolida; family Trigoniulidae; genus Trigoniulus; species Trigoniulus corallinus. The sequence continues at coordinate 10,103,200 of JAAFCE010009126.1, read as the reverse complement.
TGAATTCTTCGTTTGTATCTCGGTTTTCGGCCATTTGGATGTCATTCAACGCCATTTGCATCGTGTAATGGCGCACGGTTTCGATTCATGCGCCTGCGCATGTGTAACTTGTGACTAACGCTATGGTAAGCCATCTGTTAATCGATCGAATAAAAAGAACGTTTTTCTACAATACCGTTTCCTGTCGAGAAATCGTAATCACGTTCTAGGAATATAATTAAAATCAAAAAATTGAATTGAAATCTTATTTCACAGGAAATGAGCATCTAAAGTCGGAAAATCACCGACTGCATAAATTAAGAACAGCCATAAAACGTTTATAGACTCAATAATTTATTTGGTGAGCATTTCATGAATGACCAAACCAGAATGTTGTCTACATCTGGGTTTGGTTTATTTGACCATTTAACGTCAGCCTTTGTACCTCTGAAGGTAATTTACCGACGCAGGGAACAAGCATCTACACTTAGGAATTTTTGTGAGCGGCGAATTGCGTTGGGCACACCAGTTCTCGTCTGATCAGTGAAGTTAAGCAGCGCAACCCCAGCTAGTACTGACATGGGTGGCCGCTTGGGAAAACTGGGTACTGCTAATACCCAAAAAATCGTCGCATTAGTGTAGTGTCCCTGCAGTATCTGCATAAGAACTATTCTGTGGACCGGGCTCTAATGACCTTTGTAGTTGAAGGGCCCTAAAACACCAACTATCTATCTACTACCAAAACCAACCACCTATCTATACTGACACATTACTTACATCATCATCATCTTACCCTCCTCCCGCCTGCGGCGGGGTCGGGTCTGCGGGTTCTTATCCTCCACTCTCGCCTATCCCTCACGAAGTCCCTCTCCACCCCGCACGTCTCCATGTCCCTCTGCACCACCTGCTCCCACGTCCGTTTTGGTCTTCCCCTACCCCTGGTGCCCCCAATCACATGCAGACCCATAATGGACCTAATAAGCTCCTCCTCCTCTCTCTTCATCACATGCCCATACATGCGCGGATTCAGGATTTTCGTCAGGGGGGTTGAGTTAATACGGGGGGGGGGAGTGAGCTAATACCTGTGCAAGCTCACATATATTATGCGAATATAAGTTTATATGTGCACAGGGGAGTTGCAACCCCCCAAACCCCACCCTGAATCCGCGCGTGTGCCCATACCACCTCAACCGCTTCTCCCTCATCTTTTCTGCAATGTCTCCCGCCCCCAGGCGACCTCTAACGTAATGATTTCGGACTCTGTCGGCAGCTTACACATTACTTAACCCATTTCAACGTACTGACTGATCTTTGGATGACTTGAAGACTTCGTGCAACAGCATACGGGACCTTGACTTTACATTCCATCCGACGGAAGGTGCACTTATGCGTGCCTCTTGTCTGGAAGCAGTCACCAGCAGTGCCGGATTTACCACTAGGCTAAGTAGGCTAAAGCCTAGGGCCTCAATATTTAGTGGGTTTCAAAACTTAAGAAAAGGGCCTCAAACTTGAAATAGCTTAGAGCCTCTCAATATCTAAATCCGGCACTGGTCACCGGACTTGCCCAGTATCAAACCTTCACGCCATCACTGAACAGCCAGGAGTGATCCGTATAGGGAATAATCAGGATGAAATGGGTTTAAGCTGTCACTTAAGTGCAATCACATACAGTAAATGGAAAAACGTGTACTCAGAACCGGCCAAGCAGGCCTGGGCCTAAAGCCCCAAACATATATGGTGTTACTTTAGTTTCATTCACACTACTGTATACTGCAGAGACTCATTGTTGGGCCATCATTGGTTTAGGATCATATCTATCCTTTTGTTTTAGGGTCCATCAAAATCTTAATCCGCCACTACTTACACTCTATCAAGTTGGCTACTGATGGTTGCCGGTCAGATGCACAAGAACTCAAGAGCGTCGGTTGTTCTACCTTCCCTGTGCTCGAATTTATTGAATTTCAGAGATGCATTGACTCTTCCCCCCCCCCCCCGCGTCCCACAAAATCTTCAACCGGCCCTGCTTAAGCGCTGAAAATTGTTAAAGTCAAAACATGTAGAACGGGCTCTTAACGTTGTTTCCAGAGTCGCACTGTATGTATTAGAAATTACCCAGCATTCTCTCCCAAATAAAGCAACGAGCAAGAGACGAATATTGGGTCATTGCTATGAAGTCCCACAAAATGCGTGCTTTTCCAATTTTATTATATTGTTATGTATTACGTAATTCTTTAGGGACAGCCCACAAGGGAAAGTTCAGCACCTTAGTGGAGCGTCCCAACAGCGCTTAGGTAGGGTGTTCAGTACACCCTGGGAGCGGCGAATTGCGTTGGACACACCAGTCCTCGTCTGATCACTGAAGTTAAGCAGGGCAACCCCAGCTAGTACTGGCATGGGTGGCTGCTTGGGAAAACTGGGTACTTCTAATACCCAAAATGCGTCGCATTAGTGTAGTGTCTGTGCAGTCTCTGCATAAGAACTATGCTGTGGACGGGGCTCTAATGACCTTGTAGATGAAGGGCCCTAAAACACCAACAAACAAGCAGTACACCCTATATCAGTCTTTCCTAGAAAATAATCTCTTGAAGAACAGATATGACGGTTAAAACCAGGGTATTCTTATGCCAAGCTGGTATTATAACATATCTGAAGATCATCATTATATCCTTCTCTTGCCTGCAGAACCTGCCCACCAAGTTCCCGTCCGCGCCACAAAACTCTAACTTCCTTTCACGTGTACTCAGATCATCCTCTGCCCTGGGTGCGTCCAAAAACCTGCATACCTGTAATGGGCCTAACCAGTTCTTCCTCCTCTTGCCTATAGCACCTCAACTCATTCTCTCTCATCCTCTCAGCGACGTACTCTGCTCGCAACACTCCATCCATGTCCGGCAGCTACTCTCATCCTATTTTCACACTGCTTTTTCGCACTGCTCAACACTGATCCATATGGAATAGTCGGCCTAATCACCGCCCTGTAAAACTTCCCTTTCAACTTTATTGGGACCCTCCAATCACGCAGGACTCCACTTGCCTGTCTCCATTTCATAACCTCCTGGCCTTCCCAACTGAAACACGTTAAAAAATTATTAAATCATACCTGAAATACTGGATAAAATAATGCTTGATCGGCGGCCGGTAATCCATTCTGTTTGTTAGCTGGTCTGGATGCTATCAAATGCATTGAAAACATTTATAAGTTCATAGCATTCTGTCCCGCTTCAGTACCGAAAATAGTGGATCTTATCCTTACTTGAAAAGTTTGGGACCTATTGCTTCAGACCCTTCTCTAATTCTTCCTTGGAGTCACTAAGTTTTTCAACGTCGTCGTCATGGCGAATATCACGCATTGGGGTGCCCATTCCCCTATTGCAGTCAGCAGCTCGTTCATGACCGGAATGAACTCCTTCCTTCACTCGTAAATCTCTAGTATTTCCCAAGGTATAGACTTATTTGAAGAATTAATTATTATTTGGAGCAATACCAGTGAATAAAAACTTTTAATCTGATTACTTTTATGCATCAAATTAATATCTGGCAGCAACACTTGAAAAGGCTTACCATTTCACAACGAAATTTGCGTTCAAGTTGATAAGCTACAAATGGTGTGTATACAAGTGTAAAAAAAAGTTTAAAAAAAACTTTCAATTAAGCCATTCATAATGTCTTACGAATCATTTAATTAACAAAGTGTGTGGAAATCCTCTTTATATCAAGTTAAACTACTAATGTCGTCAAACGATGGAGCGAGTTGCATATTAGCCCTCCAGTGAAGTGCTGATCTTAACTAGTCACAGTCACTAGTTCGAAATATGAAGTAATTTGGTTAAACCATGGGACTAAAAAAAAGCAAGTCTCGCCAGACAAAAAAAAACAAATTTCTTTTAGAGACAGCGGGATAAAATATCCCACAAAAAAATTTACCAAAAATTGAGAAAAAGTATTTTCGTCAACACTGTAGAGGAGGAAGTATTTCATTGCATTCAGTTTCAAAAAATGTTCAAGAAGAAAAATTTAAACATACTATAATTTACATTATTTTTTTTTTAAAAAGGTACAAAGAGTAAATATTAGTAGTAAAACTTAAAATTTTAAGTAAATATTAGTGACGATAAAGATCACTAAGAAATTTAAACGAATATCATTCAGAAATCGAATTATTTTCAAGAGTACTTTATAAAAGTACTGACACCAACAACAATTTGGTTTTATCCAAATCCTGATATCCACACCTAACAAACAAAAAAACCATTTCTTAAAAATACATTTGCAAAAAAAGTGGAATATATATATATATACCAAAAAACCGTGCACAAACACCCCCCACACAGTGAATCTTCAAAAACAACTAATAAAATTATCACCATCGTCCAATGTGCAAACAGCTGGCCCCTCTACAGATTTCAAACAAAGAGCCGTTTTAAATCTCACAACCTTTCAGTCACCATTAAAAGTAATTTATAGTTGCACTTCAAATCCCAATTAGAATACCATAAGATGTGTCAAAACTGTCCTGTCCCGTTGACGAAACCGGCCAATTTAATTGCCCTGGAATGCAATATTATAAATATTTATCATTTAAGCATATAAATAAACTGCTATATTTAAGTATACGATGGGGGAGAGGACGACGTACATTTCCAAAAGCCAGAATTTCACAAATAAATTACACAAGTCTTTGTGGAGGGAGGAAGAGGGTAGAGCGACAGTGAGAAGGAGACAGAGGGGGGGAAGGGCGAGAACCAGTAAATTGGGTGCAATATTGTATATATATACCTGCAGTTTTCAGTTAAGGATAAAGTACTTGAATGCCAAGAAAAAAATAATAATCACAGATTAAATTGCCAGTCGAAAAATCTTATCACAGTTACAGAGTGAGCTTCCTCCTTTGCAATTGACGTCTTCTAATCTGAAATTTCCACTCCTCCACATTAACTGCTTCATGTTTCTCTCCTGCTTCATCAGCACTTTCAGTACTGTACTCGTGGTGTGACTTGCCATCTTCATTCTGCCACGACTCCCGTACCCATTCCAGTTGTCCACTGTCACCTCTTTCAGCCACATTATGCTGGCCAGTGGCTCCCAACTCACTCTCACAATGACAACGACGATGAAGCTGCTGTACTCTGCCACTATCACAGGCATCGCCACCATTATTTCTCCTCTTTCGTCCTGTCTGTATCAAATGATTACCAACAGCAAGAGCTCCTCCCTGCAGGAAACGAACAAAATTATCTCCCACTAATGGCCCAAGCGCATAGAGACCCTTCTCGTGAATGCTTTCGCAAGTGAAAGCGTCCACCTGAAGATGAGTATGACTATGTTCTTGAGTCCACAATTTCGATCCACTATCAGTCTTTAAAAATGACAGGTCCGATTGAGAGCCAATTAGCACTAAAATGATGGACACTCTTAAGGTGGCACTAGATTCTTGTCCTTCCACCCTAACTTTGTGACCTGGCAGCATTTCCACCACCTGATGTCTTGCATAGCCACGATACCCACAATATCCGGCACCACTACCTTTCATCATTTGATGTACCTTGTGATATTCTGGGTACATGTTTTCTGGCAGCTGATTAAAAATTAAACTCGGATCATCAGGATCTCTCCGAAACGCGTGAGCCACAGGCACTCCATAGAATCGAGCCGTTATGATTGCGTCTGCAGATGACAGCCCAGCGCCTACCACTAAAATGGGATCTGAATGACTGCCCAATCTCTGTTCAACAATTATCTCTTCTAATTTCGTTGAAGAATGCAGAACATATGGTAGATCTTCACCCGGGACATGAATTCGGTTAGCCTTGTCGTAATTTCCGGTGGCCAGTACTACGTTGGGCGTAACGTAACAAAAAGTTGTCTGATCCCAAGTGCAGTAGCCTTCTACGATCCATAATCGCTCATTTTCAACTTCTCCATTTTCATTCACCGGAACGTTAGGCCCAGGATCTAGTTTAGTCCCAGGTTTCCAACGCTCTACTGATGTTACGAAACAGTGACTCTGGAAGTAATTCTCAAGTTGCTGGATTTTGACATAGTCTCTATAATAATGGGCAACATTGCTTACAAGAGCCCTTGATTGTTTGCCGGCTGAATTCAAGCTGTGATCTCTGAAATAAATACGAAAAGAATTATATAAAATTATGACAAAGGCTTCGAAATACTACACTCAAAGTGAAGTGGTCCAGCAAGCGATAGAGGTCGGGGGTGGCCAACGACCGAGGAGGTAGACTTCATTTAAAGCAAATTAAAAATTTTCAGCAACCAGCCTAGTAAACTTTTAAAATGAAGAGGAAGTGGGCATCTCGTTAGAATAGCATCGCTGCCACTGCATATACGTCATACCATTTGGGCATCATCATTGCAAAATTTCAGAACGGAAGTTACCTTATACGATCTTGCTCCCATTCTCTGTAGTTTAAATTGGGCAATTCCATCCAATGGTCAAACGAAAGTGTTAACGCACTTTGCTCCATCCTCTGGAGATAAGAAAGACGCTTGAGCAAACAACAACATTTCGTACCAGACAAAGTATCGTTAGTGTTAAAGTTACCTGCCACGCTCCACCTGGAGGCCCTTTTCCTAAGACGACATGGTCAATCCGATGATCACTGTTGTGAATCCATTTTAAATAAGAAGGACTTTCAATTCCCAGATCTGCATCTGGATGATTCAAGGTATCAAACAACACCGCTACGGGGTTCTTAGAACGCCCTTCGAGGCCCTCACACAGGAACTGCAAATCCTAAAACATTGAAGTCTAGTTGAATACGCATCAAAGACAACAAAGTCCTTATCATAAAGCATACCATGACAAGTACCAACGTATCTTACCTGCAGAAGGAGAGAATCAGACCGATTTGCATCTAAACGGTGATGCAAAAAACTAATTGGGTGTACAGCTTCTCCATAGTAAGGCCAATTTCCAGCAAGGATATAAGACAAGCATATAGCAGATGGTCCATTACCTTCAAACGACAAATAAACAATGTCAATTCTATAGCACTGATAAATTTTTATTCATCATCATACCCTTAGCCCGCCCGTGGCAGACTCGAAACTGTGGGTTCTAGCCCTCCACTCTCTCCTATCTCCCACCAGGGCGCCGTCCACCCCACACACTACCATATCCTTACTTGTTTGTTGGTGTTTAAGGTCCCATCAACTACAAGGTCATTAGAGACCCACCATATCCTTACGGACAACGTGCTCCCACGTTTGCTTCGGTCTCCCCCTGCCCCGGGTGCTTCCAGCCACTTGCATTCCTGTAACGGACCTAACCAGCTCCTCCGTCTTTCTTCGCATTACGTGTCCATACCACTTCAATCTACTCCCTTTCATTTTTTCCCCGATGTCCACCACTCCCACGCTACCTCTAATATACTCATTCCTAATTCTATCAGCTGTTGACACCCCACTCATGTACGGCAGCATTTGCATCTCTGCTACTTGCATTCTATTTGCGTGGCTCTTCTTCACTGCCCAACACTTATCCATAAAACATAGCTAGCCTAACCACAGCCCTGCAAAACATCCCTTTGAACTTGATTGGGACCCTCCTATCATATAGGACTCCGCTTGCCTGTCTCCACTTGGCCCACTCTGGCTATGGAACTATCATACATATCCTGCACTATCCTAATAAACCCTTCATCTACTCCTTTTTTGTGTAATACCGCCCAAACTACCTGCCGTGGAATACTGTCATAAGCCCTCTCCAAATCAATGAAGATTGCACGAAGATCTTTCTTTGCAGCTCTATACTTTTCTATCATCTGCTTGAGAATGAAAATTGTCTCCATTGTGGACCTACTTGGCATGAACCGAAATTGATTTTCACTGACACTAGTTTTATCCCGGAGGCGCCATTCCATTACTGTCTCCCAGAGCTTCATAGAATGGCTGATAAGCTTGATACCTCTATAGCAGTGGTCTTCAAACTTTGTCGACTCAGGGAACCCTTAGAACTATAAGATGTTTTGGGGAACCCCAACCCACCTTTAGAAAAGTACATCTTGCTGCAGCTAACGAATTTCCCTTTTGATTCGCGGAACTCCCAGAGATGTATCGTGGAACCCTGGGGTTCCGCGGAACACAGTTTGAAGACCGCTACTCTATAGTTACCACAGTCTTGGACATCACCTTTACCTTTAAATAGCACTTGTAAATATCAACAATAATTATATTGAGTCCACTCACCAACAATAACTACTTCCTTAAATTCAGCTTTAGGATTAGTAAAAGTAGGTTCATCCACTTGTTTTGATGGACGAGTAGAGGCATATTCACATGTCCCACCGCCAAGTGCTCCTTCAAAAAGACCTCCTCGCATTCTATAGTCACTTCAAATATTTCAACTTGCTGTATTTGATAGAGGACGCCGTTCACGCTGCTCAACAAACAGTATGTTCAAGGCACGATAACCTGCAAATAAATTAAAAAAATAATTGTAGCAATGACAATCACCTTCGACAAAAAAAATACAGGACATGTGCATCATTTAATAACATAATAAACTCATTTTCGAAGACTATCAATCATAACTAACCCGAAAACGCTGTTGATTCACTAGGATTTAATTTGACTGGATGACAATGACACCAGATGACATTATCACAGCTGAAATTGTCTACACTATAATTTCAAACCTTCTGCATACGTTCAACGGAGACAACGCAAGTAATCATCATGCAGTGAAAAATTCTCCAGAGATAAAAATAACCACGCGCTTTCATTTGAATTTAGGATTGGCTTGGCTACTCAATGCTAAACTAACCTACTTTGACATTAAAAACAAAGATGACATTAAATGAAGGATGTCAAACAACTTTAAGAGGCACATTAGTTACTAAGCCTATTGAAGTATAAGTAAAAGTAACTAACTATAGCACTCTCCAAAAACTGGACTCTGGTCTTCGTTTTAAAGGCTGATGGGCTTGGCACAAAAGAGCGTCATTCAATATCGGACTACACAGACAGCCATTATAGTGCATTAGTCAGCATGCCATTATGCTCAGTACATGCACCCGCCTCGGTGGCGTAAGAGGTAGCGTGCTCGACTACTGCGTCAGTGGTCCCACGTTCGATACTGGATCGAGGCGGGTTTGCTTTCCGACGAGAGAGAAAGAGAGATCACCTGTGCACCTTCTGTCGGATGGGAAGTGGGGGGAGCGGCGAATTGTGATGGACACACCAGTTCTCGTCTGATCAGTGAAGTTAAGCAACACAACCCCAGCTAGTACTGACATGGGTGGTCGCTCGGAAAAGCTGGGTACTGCTAATACTCAATAGTCGTCGCATTGGTGTAGTGTCTGTGCAGTCAATGCATTAGAACTATGCAGTGGACGGGTCTCTAATGACCTTGTAGTTGACGGGACCTTACACACCAGCAAACAACAACAACAAAGAGAAAACTGGGTACTGCTAATACCCAAAAATCGTCGCATTTGTGTAGTGTCTGTGCAGTCTCTGTATAAGAACTACACTATGGACGGGGGTCTAATGACCTTTTAGTTGAAGGGCCCTAAAACACCAACAAACAAACAATGGGAAGTGGGGTGTACGGCTGCATAAAACTACCGTCCAACAGATTGCCCAGATGGTCAAAGAAGGATGCCCGACCCTGCCATACGTGGCAAAAGAGTTAGTAGTTGTTTGCTTTTTTATTCGTCACATGCGGACGGAATTCTTTTACATTCAGTGACATTGTACACGCTACACGGGGCCACAGGAAAGCGCACCCAGGAAAGGGCCACAGGAAAGCGCACCTCCTGACGCACCAGTCAAATACGCCATCTCTGTACCACCGAGTAAAGCAACGCTGACTACTCTGTCACCGAGACGGGACCATTCAACCCTACAATGCCAAATTCTTAAAATGAAGAGTATTAAATCGCATCCTTGGACCCCGAGGAACATTACGTTCGACCTCCTGCGTGGACTTGAATGCTAGGCGCAATCGATCTGTTAAAAAGTGAATTTTTTATTTGATCTGCCATATTTGTTACAACTAAAGATCAATCATTTTATCCACCAATTTAAAACTCGTGACACTGGTTTAGGTCATAATGTATCCATATTTAATGTCGTAAAATTGACAATCAATTATGAAGATGATTATATTGCCCTATTAATAAGAAATAATGGATTGCACAGGTTCAAAGATAAATCGCCATCTGCTCGTGGCAACATTAAACCACGCCATTCATATTGTATAAAGTATTTCACTAAACGCATCTTGAACATTCTAGAAAACATCAGTCAACTTTCAAAGTGAAAGTCCGCAGGACATTTTTTCTACAAAATTCAAACCACCTTTATAACACTAAACTCATCATCCTCATGGTTGGTAAAGAACGTTGGGTGCTGCAAATTTCCCCTCTCCTATGTCCGCTACCTACCTCCACATCTCCCGTGAGCAGCCTCATAAGGGTTCGTCCTGTTATGGCTGCTTGGCTAACTTCCCAACCCATTAAATGAATCCAGAATCATAATCATACCCTTATCCCGCCTGCGACAGGGTCGGGTCTGTGGGTTCCAGCTCTCCACTATCGCCTATCTCTCACCAGGTCCCCGCCCACCCCACACACTACCATATCCTTACCGACCCCCACATTCCACGGTCCTAGTCCGAGATTCGCCCCCACACTTTTGATGAAAATGCTCTGATTGGGGGCACGCCAGCCAGGCGTCTGGAACTCGCAGGAATATCGGACGGGTTGTCTGTGGAGGGATGCCGGTCTACCCCCACTATTTGTAACACTTGAATCACATCCAAATTAAAAATAACGACTGTATCTTATTTAGTCGTAGCATATTCATACAACCCCAACGAAGGAAATGATGCAGTGACAGCGACATCAAAAATGGACAATTGCTTTCAAGGTCCAAGGTTGTAGGTTCGCTGCTGCTACCACACGTACACAATTCGTGGTTTGGATGGACACGTGGATGATCTGTTGGACGGTATTTTTTATAGCCCCTATGCATGCTTACCGGTATTTATCGCCGGTCTGCCGTTCATTGGGGCACGCCGGGGCGGGAGCGGCAAGTTGCGTTGAACACACCAGTTCTCGTCTGATCACTGAGGTTAAGCAACGCACGCCCAGTTAGTACTGACATGGGTGGTCGCTCGGGAAAGCTGGGTACTGCTAATACCCAATAATCGTCGCATTAGTGTAGCGTCTGTGCAGTATATGCATTTGAACTATACAGTGGACGGGTCTCTAATGACCTCGTAGTTGACGGGACCTTAAACCCCAACAAACAACAAACAAACACGCCGGGGAGGGGCGAGCTCCTACACCAGGGAATTTCGCCTCATTTACTCGGGACACCTATGTAGCGCGAAAGAAACTAACCCATCTCGATCCAGTATCGAACCTCGAGTCACTGGCGCATTAATACAGCCTATGTGTGTACGCATGGTATCAGTATCGTAGGTTCTATACCGACCAAACCTGCAGACTATTTAGGGTGGTAGATATGTGCAACAATTCCGCCTCGGTAGCGAGCTGCATTGTTGCGTCTGCGGTTCCGGATTCGACCCTGAACCTAGGCGGACGGCTTAAAACAGGCGTGAGAGCGGTCCCAAGTACACCCTCCATCGAATGAGGAGTAAATCCGCGGCCCCGTGTGAGGTGCACCATGTCACTTCTGCAAGTAAAATAACTCTTACTACATGGAGCAAAATTCAGGTGTAGATAGGCAAAATTCCCAGGTGCAGTAGTAGTTCGTCCTCCTTGGCGTCGATGGAATAAAAGTGCCCCAACGAAGAAAATAGGCCGAAGATAACTGAATACAGCGGTTGCAACATTTGGTAGGCACTCGGCAGCATAAACTGCTGTCACAGAGATAGTTCATGTGTCCTAAAGGAACTAAATGGACAATCGACCCTGCCGTGGGATAGAAAGAGGTTAATGATGATGATTATGATGATTAGCAACAGACAAGCTTGTTGACGTCAATGAAGTGGATGGGATAAACTCCTGAAGCATTTTGAGGTTTAGTTTTCCTCTTGCACGTAATTTCGATACACATTTATTATTTATCCACATAAATTGAGAAACAGACGAGGGCTCTTGTGGAACATCCAGAATAGGCCACCAAAGAATAATCAGCCATTCGCTTGCCATAAAACACAACACACTTTAATATTTAAAGGAAGAAATCGACAAGGGTCAAGAAATGAAGGAGAGAAAGGCAGTTGATTCGGCGTGCGGGCATGGCTGGTTCTCCTCGCTTAGTCAGCAGTACGTTTGCTTCCTGGTTTTAATTTGCGCAAGTTCGCACCTAGCTAATGTTGATAGTTCTTTGCCGATCATGGTAGAAATTGTGTACAGAGCATCAGAGTAGGAAATTTCACCTACACTTCAAAAGTCCCTTAAAGGTAGCGACCAAAGCGACTCCCAAATAACTCACAGAAGGGTGGCAGTGACGACAACTTAGCCAAAAAATGAGTACCATTGGCTAGTTCACAACCGTGATATCACTGACAAGGACTGCAGGCGGCAGAATTATAAAAAAAAAACCAAGATTAGCACCACACCTCAAATTATCACAACGACTTTCAATTTTCACATTGGCGACAATAAACGGGAAGATAACTGTGCGAAAAAAAAACCCCCACTGAGATTAAAATTAATGACGTCCTTAAGAGTATCTTTGAGCAGCACCCCGAGAATCAAATCAGCAGTTCATGAACATCATATCATCATCATTGACCGAAATAAGTAAACGAGTCTCAACATGTTACTTTTATCATGGCAACGTTAAAAGTTATCATCACCTTACAACTGCACATGAAAACCATTGCTAAGTAATATAATATGCTATCCATTAATGATGATTATTAAAATTCATTCCCTCAATAGACGTCTCTTGTTAGTGACATAATTAAATGAAGCACACCAGCAACGTTCACCAAATTCATTTACCGCCCCATAAACACACCTGAGAAGTAATCACTCATTCACAATTAAGGTGTACTTGCAGACAGCTCAGCACGTAACATTTTATCGTAATCACGTATAAGAAATAAAAATCGCTCTTACGTTTACATTTTCCGAAGAGAATAGTGACGTTAATTTAGAGCCAAACACTGTTTTAATGCCAAAAAAAATGACGAAGAGGACGTTGCCCATCTCAGTCTGAATCCCAGACCCTTTAGTAGGCCTCTACATTGAATACCGAGACATTACACTAACATATATTCCACCTCTTTCACCATAGCAAATATAGAAAAACTAATCAATTCTAACCTCTTCATGAAGTCCCAAAATTTTAACCTTGGCCTTGGAATACAAGGGCACCGGTAAAAATATTCATACGCAACTAGGACTTAATTACTCGCGTGATGCTATAATACAGTGGTGTCAAACTCATATAGGAACACCACAAAAACTACTAACCCTTCTCCCGCCTACGGCAGAGCCAGGTACCCATTTTTATCCCGTTGCAACGCAGGGTGACCTAATGTTTCAACCCCTATGCTTATTTATCGTCGGGGGAGCAGCTTATTGCGTTGGACACACCACTTCTCGTCTGATCACTGAAGTTAAGCAACGCGACTCCAGCTAGTACAGACATGGGTGGCCGCTTCGGAAAACTGAGTATTGCTAATGCCCAAAAATCTACGCAACAGCATAATGTCTGTGCACTCTTTGCATTAGAACTACGCAGTGGACGGGGCTCTAATGACCATTGTAGTTGAAGGGCCCTTAAACGCCAACAAGAAAAATTTATCGTCAGTCTATTTTCGGGATACTTTTCCTCCACCGACGTCATGCGTTGAGTTCCTACAACACCTGGGAATTTTGGCAACCTACTCGCTGGAGTAACGATTAATTAGTCCTGATTCCCGAAAGGAGAAAACAGGTATGCACTCCCAGTATGCCAGGTCTTGTGGGTCGCTTATTTGACACCACTGTTATAAGAAATAACTTGTTCAGGAGGTGGCTCTAGCAGGTTCTCAAACCGATAAAAAAGTTGATCTCGTTGATCCCCTTTAATGGATGTTTGCTAAAAGGCATGGACCAGCTAAACCCTGTCACAGTTTATTCTGCCTATGTATCTGACAGGGTGTCCACACGTCCAGCTAAGACTGGGTCAACTGCTGGTTCTGTAGTTGTTTGTTTGTTGGAGTTTAAGGTCCCGTCAACTACGAGGTCATTAGAGACCCATCCACTGTATAGTTCTAATGCATATACTGCACAGACACTACACTAATGCGACGATTATTGGGTATTAGCAGTACCCAGCTTTCCTGAGCGACCACCCATGTCAGTACTAACTGGGCTTGCGTTGCTTAACTTCAGTGATCAGATGAGAACTGGTGTGTCCAACGCAACTCGCCGCTCCTGGTTCTGTAGCCTAAGGTACAACTACGTTGCCAAGTGAACATTGTTTACATTCAAAAGAATCCCTAAATAATCGATCACTGAAATTTTTCCAGCAAATGGGCACAATAATTTCGCCCTTCACAACTAGCTCACCTCAATTGCCTTCCCCCGTCCCACACGCACACAACGAAGTTTTAAGAATTGTGATAAGCCCTGCTGACTAGTCAAGACATCACGTCACGCGATTCATGTCCAAACATGACTGCCCCATACAAATGTCCACTCCACCTCCTTCAGCCGGTCAAGACACGCTACATGTCGACTGTATGCTATTCTGTCATGTTGGTTAGTTTTGAGTACTTTAAACCAGTAACTGCCGAACCATTTTACGCTCCTTTTTTTGTCCCCTCACCCTTTTGTACTACCTCAGCTTTAATTGTAAATAACACATTTAACTATAAGCAATTTCACTCCATTAAAAGCAGTGCTGAAAGCAGGACAAGTGGAAACTTAGTGACTGAAGTCTCAATGTTACAGACACAGGTGTAACACTCAAAGAGATGAAGTGCCAGAAAGAAATCCTTAACCTAGTTACTATTTACAACAAACGTTGTTGAGATAAGTGAACTCCAGAAGCTGATATAGCTCTCTGCTCTTCAATACTATCTAAGTAGCATGCAAAGCCAGGCAGGGAGCTAGCAAGGAAAACAAGAGGAGGGAGAATCCCCGGTGTACCCTACGTTAAAGGAGGAGGCGAAGGGCAAAACTTGGGGACAAGGCTTCAGAATGGAGAGGTACAATGCTCCAGCTCAATGGAGAGGTACAAGTGCTCCGTTTGTCCCTTCCCTCTGCGGTCCCAGCCAACATCAGATCTACGCGATAACTACTACCTCCCCCAAAGTGGATCACCGGTGGTTTTTTCTCCTGATAGAGACCCATTTGGAAGCACTCCACTAATGTTTAATTTCCTCTTCAAAACTAAATGGTTTCTCCGACGAAAAAAAAAAGGATTTTAAAGAGCATATCAAGTAGAAATAAGGGGTGATCAGTGATACGGCGTTATGGCAACAACAACAAAAATTTGACAGCCTATTTCACCTGCTTGATCCTTAACATTAGCCAAACAATAAAAACCGTCCCGAATAAACTCCTTTACTTTACAAAAACAGAGCCTTATTTTCGTAAATACGAAAAGCAGAAAAGGAGCAAGAGGGGTGTGTCGGGAGGGGGGAGAGAAAGTTAAGTTAACACACAATTAACCTAGATTCAGTATCAGTGGAGGACATGCACAAAAAATTACTGAAATAAATCTAGCGTTCAACATCAAAATAAATAATATCCAGCCAGTCTCGTCCCGCTGTGCACACACACAAAAAAAATATGTCTGAAGGCAACCTTGGGCTGATGCTTGATTACTTTGGCATTGATTCTAATGATTTATTATTATGTCAGAGAAATCGTCCAGCATATTAATAAACAAAATTAATTTATTTCGTTTACACGAAGAAGGTGGGAGTGGAGGGGTTAGAACCCGCAGACCCGACTCTGCCGCGGGCGGGGGATAAGGGTGCAATGATGATCAGCATCAGGTGAGAAAAAGCATAACATCAACTTGTTCAATTAAGATAACACTTTCCTTTACCAATACCCTAAAAAAACCTCTCTGGAGAATACATCTCAAGGTAAATAATGTCTCATCATCACCACTAACCCTTTTCCCGCCTACGGCAGGGTCAGATACCTAGCGGGACACATGAGCAATTCGTTGGACCCTGGTTGCCACCCTAATGCTAGCAACTCTTTGCACTACATTATCGTCGGTCCATTTTTCTTTGTTGCGGCACTTTTCCATGGAGGCAAATCTATAATTTTATAAAAATTAATTCTTGACCTTATTTTAGCTCTATTGTTATGTCACTACCTGTACTTTTCGGCATGACGACGATAAAGCCATAGAAACAAACCCACACAGAAATTGATTTGTTAACTACACAAGTCATTCCAATGGCTTTTCATGTTGCCCCCAAACACTGGTCTAAACTACTGATTTATTACACTACCCTTTGAGTTTCAATGGCAACGCCCTAGAATTGGTCTTAACTTCATCAAACACTGCGCTTATGGATCACATCCAAGTCTAACCCCTCATTGCTCTTGATATACTGACCCTAATTGCTGCGTACGTCTTTCACCCTTCCATTCACAGGAAGCATGCCCTGGAGTCACCAACATTCTCAATGTCATCTGAAAATAGCGCAGCATACACTGGGGGGCATCCATTCTCCTACATCAATCGGCAACTCAATGGACAACTTAAAACCTAGTCCTAGTGCACTCCAACGTTTACGCAAACATCCCCAGTATTTCCTCATACCTGATGTCGCCTCAAGCAACCCTAACCCTCCTTAACACATCCCACAGATGCGTATGTCCGTTGAACCTCTTGAATGATCTTTCTCCGCATCAATGAAAAAGCACATTTCTCCTCCTCTCAGGCTCCAAATCCTCCTCGTAAAGCTGTAACCCCTATGCTTATTTATCGGAGGCCTACTGTTCATTGAGCAACTCCACCAACGCCAGGGGGGGAGGCGAGCTCCTACACCTTGGAAATTTTGCCTCGTCTACCGATCGTACACCACACGAGACCTCGATTTTACTTCTCATTCGAAAGAAGGCGCACTAGGGGCCTCTCTCTCGCTCGCCCAAAAAGAAGCCAACCCACCTCGGTCCAGTATCGCACCTAGAACTACTGACGAAGTTACCAAGCGTGCTACCCACTGCGCCACCGAGGCGGGTCGAATGATATTAAAAAACACATTTGATGCAATTTTCTATGAAACCTGACAAAATTCCTTTCTCTATTATTTTGTCCTTGAAGATTATTAATTTAAGAGTGGGGCAAGGGTGAAAAAAAGGTAGGGAAACAAATAGCACCATCAAATATTGAGTGCACGTTTTTGACAAAATAAATGCCTATCAATTATTTAAGAGTAGAAACCAAATGAAATGGTACACAACAACGACGTCACAAAGCAACTACTCTTTACACGCTCATTAAAAATTGATTGGCATTAGTCAAACTCAAAGAATCCTAGATAATCAACATTTTAAAATTTGACAGTTGCCATCAACTACTACATGTACCCTATTATTTAATAGTGAATGAAGTTGAAAATGTAGGGTGAAAAAAAAAAGTGATTATCCTTCAACATCCTTCGCGGGACATTCATTTAATGTTGATCAAATATGGTAAACGTCTTATAATGAAGGCTGAGAGAGAGAGAGAGAGAAAAATAACGATCGTGTTTCAGAGATGGTGCACCATTAAAGGAAATTCCACAAGACTGAAAAGTCAGGCAACAACTTGTCTCTAAAAGATTTCTTTAAGCGCTTTGACCTTAAGTACAAATGTGTTTCGTCTTCAGCAGATGCTGTTGCTTATATTTTAAGGAATATCAGACAATCTTAGCAACCCACACACTAGAAAATTTCCATATTATTAACCGTCCTCAATAACCTCAACATTTATCACCATTTTTGGCAGGATTCAGACATACGAGTTCTAGCCCTCTATTCTCTCTGCACTCAATCACACCCTAGACGCTGCCCTAGGCCAACACAACCTGCAGAGGGCTCATCTTTATAGCACCAAATGGTAATGATTCTTTGAATTTAGCTCCGATTATGTGGCTTAGATACAGGGAGGATGCTTATTTTCAAACAACAGTCAGGATTGAAGCTATATCTATGAGCTGACGAATCACGGGAGGCGGTCCGTCCCATACTACAAGATACATTAGCCACAAAGAAAAAATACGAGATCGTCTACTATGGCCTCCTTCTATCCCACCTGAGACCTCGTTTGCACATGAATTAACATGATACATCTCATTAACTCTTACTGTACTATTTTCAACACATACCCACTTTAAATATTAAAAACCACGTTTCAAGAAATATGGGCCGAAGAAAACAAGTTTTAAGCTGGTAATTAACATTTCACCAAACTGGGAAAAATGACCTCAACACACTTACCTAATATCCAGCAATAATAGAGTAGGATTTTCCAGATGTGACCACTACTTGCATAACACAAACAATGAAAATGTCCTTTTCGTACAACAGCTTATTTTTTTAGAGGGGATGGGTAGAAGAGAGAGGAGGAGAAGAGAGAGAGAGAACAGAGAAGAAACAAGAGAGAGGCGAGAGGAAAGTCCGCGAATAAATGTTACTAGTACGATATCTGTTCTCTGTTACACTAACGGGTTGGGGAGTAAGCCAAGCAGCCATAACAGGCCGAACCCTTAGGAGGCTGCTCACGGGAGAGGAGGAGGCAGGTGTAGGGGATGTAGGACAGGGGAAATTTGTAGCAACCCAACGTTCTCTACCAACCACCCATGTTGGTACTAACGTGGGTTTGCGTTGCTTAACTTCAGTGATCTCACTAGAACTGGTGTGTCCAACGCAACTTGGCCGCACATGAGAAAGAGGAGAAGAGAGGGAGAAGAGAGAGAGAAGAGAAAAGAGAGAGAGAAGAGAAAAGAGAGAGAG
>JAAFCE010009126.1:9819019-10084114 GCA_013389805.1 Trigoniulus corallinus | reverse complement strand
GGAGAGGAGAGAGAGAGAGAAGAGAGAGGAGAGGAGAGAGAGAGAGAGAGAAGAGAGAGGAGAGAGAGGAATCTTTCACTAGAATAACCATTAACAATCACCTTCAAACCTGCGTCACCAAGATGCAATTCATCATCACACTCACGGCAGTTTTCAAAGGGTTACACAACAATAACACACTCAAAAGCGGAGCAAGTAGGTGAGGGGACTGGAGTGAGCTAAAAGGTTAGATAATAAATATTATATAAAGTCACGCGGTAAACTCCTTGACCTCTCACACAGCCAGGCCGAAGATCAAACACCCCATCGCAATGGTTAATTAATATACAGTACAGTATATCGTTTAAATACTGTTACTTCTTCTAGATAACTAATCACTATTCGTGTGCTTTTTAGGATTTAAGTTACGGATGCGGAAATCGATAATATAACACCAAAGTCACCGGAGACACACACATACACACCGTAAATATGATATCATTAAAAACATATAACCACATTTTTGAATACTAAAATCATTATTAATTTACTTCACATCTCCCACACTGAAAAAGAAAAAAAAAATAACCATTTCATTTCCTATTCAGATATAATCTATCACTAAAAATATATGACAGCTATCAAGACAACTATTACGTATGATAAAAAAAAAACAAATTATGTATTTAAATAACTTCCAAAAATTCAACACGTCATTGGCATCATTCCTGTGGATGGAGTTAACATTCCGTAACTATGACGTCACAGACATTATATTACCATTACTTCATTACTATACAAGAAACCCTGACAACTTAGTCTGCATACAAACACATAAATACAGACGTCAAAAAATCGGCTTTGCTAATCTTACCTGTCGCCTATAAAATTCAGAGGAAAGGGTTACCCCTTACCCCTACCCCTGTTTAAAGGAGGACAGAGGAAGAGAAACAGAAAAAAAATCAACATCCAAAGATCTACTCCCTCGAAAGCGCAACATTAATCTTAATTAAAAGCAATCATAAATAAATAAATAATAAATACCAAATAAGTCGTACTGCTTTTTTTTGGATGCTGAACGGTAAAAATGTGTCAACGGATGATGATGATGATGATGATGTACTTACTAATGTGACAACGACAACACTATAACTCAAAATCGATTTGCGATACAACGTGCACACACGAGACAGAAACTTGTTGGAACGAGGTGATGCCAAATAATTTCTCTTTCAAATGATTCATTCCCTGCAATGGGTGCTCTTTTTGCACATTGACTCTTGGCTGCTGCTGCTACTGCTTCACATACTGCTACACTGACGCTATCTTCTGCACTTGCAATACCTGGTTGCCTATTGGTTAAGTGCCATAGCCGCATACTGAGGGGGGTAGCCTAGCAACTGACGCCATATTTGGATCAATGCCATGCTGCTCAGTGGTAGCAGACATTACTATTATCATCATCATCATCATCACCACCATGCTACTGCTCCTCCTCCTAAGCTGCAGCAGCAACAGCTCCACCATCCGAGACCGACCTTGACCCTGCCATTTGGCGGCCAACTATTTTTTTTTTCAGCCTCTGTTATCAATCTCAGTACATTGGAGGGCGTAGAGATTATATACGTCTTCACAAGCCGCCAACAAATAGAAATACTCACAGAGTAGACCTACCTATAATACAAACATTGCATCATCTATCAAGCACATGAAAAACTTGGAATTCTGCCTGAAATCTCTCGAGTACTGTAGTAGTCCTAGTAGTAATAGTAATGCAGTCGTCGATTCATTGCCTAAAAGTAATGTGTCGACGGCTAATAAGTACTCCACATATATGTGACGTCACGGTGTGTCAGCAAGCTATATTTTATACATCATCATCATCCTCACTGCCAACACCTACTCTGCTATCAGCATGACTAGCAAGTTCTTGTACAGACAAGAAATTTCCGTATAAAATATGCAACTCATCTACTGAGATAACTTGGCACCAGTTAACAGGGTCCATTTCATTAATTAAATTTAGTTTTTCTTTTTTTGTAGAGAACGGAAAGGGAGACAGGAGGGGAAGGGGTGCGCTTGATTAAACTGTTGAACTTGTCTCTTATCAAGGCTCTCCACGATGTGCATCTCTAGGACAAAGTAATAATAACAATATCGGTACGAAAATATAAATTAAATATAACGCCCCCAAAATTTCCATTCCTTTTCCCTGCTGTATCTTTATTCTGCCTAAGTCATGGTTGGGTGTACCTCACATATCATCCCCTACCCTAAACCGGTTCCTATTCTTCTTATAGGCTACCCTTCATACTGCCTGTTCCCAAATCTTCTCCTACTAACCAAATTCAATCTCCCCCTCGTCTCGTAGAGTACCAATACCACTTGAACCCACTTCCGTAATTTTCCTCTCTGGTTTGATCTTATCTGTAGACGGTGCAAGAAACAGATCTTCATGCGAACTGGTCCCTGGTTAGATGACTGATTTGTGGAGGACATTTTACAAGCATATTTACGGCTGTGGGTAAAGGTTCGATACCGGGTCAAGGTGGTTTGGCTTTTTTTGGAGGGGGGGGCGAGAGATAGGCCGCCAATATACCATCCGTCGAATGGGAATATATAGTACGTGTATTTCGGCTCGCCCTCTGGTCGACAGCTAAGTTATAAAATGCCGTTCAACAGATTGCCCATGCGTACCAATGGGACAAAGATGGGCACCTGACCCTTCCATACTCGGGGAAAAGAGTTATTAGACTGATTGATTTGGATACATCTTTCGCGCTGCCTCAAGCGCATAGAAAAATGGAAGGATATCGGACTGCGCAAATGGTCCATGATAACGAGGACATCATCTGATTTTCCCGCGTCTCTACAAGCATAACACGATGAGTGACCAGTCATCAACTATCCAATCCACTCCTGTACCATCATCCCGTTTTACCTCTCCAAACTGGATCTTATTTACTCTTTCTTTTACGAAACGAGCCAGCTTATGCTAGTAAACATCACTTTTCTATCAATTAATTGGTAACACAAGAATATATACATCGTTTTTTCTGCGGAGCCTTGGGCCCTCCTTCCTCAAAAAAAAAAAGGTGTTCCCTTCCACACCTATTTTATCGACCATCGCCGTCAAATTAATCAATACTTTCACATAACTCGTATTCATTTCGCTATCCTCAGTTTTCTGAACTTCTCATCTGCACTGACTTCAGCTCAAGTGCACCACTGCTAGGAGGAATACCTGGAAGAACCGGGCAGGCCATTTGTTTAACTGGAATTAACAACATATTTCCGTGCTTATGTCATTTCAAGCAGTTGAATTGCGTTGGATACATCAGTTCTCGTCTGATCATTGAAGTTAAGCAACGCAACCCAAGTTAGTACTCACATGGATGGTTGGTTGGGAACACTGGGTGCTGCTAACTTCCCCTCTCCTACCTCACCCGCGAGCAGCCTCCACAGGGTCTGGCCCATTATAGCTGCTTCGCCGACTCCCCAACCCGTGGGCGTAACAAACTTCATGCCAATGTCACGGCGTATTTGGAGTAATTAGGTATTACGTCGGCACTCAGTTTCTGTTTCTCTCTTCTCCAATCTTCTGTTCCCATCTTCCCCACTCAATTTTGTCTCTACTTCGGACCCCACCTTGACATGGGTGAGGGGGAAAAAGCGAGATAAAAGCAATATAGGAGCTAGTACCCTGGTAAGTGCTTGCAATTTAAAATATTACGTCGATGTTAAAAAAAAAAAGCAAACCAATCTGACGGTGTCTCTCTTTACATTCCAATTAGGTATCTATTGCTGCCATTAACGTCATAATTTGAAAGGTTAAACGGAATTATGATACTTGGAAAAGAGCACACATTTCTCGGCAAATAATTTAAGTTAATGCATCTTCAAGTCCCTAGTAAACAGATTAAGAGGTAGACTGCCAGTCACTTCGATTAAATATTACTGTATACTTAGGATAATACAGTCTGCATTACATAGTGATCTCTCCAGCTTTTCATCAGCAGGGCGGTTACAATTCTAGAGGGGATCACGGGTCCAATTCAACATGTGCTAACAGAATATTACGTATGAGTTCCAGGGATTCAGGCCTACTGTATCTATACATGCCTTTAATTAAAACGGATATGGAATTAAGCGGGCACCAATCATATAAATCCACCGACCAACACTTCATCCATGAGTCTCCGATAAGTGCAGTCAAGTTGCGTTGGACACACCAGTTCTCGTGAGATCATTGAAGTTAAACAATGCAAGCCAACGTTAGTACCAACATGGGTGGCTGGTAAAAAACGTTGGATGCTGCAAATTTCCCTTATCCTACATCCTCAACACCTACCTCATTTCCCACGAACAGCCTCCTAAAGGTTCAGCCTGCTATGGCTGCTTGGCTTACTCCCCAACCCATTAGTATGACATAACATTAATTAGGTAGCACCCTCTAATTCTTGTCTCCTGTAGAAGGATTCATCAATTGCCGCTTCCCCACTTTAGTACTTACACCAGTCTAGGTACAAAATCTACCAAGTTTCAATCCACAAATGAGATGCTGCATGAAATCGACGGCAAAACGATCGGATCGGCTCCTGTCATGTCGTGCTCTGTCTCAGGACCCTGATCACTTCAGTTAAGCAGCACATCTCCAGCTAGTACTAACAGCGGTGGCCACTTGGGAAAACTGGGTACTGCTAACACCCAAAAATCGTCGCATTAGTGTAGTGTCTGTGCATTATAACTACACAGTGGACGGGGCTGTAATGACCTTGTAGTTGAAGGGCCGTAAAACACCAACGAAACAAAAAACCTCAGAACCGCTTTGGGAATGTGGAAGGTCCTTTTCAGTGCCCAAAATAAATCGGGAACAGGTATTTAATTTAGGTATACGGTTCAAGTGGGAATATTTGGCCAAGGTAAACAAATACTTCTCAGTACTCTAATGGGAGTCCCACAAGAGCATGCTTCTGATGACTAATTACGGAGAGTTTGAAGCACAACTAAGACATGGTAGCACCTATATGATGGTACAATGCCATACCCACGTCAAAAAACCCATTCTGCATATTAAATGAATATCGATTAGATGCCCATTAGTTGGCGGTTTGCCTCTTGGAGTCAGTGTACTCTGTACTGTCTCATCGGAAGTTAATATAATGGAGATCAATAAGTCAAACAACCCTATCATCAGAACTCCACCTCAGGACCACCTGTCTTACACATTCTGCCTGAATACCTATCACTTTTAGATGACACGGCCTTTTTTTCTAATTTCAACAATTATCTGAAAGGATAAATCTTTGAGGGAGAAGCGGTTGAGGTGGTATGGGCATGTGATGAGGCGGGAGGAGGAGGAACTTATTAGGTCCATTATGGGTATGCACGTGATTGGAAGCACCAGGGGGAGCAGGTGGTGCAGAGGGACATGGAGACGTGCGGGGTGGAGAGGGACTTGGTGGGAGAAAAGGCGGGAGTGGAGGATAAGAACCCGTAAACCCGACCCTGCCACAGGCGGGAGGAGGGTTTGATGATGATGATGATGATATCTGAAAGGATAAATCTTCTAGTTTTGAACCGGTGACAAATACATCTCCCCCAAAAAAAACTTGTTTTTAACAACAGCAGATAACAAGAACCAAGTCTGAGCATGTCATGTCATGTCAAATACAGCAGTTATTCTTAATCAGTCACATGTCGTCTCCGTCTATAAATTCAATGAATTGGCAATCAATTTCACATTACCACTCTCAGTTGGTGATAGCAACAACTTCAATCAGTTATTGGTTACAATTAGTTACTAAAAGTCATTCTCCGCGTGAAAAATTCGTTAAAACTTCCTTTTATCAGATCAAAGTACATATTTCATCATAAACAATCTTGATTTGAACGCTTACAACCATACAAGTTGTAACAACGACAACAATGACAATGTAAAATTCAATTACACTACACAAAATGGTGTGATCGGAATGTGTTTACAGGCATGGAAGTCACACGCTCAGATATTAGGATGACTTAGAAACTCGCCCTGCAACTGCAATTTTATAGTACTCCCTCCAAACTTAAATGTGACTTCTTCTGCCCCCCCCCCCTCCCCAACACTGTATTATACCTTTTCGTCTCCACCTCCGGATTTTTTTTATTTTATACGTTAAAAATAGTATCAGTGCTGTCAAATCGCATTGGACACACCACTTCTCGTGAGATCACTGAAGTTAAGCAGCGCAAGCCCACGTCAGTACCAACATGGGTGGTTGGTAAAGAACGTTGGATGCTGCAAATTTCCCCTCTCCTGTGTCCAATACCTACCTCCTCATCTCCCATGAGAAGCCTCCTAAGGGTTCATTCTATTATGGCTGCTTGGCTAACTCCCCAGCCCATTAAATGAATCCAGAACAATATACTTATTATCATCATCATACCCTTATCCCACCTGTGGCAGGGTCGGGTCTGCGAATTCTAGCCCTCCACTCTCGCCTATCTCCCATCAAGTCCCCGTCCACCACACACACACTATCATATCCTTACGGACAACTTGCTCCCACGTCTACTTCGGCCTCCCCCTGCCCAGGGTGCTTCCAATACGTGTCCATTAACCTTCACTGGCAACCTCCCAGTATTTCCCCAAGGAGTTCATATGGAACTATCACACATAAACCCTTCTTCTACCCCCCTTTCATGTAACACTTCCCAAGCTACCAGTCGTGGAACACTGTCATAAGCCCTTTCCAAGTCAATAAGACGACATGCAGATCTCTTTTTTGCTGCCCTATCCTTTTCTATCATCTGCTTCAGAATGAAGATTCATTCCACTGTGTTTGTTTGTTTGTGTTTTAGGGCCCATCGACTACAAAGGTCATTAGGGCCCACATTCCACAGACACCAGTTCTATCCCAAAGGCGACGTTCTATTACTCTCTCCCTGAACTTCATGCAATGGTTCATTAGCTTAATACCTCCCCGAAGCGAGTTGAATTATTACATCCAGTAGGGAAATAATAATAATAGCACTTTTAATAAGGCAGATTATTAATAAAAGTAAAATGCCTTCAATAGATAGACAGGGGAAGTCAGGCACTGGCACTGGAAACTGGCAACTGCTGACCGGCTCTGACATCGGCTCTGTTGACTCCGTCATTTGATAAACAGCGATGCACACTGGACATGAAACTACCGCAAAAACAGACCATGAATAAGTCTATAAATTATAATTAATATCCTTCAGTAAAACGCTATTTCCACTGTAATACGATTTCGGCGATATGGTCATCTTGTTTACAGAACACAGACACATGTGAATGACACTACAGATGACCCATACATCAAGAATTACTCATTTTTGCATTATTAGTGACTGCATTTATTTACTACCACGTCTGGATAAAAAAACACAATCCTGTTCCGTTGTCAAGTGTCGACAATAAAGGCGCTCAACGTTTTTAAAACGATTGCTTTTTCTATGCGCACCTAGATTAAATAATTGATGGGCCTATTGTTCAGCACGGACATGAATTTAAACTTCAGACCCATCCAGAAAACTACCTATTTATAATATCTGATTTTAAAAAGTCCTTGAAATTATAATTGAAATCCACTGAAATAATCATTAGTCCGGTTTCCGGTTGATGACGAAAATAAACGGTGAAATTTACTAGTGTCATTTTTTTTTTGGTTGCTAGGTTCGTTAGTATTTTAGAGCCCTTCAACTACAAAGTCATTAGAGCCCCACCCACAGCATAGTTCTTATGCAGGGACTGCACAGACACTACACTAAGACCCAGCGCAAAATGAGACGCAGTCTCCGCAGATGACGCAGGGTGACTCACGATAAATTTCTGTGGCTCACATGATCGTATGTAGTTGCGCATGTTAAGTCGCAGGGTGACGTGACTCGGTGCCTGCGCCACGTGACCCTGCGGAGTGCAGTGCCAATGCCGCAGTTTCCTGCGCGAAGTTGGCGTGACAATAACAAAAAGCGGTGCCAAGCAGAGAAGTTCTCTTGTTAATTGATGCAAGTATGATGACAAACTGCGATTCAATGTACGGTGATTGCCTGCTAGCAGAATTTCGCAGGGCTGCGTCACCTTCGTCACCTGTGTCACTCTGCGTCACCCTGCGGCCTCATTTTGCGCCTTGCCTTAAGCAACCTCACGTCCGCAGGCACTGCGACACATCACGCTGCGTCGTAACATGCGCAATTACAAACAGTCATGTGAGTCACAGAAATTTGTGGTGAGTCACCCTGCGTCACCTGCGGAGACTGCGTCTCATTTTGCAATGGGCCTAATGTGACGATTTTTGGGTATTAGCAGTACCCAGTTTTCCCAAGCGGCCACCCATGTCAGTACTAGTTGGAGTTGCGGTGCTTAACTTCAGTGATCAGACGAGAACTGGTGTGTCCAACGCAATAAGTCGCTCCCTTCACTGGTGTCACCTTCCGGCTTCGCAATCAGTACCCACATCACGCGGTGCTTCCAAATTATAATTCAGTGAGAGATTCACCTGTCAATTTTCATCAAATTTCAGTCAACGTTTAAAATCTATTTCCTCGCCAAAATAACATTACAATTAAAGCGCGCTCACTGCATACATCAGCTATTTATTTTCTGACCAGTTCAGTCAATATTTTCAGGGTTTGTTTGTGATGGTCACTAACGACAAGCAACTATCAATAACTTTGTCAAAGTCCTTTCTTCCCCCCCCCCCCTCCTCGGATATCTTTATGAAATAATAATGAACGCCTGTTAAACCAGAAAAAAATGTATATTCATTGTTGCATTGACAAAATGCAACAATAGCATGACACGATGTAGTTTGCGTGTGGCTGGTAGTTAAGTCAACTTGGTGCTCAAAGATAGTGATTATCGTTCAATGTTATTTTTTGTAGGTAGACTGATCGACCGACCGACGTGAACACGTCATTGCCAAAGTCATAATTCCAGGCTAACAACAAAATTACCGGGTATGTTTTTAAACTACCGTTTTCATTAGGAAATTTGCAATTAGTCCTCTGGGTTGTAAAAAAATTCCCTGAATTTCCTTTACATGTTTTCGTGCAACAACATATAAACTATTTGTATTAAGAAGAGGCTAGCAAAGGGAGGGGGGGGGGAAAGAAAACTTTTAGAAATTATCTAATATTAATCATTTATATACATAAAGCATATCAATAAATAATAAATTTCTATCTACACAACTTTATAAATATTCAACGAAAGCAAATTTCATTATTCAGGGCTCCGCGAATCGGTGTGACCGGCACATCAATGAAAATAAAAAACCTCCAAAATGATAAGGACTTGGAACCGATTAAACCTTGAAATTATTAAATATGTTAGTTGCGCAACAAACAGATATATTTGTGCCCCAAGTTCATTCTTTGTAAAGTATGTATATTGATTACAAATAGATTCTACTCTCGTCAAATCTTTTAAGAAGTCATGTGAATTGTGTAGTCCGTAATCAAAACACGTTTTAAATAAGCTTGTAAGGATGAAAACCAATAATAAATGGCCTTTGATTTTGGGCCTTAGCCAAATTAAATTAATATTCACTCGATGACTCTAATTTATCTGCAATTACAATCACATTCGACTTCAGTCATCATTTTATTCCCAAGATAAACTACTTTATATTGACTCTGAAAAAAATATTTCTTTTAAGTCTTAAAGACGCTGTAAACACACAGTACTTGAAAACCTTCAAGTGGTCATCATTTATTGCATGTATCACTTGAGACTCAACAGACCTAATAGTGTCTCAAGACGCCAGCCCACCCATACATGCCTCCACACCTACAGAACTGAAGTCGGATCACAAGAAACCGTGTGGATTTTGCTTCGTTGGTGTTTTAGGGCCCTTCAACTACAAAAGTCATTTAGAGCCCCGTCCACTGCCTAGTTCTAATGCAGAGACTGCACAGACACTACGCTGATGCGACGATTTTGGATATTAGCAGTACCCAGTTTTGCCCAAGCAGCCACCCTTGTTAGTACTAGCTAGGGTTGTGTTGCTCAACTTCGGTGGTCAGACGAGAAACTTGAAACTTCATTCGTAAAGCTGACGTTTACTTCCATTGCAATTGCTCAGTTTTACTGAATTACTGAATGTGCCTCCTCTCCTGAAATGACTGTTAGCCAAACCATTTTTTTTTTTTAAAAAAAAACTTGAGCTATTTGTTGTCATATCCAAATTAATATGTTGCTTGTCGCACTAAAGAAGAATAAAATTTGACAAGTGTCCTGAACTGGAATTATTTTAAGACTGTGAGTACTACTGTGAAGTGCGCTAGAGGGGTGGATACCTTTTTTTACATTGTATGCATCATAGAGTTACCAAACCAGATTTGGGTGCAAGATGAAAATTGCTGATCAATAAGCACCTCCGCTGATTTGGTAGGACGGAAGGACGTTTTCAATCCCATAAAATTTATATCAAGAACTGACAGCGGGACGATATTTCAAGTTTAGTTCACCTTATTCGGTATTAAACTTTCATGTGATGAGTCAGTTAAAAAAAACAGTGTAAAACCGCTGCCTAATTTTATTTTTTTGTCAACTGTCACTCAACTTTTTAAACAACTAGCTCGTCGAAAGTTGAGCACATATTGGCAAACATATTCTCTGACAGTGTGCTCCCTTTGAGGTATGAAACCAAGCATGGAGGGCAACTTCTGCAAACTGCCACACATGGAAAACTACGAATGAGAAGTTGTAGTGGATCAGTCCGTATTTCAATAACTGTTTCCCTTGTCTGAAGAAGAAGCCACTAAATTGTGGTCAATACTGCCTAGTGATTTACAATGTACTGAAGACACCTATCTTAACCGTCTGCTTTTCTGATACCCATTAAGTGACAGACCACCCCTGATAATTTTTTTATCTATTGCTGTAAGACTTGATAACCCCGTCTCGGTGGCGCAGTGGGTGGCTCGCTTGGTAACTGAGTCAGTAGTTCTAGGTTCGATACTTGACCGAGGTGAGTTGGCTTCTTTCGGGCGAGAGAGAGAGAGAGAGAGAGAGAGAGAGAGAGAGAGAGAGAGAGAGAGGACCGGAGTGCGCCTTCTTTCGGATGAGAAGTAAAACCGAGTTCCTGTGTGGTATACGATGGCATTTGCACGTAACAGGAACCCTCTCTACTATGAAACGGGTAGATGAGGCAAAATTTCCAGGTGTAGGGGCTCCCCCCCCCTGGAGTCGGTGGAGTGTCCCACCGAACAGTAGACCGACGATAAATAACGATTGGAATGGCAGCTTTGGTCGGCAACCGGTTGTGGAAACATTCAGTTCAATACATCGCCCTTGTGTCCATTCAGAGGGACTAGATGGGTTCCCGACCCTGCCACAGGCGGCAAAAAGGGTTAGGAGTTCCTTGGCTGTAAGACTTGATAACGTGGCAATGTTAAACAAATTATACGATCTGACTGCCTTCATTTGGGCTCGAAGAACCTACTAACGGCCAAGGTATGTTGTAAGAAGCACCACCAGGTCCACCATGTCTCGCTTCATCGTGTTGGGGCATAGGAATGCACCCAGAAAAGCCTACATCTATACAGTTCATGAACCAGTGTGACGTGCCCAACTACTGCCTCTTCAAATCAACCTAAACAATGCGAATTTCATTCCAGCACACACTGATAATCAAAAAATGTTTCAAGTTGCACACTGACAACGGAAGTTTTATACTAGTGTCATATGACCAAGGGAAAACAAGTGTAGATTCATTACCGGTACTTCAAATAACCTATCAAAACTCCCTACCTCATTATTTTTTGGCAAATAAGAATAATATGAATTAGTTCTTCGTGTTTCAAAGTCTTCCTCATCATCATCTTCAAAAACTGCACTTTTACGACTTTTTCAGTGGGTGGAAAGAAACCATAGCAATTACTTTAGTCCCTCAGCTCCGTGTGGTTCATTTTAGGTCCCAAGACAGTAAACCTAATGTCATATCATTATTACTACCACTTCCGATTAAGTACAAATAATAAATAAATCACTTTATCACAAAATAGCCGTGGAAAAACACTGAACCACATACTGTAAGTGGGCCGATAACGATGGCGTTGACTATAAAAAATGGCGCCAATTGTACTCGTCTTTATAAAGATACTTGATATTTTTGAATGAAATTAATTCAACTCGGTATCTAATTAACGAGTGAGAGAAATGCGAACGGTTTGGGATTTTTTGGCAACACTTGATGAGTATTATTTAAACATTATTCAACGACAAAAAAAACTTTTAGATCACAGATTGGGTCAAGTGATAAACAAGTCCTAACATGAATAAACAACAGTCGTACACAAAAACACCATCTTATAAGTCAGTTATCGAGGTCAAGAGGAAGGTCGATTTATCTAAATATAAAGTTTTAATTAAAGCCTTTAATAAAGAATTAACTGCTTGTATTTTACCGTTCTTCAAATAACACTCATCATCTCTGGCTAAATTAAGATCCTTAGACACACTTTAAAATCCTTTTTTTAATACTTTTACCATTCTAACATATGCCAAACTGATTTTTTTAAAGGCTGGGATAGAGACGTTAAAGAAAAGGGGATCCATACTCTTAATAATCCACCCAAGCAGACTGCCAACAAAAATGCACACGTCAGTTTGTAGTTCTTTTGCAGTCCCATTAGCAGAGCTAGTTGGTATTGTAGTAGGATGTTGTGACGCATATAAAAACAAAGCTCTCGACCATATAATTAGATATCAGTCTACAACGGGAATAACTCAAACTAATATTAAATCCATAATTATAAAAATAACATAGAGGAGTTCTAGGTTGTCAACATGCTTCTCTACTAGGTAGCCTTGACCACCGGAGTTCGATTTATCGGATGGTCTTGGATTGAATTTTGCCCGACAATGAACAGTCTGTATATTGCCTGAAAGATCACTACCAAACATCTTGATCGTGCCAGCCTGGGAGCAGCTTATTGTCTTATATTCTCCTCGTCTGATCACTGAAGTTAAGCAACGCAACCCCAATCCCGAGATGGGAGCGGTGAGTTGCGTTGGACACACAAGTTCTCGTCTGATCACTGAAGTTAAGCAACGCAAGCCCAGTTAGTGCTGACATGGGTGGTCGCTCGGGAAAGCTGGGTACTGCTAATACCCAATAATCGTCGCATTGGTGCTGTGTCTGTGCAGTCTATGCATTAGAACTATGCAATGGACGGGTCTCTAATGACCTTGTAGTTGACGGGACCTTAAACACCAACAAACAAACCCAGTCCCCAGCTGGTACTGACATGGGTGGTCGCTAGGGAAAACTGGGTACTGCTAATACCCGAAAATAGTCACATTAGCGTAGTGTCTATGTAGTCTCTACATTACAACTGCGCAGTGGACGGGGCTCTAGTGGCCTTGTAGTTGAAGGACCCTAAAACACCGACAAACAAACAGCAATTGATCGTGCCAGATTCCGGTACTCAAGGCTTTTAGCTAAAGGGAAAAACATGATAAACACGAGATGAAACAAGACTACTGGCGGGTTTATATACATCTCGAATAATACAAATGCACTTGAGGTCCTTTGAATGTCAAGAAAGCATCAGAACATAATTACCTGAAATACCCCTCCAACTGAGGACACACCTAAATACCGAATGGGATACATTTCTAAACGCCTGTAAGTGTACTAATCATTGAACTCAAGGACATGCAGAAGAGTACCGTTAAGGAAATATAGGCTTCCTGCTAGTGTAATGCTGCTAATCAACAATAATATTTACAACTAAATTTGGTTTGTAGGAGAACCTCGAGACTTGGATCGAGGCCGCAGTATCTTGGCACTGGTACATGGAGCTATCTCATATGTTTTTGATGGTGCAGAATAATATCGGGGAAAAAAGAGACCCGAGGAGGAACTAAAATGGGAAATGCTCATCAAAACAAGTTACTGAAACAATTTTGATACACAACAGTTTGAAATACGCCATGTTAGTAAACACATTTCACTAACGTTATTTCGTAGACATTTATGACTAAAATTTATTTTCTCATATTACAGGAATATAGTTCTGAAAGAACCTTTTTCTTCTAAACTCATAGTTACTAGGCATGTTGCTAGCAGTCATTTTTATCTGCTAATAAAATACTGACTGGCAATAAAGCCATTTTCGCGAAATGTGCCTCAAAGTAAGCTTTAAATATTCATTAATTTTGATATGGTAAGCTTTTCTGGACTACTTCGCCAGTCGTATTTTACGGATAATAGGCATTGTATACAGAAACCTACACACTGTATCAATAATCCCAAACTCGAAACTCTAAACTTCACATAAATAATCCTCAATACGAAAAAAATAAATAAAAACAATAGTATAGCTGTTTTACAAATCTGGACTGCCCAGAGGAAATCACAGAGGGAGTCGGGTCGTATAACACAGCATTCTCCTACATCAGTATGTCTCTCCGCCACCTGAGTCACCCGCAAAAGCCAACAGAACAGAATACATAGGTCCCAGAAACATGAGCCTGCTGTGAAGTGTGGGGGAGGCAAGGGCTGATAAGAATCAGAAATGAGTATTTAAGGGGTAGCTAAGGAGTGCAAGAAATTGCAGAAAATATGATGGTGTTGCCAGATTTTTAGGCGATTTCCATTCCTCCTGTCCTCCTATTGAAGGTTCAAACTTGATCGAGCAAGATGACTCCGTTCGGGCAAGGGGCCTTCCGACGAAAAGAAACCAAATCCTTGTTCCCTTGCTGTGGGTGTGATGAAGAAAATTCAGTGGCTGCAATGAAGAAAAGTGCAGATAACGGCAGTCCAGAAACTGAACCTTCATCTGGGCTTTACAATTCACGTTTTTCAGATCAATTCTATCACTGCATGAGTTAATAGTTTTATCATCATCAACATCACACCCATATCCCGCCTCTGGCAGGGTGGGGTCTACGAGCTCTCATCCTCCACTATCGCCCATGCTCTATTCTTTCATTGAAGGGCAAGAACAGAGGTAGCAGGCTAAGTGATTTTGGGCAAATCATGAGACGGGAGAGGAGGAACTAGTTTAAGTCCATCATAGGAACACAAATCCTATGACGGCCGTTGTAAAGGCACCAGAATAGATGTTGCAGATAAGGAATTCGGGTTATCTAGCATTGGGGATAAAAACAACCATGTATCTCTTTCGAACTGAATTTCTATTTGGAGGGGTGGGGGCGCAACACAAACCGGTTAATGCAGGAGGCATTTAAATGGGACAAGTGTCAAGTTCGATCAAGTCAAATGCAAACTTATGCCAAAAGTCTGAACTTGTAAAGTGAGTAACTGTAGACAAAATGGCTGATGGAAAACTGGCCAAATTTTCGATGAAAGTCAACGTCTGGAGAATGAAAATGAGTAATAATCTAGTAAAACAATGTCAAGCTTTGTTATTGAGATTTCTAATGTCAGCATATTCGGTAAGCCTTACAAGAACTCTTCCTCCCGTCTATGCAAAAGCGGAAGTGCATTTCACATAATAGCAAAATGCACATTGGAACCACAAAAAAAACCAAATGGCTGGTCGCCAAATCGGAAACCGTCGTTGCTTATGCAACAGACATGCAAGCCTCACCTATATTTCTTCACTTACGTTTCATAAAAAATGAAGAATAAATTTTAAAAATCTGGACGCCTAATTCCAATTTATTTTCAAGAGGCCGGTGAAGGTGAGGAAGGTGACGTTTAGGTAACTTATGGCCTGCTGAGCCCTGACTTTCAGTGAAAGGGCGTCAAACCCTTGCATAATACTACCTGCTGCAAATCAGGTATTTTACAAACAACAATTCCACCTGAAATTCAATAGCCGACACATGGACATAATTTTAGTCAATAACCATCTGTACGTCATTTAGCAGCTTGACCCACCCATGTCTTAACACTTACGGTTCAAAAATTTCAACTTCTTCTAGGGGGTATTTGCCTTATTAGTTGGTGACGTTCTTCCTCATCTACAGTATTTGTACTTACCATAATTGGCGTTTTATGTACCGGTATTTGACACCCAAATGGAGTAATGGACATTTCACAAGATCTTCACTTAAAAACGGAACGCAATTTTTTTAATCAGGTTTTCAAAACTATGTAACTTCTCTTCGATGTTTAACAAATCGTTAGGATGAGTTTTTAGATAGCAAAATATGCGGTTCATATAATATTCTGGCCGTTACACAGTAGAACGAAACATTCTTCACGTGCTCTCAAACAATGTCATCCGCAATTTTGTCGTCATCACACCGGATGTCACATGATTACATTCTAAAATCTTAAAATAGAATTACTCTTAATTTCAGCATCGTTCGATTCTTTTTACTATGAATTAGGATATCTGGAATATATACGGATCCTGTGTTCACTTAAAGCATATGTTATGCTTTAACCCCCCTCTCCTTTCCCTTATTCCCTGTTACCACCTCATTTCGTGTTATGTTACCTGGTTATCATTCAGTTGTTTTGTCTTAATCGTTTATCCACCATCACCTACCTAAGGGTACGCCTGTTTAGGGGATGTAAAGCCCATTAACATTATATATATATATATATAACAACAAAAGAATGACAGAAATTAAAAAAAACCGCAACATCTGAAATCTGTTATAAATGATGCTTAACGAAACGCATCATGGCTGTCAATCAAATAAAACGGTAATAATTACACGGGTAAAAAACAATATACAACAGATGAAATGTAGTGCCACATACCCATTAGAATATGCCGAGCTTTTTGTGCCGATGTGCTATGAATTATACCAAAAGTGAAGTCCTAATTTTAGAAGGTGTCATTTTCATTAATAAGATAAGTGTCAAATTAAATCAGGCAAACTAAAGAGGGGGAGCTATCGCTGAAATACTTCTCTGCTGGACATCATCATTTGATTAAAAAAAACCACCTAAAAGATAATCAAGCTACATACTATGAAGATGATAACAATAATATCATTTTACCTTAAAGTACAAGAAAAGAGGCAAGCAGTCCCATCGCATCTTTTAAGAATGACCAATTTCCATTAGGAAAGATGTAAATAGCGGTTCTTTCTTTTCAGTTCAGGTCAATATTCGTCAATCGATTAATTCGATCACCGGTCAAGAACTCCATGATCGTTTGTCCGTTAGACGAAGCGCGAATGCTGTGTTCGAATTTTCTGCAGAATCACTCTAGAGGGCACCACACGCAAGTAGAATTTCTTGCTAAAGAGCTTGCCTACCATTCTGGGAAATTGTAGTTTGTTTATCGTAGTTATTCTTGATTGTTATACGTGCAAAGAAGTGTTTCAACGAAAAATTTCCAAATAGGTAATAAAAATAAGGGTAATCCTACAGTTTAGTGGTCCAAATGAATTGATCGCTAGGTGGCGCGTGTATCTATGGATGTTACAATGAATGCGAATTATAAATAATAATAATAACTGTCCGAATTTCACAGCTGTTGATTGCACAAAAGTGTGCAGACGATAATTGTGGACGATAATTTCACAGGTGTTAATTGGAAGTTTCACAGGAAGTTTCGTTAAGCAACAAAAAAAACCACCTTTTTTTTATCTAATTTAAAGAACCTTATTTGGAGAAGTCCATTCAAACATTGCTAGTTGCTGAGATTCATGAATCTATCATTGACGAGTAATACACTATTCTTTTCGAGATGGTAAGCTAATTAACTCTTTTCACCTTAGAAGAAATTAAAGATCTGAAATTTGATGAAAAATAGATTTAAATGTTATCTAAAAACGCTTTACGTAAGGATGTTTCAGATGTGCCACTTAGCAGACGCCGACCTTCTCCAGCTAATTCGGTAGAGGGCGCTTTTGACGTCAGTGTGGGTTTCTTCTCTCGAATAGGTGGCTGGTCTAATATCCCCTTTCAGATGACAAGCAGCTGCCTGTGTAAAAATACCATCCAACAGATCCTCCTTGTGTCCCTCCAGAGGGTCAAAGATGGGCACCCGAACCTGCCATAGGCAGGAAAAGGATTCGTAGTTGCTAGTTGTTTTCATATAGCAAGTAGAAGAATGTAATGGTGCCCTGTGTTAATGTGGGGTGTTATCTGCCCATCCAGGACATTCTTGGATCACGTCAATCCAGGATCGAAAGATGAAAGAGTTAATGACGATATTAAGGCTTAAACAACTAGTACAATATCTATCGAGGGTCCCTCCTCCCCCTTGTTTATATATACAACTGTTTATCGAAAAATATGCTAAACACTTTAAAATGGAGTTGAAATAGTTTTTTTTTGAGGGGAAATAATCTTTCCGTAATGGGTCTGGAAAAAGATTTATGAGTAATCCAACTATTAATTTATAGTTCTAGATTCTGATCACGACTTCAATAATGGGTTAAATATTCATGACTTGGAAAAAAAAAGAAGCATCATAAACAAAGTAAAAAACATGACCTTTGAAAGGTGTCTCATAACAACGCCATAATTTTACATCTTTATCACTTGGCCCACAAAGAAGTGCCCATTACAACGTGTGCTTGCGTTTTTAAGACTTGTAGCTAGTCAAGCCTGTTATAATTAATTATCACACACCAATGTTTCATTTATCACACATGAGACAGGTGTAAAGACCACCCAATTAGGTTACGCTTCCGTTACACGGAAAAGAAAAGATCTCATTGTTATACAGGGGAGAAGACGCACCTACAACAACCAACATGAGTAATAAACAAAAACGAAATCCTCCTGGCAAGTAATTTTACTCATTGACGTCGTAACATGTGAAGCACTCTGGTCCATTTGTTCTGTATCTTCAGTTGTGCCGCTGTATCATCCTTGTTACCTAAAATGAGTGCCACCTTTGTCAGATCCTGAATATGCCCAATTCTGCTTTTCAGAATTCTCTGACAGGAAAGCATCATATCGGCATTCAGCAGAGACAAAATCATCAACCTCTATCAGAGGTACGCCTCGTTCTTTGGCCTGAAGAAGCAGGAGTACTCTTTCATTTGAGCTATGCTGTTAAAGACCCTAAGAGTTCATACTAAAAAGATAAATACAATTTCTTATTCATCTAACCCATTTCACACTAAGGATCCCGTCCCCATGAGTCCGGGATTTCGAAGCAGAAACGGAAGAGTAGGCTGAGAGAGGCAGAAGCGGGCATTACAGAAAAACAAAGGGTTAATACACCGCAGTTAATTATAATGTGTAGTGCTTAGATGGGGACATGAAAGGGCCCAAATTTGGATGATGGATTGGACTTTCACACGACGAACTTGTGGAAACATATGGTGTCAGTGCTATTGCCATGGTCCATCAGTTAGTCCATGAACTTCCGATGTCATTTCCCTCTCTCCGTTCTACTCTAGCAGTTGATGGCCGCTTCGAAATTCCATCCCGGCCATATCCAATTATTACATATAACCCTGTAGGAAACATACTTTTCCTGTTTTCTAGGATCTTTTATAACCTGTCGGTAATATTTACCGCTCGCAGCTTTATCTATAAATCTCAAAGGGCACTTGTCATTAACAAAAGACTGTGACTGATCTTGACTTGGGTGGCCACCGTAGGCATTATGGTATGCAGCAGCAATGTGCCGGGGAATCAACCAATCCTGAGGAAATAAGTTTTTAATGTGTTATTTCTCTACAGATGATGGTATACCAGATGACAATCATGGCATGACCGCCCAACTTACATTAACACTAATGGCAGCAAATGAACCTTACAATGGTCTCGCCATGAAGTTGTAAGCCGGTGGCACATAGTTCGTCATATGATCACCAGATGGCGGCGCCAATACTTAATTTTAGAATTTTGTGTGTTCGAAATGGCGTTCAAGATGAAGACTGAATTGTAAGAGTAGCTTAATTTTTAAATCATTCTTATTCGACTTTTTATACAGTAGGTGTCTTTTTTTTCAAATATCGCGTATGGAGTTTTTAACGGTGAGAAGCAGATAATGTGTTGTCTTATTATCTCGTATTCCTCTATTCAATAAAACCAGTGAACGACTCTTGAATTCACCAGGTATATAGTCACGCACCGAGAGGTGACTATCGTAAACAAAATTTAACAAAGAGTACCTTTACAACATATAAATTTTACAATTTCTATTAAAGTAATAATGTATCTTATTAATATCAATTTTAAAAGAAACCTTCCCTTTCTTTTTCTCTCTCTCTCTCTCTCTTTCCATCTTCTCAACAACTCGGTGTCCTTTTTATTGCCGGATAAACATGGGGCACCCATTAAATACGGTGAGCGTGATAGGAGGAGTGACCAATTTGTTTAATAAAGAAATAGAATTAGACTTGGTGAGACCTCTGCAGTGAAAATTACGCCGCTATCACAAAGGCCACAAAGCCGACAAAGACTTGGGGCGAGAGGAGCGGCGTGACAAATAGTTCCCCCTACCAAGCTACATATTCCCTACTAACAAAAGAGATGGCCACGCAATATGCACACCCTGGTTCACAGTCATTTGGTATTTCCTTTTTTTTTCTCTTCATAAAATGATATTTCCCTAGGTCGCGTATATATATATATTAGTGTGATGGGACCTGAAGACCTACCTGCCTACCTACCTACCTGTCTGTCTGTCCATGCCATTCTCATTCCAAAATTTACACAAATAGGATGGCATCCGTCACGCCAATTCGTGCCACACACGTGAAGTTTTGCCTGAATGTTTATCATGAATTAAGTTAGTGGAAGTTCATTTATATGCATAACATTAAAAAGCGAATGAAACATTAATTTTCATGCATAATATTAAATATTGTTCATGCAGGTATCTTCAAAGGAAAAGTGACGTAGCTTTCTCTCCCACGAAGACAGCTGGCCAGCCTCTCCCCTGAAACCCTCAAGTCACTAAGGTAAAATGCGATTTCATCTGTGAGCAAATACTGAAAACACAGAAGAGAGCACAAGATGCCATCTCCTATAATACATTTAGTCCAGCTATGTATACCATGTAGAAAAGGGTTTTCGTGATGCGTTTTGACGCGTCCTACTGTATGTCGGACTGCTCTGGGCACATCCCCTCTGTCAAAAAAAAATTTAATTCGTCAAGCCTAGACTCGAACTCGCACACCGCTGAATCCACAGTCGAATCCGTGGCATAGATAAAGCGAATAAAGCTGTCATCAAAAGGCCTAATTTATATTTAGATTTAAGCCTATACCCTTACAAAATACGAATGCGGTAGCAATGAGAACTCGATATGAATTTGAAATTTGAGACATATTTAGTAATAATTTTAATTGTGAATTTTGACATGATATGTGTCAGAATGTGAGAAAATGAACGATGAAATAATTTTTTAAGTAACGCAGGCTACTACCTAGATATGCTTAGGGCACTTTCAACTAGGCTTACGTCATCATATTTGATTGACAACGTCTAAAGGCTTTTCAGGCATACAAACCCATCTCTGCATGTGACAAGAGGCGAATAAAAGGGTTGTGATAACTCACCGGTAATCAGCCATGTAAAATCATCGCCCAATAGTTCTTCCAAGAGTTTCCCCTCTTTCTGTCCTGTAGGTAGTATTATCCCTCTGAGGTTATGACCCACCTCGGTGGCTCAGAGGTGGCATGCTCGAATAGTAAATCAGTGGTTTCGGGTTCGATTCCTGCCTGCTGGTGTGTACAATGCCAACTGCACATAAAAGAACCCTTACCACATAAGTAGTTGGGCAAACTCCCCAGGTATAGGACAAAAGTGCCCCAACGAATGTAAATAGGCAATTGATAAATAAGCTTAGGAGGTTGCAGCATTAGGTTAGGTTAGCAGCCGACTACGTGAAAATACTATCTAACAGATCGGTCATGTGTCCCTATGGGCCAAAAATTTGGTATCCGACCCTGTAATTGACGGGGGAGCGGCGAATTGCGTTGGACACACCAGTTCTCGTCTGATCACTGAAGTTAAGCAGCGCAACCCCAGCTAGTACTGACATGGGTGGCCGCATGGGAAAACTGGGTACTGCTAATACCCAAAAATCGTCGTATAAGTGTAGTGTCTGTGCATAAGAACTATGCTGTGAACGGGGCTATAATGACCTTGTAGTTGAAGGGCCCTAAAACACCAACAAACAAACGGGAAAAGGGATAGTACTAATAGTAGTGAAACTTACTCCTGCTTGGTCCTCCCGAATTCATGTTTCCCAATCCTGTCATAGGCGATACATGTAGTTATTAGAGGAACATTTCTGAATTTTTATCAAACATTGTAACATTGTTTTAAAGGATTACCATAGGTAGGCCTATAAACAAGCTCGAAGGTGAATAATTGTATTTTTTTTTTCTGGAAGGAGAAGGGGGGGGGGGCGAGAATCACATTTCAGGACGAGTTTTGTGCATATGTTAGGAAATTTTTTAAAAATACCCCGAGATATATTCAAATGATGTATCCATAGTGCCAAAGTAACAATCAAATCACTGTTGATGAATTAATCATCAAGTCATTAATAAATAATGGCTCACCATGTCATAGAATTGGCCTTTCAACCAGGTGACCATGTCTCCCCTTCGCCCTCTTACAAAAAGGATTTAGGATCAGCATAGGTTAGTAGTAGGAAGGATGTGGACATAAAAAAGTCTCGTCATAAATATGTCAATCAATTTAGGGATCTAATTGAATAGCGTTGCTAGGCTTCTAATATGGTGGTGGTCCAAGTGCAGTTTCTGTTAAATTGTGCCTTTGCCATTCGGAAAGAGATGATGAGGGACAGGGGGTACTGTTGAGGAGGGCAAAGGTCACACACGCCACACCGACTACAACTAACGCCTAATTTTTAAACGGATACAAACAGTGTAATTAAGTTGTCAGTTTGAACGGTGATAAACGAGGGTTTTGCAGCATCTACATTTAGGATAGGAAGGATGCAGAAAGAGTAGATGGACGATGGATGCCTGCTACCCTATACCAACATAAATTTTGTCACTAACGAGACAACTGATCACGATTCCGTTTTTTTTCCCTCCTCCACTCCTTGATACCTATTAGTAATACACATAACCAAAGCAACATCATCCGCAGCATGAAAAGGATAATACGGGGAGAAAGCTGGGAGTAGCATCTTTGACACATTGTTCAAAATCAAATCACAACCCATCAAGTTTAATCAATTTCATAGTCATCTAGTCTCACTTTAGAAATTTACAGACAGGTATTAATTATTAATACTTTTTTTTTCGCTGCCCTTCATGTAGGACACTTATTTTCATTACTATTTACAGTTTCGTACCTGTCTCGCCTCCTGGTCGATCCAACAGACTGAATTTCCTTTAAAAATGAAAAGCAAAAGGATAATATACACTGACCATCATCTTATCTCAAATTTCGACACCTGACATATTTGAGCGGCTTCCTGCGTTGGACATACCAGTGCTCGTCTGATCGCTGAAGTTAAGCAACGCAACCCCAGCAAGTACTAACTTGGGTGGTCGCTTGGGAACACTGGGTACTGCTAATACCCAAAAATCGTCGCAGTAGTGTAGTGTCTGTGCAGTCTCTGCATAAGAACTATGCTGTGGACGGGGCTCTAATGACCTTGTAGTTGAAGGGCCCTAAACCAGCAACAAAATAGAAAAAACCTGACATATTCTTAAAAAGTTCAACTTCTTACCGAGAGATTAGCAATAGTCTTGGCAAAAGCACTTGCGACTTGAGGTAAGTTCAATTCTGGTTAGGACCTGTGGCTTCTTTTCAGACTGGTGGGATGGTTTCTGTTGGACAGAAGAAATGAACCGGCTCTCCCCCCTCGTGATGTGCACGACAAAGCCAGACTTTCCCAGAGATCTCTGTTCGCAGGGTTAAATTCCTAAAAAGAGATCTATTCGTGTAACTCTTGAGATCATGGTCTTTTAAATAAGCTGCGATCCTTTCAGCCGGCTGAGACAAGGGACTTAAACTGCTCTTGCCTTAACAATGGATTTTTTTTTGTTGGAGTTTAAGGTCCCGTCAACTACGAGGTCATTAGAGACCCGTCCACTGTATAGTTCTAATGCATATACTGCACAGACACTACACTAATGCGACGATTATTGGGTATTAGCAGTACCCAGCTTTCCCGAGCGACCACCCATGTCAGTACTAACTGGGCTTGGGCTTGCGTTGCTTAACTTCAGTGATCAGACGAGAACTGGTGTGTCCAACGCAACTCGCCGCTCCCTTAACAATGGAAATTTAGCAGGAACAAAATGGCAGGCACGTAAAATAACCCTGTCCCAAACGGGAAAAAAGGGATGTAGCATGTTGAAATGTCATCGCATCCCACCGATGTTGTGATTGTACATAACAAGCAAAAGCAACTCCTAACCCTTTTCCCGCCTATGGCAGGGTCGGGTACCCATCTTGTCCCTCTGAATGGACACAAGGGCGATATATTGGTCATAGTTTTTTCTGCAGTCGGTTGCTGGCCAAAGCTGCACCCCCTACGCTTATTTATCGTCGGTCTACTGTTCGTTGGTGAATTCTACCCAGCTCCTACACCTGGAAATTTTGCCTCATCTAACCGTTGCATAGTAGAGAGGGTTCTTTTACGCGCAGGTGACATCGTCCACCAACACGGGACCTCGGTTTTACTTCTCATCCGAAAGAAGGCAGCCTCTCTCTCAGCCCACCACGGTGCA
Source organism: Trigoniulus corallinus (assembly GCA_013389805.1). Classification (NCBI taxonomy): domain Eukaryota; kingdom Metazoa; phylum Arthropoda; class Diplopoda; order Spirobolida; family Trigoniulidae; genus Trigoniulus; species Trigoniulus corallinus. The sequence goes on along the minus strand of JAAFCE010009126.1, from coordinate 10,059,555 downwards.
CGTATCGAACCTAGAACTATTGACGCAGTTGCCGAGCGTGCTAACCACTACGCCACCGCGGCGGGTTTATGTTATAGAAATAGCTTTCAGAAATGAGAAACATAACTTAATTAACCAACTAAACTCAATATTGATGACACTTCCGGTTGGAGCCATTAGACATTTAGGATAAGGAATGTCCAGGTCGTAATTTAAATAATGTTCAACATCCAACCATGGTGGTATTGATGTATTCTTATAGCATTAATAGAGAAAGGTTTTGAACTTAACACAAAGTGTAGTTTTGTGTGAGAATTTTGTAGCAGGTGTTTTAAAGTTGTCTTGTTATTGTCAACAACAAAAGAGTTACTACAGTGGGGGTCATTATGATTGTCACAAAACATCTAAATATAATAGTCTGAAAGAAGCGGCATACAGTATATAAAAATCTTTTTTTTTCAACAATTAACAGTGCTGATGATAATGATAATGACGATGCATGACAGGTATGGGAGGTCATACTGTAAACCAAGTAATGAAAAGCTTGAAGGCGAGACGAGAAAAACACCCCTGAGGGATATGCAAACAAAAGCAAGATTTATGTATATAAAAAAATTTGTCAAAAATAATAATAACACAGCTCAGTTGTAGAGAAATAATTTCTCACAAGAAATACAACACGAAATTCTTTAAAAAAAAAGAGAGAGAAAGGTAAATTATAAGTTTGGACTAAAAACCAGAAGTAAATTTTAATCATCTCTTCACTTTTTTAAGACTTACTATTATAAAAGATCTTTCAATGATAATTTATAATAGATGACTAAATTTAAATCCATACATTTAACAATAATTGTGACCCCATTAACTTTTAAGAAAAAAAAATAATAATTCTAGGTGGTAGTGGTGGATCTCTCTTTACCTATTTTTTTGTGTGGAAATTTGTTATAATTGTAAAATTACTACTGTTGGTCAAAGGATTTGATTTTATCCAATGCTCGTCAACGTTGCCCTTCTGTTCTTGTTACTGGAAATGCTTCTATTGAAAACAACAAGCAAAGACCAGTCACAATTCAACTTTATAATTTAGTTGATATCTTTTCTTTCTGTCCCGTCTCTGTCTGTCCTTTTCTCTTGCCCCCGCCCTCCCAAATCGGATGGAGGGAGAGAGAAAAACCTTTTTTTGACCACTAGAGTTGAAGTCCAACAGTGATTTTTGCTGTTGATGTTGTCCTACGTGGTGGTCGAACATTAATGCATATATCTATCTCAAAGATAAGTTGTGTTTCACATCTCTGTCCCTGTCACTTTGATGTGGCCACCTGGTTGTCTGAAATAAATTTGTATATTGAAGAAAAGAAAGATGTCCACGGATGGGGCTTTTTGATTCTACCAAACCCTCCTCTTCTTCTGTTAAAACCATGCCATCTCTCCCCCTCCACCCTTGACAAATAACATGGGGGGGAAAAAATGTTTAAAAAAATCGTCTCTTACTGTCACGTGTCCCATCAGATCTGAAATTTGACTTGATGGTTTATATACACGAATGGTATCTACCTGTTCCTAAAGGTTTTTTTTGTACCAAAAAGCCAAGTGATACATGTCCCACCTGTGCAGATCCATTTTTAAATGCATGACAGAGACATAAAAATCAATAGTTAGCGATGTGGTCCTTTCGGACTTGGTGTCCCGTGTCCCGTCCCACCTCCTCCTGTTCCTAGTTCTCTCCTCTCTTGAGCCTTCTTCTTCTTCTTCTCCTCCCCCTCCTTCATCCCGTCCCCTCTTCTCCACCACAGCTGGGTATAAAAAAAGTTGGTCTACGCCTGGCTCTTGCTTCTTGAAGAATACATAATTTATGAAAGAGACAAACTTGAGTAACACCTTCCCATCAGGGGGTTCCCATTTCTTTCAGAGGCCACCTGGTGGTAAGGTCACACCTTTAAATCCATTCGATTGCTACATAACCACTTGAGAATGTAAATATCTTCTACGATTCTCTGCAATTGTTTACTTGTCTCTGTAAGCACAGAAGAGAGAAGGGAAAAAAAGCGTGATTTTTAAATATCTCCAACTGGGAGGGTAATTTTCTGATCGCAGTCGATCTACCGCAGACAAGAAACTCCAAATACCAAAAATGGGAACATAAAATTTATATCTAAACTGACTCCTAACAGGACCATTCATTAATGTCAGATTTATAATCACACCAAGAAGTAGAAGAAAAAAAATACAGATAAAGGCGTAGTCTTCTTCTTAATACTATTTTTTTTAAAAAAATGTTACATCAACATCAAGAAACAACAACCAAAAAAAGTTTTGGGTACAGAGGGGAAGGGGAAGGGGGTTTCATATCACGATTATAGAGTCAAAATATTGAAGTGATTCAAGCACATTCATCTTTATTGATATGCTTGAAAAAAAATTCACCTGAATTATTTTCATCTTATCACCCTTGATAAAAATGATAATTCAGCAGGTAGTCAAGTCAGTCAATCAGGTGCTTAGTAACTATATTATCTAATGAATTTTTAGACCAAGATATCCCCCAAACATCAAAATTAAGCACTTAAACATTTAATTTTTTTTCCCCCCCCCCCCCCCCTCTTCTCTCCCTCCTCCAAAAAATGCCTTTTCTTGGAAGATGTTAACATATCAGACAGTTAATTGAGATACATATATAAGATATATTTTAAGTCACGTATTAATTAATTTATTAATTTTTATTATAGGTCATTATTTATCTAATTGGTGATCTACTCTTAGACGTTGTTTTTACTGTACTATACTGTACCTGGAGGTGGTGTTGACCTTATATACAGGTATGTATGTCTGTTAAGGTAAGAAGGGGGCTCCTTTGATGCCCCCCCCCCGAATTAATATAGTTCGCCCAATATTTATTAACTCCACCTCCTCCTCTGTCAGACCCGCCTCGTAGAGTGCTCGATTTACTGCCCCAATGGTTCCATTCTTGTTGTTTGTTTCGTTGGTGTTTTAGGGCCCTTCAACTACAAGGTCATTAGAGCCCTGCCCATTGCGTCCTCTGTATTAGAACTACGCAGTGGACGGGGCTCGAATGACCCTGTAGTTGAAGGGCCCTAAAACACCAACAAACTAACTAAAAAACAGGAAGCACTCTGCAGTGGCGTTCCGAGGGTATTCTGCGCCCGGGGACAAAGACCGAAATCTGCGCTCTCTGGCACCCTCTAAACTTAATGCGAACCACATTTTTGCGCTCCCTGTCTTCTGCGCCCGGGGACATCTGTCTCCCTTCGCCCCCCCCCCTCGGTACACCTCTGGCACTCTGAGAAAACAGGAAGCAAAACTAATCCATCGGTAAGAAAAGAAGTCCGGTTCAGAGTGTTACCTACACGCGAAAAATCTTTCCTATTCAGAAATCAAGTGGGGTAGATCGGTAAAATTGCCTCGTGTCAAATGTATTAGGAACTGAGCCTTTACCAATATGATTAGCTAGGACTTCAAGCATTGAATTTCACCTGTCTTCTCTGGATAAAGACACTCATAATCTCAGGAAACAAGTTCATCCAGTATCTATATCTCATAAGGAAATAGGGCTTTTGAAATAACTATCAGTCTCATGCAGAACTGAACCATTATCCATGCCCTTATAGGCAAGATTCACTAATTACTTAGCATCGTCTTACATCTGGACTCGAGCAGTACTTTTAAGCTTAATGGATGCGTTTCTTATTATTATTAATAGCTCAATAACACTCTGATATCGTTTATTTGATCTAATTTGGGTGTTAAGGGGTTGTGGACGACGAACAGGTGGATCATTCACTTACACGCGCACATATGGCTGTTATTTCTTATCTGTCGGAAAGCGCACTTTAGAACTGCTTATCAGAGGAAAATCGCCGATTTTGGCCAGGGGCGAACCTTCGCATTTTGAGCTAAAGCAGCATAACATTGTACAAAATAATTAAATCCTTTAATAATTTCGTAAACTGTTAAATATTAAGCATATTAAATAAAAATCTGATCAGTTTCTTGTTCCGCAGGGTCTTTCTTGAAACTGGCCGTCTCAGTAGTTCAAACGGTAGCGTCAGTAGCGTTCTAGCATACGCGAGGCCCTGTGAAAACCTGTGTAAATTGAAAGTGCGAGGCCCTTTCAACTTGCAAAGGCGAGGCCCCGTGCATTTGCACAGTTTGCACGTGCCTAAAACCGCCACTGGGTAGCGTGTTTAAGTTTTGACCTATAAGCGCAGGTTCTCTCCTGGTTGAGGCAAGGGACTTTTTTTATGAATGACAATGTCGGTTGGTCAGTAATTCGGGTTCTCGAGTTCGTCAGCCCATGATTGCAGGCTCGATTCCGGTGTAATAAACAGATGACTACATGGAGTGAAACATACGTCTAGATCGGGATAAAAATATCGCTCTCAACAGTTCACCCGTGTGTTAGTATGTTACGCCAATGGGTTAGGGAGTCGGCCAAGCAGCCATAACGGGCCGAACCTTGTGGAGGCTGCTCGCGGGGGGGGGGGGAGAGGGAGGTAAGAGAGGGGAACTTAGCAGCACCCACTGCTCAACCAATCACCGATGTTGGTACTAACTTGGGTTGCGTTGCTTAACTTCAGTGATCTGACGAGAACTGGTGTGTCCAACGCAATTGAGGTGCTCCAGACAATTGAATACTCAAATCCGTGCCATAGGCGGGGAAAGGGGTTGGCAGTCCAAGTGAAATACCTCACACCTTCTACACTGTCAGTGAGAGCCTCCTACTTGTTCTCTTCCGACGTCAAAGGACGGCTAAAAACACTCCCATGTAAAAATTATGTTAGTCCTCCCCCGCTTTAAAAGGAGAGCACTTACTAACCCGTTTTCCCTGTATGACAGGGTCGGGTACTCATCTCTGTCCTTTTGAATGGTCACATCTTACGCGGCCAGCTGCCAACCAAAGCTGCAACCCCTATGATTATATATCGCCGGCCTACCGTTCTTTGGGGCACTTCCGCTCTAGCGCTTACGTCGCCCCGGACAAAAAGACAAATTGCGCGCCTTAAGAATAGATATAATGCAAGTTCAAGCAGCAGTTTTTCTCACACTTACAGCCATAATGACGCTCCTAAATTTTGGCGCCCCGGACTAATGCCTGGGTTGCACCCCCCAAGAGCGGGCCCTGCTCCCATACCTGGGAATTTTGCCTCCTCATCTCGTTAGAGAGGGTTCTTTGACGTGCAAATGACATCGTACACCACACGGGGCCACAATTTTACTTCCTGTCAGACGGAAGACGCACTCAGGACCTCTCTTGCTCTACCGCCCGAAAAAGGCCAACCCACGTCGATCCAGTATCAAACTTGGAACCACTGAGGCATTAGTCGAGCACACTACCCTTAGTACCACTATGGAGAAAAATGTACGTGTAGATTGGCAAAATTCACAGGTGTAGGAACTCGTCGTTAAGTGGTATTCAGAGCAGATGAATAATTTTAAATCAAACTTTTCCTTAGGCCCGTACTCAACCTTATCACCCGTCAAAAGCACCATCTTTAAAAAAACTCTATGAATGATTACTATCAAACACAATCCATCATGATTTAATGCACACTTTTCAAACCTGAATCTGTTACAAGATGTTGCACAAACATCATGAGTATTCATTTTATAACGCATAAATAAATTCAAGAAATGATTTCTGCTATCCGCCATTTCATAGAGAGTTGGGTGGAGAGAGTTTTTATTTATTTTTTTTTCTTTTAAATAGTCATCAATATATGTTGGTAAGAAAAAAATCGTGAGAAAACTGTCAGGCCTTGTTATAATCACAATAGATACTGCTATATAGGACTAGATATCTAACAGAGGCCCCTACATAACACTGTGTCGAGGGGGTCCATTTTTATTAATTTTCAACAACCTACTATTAATCAAAGTGGAATATTATTATCTACAAGCTGAACAATGATTTGTAGCCAGGACGATTTATTTCAATAAATAAGAAATGAAGTGCCTACTCTCCGCGGAGTGGCAAATAGCGTGCTCGAGTATTGCGTCAGTGGGTCCAGGTTCGATACTTTATCGAGGTGGGTTGGCCGCTTTCGGGCGAAAGACGGAGAGAGAGAGAGAGAGAGAGAGAGAGAGAGAGAGAGAGAGAGAGAGAGAGAGAGGCCCATGGCAAAAAGCCATGGCCTCGTATAGTGTGCACCATATCATCACTGCACATAAAAAAAACCCTTTCCTTAAAAGATTCCCTTGTACATGCAATGTGTAGATCGGCAAATTTCCCAGGTGCGGGAGCTCGGTGGAGGAAAAGTGCCCCAATGAAGAAAACTGAGCGTCCAACAGGTCGCTCAGATTCCCAAATGGAACAACGGTTAGTAGCAACCTTTTTGTAGTCGAGAAGTCGACGTTAAATACTCAACTTCCTGAAATGCAACTGTGGAACCCGCCTCGGTGGCGTAGGGGTTGGAGACAGACAAGTGGAGTCCTGTGGGATAGGATGGTCCCAAATCAAGTTGAAAGGGAAGTTTTACAGGGCAGTGGTTAGGCCCGCTATGCTATATGGATCAGAGTGTTGGGCAGTGAGGAAGAGCCGCGTCCATAGAATGCAAGTAGCCGAGATGCGAATGCTGCGGTACATGAGTGGGGTGTCGAGAGCTGATAGAATTAGGAATGAGTATACTAAAGATAGCCTGGGGTGGGGGACATCGCGGAAAAAATGATGGAGAGCAGATTGAGGAGGTATGGACACGTAGTGAGAAGAGGGGAAGGAGGAGCTCGTTAGGTCCATTTCAGGAATACAGGTGGTTGGAAGCATCCGGGGCAGGGGGAGACCGAAGCAGACGTGGGAGCAGGTTGTCCGTAGCGATATGGTAGTGTGTAGGGTGGACGGGGACCTGGATTAGATTCGTGGGTTGGGGAGTAAGCCAGGCAGCCTTAACAGGTTGAACCCTTAGGAGGCTGCCCACGGGAGATGAGGAGGTAGGTGAAAGGACGAAGGAGAGGGTTAATTTGCAGCACCCAACGTTCTTTACCAACCACCCATGTTATGGTGGGAGATAGACAGGAATGGAACGCTAGAACCCGCAGACCCGACCCAGCCACAGGCGGGATAAGGGTATGATGACGAATGTAATTGTGGCATCCGACCCTCCCTTTTGTGGAAATTGAGCTTCTTGACGGTAACAGGGTAGTGTTACATCTACCGATGCCGTTGAATTATTTAGGTGGAAAACAAGGCAATAGACTTATGGTTATTTCTCATTTTGTTTTACATTTAGGAGAAATATACTCTTAAGTATAATAATAATGGACTTCAATAAAGAGGCCAAACTGTACCGCGTTTGGGCTTGAGTGTCGGAAATGAAAACTAGTGTGTAATGATCACGTTGAATTAGACGCCAGATGGCAAGAAGGGTTCGTAACACCCTCTTCTTCTCTTGGGAACAAGGGTTATCATTGTCACCTGCAATTTTTCATTAGTCGTACACATCCGTGTAATGATTAGCGGTAATGTCTTTATTAACGTAAACGTCAAGAGCGTAGTTATTTGCAGAATGAGAGAGAGAGAGAAAGGCACATTGCCAAATTACGCCCCATTTCAAGATAGAGTTATGAAGGTCCAGTTACTGTATTATACGAAATGTCAAACTCTCGCTAAATGGACGTCGCTTCTTCTCACTTTTTCAAGTAGAAATTGTTGTTTCACTTAAATCATAGTGGCGGCATAATGAAATAAATTAAAAATATCTAGTTCACACTTTACAGATATTATTATTATTATCTTACACTACTGTTTCTACTGAGAAAATGGCAACTTTCTCATTCTCTCTAATAAGAAACTTTCATAAACATATTGTCAGTAAGGTGACCATACCCTTTAATTCACTTTTCCTCACCAATAAACAGGAACTAAATTTGACTTTTAAGACCGTACATTTACCTACAGGAAATTCAAGTATATAATTTAAAGTTGTTTTTCCCCCGCACTGTAACTAATTCTAAATTTACTCTACATCAGTTACACTTGATAATCTTATTTTACCCCTTTCAAGTTCATGGCCTGGCAGATGAGACACTGCACACTTACCCAACGTATAGAGGCTCTTTTTTTCCCCCACATCCCATCGGACGGAAGAGTTAGGACTTGAGACCCATTTTTCATCCAGGGCAGGGTTGAGTATTCATTGATAAAACTATAAGGGCCTGCATCAGTTGTGCAATTGAGTGCTGCGTCCGTGGTTGCAGGTCCGGATCCTAGCCGAAGCTGATGAAGAAAGCCGTGACAAGCCGTGTGGTGTGTACAATGTCACCACTGCACCAAATTGCCCCCACGAAGGAAGGCGTATGCCCTATAGAATTAGGTCGGCAGCAACCGGCTGACCAGCAACCTACGAGACCCGAGGTTCTGTTTAGGATAGAAAGAGAACCTTAATCACGTCACTTTCGTATCACTGCTAGTTTCAAGTATAGGACTAGAGCCCCAAAGGCAGAGCCTGCTCTCACTTATGCCGCCCCGGACAAAAGGACGAATTGCCGCCCCTTGAAGCAGCGCTCTGTTCGCGTGCTCTAATCTCACACTTACAGCCAAAATGGCGCCCTGGACAAATGTCCGGGTTGCCCCGCTTAGAACGGGCCCTGCCAAAGGGATATGATATTACAGTATTTAAATTTTAGCATCATTCCAATCGTGAATTTGGATCTGACACTTTCGTATATTTACGTATGTCCAGGGCTGGCTCAGATGTTGATTAACCATTGGGCCTCAGGCCGAGGCTCTACGTTCAGAGGGGTCCCACAGAGGGGTGAAATTTCTAAGATTTTTCCATAAAAATTTCCTTTTTTTGTTGTAAATATTTGGGGTACCACTAATAACTTTTTCCCCTCCAAGGTTCCACAAGATCTCCAGCTGATCCTGTGCATATTCGTAGTTTATCATCCTCTGTCCTCCAATAGTTTCGATTTCAGCGTCTGGGACCTTTTCCATCTTTTCGGCTTAGTGTCCATTAAGAACACTGGTACTGCTTCGAATGGGAACAAAACATGGTGCCTTGTTATCGTTCAAAAACCATTTAAAAAGAAAGGGCTGTTTCTCTCTCTCTATGACTTTTTGTCGATGGACCTTAAGGAATCGAAGGCAGGTGACAAGTGAACCTCGTGCTTGTACTAGTGTACCCAATTTGAATAAAAATTTAGTTTGTTTCCTTTAGGGATAATTACATACACAAAAGGATGATGAATATGAGGCTCGTGTCTCTATTTTTAAATTTGCCCAATTATTGTCAGTGGTGTATGTTAGGATGGATTAACTTTTAACTAGCACTTGATTTGAAGTTAGTCGCTATTTAGTCATCATATACATAACAAAAAAAAATATTTGTTGGAGGGGGTGTTTGGGTCATTCATCTACTTTGTCTTACTATTCTCCAATCTGTCTTTGCCTTCCTTGCCCCATACACCTCCACCTTCTTCTTCTTCTTAGTGACGAAAGATTGATTACTAAATTGCTGACGGCAACCCAATGAGAACCATCATCGACAAATACACAAAACTTAGGAGGCAGTAATAATTGAGTGAGAGAAGTTGAAGAAAATGAGCTTAAAGGTCCCATTCAGGAATCTTTTTTGGAGTACTACGGGAATAGAAACCAGTCAAAAAGAAGGTGCTATTTGTTTAACATATGTGTGGCTTTCATGTGTTCAAGATGCAGATAAAAAACAGCTTCATCTACACCCCCCAACCTCGCTCACTCCCCAGAAAAATTTAATGACAGACGAAAAAAATTCCTTTTTTTTTGGCAAACACTGAACCTTAGTGTGAGGTCTGACATTCATTAACAGGAAAATATATTGAACCGTGTCAACCTTTTACAGGCTGAATATTATTCTACTACTGAACTCCTGATGATATAGGCCTAGGCCCTATATATAAATTTAAAAAAAAAATTTTTTTTCACAAAACATTTCAACAAGCATAATTTTTGAATTCAGATTCTTGTCCCACTCGGTATGTTTTGGGGAGGGGGGGGGTTCAAAATAAGGATATCATCACCTAAAAAGATGTAAATCGATACAGATTTTCTGGTATGCCATCCTGTCCTTTTCACATCCACTCTGTAATTAGCTGACTTTTCAGCATTTGTGTTGAGAAATTTTTCTTCAAAGTTTTATTTCTTTCTATGTCTCCCTTAGAATAACCCAACTCAGTGACGCAGAAGTAACGTGCTAAATTACTGCGTTGGGGATTGCAGGTTCGATTCTAGCCAAATTGACAATGGTCCACCGGATGAGAAAGTAAGGCCTTGGCTCTATGCACGATGGTTTTCCCTCTGATCGAAAGAGGGGAGAGAGAGAGACAGAGAGAGAGAGACAGACAGACAGAGACAGAGTACAGCGCATTCAGCAAAAAGTAAAATTCGGGACCTCTGGCGTTGTATGAGCCCGTCCATCGAAGAAACTTGAACACTGGAATTGAAAAGAATCTTGAGGCGACTTTCTAACCTGGTAATTTAAGCTGAAGTGTCACTTTCCATTTTCTGATGGAAACCCAGAATCGAACCGGTAACCACGAGTTCACGATTCAAGCACGCATTGTGTGTACCCGACCGTAACTCAAATTGCGGAAAACGAAAGCAATGCAATCAGTTCTCATCATCATAATTAACATAACTGTCCCGCCTGTGGCAGAGTTGATTTATCCATTCCCTCCCATTCTCAACCAGTCTCCAGCATTACAGTTACTGAACCTTGGCAACAACAACAACCGGAATAAAGTCCTTTTAGGTTCTCAGGATAGCTCTCCATCCATCATCGTCGCTACCTCTTTTATCGTATCGTCTATTGCAGGGTGGGTATCTTTAATTAAGTAGCAGGCTGCCACCAAACTATTGCAACCCCTATGCTTATTAATCGTACGTCTATGGGGGAACTTGCCCTCCACCAAGCGCCAAGAAGTCAGGCATCGACATCTGGAAATTTTGCCGAGCTACACGTATATTTTATGGTCCTTCATGTAGTAAGGGTTCTTTGGGAATTCGGAACCCCTGACGCAGTAGCCCAGGATGCTACTTCTGTGCTACCGAGGCACATTCTCTCTCTCTCTCTCCCCACAGCTGGGAATTGAACTTGGATCACCTGGACACCATCAAGTGAAAGTCTAACTCATTATTTAAGAGCCAGCTGGAGCCGAACTATAAAATAGATGTGCATATCCTACAATGCGGCACCATTAAAAAACTTCAGTATTTTAGAAAGAGAAACGTTATTTTACTCAAAGAGTAAAATGTAATTTTTAACATTTTTGACATTGAGTGTTGTGTGAAAACTAACAAGTAGTATCTAGAGATGTTGCGCGTAATTTGTTAATCAACGTTAGCCATGAAATTTGACAGGAAAGTTAAAATATGAGAGAGCGACAGGCACAGCGAGAGAAAGAGAGGAAACAATGACCAAAATTGTAAACAGCTGCGCAAACAATAAAATCACTAAATACTGCAATGAAATGATGCATTTTATATTTGGATGGTGGTTATTATGATTATTATTATTACTATAATATCCTTGTTTTTGGGACGAAACAGTCAACGTTCATCATCTCGACTTGCACACAATACTGACGATGCGACACATTGCAACGATGATAACTGTTATTAACTGATGTTGGTAGCATCTCAATGTTTGCATGCAACTGTTTCCTTTAGTACCCAAAATTGCTCCACTTTTCTCTCTCTCTCTCTCGTTCTCTCTCCCCTGTCCTCCTCTTTCTCTCCCCTCGGTCCAGAATCACCTACATAGTGGCAATTAAGAAAACGAGAGAGAGGAAGATGACATTTTGTAACAACATTTACTTCACTGAACCTATCAGACAAGTGCATGTTATAGACGTGAGAGAGTTATCATTAATAATATGGTGCGCGCAAACCAAATATCCCCATCCTTCTCACTCCCTCTCACCCCCCTCCCCTTCCTCTCCACAACACTGGTCAGTTTCTCTTTATCCCTAAGGTAAATCATGTTTACTCTTTAGTGAATCTCATCATCTCACGACCCTGTAGATTATTAAGCTATGTGGAGATTGGCGGGGGTAAGGGGGACTAAATAACACAATTAATTTCCTGGCCATTACCAAATCAACCAGCCATTGAATGACCGCATTTTTACCATCGATTGCGCTTCATATAATTATTAGAGTCACAAACCTGAAACTTCTTTCAAAGTGTACATAAAACAACAAACACACACACGAAAGATGAAAATTGCTCTCACAAAAGACTAATTTGATTCAACAAACAACATCATTTCGCATCACTTTTAATAATATGCGTACGCTTAGTGCATTTTATGGTTGGTCACTTGTTATATCATTTTGATTACAGACCCTTTGATTATTATTACTACTACTCCTTCCTACTTCACGTATTCTTCCTTTCTGCCTGTAAGAAAGGAAGTATCTTAGAAATGTTTGCATACTTTGTTTGTTGGGTGTCCAAGACTATCTACTGACTTCAGAACTCTTAAGCCGAACCTCAACCCAGTGGACAAAGCCTTTGACAAACATTCACAAACGTTGAGAAGTATCGAAAAGCGTTTGATAAAGGTTGCCAGTCGTTGTACAAACATCAGCCAATGCTGTTTTGTTGATGGGAGGGTTTCTGAGCACGTTACAATCGCAGGGTGTCATACGAATCGGAAACAACTGATTGGAAATTCATGGAGAACAATGCTAACTAATACTTTTCCTGCTTTTGACAGATCGGGTGCCCATTTTTGCCCCATTGGGACACCTTAGCGGTCAGTTGGATGGTATTTTTATGCAGCCGGCTGCGGCCCCTATTCTTATTTATCGGCGGTCTATTTTATTTCGTTGGGGCGTTTTCCCGTTAATCGACGCCAGGAGACGAACGCCTGCACCCTTTCCGTTCAGTGATGACATCGCAAATACCACACGGGATCACGATTTCACTTCCCACCCGACGAAAGGAGCACTGGGGGCCTCTACAAGGTCATTACAGCCCCGTCCACAGTATAGTTCTTATGCAGAGACTGCACAGACATTACACTAATGTGACGATTTTTGGATACTAGCGGTACCTAGTTTTCCCAAGCGGCCACCTATGTCAGTACTAACTAGGGTTGCGTTGCTTAACTTCAGTGATCAGACGAGAACTGGTGTGTCCAACGCGATCCTCGAACCGTTGACACAGAAGCCCAGCACGCTAACTCTACGCCACCGAGGTGGGTTAATGAGAGTATTTTTCCCCGCTAAAAAAAGGTCCTTAAATATGCAGGTTGAACTCCAGTAAAGCGCAGAACCAAAAGACTCTTTATCGGGCGGCGGAACGGGAAGGAAGAAAGGGAGGGTGCTAATAAAAGTATTGTAATCGCAATATTGAAATTAATTTTTTTAATTTCTTGCTGTCAGTGGCAAGTACATTTCCGTTGTGATATCCTATTTACCGAAATGCAGTTTTAGGGCCTTATGAAGTGTCCTTGGGTTCTAAGCACGTGCAAAAGAAACCATCATTTCAATCACACTGCACTGTATAATGATACCCTTATTTAGCCACACGTGGCCTCGCGTGTTCAATGTCTTTCATTCTCCTTAGTTTACTCGTCGTCAACCAGAGTAGGTGGGGCCTTTGGATACATTTGATGGATCACAAGGGCTGCCAGAAGAGACATTCAATCGCCACAAAGTGCTCACAAACACTATGTTGTCAACTTGAGATTACCACCAACAGTACATAACGAAATGTACCATTTAATCTGATTGCAATAGTTATTAGTAATTCAGACATTATGTGTTCCTGTCTCATCCCCAGTCCCTCTGTGCCTCTCCCTTGGAGAAGCATCAATTGCTGCAAGAGGCCATCACAATTAGGTAGTAAGAGAAAAAAATCAACTAAATGGTTATGACCATTCGGTCAGATTTCACGTCAGTATATTATTATTTAATATAATCTAGTCTCATGAAAGTAGAAAAGGGGGAAAGGGCACCTCATCAACCTTCTCACGATTCAGCGTGGAAATTGTGTGTAAGGACAAGGAACTTGACGGGGAAAAAAACAAGTGGATGAGGTCTCTTCAGAGAGTTACTTAAAGATATTTTATATTTTTCTACGGGTCGCTGATCGATACTGTCCCGCCCCACACAGGTCTCTAGATAAAAATCTCTACATAAAAGAGTTCACTTGACTTTTAGATCACGATACCTATTGTACCTTTTATAATCTCTCTCTTATGAATTACTAATAATAATTTTTTTTCCCTGAGATGCAGCAGGAAGTGCAGAAGTGTGCAACAAATAGATGTGCTGTGTGCCTGCAAACCTTGTCGATATTTTTGATGGGTGTGAAATTCCCAGTAGGCAATTATCCTAACTGAGTTGTTGATACTTATATCAAAATGCATATTATGTAACCTGCCTTTTCAATTCATCTCTCTCTCTCTCTCTCTTCAGCCCCCATCCCACCTTTTCCCAATCGTCCCGTCAGAACAATTCCATTGTGGGATGATGACGTTTGGGTTACAACCACCAAAGAGATATGTAGTACGGTAAATGTGTAGGCTAAAAATGGTGGAGGTGTGGGAAATACAGAAAGAGAGAGAGAGAGAGGGGGGGGGTAGAAAGGGACGATGAGGAACCGAGCCAGAGGAGAGAGAGAGAAGGAGGGAGAGAAAAAAAATCCATTTGTCCAAAATCATTATTGCTTAATGGTTAATGGAAAAACAGTTACGCAGAAATCTCATATATAATTGCTACTGTAAGTCGTCTCATAAACGGCCCTTTATGGCAGCCTCTCACCCTGATGTGGCTTCCATCTCTTCTCTTTCGTGCCCTTTCACACACACGCGCAAAATATATATACTGTATACTCACTGCTTATCCTGAAGATCACTCCCCTTCTTTCAATGCACTTGATATCAATCAAGGATTATTGGTTTAATGCTCTCCTGCTTTATACCCCTCCTCTTCAATCCTGAAATAGAGTCATTATATTATTGGACCCCCCCCCTCTTATAATTCAACGCTTACAAAGTCACTCAAATATAACTTCACCTATGAACATAATGAAACGAAATTAAATTCGAGTTAAGTATGCCATTTGAAAATTAACATCTCCAAGTAAAAATCAATTTGCACAAATTACTATTTTAACAAGCCATCCTATTTTTTAATTCAATAATAAAAAGAAAGGAAAATGGTATAAGAAGAAAGCAAATTTTCTGAAAATCAATTTAGGACTTGAATGTTTGAGGGAGAGCAGTGGGACGGGGATTGCAACTGGGAGACGGAACTGAGTTTATAATCTAACATTTTAGATATTATGGCTACTGGCTATTAAAACTCAAATTTCAAATTAATGATGCCTTTCTTAGGATATTTAAAAGTAAAAAAAAAATAGGAAAAACAAAAGGTGGCAGGCATATTCTGTGCTTGCAGGAATTTTATGAGCCGCTATTTCAGTCAAATGAGTAAAGATATTTTTGTCATTTTGAATTGAAAATTTTATATTATCCAACACCACCACCACCACCACCACCGATATAACTAAGCACTTAGTGTCCTCATTATTATTTTTATTATTATTACTCACTGAATTTCAATTCATGTCAATTTTCTTTCTTTCAGAGCTGTTGCAAATTCAAGGACCATTTCTGAATTATATAGGGCCATGTCTTTTCCAGTGTCATCATCTATCTACTAACATCCTACACAAAAGGCAAGAGAAAAAAAAAACAAAAGTAAATTTAATTAAATATTTTTACACTCATCATTAGAATAATCAACGTCATCATGAACATAATGGCAAGAGCTGACAGAGGCATGTTTAGCCGAAATTCTCCCTTTTCCCCCCTTCCTCTGATCTACCCCTTTTATGTCTTTCAAATTTATCTCTTCAAGTCAATCTCTTGTCAATTAAGAAAATCTTAATAGCATCTGAAATCTTCTTCTTATACTACACTGCTAAGATTAAGTGGTCAGAGATGATAATGTTTAAAATTCTTTCATTAAAAGGTGAGATAACGATCAAAAACCACCTAGGGCATTTTGGCTGACTGCACTAATAGCATTTCTGATTTGCAGAAGACTGACACCTGATAAAAATCGAACTGGCCGACAGCGGACAAAGGGAGTGTCTTCACTTGGTGAATTTACTGACCGTCTCATTCATTTTCCGTCGAAGAAAGGTTCTCTTAATCCGATGATCAAAGAAGGAACACGTGAGATTTCCTTTCCATCTCATGGACAATAACAAGTTGGGCCAGGTTCCAACCTGAGCGTCACCACCTTGTGAGGTATAACGTTGTCAAAGTCCCAGTTTCAATAGCTGCATTTAGGACTCTTATCGGGATTTGTTGGTGTTTTAGGGCCCTTCAACTACAAGGTCACTAGAGCCCCGCCCACTGTGTGGCTCTAATGCAGAAACTGCACAGACACTGCACTAATGCGACGATTTTTGGATACTAGCGGTACCCAGTTTTCCCAAGCGGCCACCCATGTCAGTACTAGCTGGGCGTTGCGCTGCTTAACTTCAGTGATTAGACGAGAATTGGTGTGTCCAACGCGATTCGCTGCTCCCTCTTATCGGGAGGTTCTTAAAGAGTGGCCCTCACCATAACCATAACCTAAACATTTATTCCGAAAGTATTCGTCACGGTGGCGTTCTGGACTACTGCGTCACTGATTCCAGGTTCAATTCTTGACTGAGGTGATTTATCTTCATTCGGACGACAGAGAGGCTCCCAGTACGTCTTTAGCCCGATGGGAAGTAAGGTCGTGGTTCCGATGTAGTGTGTACGGTGTCAACTGCACAAAAATGAACCCTCATAACATGAAGTACAATACGCGTGCAGTTCGGTCAAATTTCCAGGTATTGGAGCTGTCCCCCTGACGTCGGTAGAGGTTTTCCTGCCTGCGGGGCAGGCAGGAAAAGTTATTGAGGATGATAAACACCTGTTCCGATTGCCGGCTTGTAAGATGGCACATGCAATCAAAAACCACGGCGAGGAACTTCTTTCACTTACCCAACTCCATCCTATCTATAGTTGGCGGTCGGTTAAAGGTCACCCTAATTTTAGACATTGAGCATTTCAACTCAGTGAATTTATAAAACCAACAAGTATCGGTTTGCTGTTTGTTGGTGTTTTAGGACCCACAACTACTTTCGTTATTAGGGCCCGAACAAGTATCAGTGCCAGAATACTGTGGCCTGACAAAGGATTGTCGCACAGTAACAAGGTTTCAGATCTAACGCATTCCTTTAATTTCGTACACCTTTTGTGGTGACAATATGAATTATTACTTGCCCCATGCATACGTACACCAATCGTTGCAGATTTTCAGCAGATCAGGCAGCTCTCGTAAATAATATATTAGGCGTAATTCACATAAAGAGCTGTCAATGTTCTAATGATGTTGCCAAATTCCAGTTGTGTGTCTATCTTAAATCTCTGCTAACCAATCTGTCACAGTGCCAAAGTATATTTTTGGCAGACATTGAGTGAGAGGTGCTGATGAAGAAAATGGGGAAGAAGGCTTCTGCTGATTCTAGCAACCCTAAATAGTAGAGTGACAATGTCGGGCCGATAACTGCCACTGAGGATATGCGACACACCAATCTCCGATACTTTTATATTTTTCCAATGGGCACCAATTTATCGACAGAAGAGACATTCAGTTTACAAAAAGCACGCCACTAGGACCTCAAACCCCTTAACCAACGCTGTATGTCTTCCACGATGAGAGTTGAACTCGAGTCAATAGCAACCAAAAGCAAAGCTCACCATTTCAGCAGTTTTCCCTGCTTAGTTGGTTATTTAAGCTGTTTATCTACTTCTTAAGGCAATTTACCGATTCCAGGACATTTCACTGAAGTACGCTTTTATAATTGGTGTAGATGGCATCGTACACACCACACGGCACCTCAACATATTCAAAAATGGAGTTTTGCAGGTCAGAGTGAACTCGTAATGTTGGTTCAGACCTGTGATTACTTTTCCAGACTGGAGGAGGGCAAACAATGGCGGATGAAGCATTTGTAGGGGCCAAAGTGTAACTTTAGAGGCCACCTACTAACCCTTTTCTCACTTATGGCAGGGTCAGTGGTATCCCTTTTTGTCCCTATGGTTGGACACATGGGCGATCTGTTGAACGGCATTTTTCCGCAGCCGGTTGCCAACCTAAACTACAACCCCATACCTATTTTTCGTCGGCTTACTGTTTTTTTGGGGCTCTCCACTGACACGGGGAGTGGGGTCCTACACCTGAAAATTATGCCTCATCTACCCAATGTATGAGCGGCGAATTGCGTTGGACACACCAGTTCTCGTCTGATCACTGAAGTTAAGAAGGACAACCCCAGCTACTACTCAGAACGCTCTATGCTACACTAACGGGTGGGGGAACAGGCCAAGCAGCCATAACAGGCTGAACCCTTAGGAGGCTGCTCGTGGGAGAGGAGGAAGTAGGTGTCGGGGATGTAGGAAGGTGAAATTTGCAGCACCCAACGTTCTCTACCAACCGCCCATGTTAGTACTAACGTGGGTTTACGTTGCTTAACTTCAGTGATCTCACGAAAACTGATGTGTCCAATGCAACTTGCAAACAGTACTGGCATGGGTGGCCGCTTGAGAAAACTGAGTACTGCTAATACCCAAAAACTCGTCGCATTAGTGTAGTGTCTGTGCAGTCTCTGCATAAGAACTATGCTGTGGACGGGCCTCTAATGACCTTGTAGTTGAAGGGCCCTAAAAACACCAACAAACAACAACAACAACTACCCAATTCTTAGCGGAGAGAGTTCTTTTACGTGCAAATGACGTCGTAAACCACACGGGGTCACAACTTTACTTCCTATCAGACGGTCTCTCTCGTCCGAAAGAAGCAGGAGCGGCGAGTTGCGTTGGGCACACCAGTTCTCGTCTGATCGCTGTAGTTAAGCAACGCACGCCCAGTTAGTACTGACATGGGTGGTCGCTTGGGAAAGCTGGGTACTGCTAATACCCAATAATCGTCTCATTAGTGTAGTGTCTGTGCAGTATATGCATTAGAACTATACAGTGGACGGGTCTGTAACGACCTCGTAGTTGACGGGACCTTAAACTCCAACAAACAAACAAACATCCGAAAGAAGCCAACCCACCTCGATCCAGTATCAAACCTGGAACCACTGATGCAGTAGTCAAGCACGTGCCACCGTGTAATGCCATAAAATCAATGTGCTACTTAATAAAAAAAAATACTGATCAATCGTTTCCTTAAAAAGAAATCTATAATTTCAGTCTTTTGAGGGTCACAGATATGAAGTAGGTCCCTGACAGTCGGCGGACCGAATGATCCCTTACTGATAACAAAATCACAATTCGGTTAATAATTATCAGATTAAATGCGACCCATAATATCCGCAAATATGTACGACGTCGCCTGCACGTCAATTAACCTTTTTCTACATGGAAACGCATGTAAATCAGCCAGATTAAAATCTCGCCACTTCTTCCTGACGTCGGCAAATATTTTTTAGACCTGAAGGGGGTGTCAACGTATTTGCATTTCTGTAAAAAAAAAAAGAGTAACTGTTTTGAAAGCTAAAAACAGACTAAAATCATGAAGATTTCTGACACAACGAAAAAAAAAAACAGTGCGCCAATCTAAGGAGGAAGTGTGCCACACAAATATAAAATAACGACAAGTACAGTGTAACGGTCCGACTAACACAAAATTTGCCAAGAATGCAATTCACTATCTGGGAGGTCCTTCATTTGACTCACAAATCAGCCTTTGCACATTGACGACAAAGTCATCGTAAGATGCTGCAGCTTGCACAATTAACTTGCAGATGTGTTCTCCACTCCTACTTCATTTCTTATCCCATCCTCGTCTTCCTCTTTCAAATGGTACTGTAGTAGCAGTAGTATTAGTAGTAGCACTTGAGTAAATTAGAGTAGGAGAGTGTGAGGAGAGAGAGGGGATGGGGGGGGGGGGGGGGGTTCAACAAAACAGACTCTCGAAAAAAAAAATCACTCACTAGAAACGTGATTCGTATCACTAAAGTTTTCAGACGTCATTAAGAAATGATGGTGTTTTGTGGAGGAACGAGGAGAAACAAGAAAACATGTCTTAAGAAAAACAGATGGAGACCATTTTAAAGAAAAAGAAGATGGCTACAAAATGTGTGGTTGATCACAAGTCTCTTGAAATTTTCTCCATTCCCGCTTTAAAATGACATCTCATTATATTATAAAAAAAAAATCAATTATTATAGTCAGGTACTTACGGTTTAATGAAGCACCTGCACATTAGAAAGATGATTGAATTGAAAAACTGACGTTTATTATAAAAAAAAAAGGCATGGGCCTTCAGACTTGTACCCCCTGAAGAAATATTTTAGTTGATGGCAGATATTTCAGCCATCCATTCATCATCACATTCTACTCAATTTAGGTATTCACGGTTCAGGACAGGTAGCATTCCACACCCACACAAGCGCTATCATGGCTTGTACTTCCTATCAAAGGAATGTCAGCCAGAGGCCAACCTGAATAATGAGACATGAAGAGGAAAGCGTTCATCGGTTGCAGAAAAAAACTATGACCAATATATCGCCCTGTGTCCATTCAGAGGGACAAGATGGGTACCCGACCCTGCCATAGGGGGAAAAAGGGTTAGGAGTTCTTTGTTGAAGAGGAAAACGTTCGCTAGTATCGAACCTGCAACACGAGTTCACTAAGGAGATGCATTGAGAAGTTGCAACATCAGTAAGCCACCGATGTTGCTCAAAAGCAAGTTGAAACTTTTAGCTTCAACGTGTTCAGGTTCTCTCCTCTCGGATAGGAAAAAGACCTCAAGCGAGCTTCCTGTTGACGGACAGGAAGTCAAGATGACCCATCCGACATCCACAAACCCCAATTTTCAACAGTTGTGCAGCCAAGTTGCGTTGTCTCGTGAGATCACTGAAGTTAAGCAGCTCAAGCCCACGTTAGTACCAACATGGGTAGTTGGCAAAGAACGTTGGGTGCTGCAAATTTCCCCTCTCGTACATCCTCTATACCTACCTCCTCATCTCCCGCGAGCAGCCTCCTAAGGGTTCAGCCTGTTATGGCTGCTTGGCTTACTCCCCAACCCGATCTTTAAGAAATACTGTAATTTGACAACTGATTTGTTTGGTTACCGGTAGTTAACGTCGACTTCTCTACAGACATCAAGGGATGGGGCTCCTTCACCAACTCATGGGGCTCCTTCACAACTCCTTCACCTCTGAATGGAGTGTTAAGACCTTAGGCTCAAGGTACCATCACCTCTACTAGCAGTAGTTAGGAAGTGAAAGACATTGAGATAAAGACAGCAGACGAAGTAGAGATTGGCCACCACAAACAAGGGAACGTGTCATACAACAAACATGGCGCTGTTGGGACAGAATATGAAACCTGGTAAGGAATATGACGGAATGGGTAGCCAAAACTTGAGGTCTTCCATCCGCGGTAGCCTTTAATTTAACTTCACGAAACCTCCGAATTTCTGCAGAAATGCTGCCATGGACATCACATATACTGTAGCTTATGCCCTTAGCCTTTCTACAACAGTTAGGGCCTACTGCATTCATTTCAACTCTCTTAGGACATCTTTTAGAAACTCTTCCCATAAGAAATATGTGGAAGGGGAACAAGCAGTGTGGGAGAGGATTCCGTGCTTTTCATCAACAAGTGAGGGAGAGAGAGTATATGGGGACGGGAGAAATAAATTGATTAAAATGTCCATACTGAAATGTAAGTTGAACCTATTATAAAAATTTCATCAAAACAGGGTTTTTTGGGACTCTGATTTACATAATCCAAGATACGCACTAAAAAGACACTAAATTCATTCGGACAGATGGGTTAAGTTTACTCCTTTGCTCAGACCTCTCTTTCCCCCATTTCTCTCTCTTTCTCTCCCACTTGTCCATCGCACGTTTTTTTTTTTAATTTTGTGACTGGGGGAAGGGTAGGAGAGAGAGTGGGAAAAGTGTCTCCAATTTGGCTGTAGCATATACTGTATATTGTCTATTCCTCAGATGATACAATCAAAAACATCTGCTTTGAAGACCAATTACATACATAGTTAAACTGTATCCTGAAGGAATTCGTCTGAATAAAGAAGAGGGGGGTTGAGGAAAGGCGGGCGAAGTATGAATATCTTCAAGTCCAGTCGAGCACAGACTTATTTGGGATTCAAATTCGTATAAAAGAATAGATTTCCTATTTGATTTTTTTTTTGTTGTCGTTCTTTTCTTCGTGAAACTCTACAAGTTTTAATGGAACTCTCAGTTCACTAAAATCGTATTTGGTGCAGAGATGAATCTTGCAAGTCCTGAAGGGGGAGGGGGTCAATGGGCCTTTAAAATATAAGTATCTTCTTGTAGCATCAAGATACCACCTTCTGTATATAAATTACAATAGTAGAGGCTAGCCTTCTTTCTCTCTCTCTCTCTGCCACACTCTTGAGAGCCCTCTTCTGAGTGCCCCTAAGCGCCATCTTGCTCCTCTATCCTTTCTCATATACAAAACGGAGAGACTACTACCTTCAATAATAATAAACTGAATCTTGATGGTTTGTACTGCCTATATATGGAATCGATATGCCTCATTGGTCGCTTATCAAGTGACGTGTCCATCTACTTCTAGGCGGCCCTTTGCAACCAAAAAATATTCTTTCTTTTTCACATGAGGAGAGGCTATCTTGACTTTTGTTGAGACCAATTTTAATAAGAAGGAGTAGTTTTCGCAAAACACCAACTTGCCTTTGCCTGCATTTGCCACGAAAGAAGGCACACATGCAACTTAAATCGATTGACTTTTCAATCAATGTATCTATAAACAGAACCTTGAAGAGGCATCAAAGCTGAAAATTCTTGCACTAACAGCAACAAAAGGTCATTCATGCCCTCCCCCTTTTTTTCCCCTAATAATCATGTTGATAATGCAAAAGAGATAAATGGCATCGAGTAGGGGGTGTGACAAGAGAGGGTTAAAGGTGTGTTATAAACAATGGCCAAAATGATCTCAATAACAAGTCAAGCTCAATATCTTGCACTTGATTTATTTCATTCGCGTTATTGTAGCTGAGTGGCTATGGTTCAGTAAAAAAAAGAAGTTCATGGATATAGGTTCAAATCCAATATATGATTAAGTTTATTACAGGGGTGCAGGACGTCCAGTCTGCAAAGCCCAACAATATAGCACGGAGGGACGTGGCACTGGGTGGAATGGAAGAGGAGGAGGGTCTTTTTTGGACTAGAAGGGAATGAGGAGGTGACTACAACCCGCAAACCCGACCCTGTCGTCCGGTAATAAGAGTATTCTGGCCCAGAGTGAACACCACATGGACGGGCTAAAAGTCATTTCAGGGGAAGTCGCAAGTAAATAGAAAGAAATGGTGAAGCTTAGCTTTTAAGTCATCAACTTGTGACAATTTTTTTCAGATTATTAGAGGACAGCAGGTCATAAAATGAGTTGAAAACTCAAAATTTACTACAAAAAAAAGTATGAGCAGGGGGCCAGCCACCAACGGCGACGTTTATTTCATTTGTAATTCCTAAAGTAGACTGCCTTTCTCTCTAGTTACATTGGCCAAACCCCAGAAAATGAAACACAGTTGGATTTGTTGTTGTTGCTTTAGGGCCCTTTAACTACAAAGGTCATTAGAGCCCCGTCCACAGCATAGTTCTTATGCAGAGACTGCACAGACACTAAACTAATGCGACGATTTTTGGGTATTAGCAGTACCCAGTTTTCCGAAGCGACCACCCATGTCAGTACTAGCTTGGGTTTCGCTGCTTAACTTTAGTGGTCAGACGAGAACTGGTGTATCCAAAGCAATAAGCCGCTCCCAACACAGTTGGAAATTAAAACATTTGATGTCACCAGCACCTAACAGAACCCTTCCCTACACGGTCCAGTCCGTTATCATATCTTTTAGTCGTTATAACAATAAAAATAGTAATAATAATAAATTGACTGTTAGCATAATTATGTCTTCAACATGAACCCTTTTAGTCTGAATACGTTTAAGACAATTTGAGAGAATTGGTCTCCTAAATTTCCACCCTTTTTATTTTCAAGGCTCTATTTCAATCTTTAACCTTTACGCCCATTAAGGGGTGGGTGCAGATAATAAAATGAAATCCAGTTCGGGCCGTTTACATTTCAAGATTTTAACCCCCTTCTTCTCTCCCTTCTTAATGACTCAAAGTCAATACAGAAAACACACTACATACTTAAAAAGACACTTTTGTATGCTTCAACATTAGCCAATAATTTACAAATTGTTAATGTCATGGAGCATAAGGAAGACATCTTTGAAACACAGTAAATACGGTTCCGCTACATTTACATTTTCTGCCTATTGCATCCTAATTTGCATCGTGAATAATTAAAAGCCCTATATACTGCGAGTAATTATAAACGTTGAAAAAGCCTAACATTTCCAGCATCTTTCATGCGAATCTTTCATTTTCTTAAGACAACAACGTGCTTTCTTATCCCGTCACATATCGTCTCTCTCTTTTGTCTTCACATAACAACAACAACAACAGCCACAGCGGCAATGACAACAACGAAATACTCATTATCATCATCATCATACCCTTATCCCGCCTGTAGTAGGGTCAGGTCTGCAGGTTCTAGCCTCCACTCCACTGCGGATTCTAGCCTATCTCCCACAAGGTCCCCATTAACCCTACACTACCGTACAACCTGCTCCCACGCCAGCTTAGGTCTTTCCCTGCGCCCCAATAACCTGCATCCCTATAATGGACCTAACCAGCTTCTTCTCCCCTCTTCTCATCACATTCTCATACCACCTCAATCTATTCTCCCTCATCTTTTCCGTGATGTCCCCCATCCCCAAGCTATCCCTAACATACTTATTCTTAATTCTGTCTGTCCTCGATACCCTAACCATGTACCGCAGCATTCGCATTTCAGCTTCTGACAACAACGAAATACTAAACCTTAAAAATCATGTTCTGTAGCAGGGTCAAGACATCATCATTAATCACGTACTTAGATTTTCCTGCCAAAGGCAGGATCGGGTTCTCACAGGCTGAGAATGTCCACGCAATAACCGAAGAGTAAAACGATGGAGACAGAAATGTTTAGATTGGTCTGTCTGTGGCTCATTGGCTAGCTTATGACTTCACGGTTGTTGGATCGATCCTGGCTGAGGCAGGCACATGGCATCCGTAATGCAAGAGGGAATTCCAAAGGACGCCCTGTTTTGCTGGAACCGGAAACCCATGGATGATATCGTTACGGCTGCCGACCTAATGCTGCAACCCCTATACTTATTAAATGTTGTCCTATGTTTTCGTTGGGGCACTTATAACGAGCACCATAAGGAGCCACAGCTTTACTTCACATCCGACGCAAGGCACACGTTGCGTTTATATCTCACGCGAAAGACATCAGGATCGATCCTGTAATCATGTACACACGAAATCAAGTGCACTAAGCCAGACTGCTATCTAGAAAATTTTTCAGCAAAATTCCCAGGTGATAGTAGAGAGTACGGTGATGGCAAAGGAGGGGGGGAGGAGAATATGGCCTGCCAGCCTCTTTTATTGTGTGCCGGTCGTCAGTAAATAGCCTCAGCAGGTGATGGACCGACATTAAATAACACCACCCCCATGACCAACCAAGCAACAAATGAGACAATGAAAACTAACAGCGTTGGTCATCCTCCTACCAGAATCACATAACAATCATGATAATGAGGGAAAGTGAAATATCCTTTAGTTGGGAACATTCAGATCAGCCTACCCCTCTTCCAAATTGGTGATGCCGTCCCTAGTGACCATCAAAGGTCTCCCTCCTTACGTCAATCTCGAAAATTATATCTATTTTGAGCGACATGGCGTGAGTGAGTTGATGAGAGAACAAGAGAAAAGTCCAATCTCTGAAAGTAGATTGATATTTTTGAAAACTAAACTTAGAAATCTGATGGGCTGCCTCAACTCTCTCTTTCTGAATAATATATGAAGTGGCTAATTTAAATCAATTAACCTTACAGACCTGGTAAACTGTAAACGTTAGTGAGAATTTTCCTCGCAAAATTTAATTAACTTTATTTAGCTAATAAAAGGCACCAAGTCAACTTGGTTGTGGCTTTTTCTAAACTAATTGACACGGGTGAGAGAGAGCGAGAGAGAGAGAGGTTAACAGTAGATGCTTGACCACAACACTAGATACAAAATTCAATCTACATCATTTTCTACACAACTTTAATGGTCATCAATGGTTAGTGGGTGGGTGGCTTGCGCCACCTGAACTCCCTAGGCACCCCTTACCACTCTTTTATTTGGGGTTACTTGGCGCTATTTTCATCAAACGAGATAGCTGACCAACACTATGCAGATGACCACACGCAATTGCAGAGTACACAGTAGTAGTAGTAGTAGTTCTAATAGTGGACAATAATAAATGATCTCAATAAACGAATTTTAATCTGACGAAGTAGTGATATTATATAGCCTTTAGAAAATTACACTGTCACCATTTAGTAATTCCATTGTTGAGGACTTACTTCTCGGGTGTCGCAATTAGCCATTGGTCATCAATTACGGTTTGCCTCAGGAGAACTCGGACAAGTACATGCTGGCTTCAAATCAAATAGACTAATATACCCTTTAGCCTCTGCTAAATCGACATCGGACCAATGCTCTAACACTAAACTAGCAGCGTCAATAATGACTTGTAAAATGAGATTGAATCGAGATTAGAAACTTCATTTTAGGAAATCACATTTAGCACTTTATTCAACTATCTTCACAACAATCCTTCCCTCAACCCCGATTCAGAACCCATTTCTCGCCTATGGCAGCTTTGGTTAACTTATAGCCATACTTCTAAACAATGCCTTGAAAGATGACTGTCAGCACCGCGAATTTATTTACCTCTTGTAAAATGTAGTCAAATGATTTGGTATCTGGCTGATTTTCCGCTCTTCAAATCCGTGGTTGCCGGTTCGATCCAGGGCAAATGCCTTCTATTAGGCAAGAGGAAAACCCCAAGTTCACCTTCTCTCGGATGGATTAAGGAAAAGTCAGCATCCTACCATGGACTTTCACGCAAACGGGCCCTTTCAATTTATGGTAAAATATCCGTGTAGATCGGCAAAAATTTTCCTCTTTTCCCGCCTACGACAGTTTGGGGTACTCACTTTATCCTAATGGGACAAAGTAAGTTATCTGTTGGACGGTACGTTTACGCAGCCGGCTACCAACCTAATATTGCAGCCCCTATGATTACTTATCGTCGGGCTATTTTTCTTCCTTGGAGCACTGTTCCTCCACCGACGCCACGCCAAGAAGGGGGGGCGAACTTCTACACCTGGGAATTTTGCCGATCAACTACAGTAATTTCATGTACAAAGGGTCATCTTACGTGCAAGTGACACCGTACACATTATATGGAGGCCACGGCTTTACCTTCCACCAGACGGAAAGCGTGCTGGATACCTTTCTCTTTTCCAAAAGAAGCCAAACCACCTCGATCCAATATCAAGCCTGGAACTCGCCACCTACGCGGGGCTTTTTATCCCAAATAAAATGTGAGGTAAATAATAAACGAACGTCAAATCATAATTACTTGTCAGCTATGTCATAATCATCATTTGTAACCCTTTCCCAGTGCATAGTAGGCAATGCAATAACGGGAATACAAAGGGGCAAACTGTTGGCTCCCGATCTAATGAATGGCACAGCTCCTGCTTATTTAACGCCTGCCTACTTTTATAGTATGCGAGCCCCTAGGACCCTGCTACGACCTACAGTTAGAAAGATGCTGATCTAACTCCATTTAGAAAGAGTTCTTTTGCGTGCAGGGATGACATTACACGGGACCGCGACTTATCATTCAACCGGAGGCGTACTTGAGACATTTCCATATCACCCGAGCATCCGCCTAGGTCCGAATCGACAGCAGAAAATGGTGAGTGCACAGTGGCGACACATTGATATGCCATCATCAACTTTTGCAGATCCTACTGTTATAATGGTGTTGTAACCTGATCGAGTAAATTAGCTTCATATCTTAAAATGTCTAGCTGCCTTGTCTGCAACACCATTAGACAACCGTTGGATGATAACAACATCAGAGCAATGACAAATTCATGTTCTGCACCTCAGAAGCAACTAACCAAAGCACACATTTGGGTAAATTTTTAACCAGGAGAGACTGCTTTTAAAGATAGGCAGTTTTCTAATGATCGCCCCCCTTCCTCTTTTCTCCTTTTTGTGTTCAAAAAATGTTAAAGGGTGGGGGGGGGGGGGTAAGGAAAGAAACCTTCACTTTTAAATTGTCAGTTAAAAGTAAAACCAGATCCCCAAGCTTGTCATTTTCATTATCAAAATGAAGTGGCCCAGTTCTTAAAGTGCAAAATGCCAACAAAAATTAACACAATGCCGGTGGCACGATTCTACCCTTCTCCTATCCCCGCCCTAGCTTTTTCCTTTGAATTTTTCTCATATCTGAGAGAGAGGAGAGTGTTGTTGGCGGCATCTTTTTTAAAGCAACATATAAGACTTAATAAAATCCATAATTTTCCACATCGGCATTGGAAAGTCTGAACGGGAAGTTCCTGGCAAATGAAAGAAGGGGGGACTCGCTCTGCCACACACTGTGCTACTTAACCAAAAAGCGACGTCAATCTCTTGTTGTTTTTAACCTTTAAATCCTCCATGACAAGGATTTACATGGATTCCAACATGCCTTACATTACAAGAAAAGCCGTGTGAATACCAACACAAAAATATTTAAGTGTACATACGTGAAACCTTGAATTCGTCTTTAGCAAATTCATGTTGCTGTTATTGTTCTCATCTTAGAAGGGTATTTTTTGTACCTGTGGGTTTCTCACTCACATTTTGAGGTGAAATTTGGCTCAGAGATTATCACATATTGTAAGAAGGTAATATAGAAAGGAGATGATGGGATTGCTAAAAGGACAAACATATTACATTACTACAAAAATTATTCATATAACATTCTGTACGTAATTGTGGGGGAGAGGAGATTCCAGTAGTGCAAGAGTTTCGCTATCTAGGATCACTTTTCCAGGGCAATGGGGAAATAGATTCTGATGTGACCTGTGGGATTAATGCAGGATGGCTGAAGTGGAGACAGGCAACCCGCCGCGGTGGCGTAGTGGTTAGCTCACTCGGCAACTACGCCAGTAGTTCTAGGTTCGATACTGGACCGTGGGCAAGTGTGCCTTCTTTCGGATGAGAAGTAAAACCGAGGTCCCGTGTGGGTGTACGATAGCACTTGCACGTAAAAGAACCCTCTCTACTACGCAACGGGTAGATGAGGCAAAATTTCCAGGTGTAGGAGCTCGCCCCCTGGCGTCGGTAGCATTCCCCAACGAACACTAGACCGACGATAAATAAGCGTAGGGGTGCAGCTTTGGCCGGCAACCGGCTGCAGAAAAAACTATGTCAAATATATCACCCTGCGTCCATTCAGAGGGACAAATGGGCACCCGACCCTGCCATAGGCGGGAAAAGGGTTAGGAGTTGCTTTGGCTGAAGTGGAGACAGGCAAGTGGGGGTCCTGTTTGACCGTCGAATCCCAATAAAGTTGAAGGGCAAGGTTTACAGAACAGTTGTTAGGCTTGCTATGCTGTATGGGTCAGAGTGCTGGGCGGTTAGGAAGAACCATGAAAGGCAAATGCAAGTGGCTGAGATGCGAATGCTACGCTACATGTGTGGGGTGTCTAGATCCGACCGAGTCAGAAATGATTACGTTAGAGGTAGCTTGGGGGCAGCTGCTTGGGGTGGGGGACATTGCGGAAAAGATGAGAGTGATTGAGATTGAGGTGGTATGGGCATGTGATGAGGAGGGGAGAGGAGGAGCTTATTAGGTCCATTGTGGGACTGCAGGTGATCGGGGGCACCAGAGGTAGAGGAAGACCAGAGCGAACGTGGGAACAGGTGGTGCAGGCGGACATGAAGGCGTGCGGGGTGGAGAGGTACCTGGTGGGGGATAGGCGGGAGTGGAGGATTAGAACGCGCAGACCCGACCCTGCCTCAGGCGGGAGAAGGGTGAGATGATGATGATGATACTGTACGTAATTATGCTAATAAATCGTTAGAATTCCCTATGACCACCATTGAAACTGCTAGCGACCACCAACCATCGACGACTATTAAAACAATTTATACTATATTCCACTGCTATTTATCATACAATTTTCATTAGTCTTACTTTTTATTATAATTTGCTGTTGTCGGCATTGATGAAATTCCAACTTTTCTAATAATTTGTCGATAAGTAAAGCTATTCATTTCACGATATGCAACATGGCGCCGAATACGTAAAACATTCGTTTTGGATTTATGCGAGTCTATAATTTTATTCTAACTGGTAGCCAATTGTTATCTTTATAGAAATCGATAATAATATTAATTTCAAATGATCATATGAAATGAGAAATGATATCGGAGAGAAAAACAGAGAGAGTGAAGTGATTTGCAACTCAAAATGAGGGCAAAAATAGGCAAACAATGGACGACAGCCAATCATGGATTCTATTTAGGAACGCCCTCAACGATTGACGGACAATTCTAAAAGTACGCAAACTGAGAAGCGGAAAAAAAATGCAGTAATTTTGACAATAAATCATTAATTTCCGCATTTGTTGTTGGCAATTATTAATTAATTAGCAAATTAAATTCGGATACTGAAATTCAAAATATGTAGCAGAAAAGAATGTGAGTTCTCTCACAGTGTGACCAAAAAACTTCAGTGAAGGCGTTTATATGGCACTTGTGACTTGTTAGAAGAGGTTAAAGGCAGGGCCGGTCCTATAGGTTTGGCCACCCGCGTGGCATCAAATCCTAACCGTTTTCCCGCCTATGGCAGTGTCGGATACCCCTCTTGTCCTTCTGGATGGACATAAGGGCGATATATTGGACAGTGTTGTTCTACAGCCGGTTGCCGACCAAAGCTGTAACCCCTATGCGTATTTATCGCCGGTCTATTGTTCGTTGGGGCATTCTACCGACTCCAGGCGGCGAGCTCCTACACCTGGAAATTTTGCCACATCTACTCAATGCATAGTAGAGAGGGTCCTTTTGCGTGCCATTGCCGTCGTTCACCATACAGGACCTCGGTTTTACCTCTCATCTAAAGGAAGGCGTACTCGGGGCCTCTCTCTCTCTCTCACGCGAAAGAAGCCAACCCGCCTCTGTCCAGCATCGAACCTAGAACCACTGACGTAGTTACCGAGAATACTACCCACTGTGCCTCCGTGGCTGGATTCTTTCCTGAAGCATCAAAGCATTAGTTTCGTGTTCCTTTTAAGTTTGAGAATGGAATACCTTTGGAGAGGACGAAATGGAGGGCATCCTCAAAGGAAAGGCCACCATTGCAAGTATTGTAGAGAGCAAGAAGAATTATAGCTTCGGGTTTTAGGAGGTTTAGGGTATCATTAGTAGGAATGGGAGTTAGTCTCTCCACTGCCAAATTGGCCAAATAAGGCTGCTTGCAGTATACTAAATTAGAAGTAGAGAAGGGCGGCCGGTCGCCCCATCAGGATGGCCGCTCACGTTCTTTGCACACTTTGAACCTATGGGCGGACCTGGCCCTGCTTAAAGGGATTAACCGATTCCAGGGCGTCTCTCCCAGAACCAGCTTTTACAAATCAGAAAATCCACGATAAACTAAAGTGACAATTTCGGCACCTGGCACAGACACTAAATGCAACGTGTGGATGATTCTGATCCAATTGTTATCTTTCTCGTTAGACTGATAAAATACCTATTCAGGTATCGTGGGCGGGGAAACGACATCGCACAGCGCAACTTTTACTTCCCGTCTGACAACAAAGTTGCACTTTAGACGTTTCTCCGCCCTTGTCAGGGGAACGACCATGGATCTAACCCAGAAGGCGCACCTAAGTACTTCGTGCTCCAGAGAGATAAGAGAACGCTACCAAGATGGAGTTAACGAGGTCGGGTCTACCTTGTATTACTTAGTCGAATATGAAATATAAAAATCTCCATTGAATTTCTATTTATTTCTCCTTCCTAGATAATATTATTATCATTATTATTGTTGATGTTGTTGTTGTTGTTATTGTTGTTGTTGTGGTGCCCACCACCGTTTAATATTTTCCAACTCTGAAAAGCCAAGTTCGTTACCGGATTATTGTCTGAATACTTGGTCAACTAAAGGAGCCACCCGCAAGTCGCTGACAATCCGCGCCCCGGGAGAAATTTACGCTGTATTAGTGCAATCAATCACGACTGTAATAAATCAAAAATGTCGCCCCGTCAAAACATGATGAAGTAAAGGGGCGCTACGAGCGCACAGTAGGTGGCGCACCGCGTGACTGCCGAATAGAAAAAAAAACATGGAGTACAAAAGGAACGACCAGTCAACTGTTCGAATGTCAGTTTAAGTAAAATGTACCTTTTGTTACTTTATGGATCCTCGACCACTGTATATTATGGGATATTCATTCAGGATTGAAGTGGCTTATATCCTCCTTTTTAAAATGTTATTATCAACGAGTTTGGTGTGGTCGAATTTTCTTTACAATCACCTACCACCGCGCCACTGACGCTAACGTCATTCGAATGGCGGACATACAGTATTTAGTAAGATGGAGTGACCCGTTAGTGTATTTCGTTAACTTATTCAATGATGAGACGACAACCCAAACCCAAGTGAGATTTTCTATTCACCAGAATTTCCAAATGACCATAAGGTTTCTTGGCTCGCAACCGATTGTAGCGATACGTAGAGAGAGAGAGAGAGAGAGAGAGAGAGAGAGAGAGAGAGAGAGAGACCTGTGCTAGACCCTCTTTAACAAATTAACTTCGTTAAGAAGGCACTTAAGTGCTTGTTTCTTCAATGTGGTGTTATGGATGAAGAGGTCAACATTAGCCTGGGTGTATACAACATGCATTAACAGACATATGGATCATACAAGGTCCAGTTAAGATTAGGATACGGCTTTATCTATAAACAGAAGGGAAGTGGTGGTGGTTAGGGCTAGCCGTTGATGGACACGTGACCCTTATTGCTATCTTCACCCTCTTTTCCTGAGGTGACTTCTGTACGGGACACTTAATCTCAATTTTTTTTCCTTCTTCCCCAATCCTTCTTATGTGATAAGGGCCATAACAACCATAGTCTTCTCTTTCTCTCCCTCTCTTGTGCAAATCCAGAAGTCTGGTTGCATTGATCCTTTCTCTATCGTTGTATGTCGCCCTCCATTGGGAACACTTTTGATGGGTTCCTGGAGACCCATTCATTTTATCGCGCCCTTTACTGCGGTGATTGCACAAATAAGATATTTTCATTCACAGGGTTGAGCTCTCATTAAATCATTCCTATCAGAAATCGTGACTGCAATCCAGACTAATATCACACCCCTTTCACAAAGTCTTTCCCTTTCTCTCTCGTGCGTCACTCCCCCTCTATCTCCACGTTGTGGCTCTCGTTGTGAGGTCCTTTTCCCGCCGTGGTCCCTTTCCTTCTCTTTATCCCCCTCTCCCTCTAAAAACAATTGACTTGTTTAATACACAAATCATGCTCTCCAGTTTGAAGACTTACAAACCACAATACGTAAATATTTATGAAGATGAAGTCTGTTAAAAACGATGGCAATCTATATTAGAAACGAAGAGTGAATTCGTCTTGTCAAATATTACCAACTTCATAAATAATCTTCTGATATAAAAACAAAATATTAATATATAATGTGTTTGTATGCAACAATCTTGTAATACTTCCTCCCCGCCGCATCTCATTTAACCTGGGCCAGTGATAAAACAAAGGAGTTTTAATTTGAAATATTGCGTTAACATTTTTAAAGAATTGTATTGCGCTTATGCTGCATACTTAACCGCTAATAATTTAGTAAAAGAAGCTTAAAATATACCATTTAAGTGCAGTAGCCCTGACACTAGCAACTTGATGACTAAATGTGGCGACACAGGCAGAGGCGTAAGGGGGACAGGGAGAGATGTCCCCGGGCGCAGAAGACAGGGAGTGCAAAAATGCAGTTCGCATTAAGTTTAGAGGACGCCAGAGGGCGCGGATTTCGGTCTTTGTCCCCGGGTGCAGAATACCCTCCGAACGCCTCTGGACACAGGTTAGCTTTCGGCAACTCAATGGTTTCATAGGTATTGGGAAGTCCGACAGAGGTCTTAATCTGACAACCAATCACAGTAAAGACTCGCCTTGAAGGGAAGGGTTAGGGGCTACCATAAAATAACTCAGGTTTTTCCAGACCGGGGCATGAGTCTGACTCCTGTTGCATTGTAGTTATTGTGCAAAAGGTCAGACATCATGCAATATTATAACCAACAAAGCGTTACATTTACCTGCCAAAAATTTCTATTGTGGTTGTGTAATGCGGTGTTGGAACAGTGGGGTAAGCCGGTATCCCCCCACAGACAATTCAGCCAATATTTCCTGCAGGCTCCAGACGCCCGGCTGGAGTGCCCCCAGTCAGAGCATGTTCATTTGACCCGCAGACCCGACCCTGCCACAGGCGGGATGAGGGTATGATGATGATGAGAGGTTTTTCCAGACCGGAAACATACAATAAAGAATTCATTTTTGAAAGTCATTTACTGACGTTGGAGGTCAAATTTGAAAGTCATTTACTGACGTTGGAGGAGGGCGATTTTTGTCGAACTACTAATTTCTTTCCTGGACCACTGGGCATCCGCGCGAAGTGTCCATTAGGTTTCACTATCTAACCCTCTCTTGTGAGTCATGAGCTGGAGAGTTAAGCACACACTTTGGTACTTGAGCTGTGAGTCCATAGTCAGAGGTTCGATCTTGATTGCGACAAGTTTCTTTCGGACGCGAGTGAAGTCCTAAATTGACAATTGACTTCCGCCCTGTGTCCATACGATAAGATCCGATAAAAGTTGTATGTATGTGTGTTATTGGCCAAATTCTCAGGTTTAGAAGTTCGCTCCTTGGCATCGGTTGCAGAAACTGACCCAAAAGAATGGTACGACGCTAAATCAGCAGGGACTTTGGCATTCGGCTGCCAAGCGGATACTGGATTAGTTTCACTTGATTGGGTCGCAGCCATAACAGGACGAGCCCTTAGAAGGCTGCCCGCGGGTGATGAGAAGGTAGGTGAAAGGACGAAAGAGGGGGGTTAATTTGCAGCACCCAACGTCCTTTACCAACCACCCAAGTTAGTATTGACGTGGGCTTGCGCTGCTTAACTTCAGTGATCTCACGGGAACTGGTGTGTCCAACGCAACTTGGCTATCGTGTTGTAGTTCGCGCGTGTACTCCCGGTACAAACGGGTACCCGGACCTGAGGGGAGAAAAAGGGTTTTTGAATGATGATTGTGTTCAGTTGACTGGGAGCTCAGGCTCTGAATTAGCAAAGAAACCTTTTCATCCAGTCAACTCTTGAAAAGGAGGACGAATCCTTACAAATAGGATGTTCTTGGGATTACTCGGTAGTAAGTCCGCCCCTAAACCTGGGAGGGGGCGAAAGGAAAGAGACTTTTTCTTTTCTCCCCTTACAGTCCTAGTATCGAGTTAGTAGCAGCGGTAACGGTAACAGACTGACGTTAAAAAAAAATCCCAACTCCAATTTTCTGACTTGAGAAATCTCATTTTCGTTCGACAGTATCTCGACATAATTTTAGATAGAAGAGTGAAAAAAAAATGTTATTCGCTCTCTACTTTTTTATATGCGCTATGATAACATTAGGATTTCCAATAAAAGTGATGAAACTTGAAGAATGGGAAAGGTGAGGAGTAGAAACAGGAAAAGGATGAGAAAGAGGCAGGCAGACAGGCAAGGGTGGGGAAACCCGAAGATATAGAGGCGTGTCTCACGATCTCACACATATTTTGTGGGTGACATAAGAGATGAATGTGAAGTTGAATTGAGCTGGTGGTGGGGAGGGGACCTGAAAGGAACAGGGTTCAAATACAAGAAATGGGATACGGTTTTATGTAAAGGGGGTGTGAGAGAAAAGAAAAATTTTTCATTTTTGTTATTCACGTCATCTGACATCCATCCGCCTTGCAGCAATGTATCATAGACGTGTGATGAAGTGCTGTATTTTGGTAAATCACAAAGCTGAAGGGGAAGAAGAAGAAAAAAAGATGAAGAAGGTTGAGTATGGGATGCAAAAAGGGTGACGGCAAGGTAGATAGGTAGATGGGTGCGTGTGGTGCGCGCGGAAGGAGGAAAGATAGGGTTAAGCGAAGGTGAAAAGTGTCTGTCTCACAGAGAAAGAGAGAGAAAGAAGTAGCTAGCGACTTAAGTGGGAGGTCCAAGAAACTTGAATGAATGATATATCTATCAATCTACACATAAGATACAGATGAGAAAATGGTAACCTCTAGTACATATATATAAATAAATGGCATTCACAGTAGCACATTATGATAATATCCTAGTGAAGCCAACATCATCATCATCATCTTCGTCGTCATACCTCCACACAACCAGATGCTGCTACTCTTCTTACATTTTGAAGATGCAATTTCCTCAATATTGCCTCTTTCGTGTTTTTTTTTCTCCCTCTCTCTCTCTCTCTTTAAAATTTTTTTTTTGCAGGCAGTTTTGTGTGTTGCCTCGAAGATTATGAAAGAGACGACCAGATGGATGTGCATCAAAGTTGAGAATCATTTACTAATATCTCACTTTATATGCCAAAATTTGCAGTCTGGCACCCTTCTTCTCCATTGGGTCCCTTAAAACAAAGAGAGAGAGAGAGAGAACCTCACTGCAGTACTCTATTACCTCTTAAAAGTGATGCATGCCTTTTCCTGTATGTGGGGCAGACACTGTGCTTCTTATTTTACCAGATGAGTCATTAGTTTTTGATTGGTAGGGTGTTAGCGAAATATGTCCTAGTAGCAAAGTAGGCATTTCCTTTGTTAGTTTATTTTGCATAAAAAAAAATCCCCGAGACAAGAGATTAAGATTAGCTTCAATAACGCAGATACATTACCACCACAAAGGAGGAGTGGAGGGGGTATGAGAAATACAGGCTGCCTTGGTTTCGTGAAAAAAAAATATGGAGGGAGATAGGGCCATTATCCAACATTTTGATCACTAAATTGAACCATCTACACATCACTCCTTCTCCCTCTCATGCTGCACTTTCATCCCCATTTTAATGTAGGTACTTTCACTGAAGGCAACAGCAGCAGCAGCAGCAACATCTCCATTTGGGTCGCTGCCACACGACCACCACTCTAATGATGACATGCCACCGATGGCATAAAACATGGATATTTTTCTCTGGCCCGATGGAGTGTCTAGTTTATGAAAACTGTCGCCATCAACTGCATCATTTGACCTCGTGATGTAAAAGGGCAATTGAAATCGATTAATTACTTGAAGGCGTAATTATATACACATACATAGATACAGACATACAAAGTGCCCAAAAGCAAATGTATGTGTGTGTGTGTGTGTGTGAGAAAGAAGGGGCGATCTTAATTTGAATTTGTAATAGGTCACTTTGTGCCCCCCTCCCCGTCCCACACCACAAATTTCTTTCAATGATTTATCGAGCATATAAAAAATGTATTTACTCGTAACGTCGTGCAAACCTTTCTTCCTGTTTGTGATTCTTTATTTAGGACTTGACCTAACTTATTGCTGAGATTCAGATGCAGAATTTAGGCACATATTTGTAGTGAGTCAACCCGCCTCGGTGGCGCAGTGGGTAGCACGCTCGGTAGCCACGTCAGTAGTTCTAGGTTCGACACTCGACTAAAGTGGGTTCGCTTCTTCCGGATGAGATGTAAAACCGAGGTTCCGTGTACCGAGGTCCGCCCTCTCTCTACTATGCAACGGATAGATGAGGTAATATTTCCAGGTGGAGGAGCTCGCCCCGGTCGTCGGCGGATGTCCCAATGAACAGTAGGCCGTCGATGAATAATCATAGGGGTTACAGCTTTGGCCGGCAACCGACTGTGAAAAAACACTGTCCAATATATCGCCCTTGTGTCCATTCAGAGAGGCATGATGGGTACGCGGCCCTGCCATAGGCGGAAAAAGGGTTAGAAGTTGCTTTTAGTTGTAATCAGAAAGCATTCAGAAAGCACAAGGTCGGGGTGCCCATTTGGGACGCAGGAGAGATCCGTCGGTTGGACGGTATTTTACGCAGCCGGCTGTTAACCTACTGCTGCGACCCCTATCCTTAATTAACGTCGGCTTACTTTGACTCGTTGGGGCACTTTTCCTTCACCTGCACCAGGGACGAACTCCCCACACCTGGGAATTTTGTCGAATCATACGTATATTTTATTCCATGTAATAAAGGTTTCTTTACGTGCAGAGGTGGCGTCGTACACATCACAAGGGACAAAACTTTACTTCCCGTTCGACGGAAGGTTCACTGGGGCCTCTCTCTCTCGCCCGGGAAAAGCCTGGAGCCTATTGTATTAGGTATATGTATTAAAAAAATCAAGTGGCAATGTTGGGTGTTTGAGAGAGAATGGGTCTGCATTCTGGAATCCAGGTGGATGGTTTCTTTTGGGCAGGTGTCAAGGAAGCCTCCTCCCCAAGTGCCAGTCCCATACTTCGTCGGATGGGATATAAAGTTGTGATTCCGTGTAGAGTGCGCACAATGTCAGCTCTGCTCATTTTAAAGAACCCTTTCTACACGAATGGATGACCCTGGGCTATGTCGCATTACTATCTCCCTGGTTCACTCTCTCTCTCTCTTTACATCGGACTTCTTTAAATTTAAAACAAAAACATATATGCTCTGCAGAAATAAAAGGTTAAGGCGAAGTTCTTGAAATTCTATAACAGCAAGTTCCCTCCAAAAAAGGGCTCGCATCAGTGTGCTTGTGGCATGAAGAAGTTAGAGATTATCAAGAAGCGTAGGAAGAAAAAAGATTCAAGAAGTAGTAGGTAGAAGAAGAAGAAGAAGAAGAAGAAAATAGATTCAACATCACCTCTCACGCTATCTTGGCTTTTCTAGTCTGAAAAAGTCGTAGTACTACTCCCCGTAGATCTTTGGAGGCATTTTGTGCGAAATGGTTTCAGATAATCTCTTAAATGGATGCAGAAATAGACAGGCAACTCTGCACGTAAAATTAACGATCGAATTAACACTCGACTGTTGTTAACTTTCTTTGTTAACGCTTCACATACGATTCTAAAAGTTCATTAATATCCAAATAAAAGCTAAATCTTGATGTCTTTTTCGTTTTAAGAAGCGTTTTCTAGTAGCAATGACAATATACAGTATACACACACACATACACACCAAAGGCCCTTGTTCTCCGTCTGCCTTTTATCTCTCTCCATCGTCACAAGTTGGAACTTATGTCAGAAAGCAGGTAACCGAGAACGTGTCTAGTAAATATTTTTATAGTAATTGTAAAAAAAAAAGTGTAAAACTACGACTTATTTTTAATAGTCATCTCAGGTACGCCAATGGGTCACAGTTGGCTAAACTCTACCCAGTCAACAGTCATTAAGTGCTATTGGCAAGTTCTCGCGTGTTGGATATACAACAAAATTAACAGAAAAGGAGAAGGAAATACAATGAAGAGTTGTAATAGAACTTAGCGAGATTTTTATAGGGCACTCAATTGTTATGGCAATTCCTCCTAGTTCCGGCAACGCGATTTCTAAGATACTGTCTTTCATCTTAGTCGTCCACTATAGCAGACAACAACTGTCACCGTCTTATTACTACTAAGAGACAAACTCTTGGTAGTGACATACAGTATGCTAATATGTTATGCTAATGGCTTGGGGAGTAGGCCAAGCAGCCATAACAGGCCGAACCCTAAAGAGGCTACTCGCAGGTGAGGAGGAGGTAGGTGAAGGGGATGTAGAAAAGGGGAAATTTGCAGCACCCAACGTTCCCTACCAACCACCCATACTGGTACTAACTCGGGTTAGCGTTGCTTAACTTCAGTGATCTGACGAGAACTGGTGTGTCCAACGCAACTCTGCCGCACAGTAGATGTGATGCGTGATGTGGCAGCCAGCGCCCATACACAGACGCTATGCCCCAAACAATCCATTCTTATTCAACTGGGATATACGGGGTAAAACCATCAACATCACTCTTTCCCCACCTATGGTAGGATTGAGGACCCAGTTTTGTCCCATTGGGGCGCATGAACGGC
The DNA here is from genome assembly GCA_013389805.1 of Trigoniulus corallinus. Taxonomy (NCBI): domain Eukaryota; kingdom Metazoa; phylum Arthropoda; class Diplopoda; order Spirobolida; family Trigoniulidae; genus Trigoniulus; species Trigoniulus corallinus. The sequence goes on along the minus strand of JAAFCE010009126.1, from coordinate 10,019,476 downwards.
CGCTGTTCTTATTCAATGTCAGTCTATTTTGATTCGTTGGGACACTTGTCTCCCCACCGACGCCAGAGGGGCGAACTCCTAAACCTAATTTTTCCGAACTACACGTATATTTTATTCCATGCAGTAAGGGTTCTTTTACGTTTAGTGGTGACATCGTACACACCACACGGATACTTTACGTCCCATCCGACCGAATGGAACGTTGGGACGGTGTGTCCATTGAGTTGGACACACCAGTTCTCATAAGATCATTGAAGTTAAGCAACGTAAACCCACATTAGCACCAAAACGGGTGGTTGGTAGTGAGCTCTGGGTGCTGCAAATTTTCCCTTCTCCTACGTCCTCTACACCTACCACCTCTTCACCCACGAGCAACCTCCTAAGGGTTTGGCCTGTTATGGCTGCTTGGCTTACTCCCCAACCCGTTAGTGTAACATAGAAGGCCACTGGAGTCTCTTTCTCCCTGAAAGAAATCCAACCACTTCGAACTTAGACCCACTGACGTCCAGCACGCAATCTTTGGACGCCAATCTGTGGCGTTCTTTACGGGGGGGGGGAGGGGAGTGTGCACGTAAATGGACAAAATTACGAGGAGTAGGAGCCCCCTGATTCCATTGTTGAGATAAAAAACTGTCCGCTTCATAAATTATTATTTCAGCCTTTGAATTCCCTGCACTAACGACACTCATGGGTCCCCTACTCTGCCATAGGCGTGAAGTACTGTTGGACTGAAGATGATATTGTGACTTGTGTGTGGACTTTTACAAACCATGACTTGGATTGAAGGAAAGTAAACGATCAGAAAATAAATGGGACCGAGTAGTGATTTAGAGACAGTGTGTTACGAAATACATAATAAAATATTAAATATTGTTATTCGTCTTTGAATGCCACAGATCTGCACAAAATTATCAGAAAACACACAAAATGTATTTTTCATGGTAAGCATTTTTTAAAAGCCACGTTGAAACATTCATCTTAAGGACACACTTGAAAACCTCGAGAGATACCAAGAAGAATTTCAGTCAGGCATGTTAAGTTTAACGATATCTCTTCAAGTGATGCCACCACTAACGTGTATGTCCTTGTCATATTATAAGAAAACTGGCCCATTAACGACAACATGACAAACTGAAATATAAATCTTCAAGTTAACTGTTTGTAGTATGTGCATTTTCAATAACTTTCTAAACTTTTAAGAGCCACCCTGAAATCTCCAGGAAAAAAAAAAGTGGCAAGAGAGAGAAAGATAGTAAAAACAGGAACCCAAGATGTATAAAGGTCCACAGAGAGGGAGAGAGAGACAGGATAAACGGTAGGGAAAGGAAGAGGAGGTACATGTGTCATTTCAATGCTGATAAGCATAATATGAAAATTATACAACTGTAGAGTTATTGCAAGGCTGATAGCGTAATATATTTTTGGGTGGAAATGGGGTCTTTTGTTATGCCAAGTAATGACATCTTCACCCCCTCCCCTCTGATATCAATGCCTGAATTGCAGACTTGATAGACATATAAGTTCAAAGAATCAAGCGTTTCAACAACAAAACAGTTTAGACCTGAAAGCCCAGTGACAGAGAGAAAGAAGGGGATGGGTGACTGAGAGCCTTAAAGGGGTATAAAGGTTGTGTGTGGTCAGGACTGGCTTGTCACTAGCAGCGGTACATTCAGGCTAGTAATTCGGTGGTTTCATATGGCTAGTGCGATGTTACCATTGGGTGTAAGATGTCACCTGACCGGCCACATGTCCATAAATTCATGAACGAAACATACTTCAGACAATTTGTCTGGTATACAGCACGTTCTTCTTTAGCTGACCATTACATCGCTTGTGGCAACGTCAGGTGGCCCCATTTGTCGCCGCGTAGGAAACTTTAGGCAGGGTCAGAAACTTTAGGCGACCTATGGCAGGGTCGAGAGTCCATTTTATTGTTGTTGGTGTTTTAGGTCCCGTCAACTGCAAGGTCATTAGAGACCCGTCCACTGCATAGTTCTAATGCATAGACTACACAGACACTACACTAATGCGACGATTTTTGGGTATTAGCAGTACTAACTGGGGTTACGTTGCTTAACTTCAGTGATCAGACGAGAACTGGTGTGTCCAACGCAATTCGCCGCTCCCTGTCCATTTTATGCCCCATCGGCACACATGGGCGGTTGTATGCAGCCGGGCTGTCAACCTAATGTTGAAACTCCTTTGATTCGTTTGGAGGGAACGTTTTCCTCTATCGAGGCATCGTCAGGAGCACAGACAACTCATACACCTCTATCTACACGTCCCAAGTAGAAAGGGTTCTACTACGTGCAGGAGACATTAGGCACGTTTTGGCGATTGACCAAGTCACTTTTGGTCACATTGTTTCAGAAACAATGCGTTTTGGTGGTGCACACGCTGGTTTGGTCAGTTGCTTTGGTCAACTTTGGTCAGACCAAAGGATGACCAACATGACCAAAATAAATCCGTGGTCTGTGCGTTTGGTCAAAGAAAAATAAAAATGGTGGCGTGCTCCAACCTGTTGTAGCAGATGATGGAAAGTACCGATAATTAGTTTAAATTATAGAAATCCGATTTTGTATTAATGTAGTAATTTTTTAGTTTAGGAAATTCATTTTTTTAAGTTTATCAAATTTATTTTTTTTTTTTTAAGTTTAGTGAATTCGTTTTTTAGTTCGTGAATTAGTTTAGTTTAGTGAGTTTTGTTTTCATTTTAGTGAATTTGTATTTTTCAGTTTAGTGGATTGATTTTTTTCACTTTAGGGAATTGTTTTTTTTATTGTAGTGGATTTGGTTTTAAGTTAAGGGAATTCATTGTCTTAAGTTTTATGAATTCCTTGCCATGGGTCTGAAAATGTCTGACCAAAGCTTTTTGGCGATCCCCTTTGGTCCGTTCTTTTGGTCAGACCAAACATGAGATTGTGGTCAAATCATAATTGACCAGGTCAATCGCCAAAACGCGCCTATTGTAAACACCCCAGAAAGTCCACGTCATTACTTCTCATCGGATCAAAGGGACACTACGGATCTCTCTCCCTCTCTCTCTCTTTGTCGTCGAAAAGAAGCCTCCCATCTCAACCAGAATCGATCCTAAAACCATCGAGCGGGTTTTAGCAACCTTTGGGTCAGAAATACGTTATTTTTGTGACAGATACTGTAACAGAGAGAACATTTCTTAGCATCTAAAATTTAATTTTAGGATTTGTTAAAATTATGAAAAGAAATTTGTATGTAGACAGACATTTCTCGTGTAGAGGAAGAAGGAAAAACAATTTCATCAAGAATAATATAGGGAAATCAAATAACAATAATAAAACTCTCTTTCTCTGAAAGAAATTGAGGAGGGAGGGGGGGGAGGGGGTTAAGAAGACATTGTGCAACAAAGATTTTTATGTTAAAAGAGAAAACTCTATTTTTATAGACATTTGGTGTCATGTGTCTGTCTCGCTTCTTCTCTCTCCTATACCAAAAAACATTGGATTTCACTTAATATAAGTCGACATAGGACGGAGCAGAGGAAGAAGAAGTGGCATAAAATACCAGATTTAGCGTATAAATGAGGATATTTTTCAGACTTTTTCATGCTGACGCACACTTTTTCACTTAGTAACATTTTCTTATCCGATCCCATAAACATAATTTATAAGAGTCAATTAAGTTCTGGCTGTCATTGATACAGTGTTAACTGGCATCAACGCAGATATATAACACAGGGTAGGTTTGCCTTCTACTGTTGTTCCTCCCCCCCCCCACCTCCACATTTACCCCATTCCCTCCACCACCGTCCTACACACAAACGCCCTTCTTGTTGTTGCCTCATCCGCCTTGTCTTCCCTCAGTTCAGTTCAGACACATCCAAGACAAGAAAATTTATCACATTCAACAAAAAGCTTGATAAACTCGCCACTTCTCCACATCTAGTTTTGTTAGCTTACAAATTGCTAGAAATTAGATTAGATTTTTATATTTTTAGAAGTGTAGAGAGAGTTACACTTTTATATATGTCAGTTTCACTAATAAAGATTGTGACACAAATATCTCTTTTCTTAAATACTTCAGAAACAACACATACTGCACACTAAACAGCCCCATTACAACTCTTTTTTTTTTGTAATTCCTCATCACAAAAACACTGGCAGTGAAGTAATAAAAAAAGTGCTCTTTAAACCTTTTTCCTCTCACCCCTTTCATCCTTTTCCCCCTAAATATGTAAATATTCAAATTATAGTTTGACATTAATGGTGGGTATTTTTTTTTGGTTGTCTATTGCCTATCATCAAATGTGTTTTGATAATAAGATGAAGAGGAAGCAAAAATTTGACAGTAACAACAACAGTGCACTAGTTTTAATATACATTTTGGCACATTGAAAGAGATTTATTTCACTCTTGATTAGGAAAGAGAGAAAATACACCACCGCCATTCTTATATTCCTTCAGTTTACAACTGAATTATTACATCGAGATATTAAAATATTTGATGCTGCATTTGATTTTCCATTTTGTTTTTTTGTTGGAGTTTAAGGTCCCATCAACTACGAGGTCATTAGAGACCCGTCCACTGTATAGTTCTAATGCATATACTGCACAGACACTACACTAATGCGACGATTATTGGGTATCAGCAGCACCCAGCTTTCCCGAGCGACCACCCATGTCAGTACTAACTGGGCTTGCGTTGCTTAACTTCAGTGATCAGACGAGAACTGGTGTGTCCAACGCAACTCGTCGCTCTTGATTTTCCAATTTCTCGAGTTAATAATTTGATAATCGGAGATGGAACTTGAGGCAACTATAGAGTGCTAAGTTGACAGACAACCTGTCTTTGAAATAATCATACATTTCTAATATTTCGAAATCCTTTTTTTTTATGCTATACTACAGTAGTACACCTCCCATTATCTAGGTTCCAGGGTAAGAATATTCAATCCCAGACCATTAGACCGGCAGCCGGTCAAGTAAGTAAAACTGTCTAACGATGTTCTTACAATGTCTGTCAGGCTTTTGGCTCTACAGTATTTCTAGCGATTCTGGCTCTTCTTGGAGATGGGGCACTCAACCTTACCATAGGCTGGAACTGAGTTAGGAATGATGCCAAGTTGTCAGCTTGCAGATCTTGCAACTGGATTTTGTGAGCCGCTGACGAAGTGGACCCCTTAAACATTAGACACTATGTTATAGCCTCATAGTTGTTGGTGGGGCCTGTTTGTTTCACGGCAGCCAATATTTTAAACGCTTTGTTTGCTTGTTGGTGTTTTAGAGCCCGCCAGCTACAAGGTCATTAGAGCCTCGTCCACTGCGTAGTTCTAATGCGGAGACTGCACAGATACTACACTATTGCGACGATTTTTGGGTATTAGCAGTACCCAGTTTTCCCAAACGGCCACCCATGTCAGTGCTAGCTGGGGTTGAGTTGCTTAACATCAGTCATCAGACGAGAACTGGTGTGTCCAACGTAATTTGCCGCTCCATTTTAAACCCAGTCGGCCATTGATAACAGCAGCAGATGCTAATTGGACGATCAACCTTGCCATAGGCGGAGTAGCAACAACAGCAGGTGCTAGACAGGGAAAAAAACAACTTGGCCACTGAAATTCTGGTTTCGTTTATTTGGTCATTTCACGTCAGCCTATTCATTTCTGGAGGTAATTTACCGACAAGCTCACACACCTGGGGGTTTTTTTTGCCTACCTGCAAAGGTCATGATTTTACTTTTCACCTTAGTTTTCTTTATCACGTCCTCAAGTATTTCACGAGTATTTCAAAGAAATTTTAAGAAATACAACAATTTTCACAAGAAAGTTGTTAACAGTTTCCTTTTTATCTTTCCAGATAAATGAAATAGAAACAGACGGACTGTGTCCAGAAAGGATAAAATACACCAAATAAAGATGAAGAAAAAAGAAATTGAGATCTAAAATAATTACATGGCAAAAGGGAAAGAATGTAGGTGGATTTTTCTTACTTTTCTAATAACGTCGCTATCTTCAGCATTAGTGTTGGTCAAATAAAAGGAAAGGTTGCTGACCAACAAGGCAACAAATACTTTTTGATTTGGGTGCTTGACTATGAAAGCGCTAAGTTGTCAATGTCCATTGTACACAGTGAGTTTTGGTCTTTATGGTAGAATGACCAATGAAAATGAGGGTCCAAAAGCCCATCAAGAAACCTAAGTAGACTTCTAACTATCAGAAGGATAACCAACTGATAAAGTTGGCAAGCTTTGGGCTGATTAAGAGGCCATATAAATCCCTTGGGCTATAGCTACGTGAAAAGTCTAGATTGCATGAAATGATGATGATGATGATGACCGTGTTGGTGGTGACGGCGGTCATCATATCAAGACACACTCATAAAGCACATATCTATCTCTTAACACACCGCTCACTCTCTCTCCCTGCTTCCCTCCTACCTCCCATAGAATGACCATTTCAAACTCATTCACTCTCACAATGTCTGTCTCTTGTCTTCACCGACCATCATAAAGTCTTGGCCTAACACATGATGAAATTAACCACTGGAAATAGACTCGTCATTTTTAGGTGGCTACAGAAAAGAAATGTTACACCCGCCTCGATGGCGCAGAGGGTAGTACGCACGGTAACTGCATCAGGGGTTCTAGGTTCGATACTGGATCGAGATGAGTAGGCTTCTTTCCGGTGAGAAAGAGGCCTCGAGTGCCCCTTCTTTCGGATGACAAGTAAAACCGAGGTCCCGTGTGGTGTACGACGGCATTTGCTCGTAAAAGAATCCTCTCTACTATGCAACGGGTAGATGAGTTGAAATTTCCAGGTGTAGGAGCTCGCCCCCGGGCCTCGCGTCGGTGGAATTCCCTAACGAACAGTAGACCGACGATAAATAAGCATAGGGGTTGCACCTTTGGTCGGCAACCGACTGTGACAAAAACACTGTCCAATATATTGCCTTTGTGTCCATTCAGAGGGACAAGAGGCTTACCTGACCCTGCCATAAACGGGAAAAGCTTATCTCTACCTTATCCCTCCTGTGGCAGGGTCGGGTCTGCGGGTCCAGCGAACATGCTCTTACTGAGGACACCCCATCCGGGTGTCTGAAACCCGCAGGAATATGGGTTGGGTTGTCTGAGGGGGGATGCCAGCCTACTCCGCGTGTTCCAACATCGCGTCATACAACCAAAATAGAAACTTTGGCAGGTAAATTAAAGCTTTGTTGGTTATAATAATGCATGATGTCTGACTTAATGCACAATAACAATAAGCAATCCAGTGCACACACACATGCAGTCTTGCAATATAAGAGACAAAAAATAATAATAATGACTTCTCCGCGGAAAAACGTTAACAAAATTAAAGGGTTAATTATATTTCATCATGTTCAAAATGTCGAAGAAAGTCCTTTTTTGTTGTGACCATCTAAGCTTGGTTATCTTAATACTATTTAATTTATATAAAACTTTTTTGTCGTTGAAATACAAGTTTTAGTTGATGATAAACAGTGTCATCATCACTAACATATCTTTCAAGGGGAGAAAATAAATGTCAAATCAGCAGGCATAATCTAACATTTTAAGATGTAAGGTCATTACATTAACTACTATTGCTGCTACTTCAAACCTGTAAAACTGCAAAAGGCGGCAAAACAAGTTATCGGTTCCCTCCAATTGTTTCTTTTATTATACTATTTTACGTCAGCAATTTCATAGCTCTTAAGGCTAGTTATTGACTCTAGGGGCTAGCTCCAGAAATCCCTAGAAATCTTGTGCAGCGATAACCATAACAATAGAATGAGGGTAGCTGAAATGCAAATGCTGCAGTACGTGAGTGGGGTGTCGACAACAGGTATTTGAGGGTGACTGACATCGGGGAAAAGATGAGGGAGAATAGACTGAGTAGTAATATGGGTGTGAGAGAAGGGGGGAGGAGGAGCTGGTAGGTCTACCACACGGATGCAGGTTCTTGGAAGCACCTGGGGTAGAGGAAGACCTAAGCTGGCGTAAGAGCACGTCATATATCAAGGGATATGACAGTGTGTATGGTGGATGGTGACCTGGTGGGAGATAGGCGGGAGTGGAGGGTCAGAACTCGCAGACTCGACACTGCCCCAAGCGGGATAACTGTATGTCATTTATGCGGGAGAGCAGTTTAACACTCCTGATATACTCCAGGAGAGATAACCATTTTATTTCTCATTCGATGGAAGATGCACTTGAATAAACTCCGCCTTTCACCAGAAAGAAACCAGGTACTTCTGCCAGGCTCGAATCTTCGAACCAATAACTCAAGAGTTAAGCACTGTCGACATTTTGATTATGAGATAATCGATCACTGTGATTTTTTTAATGAAATGAAAGGTTGGGCTTTCACCTAGGTCTTGCAATTGACCTGAGTTCAACCCCCACCTGTGTAAATGCCACCACATATACATGGTGGCGACACGCACACACACACTGTACGACAGTGGCGTAACATCAGTTGTGGCACCCGGGGCAAGCGGCATTCGAAGTGCGCCATCCCCCGGTGCTTGTCCTGGACACATATAGTACACGTATGTAGGCACTTTTTATTTGCTGTAAAGTCATTGAACAGACATTGTGTCACGGCGGCTGATTTCCAGGTAGTGCTTTGTCTGGCACCCGGGGCAATTTGACCCCATTGCCCCTACAAGTTACGCCGTTGTGTTGGAAGAAAATGATATGATGTTTGTATTTGAAGTAAAAAAAAAAAGTCTTCGACAAAATTAGATTTATTTAACTATATTTTTTTTTTAGAAAAACGTATGGGCAAAGTTTTGTTGTCGAAACTAGGAATCTAGCAAGAAAAACCTCTGACTGACATTTGAAGGTGTTGCCAGGAAAGCAGGTGGCACCATCTGGGGCCATTTATCCCCATTTATAACATTACACGTCTGAAAGTCAGGTATCGACTTTGACAAAGTTGTAATAAGTGAAAATCGATAGACACGCTTGGAATTTACAATTGTTTCTCCAAGAAATAGACTAAGAAACAGGGAAATGGGGCTAAGAATGAAGTCTAAGAATTGTGGAGGAGGGACTAACAGAAGGGTTCTCTTGCTGATGCCTTTGAAGGAGGAAATGAAAAGGGAATAAAAATGGAGAGGAGGGGGAAGACGACAGACATCTTGTGAGGTGTATACGAAATTGAGTATAAGGTTATTGTAAAGAGGAGTGTTGTAAGAAGAAGAAGAAGAGGGGGAAGTAGAAGAGGAGGAGCATGAGGAATAAAAGGAAGGGGTTTAACTTGGTGTGCAATTTATCATGAAAACGAGGGATTTTTGCGCAGAATAACATCAGCTTACGATAATTTAATTGAAGAAATCACCAGACCTGGTTGGGATCCATCTCCAGGGCAACCAAGACACTAGAAGTGATGGACGACTTTGTTACAAAAATTGCATCTCAAGGATTGGAGAAGGAGCAAGAGGATAGGGTGAAGTATAGATAGAGGTTGAGGGACAATAGAGGGGTAGAGGGTTGTGGGATAAAAATAAGACGATTGAAGAAAAATAAAAGTGACTTGACGAAGTAGAGGAAATCGTGTACGTACATTGTACAAGATGGTGGCATGGTTCAAGATATTACCAACCTAACAGGAGTAGTGGAATTGGTGATTCATAAAATATTGTAATAATAGCTTTTTTTTTTAAAAAAAAAAGGGGGGGAGAGGGCAAATTTCATCTGAATCAACGATACTAGTTTAAATTTTAGTCACGTATCATAGCTTCTTAATGCAGTAAACAACTAGATCATCAGATAGCATTTCTATCTTGTGCAGTTAACCGCTGTACGAAAGTTCAATCCCCGATCAAGACTAGTGATTTCTCTGAATGCCTGTACTGCTAATCGGTTACGTATTAAATTATTCCGTTTCTTTTTATCTCTTCAAACAAATGCTTGTATCAAAGGCAAGAAGAAATCTCATCACACCACCAAGATAGGCATACTCTACACATCGCCATCTGCCCGGGCGTGCACATAAGACTGAGTTCAATTACCGGCGGTGGTGGTATGATGGTGCCACCGCAGTTGTTTTCTTTTCCACTTTTTCGCTGATAACTTGAAGAACACAACAAGATCTTTGAAGCACAGGTGGTGTAGTGCGCCATTAGACGCTTGAAGCCCTTAGTATTTACGCTGGAAGAAACAACCATAATCAGGCGCAGGATCGAACCTATATCACAGAACTGGAGACGTGAATGGTAGCACCGCTTCTTCCACCACAGATAAAGGTCTTTTGAGTTGGTAGTAAATTAAAAATAACAGGAACCTATTCTACATATGCTTATGGTTAGGAGGGGACTGGGAGCGGCAAATTGCGTTGGACACACCAGTTCTCGTCTGATCACTGAAGTTAAGCAACGCAACCCCAGCAAGTACTGACGTGGGTGGCCGCTTGGAAAAACTGGGTACCGATAATGCCCAAAAATCATCGCATTAGAGTAGTGTCTGTTCAGTCTCTGCATCAGAACTACGTAGTGGACGGGGCTCTAATGACCTTGCAGTTGACGGGCCCTAAAACACCGACAAACGAAACGAACGAATGGAGCTGACTTTTGAGATAGTGAATGACGGCTAGGGCCGACAATCCAGCATAAAAATATTCTATGGAGCTGTGAAATTATATTTTTGAAATAATTTAAAATCACGTGGCTATTTATTACAACTGACTTGCAGACTCACTCATTTTTTAAACTTTTTTTTAAGGTTTCTTAAGATTAAAAGAAAAGAAGAAAGTTTTTTTTTGTTAAGGTGCAATTTTTCGCCAGGTAAAAATGATTTATTACTTCCAAGATGCCGTTGTCTTTATTTACTAAAATGGCACGTAATTTAGAAATTATGCGGAGTTGAAGGTCGACATTAGTCGCGTGGTTTAGGTCATAAAAATTTTCGGCTGTAACCGGAAGCAGATGAAAAGGGGCAAGGATTGTATCATTGCAAAGTAGCAATGTAATAATATGTCGCGCCAGGTAAAGAGGGGGAAACCTTTAATTTAAATAATCAGCCAAGCTGTCAGTGAAATCTAGTGCCACTAACTCATAAGGACAGGACACATACACAAAAAAGGAGGGTATTTTTGCGTGACTGACTGCTACTATTCTATTACTACTACTAGAGAAAGGTGTTTTAAGACTACACATGGCTATATAAATATAAATTTCAGATGGACAGCCATTTTAGTTAGCAGTCAAAGCCCAGTGATTCACTTTTCTCTTTATTATACCTTGTATTTTACCTTTTTAAAATCTTCCTTAGCAATATTTTTTTATTTATTAATTTATCATAAAAAAAAAGACAAGATTATATGTATAAAAATTAGTTCAGACGACAGTTTTTCAATGCTCTACTTTTTTTATGTTGAGATCTACACTTATCTGTCTCTCTCTTTCAAATTACACTCATTCAAATATTTTTCACAACACACATCACAACTCGAAAAAAAAATTAAAAAAGCTTCCCTAAAATTTGTAAAATTATAGATCATAAAATGAGAAGTAAAAAATTGTTTTTAAAGTATCAGAAAGCAGAATAAAAGAGAGCAAATGAAAGAATCAAATCTGAATTTCACAGCCTCTTTTATATCATCATAATAATCATAATTATTATATCATAAAAATTAGAGATAGTTTTCAAAGAAAGAGACGACATTTCACATTTGAGCATTATATTCTTTAAAAAAAATATAGGTTGGAAAAATAATAATGAATAAGGGTTATGTACTACTACTACTATTATTATTGTTGTTGTTTGGTCAGCAACCTTTTAGATATAATCATTACTAAGATTTTACTGTTTGGTCCAAATTTATAGACTGCCCTTTCACAGAAAAAGCCTGAATACATATAATTCATAATTAATTGACTCACCTTTAAATTCAGAAAAGGAGAGCGGGGGGGGGAGCAGAAATATTATATAAAATACTCAATTTTAAAGGAAAAAAAGCATTTACTTTCTGTTACAAAGGAAGAATCTAAAATGGCCCTTTGACGACACGATTTTCAACAACTGTATTGGATCAATTTGAAATTAAGACTGGTGATGTCAAATTGAGTCCATTAAACTAAAATGAATCCAATTCTTGGTGTATGTCATTTTCAGCGCCTATAATAATAAAGATTTTTCTACATCTACAACTACTACCTTTAAATATAAAAATGATCACTTTATTTCTATTAGAGGAACGGTCCCGTCTTTTGTCCCTTGTCCATTTTACCGGTAGTAACAACACTCAAATAACATAAATTGAAATGATGATCAATAGGTTTTGTAACAGAAAAAAACAATGCAATTTTACTGGAGTGCTGAGTATCATCACTACACCACAACCGAAAATGTTAGACAATTTAAAATACTCATTTGTTCTTTATGATATTTGTATGACAGCCTGTGGGAGACGGAACTACACTTTTATAACGTTAGGCATAACAGACTAACGTCATTCGGTGTCCACGAGGAAGAGCAAAAGATGGGTGTATCCACACCTTGGAATTGAACTCAGTCCAACTGCATACCAGGCGGATGTCTATGACCGGACTATTTCTTTCTTGGTTTTGAAAAGCTACACCTGGATTTATGTTGTCATTCAAATACACTTGTTTTTCAAGTAGGAACACACACCGCGCTTATTCAATTACACCCCTCCAATCTGCCGGCAATGTCAGGATCGCATCTACAAACCTCGTGCACAAGAGTTAAGAGTGAGTTGAAAGGGGGTGGAAGAAGTGAACAGACCAGGACGGGCCGGAACTTATGTCATGGCGTGACTCGGGCATCAAACCGACGTTCCATGCTTTGAAACGTCTACAAAAATTTCATGAGTTTTGTTTTAATATTTCGGAGGCTACCAGTAATAAATTTTTTCAGAGGTCCTGCAACATTGTTGTTGTTTAGGGCCCTTCAACTACAAAGGTCATTAGAGCCCCGTCCACAGCATAGTTCTTATGCATAGGCTGCACAGACACTACACTAATGCGACGATTATTGGGTATTAGCAGTACCCAGTTTTCCCAAGCGGCCACCCATGTCAGTACTAGCTTGGTTTGCGCTGCTTAACTTCAGTGATCAGACGAGATCTGGTGTGTCCAACGCAATTCGCCGCTCAGAGGTCCTGCAACATTGTCAGCCGGCCCTGCGTAAGATATTTAGGATTGATATTAGAGAGATATGATAACATCCCTTAGACATTCCACCCAAGGCGATTTCACCAGATTTCGACTTTTTTCGGGTTATGCAGGGTCATATCTTTTGTCAGCAGATTTGCCTGCGTTAGAAAATGGACTACCAAAAACATGGGCGGTCGAGAAAGACAAAGAGAGTATCGTTTTCAACGACTTTTAATAAATATCTACTTGGGGACAAAAAAAAAATGGGTTGAACAAAAACAGTTTCAATAAGTCAACGTGGCCCTTAAATCAATGCTGAAACGTTATGTGACCCTTTTCGATTCTCAACTTTACGGCCTATGCTTATATTACCCATTGGCCTTGCGAATGATAGCGAGCGAGGGAAAGGAGCCATACTGCCTTCTTCTCTCCTCATTCCTCTATCGAAGCAGAATTATAGTTGAAATTGCAACTTCTTACCTTATGGATAAAAACATCTTCACAATTCATGACATTACTCTTATTTCTACTGCTACTTAGGATAAATTTGTATATTTTTTTCGCCAACCACTGCACCTTTCATCCATTTGGACAATTTTTTTCAGGTTGGATTGGGGATGCAAAGTTGAGAGTAATAAAGGGAAGGATGGAGAGGTTATCTCCACAACATTTTAAACTACAGAGCGAGAGAGAGAGCGAGAGATGCGTTCAGGAAAGATATCGATAGTTTAACCATGTGTAATACATGCACACACCCATATACACCACAGGCACAGAGAGAGAGAGAGAGAGAGAGAGAGAGACAGACACACACACACATATCTAGTTAAGAAAAAGAGAGAGAGAGAGAAAGCAGTGTGAGTTGAGGGACTCTGGTGAATTTCGTCATCTTCTTCTTTTTCTCCCCCCAATTCCTCAATAAGAATGATATCAGTGCTTTATTGTGTGTGATAAATACCCGTAGAAGAAGATCCGATAGCGGCCTTAATCCCGTAAATGGCTCTCGTCAAAAAGTCCTCCTCGACGATGGCCTAAAGGCAGTAACTGTGGCAGCAGCTACTACTACTAGTAAGTAGCAGCAGTAGCAGCAGCCATTGAGAAAATATTCCAAACCGTTGGCGCATGTAATTGACTTCTAGCACAGCATCTTTACCAATGGTATGCATTTATCAAATTATATCGTCTAAGTTGATATTTTATACTCTTGAATTATGGAAAACCGTCCCCTTCAATATCATGGGTGAAAAAGTTTACAGTGGCTTTGGGAATAAGAGAAAGAGAGAGAGAGAGACGATCATAGTAGAGTCTATATTGAAAGGGCTATGGGCACATATCAAAAATTGGGACGAGGGAAAGGAGGGATGAGAGAGTGTGCTTGTGAGATGTAGAAAGGTGGTAGCAGTGGTAGTAGAGTGGGAGGGAAAGGCTGCGTATGAGTGTAGAGGAGGGGAAGGGCTACATTCATGGTGCCTGCAAGCCAAGTGTCTATTGGAAAGAAGAAAACGAAAGGAGGATGGGGGGTAACCCACTCCCTTACTTGCTTACCAAGTAGGGAAGCGGGTAGAAGGCGAAAAAACAGGAGGGGGTGATAGTGCTGTGAGAAAAGAAACATATATATATATACCATACTGACTAAAGCGGATTTGAGAAGACCATAGCAGTGCATAGAGAAAAGTACTGCCAACATTCATGACTTTCTCAGAAAATTTGTTTCAGGCGCCTTTTGTCATAAAAAGACCATTTATATTTAAAATGCTTCACACATGAAATGGAAATGGGAGAAATGCGAGCTACTTCTCTCAAACGTACTAAGAAGAAGAAATAAGGCTATTTCTTCTTGTGAAAGAGGAGATAAGAAATAAAAAACATATAAACAATGTATATACTATTCTTCATATATTATATGCTTATACTCTCTCCTCTCGCCCCTTCCCCACAAAGCAACAACACCACCCTCCATCTTCCGTTCAAGACCTGGGTCTCAAATGTTATGCAAATAATAACCCTTTTGAGGAAAAGTAGGGAAAAGATTCCACCTTTGTGAAGGCGGGTAAGGACTTCTGGTTAAAGTTGGAAAAAAAATTATGTACTGCATATAAAAACACATATCGTAACACTATTATTGCGTATTTTTATTTCAAGTGAAGATAACATGTAAAATTTATTAGATACCAAAGTAAACATCTGAACTTTTACGGGCCCATATTATTTATAAACACACAAATAGGACCTAAGCCAGCAAAGTAAGAAATACACCATCCAACAGTTCACTCTTGTGTTCTCAGTACCAGCGAGGGACTGAACAGGAACTCGATTCTGCCATAGTTGGGAAAGGGTTCGGAATGATGTTGATGGCGATGACAAAAAAGTAGGCAATAAATATACGAACATTTCTGTGTGGGTACTTTTAGGATACTCAGTCATGAAACTATGAAGCAAACAACTGGAAAACCCAAATTGGTAATATATGAATGAGAACCGCGATAGTTGCTGTTACACAAATTTTCTCAATGTGTAAACTACTCGTTAATCACTGTCACTCTATTGTGAAAGTACTGTCGGGATAGTTACTAATTAGGATTCGTAGCTTGTGTAACCTGGTTAACTCTTTACGCGAAACCAGGATATGATCAATTGATATAGGACGCATACCTCTCAGGGTTAAAATAAGCAGATTCGACCCTTCTCTCTCTCTCTCTCACCCCTCCTTTAACATTAGGGAGACAAAATGCACAATCTGTCCAACAGGGTATATGTAATGCCAGTAATAGGCTACTTTGTTGAAACTGTTTTGTTTAGGATACTAAATATAACCCACGTTGCTCAATTTTAAAACAAAACAAAAGGGGAAAAGTAAACATAAACAGAGGGCTACTTCATAATTATTTGGCAACAAATAAGCTTTAAGAAAAAAAATATCATTTAATGTCCCTCTGAGAGAGGGAGCAACGTGGAGGTCTAGCATTTAGATTTCTCTATTGTCTCTGTCAGAACCGCCTCAGTGGCGCAGAAAGGCAGCTTGCTGGACCACAGCGACCGTGATTCCAGATTCGATGCTGGACAGAGGTAGTGATGCTTTTTTCGGGTAAGAGGGAGAGAGAGATAGAGAAAGAGAGAGGTCTCCAGTCTGCGCCCTCACCACTGCACGGAAAAGAACCCCATTCCCAAGTATAAGAGCTCGCTCACCTGGCGTGGGTGAAGGGAAAAAGTGACCCAACGCAACAAAGTAGGTCAACGATAAATACCTAGGCCCTAAGCGTAGGGGCTGCAGCGTTTAGGTTGGCATCCGGCTGCATAAACCTACCGTCAAACAGATCGCTCATGTATGGAACAAAAATAAACACCCGAACCTACCACAGGCGGGGAAAAGGTTAATGATGACGATGTGGACGTTGTCAACAATAGTAATAGTTTGGCCACATGTGCCAAACTGAACAAGCTTGATTAAGGGTGCGTTGTAGATATAGTGTCGATTAAATGTCACAGCACATCTCAAAGATGAACAAAGTCTAGCACTTAAGACGAGGTTATAAGAATTAGGATTAGAAGATGGTAGATGAGAAAATGAGAACGACGATGATGATGATGACGAGGACGACGACTGTGATGATGATGATGATAATGAAGAGCAGGAGGATGTGCTGTTATTGCCATCTCCTTAAACAGATACAAAACTGGTGTAAAGATTTGAAATAAACGATGAAAATGACTTCATTTTATGGGCCATTAGGAAATCCTAAAGCACAACAACACCTCCTACTATCCCTCAGTGATGGTGTTGCTGTTGCAGTTCCTCCTGCTCATCCTCCTTAAGTCTCTTTTCTGTATACACACCTTCTTCTTCTTCATCTCTCTCTCTCCTTTTGCAGCAGCAGCAGCATCAAAAGAAAACATTTGTCTTATTAAGTGTTTGCCTTAGTAATATTTGCATACCATTTCGACCCTTATTAACAGTGAGATAGTTGTCTTAGAAATGCATGAATTTGTAGGCAACGCGCCCCCTGAAATTACAAAGTTTATTTCTGAATGAGAGTAATAATCTGAGTCAGCAATGTTAAAATAAGCTGCAAAAATAAGTGATGATTACATTTCATAATGCCCCTACTGCTTTTGTTTCGAAGAAACATGATTAGCATAAAAGATTGTAATGGTTTCTGGCTTTAATTTGCTGCATACATAACAATAATTTTTCATGCAAATATGTTAGACGTGTACACATTAAATGACAAACAATAATTGTGTGCCGCCGTTAAAAATCACATACACTAAGAGAGAGAGACTGAGTGAGTGAAATACATACAGACATTATACACAGCTTCCTATATAACTAACTAACCGTTCACTCTTTTGATGGTAATTACATCGCTGTACATCCAAGCTTGGAAAAATATTAAATTAAATATGCATAAAATATAAAATGTTTTAAGAAATTTACCTTAACAATTACTTCCTATATGTACCTTATAGTTTTCGCAATCACCACTTCTCGTCATCGTCGTCCCGTTACCCATCGCCCACCTACCGTCCCGACCCCGGCCCATCTTCTTCCTCATCGTCTCCCTCCTAATTAAAAAAAACCCTGGTAACAACTGCTTCAAACAGCAGCACATCACATCCTGTATATACATTATTATCTTTAATTTTATAATCATTATGAACTCCTATTAAATCTTTTATACACATTATCTGTCACTACATTCAGGAAAATTATAACTGCGGTAGGGACTGAAAGGTATGCAAATGTACCAAAACAAAAAACTAGGTGGAGGGAGGTTATAACTTTTCGAAATAGGATGAAGAGTGAGGAACACAGTCGTTAATAGACAGTTCATCATGTTATGTTCAAGTGATATTGTTCATTAATTGATATGGGCCTATGGTTTACCATTACGCCAGGACCACAAGACTCTAGCCCGAAAGGTATTACTGACTTAAGCTGGAAGCTACCTTCCAAGAGTAGGATGGTCCCATTCCAGGATGCTAGAGACTGCAGAGTCCGAAGGAATTCCACCATTAATTAGCGCGTAAAAAATTATTGGATGATGCCTGACCCCGGGGAACTTTACCCCATCATTCCGTACGTGGTCGCCGGCCCTGGCCCACTGCCTGCCAAAACAAGATATGCAACTTTGGTAGAGTACGCACCGTTTCTGTCTTTCGGATGAATCACAGAAAGAAATCTACACGCGCGACCTTGATCATCAGAAGGGGAAATGAAATAAAACTGTGACACCGCATAATAGTAGGCTACACAGAGTAAAATCTCTTCCCGTGTAAAAATATACGAGAAGTTGTCCAATTTTAGGGTATGTAGGTGAAGGACGGTAAGATGTGTTTATCCCCCTTCCTCATTTCCACGTTTTTCTCTTCCCCCTCTCCCTCCAGCTGTCTTTCGCTCTATATTTCAATTTTTATTTGTTGATTAGTAGAAATATCTGATATATTTTTTAAAATTATCAAAAATATATTTTCTTAAAAGGCAATATCATGGGTACAGTAATAAGTGACCAAATTCTTTTCTCCAACAATTTTAGAGGTACAAATATGACGTACACACAGGTTATGATGGCTGACATGAGTTGCTAAGCAACTAGCAACACGAAATTTCGTCAGCATCATTTACGTTTCCTTTTCATCCTCATACCAAAGCCCATTACTGAACTAGCATTAGGGCATCTTAGTGTATATATATATATCGCTCGCTCTCTTTTACAGACCCCCGCAGCTTTCAAAGTGTGTGTATATCATTTAGTAGCTATCAATCATGACCAATCAGTGGACATAAATTTGATAAAGTTCACCTCTTTTGTACCTTTGGTGTGAAACGTAATCAACTCAGTAGCACAGTTTTGCGGTAAGAATCAACCGCCAACAAATTATTATTTCATGAGGTTAAATATTAGTTTAGCTCACACTAAACTAATAAACATAATTACGTTCGTCAAACGGGGCAACCAAAGTGACGTGTCACTTGGCGATCACAAATCATTTTCATGCAATGGATACATACCATACGAAAGTTGAAGGCAAGTGAGAGGCAGTTAGAGAGAGAGAGAGAGAAGGGGGGGGAATAACGGTATGGGTGCTAGGACTGTAGTGAAAGAAAGGGGCGGGGGAAGATTGATAGGACCCTACCTAGATCAAAGTGGAAATGCGAGAAAAGAGGGAAGGAGATTTTTAATTCAATTTATATACTAGCACACAGCTGCACTACACCTTATAAAGATATAGGGTCTATATCCAGAGAGAGAGAGAGGCAGAGAGGGAAAAGACATGGAGCAGGAGTCTGATGATAGTTTCTGGGGAGAGAAAAGGGAAGGCGGGAGCGAGAGAGAGAGAGGGCGAGATGCCTTCAATTTATTTTTATTTCTCCGTCCCTCTCTAACATACATGAAATTCTCCTTTCTAGGTCCTAAATGCTGTTTCCACCTTCATCATTTCTATTCTAAGTCTGTATATTTCAAGTAGCAGCTAGATGAGGAGGAGGAAGAAGAAAAAAAAGAAAGGGACCTGCCATCTCTAGATATGATATATACAGAAAGCAAAATCAAAGTGAATTATTAATAGGATCAAAAAGGAAATTTTTATACTCAAGATTATATGAAAACACACCACCGACATCGTCAACCACACACGCATATTACAACATAATATTTTTCTGGCCCTCGTTATTCCACACTCTCAAAAGTGCTACTATATTTTCGCATGTTTTTAAGGTTGAATGGTGTACGGGTGGAATATGGAAGGGTGGGGTGGGGGGGGGGCCGGAATGGGTTTGGTGCTAACTTTCAGACGACTCAAGAAACCATTTTTCGCTATTGAATCGAAAAGTTGTTCTTGAAAGAAAATATGGTGGCGATGAACGGCCTAATACATAGATGAAATGAGCATCTTCTCCAACATATCATTCGCATGAAAATTATTTCAAGTAATAACATTTTCTTTCGATGGAATTAATGAACCAATTTAGTAGTAGTGATATATCACCATGATCATCAACATCATCACTATCTTCGAAGAAGACTCATTCATTCTCAAAAATCTATTGAGATGTTCAACTGTCGTAAGGGGAAGTAGATGTCATCGCGAACCTGGGCTTTACGACGTCCTGTCTGTTGAAAAGGATGACTTTAGAACCTGTCACTTGGGAGGTTTAAGGGCCATCCCTTGTAAGCTGACCTCAAGTGCGCTCTCTCTCTCTCTCTCTCTCTCTCTCTCTCTCTACCGAATGAGATCACACACGACTTATCGCGCAGAAATTCACTGATCAAATTTTAATTATAAATTAATAAACCAAAATTGAACCGACACAGAATTCTTACCAAAATTCTACAGAAGTCACGAAAAAAAAACCGACTGTATTTTCCTCCTTTAAAAAAACCTATTTTGAAATGCAGGATTGGTTTATAGGTTTATGCGTAGCTAAAAATACAATGGTACTCAAAGGAATTTTATCCCACATGAGCAGATTATAAATTTATCATATGTAGAGTTGCACTTCCACAAATTTATAAACTAAATGGAGAGATCGCCCTCGAAAAAAATAATAAATTACGAGTGCAACGTTTGCCATTAGACCTACAACTAGTAAGATACTACAGTACCGTACTACGTTTGCAATGTTTCACTGCTGATATTTCAATCTTGACACGCTTTGTTGAGAAGGATCCTCAATTCGGTAGTAGGCTATACTCACATGGATATAAAATAATAATAATCGTACATAATAAAACGTTATCATTGACAAAATATTTCTACTAAAAAGCATAAAAATGGCATACATCTCTTTTTTCCCCTTAATAAAATCTAACATTCGGAATGGAGAAGTTACGAAACAATTCAACAGAGGGAGCAGCGGAGTAGAGAACCTATTGCATGCGGAATATAAGTTTGGGCCTACACAAAATTAGTTAGTATTATATGGCAAAAAAAGAAAAAAAACAACAACTACAAGCCCCTTCCCCGTCTATGTTAGGGTCAAGTACCCATCTTGTTCTTCTGAATGGACACATTCAACATATCATCATCATACCCTTAGCCCGACTGTGCAGGGTCGGGTCTGCAGGTTCACTGCACATACTCTGACTCGGGGCACCCCAGCCAGGCGTCTGAACCCGCAGAAATATTGGCTGGATTGTTTGTGGGTGGAAGCCGGCCTACCCCACTTGTTCCAATTGTTTGTTTGTGTTTTACAGCCCATCGACTACAACGGTCATTAGGGCCTAACTTGTTCCAACATCGCATTATACAACCAAAATAGAAACGTTGGCATTAAATGCCTTGTTGGTTATAATATTGCATGGTGGCTGACCTATTGCACAATAAATAACAATAAGCAATCCAATGCACATGCAGGGCTTTCTGAATGGACACAAGGGTGATATATTGTACAGTGCTTTTCCGCAGCCGGCTGCCGACCGAAGCTGCAACCCCTATGCTTATTTATTGTCGAGGCACTCCATCAACGCCAGGAGGCGAACTCCTAAACTTGAGAATTTTGCCTCATCTGCTCGTTTCACAGTAAAGAGGGTTGTTTTACGTGCAAATAGAGAGTTTGCTGGCCGCGTACGCTACGCAATGCAGACGAATTGTCAACTGCGCAAACTCAGACACTGCGTGCGTCTGCGCAGTTCACGATTCGTCTGCATTGCGTAGCGTACGTCGGATAGAAAGGTAGCCAGAAAACTCTAATGATATCGTACAGCACACGGTCGAGCCCCGGCTTTACTTCCCATCCGAAGGAAGGCGCACTCGGGACCTCTCTCTCTCTCGCCCAAAAGAAGCAAACTCACCTCAATCCAGTATTGAACCTGGGACCACTAACTCAGTAATCGAGCACGCTCACCTTCTACGCCACCGAGGCGGGTTTAACTTAACAATTATATGGCTTTATACAATATATCAATAATTACTGTTGTCACACTAGTTAATTATAAAATTTCAGTTTAATTTTCTGCCAATTTTGGTTCACGTCCTTCAACAGTTTCTGCCAGTTACATGCCCTATTGTTGCCGCCGTCGTCCTCGTTCAGCTGTAATAATTATATAGGTGAGATAGAAATGCTAGTTAACCCTACAAAAGATAAACAATGGGCCATGCTGTAAAGAGTAGAGCCAGAAAAGGTGTCCGCACAATGGCCAAAAGAGAGGGTCATTTTTTTTTCTTCTTCTTCTTCTACGTATTTCAATCGCCCCAATCATTAAATAAGGGGCTCCTCACAGACACGTGTAAATTTTCATTAAAAACACAATATAATGCAATGAAAAGCTAGTTTCCGCTTATTTTCTGGCCGTACTACATAATTACACCCTACTAAATTTCACGCTATACTTTTTATATGAGTGAATAAAAAGAAAAGCATCTGTAATGCGACACCTCGGTAGTAACCGTCCCCCTCCTCCAAAAAAAGGCAAAAATTTTCCCTCCTTTCTCCTCTTGAAAAAGGGTCCCATTCTTTCATATCACACCCTGTTAACCCTCGTCAGTGAACATGATCTCCTCTTAAAGGCTCCCCTTCCGCTAAATACAATCATGTATGGTGTTATCTTTCCTCCTATAATAAGGAGGGCTTGGGGAGGGGAGGGGGGGACTTCAATTAAGTCCATGTTATAGGTATAATACTAACAACAGGTGTCCTATGATAAACCTCTCTCTCTCTCTCTAGCTACTTAAAAAAATGTAATTGAATCCATAAATTAAAAATATGAAAAGCCTTCCTATATATACATACGGGAACTATGTATGACAAGGTAGAGGATGTAATATTATTATTATTGTGTTATTCTTCACCACAACTTGCCCTAATGCCCTTTGAAACATAAACGATGAAAAGACAATAGTTTATTAAACGCTACCTTCCATACTACGACACATTTTCACTACTTTTTTGTACAGATTGCAATAGAATGGAGAAAACACAAATGGTCATTTCTTAAATGTTATACAACTTCCGGTTAATACAGAAAACAACAAGAACCATTAAGGGCATGGATGGATAAGATGCAACATTTGTCAGGGATAAGTAAGGATAGGCCGTTTGAAATGTATAAAAAAAATACAGTATAAGTTAAGGGGGAGAGGTTGGCAGTGAGATTGGCGGGACTAGAGCATGATTCAAAATATGATCACAATTGTAACCTCGAAATTGACATCTCCAAGGTGCAACCTTTTCATGTTGAGTACATTAACTGTGTTACGCTGGGGCTCATTTCTATGTCACCTTTTCCTCCTCGTGGGGCAGAAAGGGGCTGAAATGTCCCATTGCCTCTTACGGTGGGGTAATATTACATGGGATAGCCTCCTCTCACAAAAGAAAAGCTGACCTAAACGTTTCGCCACTAAGGTTATCTATCCAAAACTGAGACCGGTACATTTGGGAACAGCGGCCAAGTGGAGCTGCCAATCCAAATAAGCCCTTGCGCAGGGTGGATAGGAATCAAGATTAGAGTGGGACAGTAAACATATAAACTTCACGTGCTCTTTCCGTCAGATGGCCCATTTGGGTGTGTGTAAAATGTCACCTTAAAATAAAACAGCCCGTATTACGCGGAAAAGTAGATGCTAAAAATTAGATTGGGAAAGTGAGATGTCTACTCCCTTTCTCTCGCTTCGTGTGCCCATGTATGGACGAAGCCATTTATCAACTAGGTGCATCTCATCAGGAACCAACTTTGTAAAAGGCATGCATGACCTATGGGACCTCGTATGTCGGTGCTAAATTTTTGGGGAAAACCACAAAAGTGGGCTTAATCACGTTTGACTTAAAACAATGGCAAAATGAGAACCCTTTAATTCTAAAATAATTGTAGCCTCATTAAATTTATGCGACCCTTATTCGTGTTGCTAGAGAGTCCAAAGATCAGTAGAGTTCAAGCCTGGTAGACTTAGCCAGGGCGGTTATCTGTTAATCATTTCTTTTGATTTATAATTTCGCACTTCCAAGTCAATTTTTCATCCTATAACAAATGCCTGGTTGAGATTTTATGCATACCTAATTGCATTAAAACCAAGGGTCAAGCAACTTGAGTGTAACATTGCGATGGACCCTCTGCCAGTTAATAAACAACCACACCGGGCCTTTAGAAGCGTCTAGCCATAAAATTTAATTCCCTTTAATGCCAAAGGGTACTTAATGTGGTGGTCAGTTGTTATTAGGAGGTAATTTAAATTTTACAAATGGATTGTCCATCACATTTAATATTTCCGCTGATGGTCAGAGTCTCAAGTGTTATTTTCGAGTGAGAGCGGGTGAGGAAGAGTGAATAAAATGGACACTTTAGGATAAGGCCACAACTTTTCTCTCTCTCGCTCTCTCTTTACTCCCTTCCTCTTCCTCCTCTCCTATTGTCAGACTCCTCGCCATCCCCTTCAATATATGAGATAATGAAACCATCAACATTCATGCAGATTAATTACACTCCTCGCTTAATTATTCACACATTAGCATGCAGCTTTTACAAATGCGACAATAACATCAATCACCGAAACTAAATCATGGACTTCAGGATGCCATCAGGGAACCAACTGACCACACACGCACAAACTCACAGTTTATCTGATGAACCAAATTACCTACCTACCCCCTGTCCATTTCGGTTATCTTCCGTGTCACTTGAAAGATACAACGAAAACAAAGTTTTCTTCTTTCTAAGTGACCCCCCGCGACGTTATTATATCTATTCTCTGGCACCAGAGGGCGGGTTTCCACGCAACCGGTTTTGGGAAATATGGTCTTAAAAGTGCCCTTAACAGATGGGAATCTAAAAGTCTATAAGGGCAAAGGGATCACGTCAATTTGGCGCATGACAATTTGGCGTATGGCAATTTGGCGTAGTCAATTTGGCGTACGACAATTTGGCGTACATACACATTCGGCGTATGGCAATTTGGCGTACGGAAAATTTGGCGTACATACAAATTTGGCGTACATACCGATCTCTTGGGTGCACACATTTGTTCAAAATTGCAACTGTCAGGGGGGGGGGTTGAGCTAAACCTCACATATTATGCAAATATAAGTTTATATGTGCATGGGAGGGGTTGCAACCCCAAAATCCCCATCCTAGATCCACGAGTGGGCATAAGTCATTGCAACGGTCCCGTATAACACAGTTGGGTTTGTTTGTGTTTTAGGGCCCATCGACTTCAAAGGTCATTAGGGCCCTGTAACACAGTTATGGTAGGCTTTCATTGTTCTATTACCTTGCAATGACTGTTAAAATATGTTGTTATGACCGTTGCAATTTTGAACAAATTTGGGCACCCAAGAGATCGGTATGTACGCCAAATTGTCATACGCCAAATTTGTATGTACGCCAAATTGTCGTACGCCAAATTGACTACGCCAAATTGCCATACGCCAAATTGTCATGCGCAAAATTGACGTAGACCCAGGGGCAAAACAATATGTGATCCTCGATTAGGAATGAGGACAAGAGTATATATAGAATTATATAGAAGAGGTATATAGAGAATTTAAAACACCCAGGATCTGTTACGCTTCTAATTCTAATTGAATACACTGCAAACAGCCCTGATAGGCCAAATTGGCAGTGGAGAGAATGGCTCTCATTCCTAATTTCTAAACCATTGAACCCCCAAAAAAACGTATGATGAAGGGGACACCTGGGGTTGAACCAGTGACCTCTCGATCTGCCGTCAAATGCTCTACCACTGAGCTATATCCCCTAAGAGAAAGGGAAAAAAAATCAGACAACGGGATCCACCCAATAATCTCAATGGCGTCCTACGACCTACGGCATTGTCAACTGCCCAGAAACCGGAAGTCGGCACCGAGCTGTTTGACGGTATTTTACGCAGCTAGTTACCAACCTAATGCCACAATATCTTGCTTATACGATGGTCTATTTTCTTTCGTAGGGTATTTTTTTCAGAGAAAGTTTCATCACCTGGAAATTTTGTCGATCTTCCTGATATGGAAAGGTCTTCCAAGACGAACCTGACACTTCACTCTCGCTCATTACAAGCAACCTGCCTCATCCAGAATCAAACCTGGAACCATGAACTCAAAGGCACTACTGAAGAGCCACCGAGGCAGGCCGATATTCACTAACGTAAATATGGGTCGATATTCGCTTTGGTAGAAAACACACTTTAGGTCCAAAACCCTTATCTGAATGACATTACCCTAACCAATCTTTAGCAGCCTCCAACTGATTAAAAGTACCGTTTAGAGAACTCTTTAGTGTTCAGACGATGCGGGATACTATTATGATTTAGCCAACATCAGCTAACCTTTGTTTAATTAATAATAAGTTCGGACATTCGGCGAATGAATTGAAAGTCAGGTGCAAATAAGAAAATCGTGTGACCCAATTATATACACTCCTGAAATACTTTAATACGAAAGTTTCATGAACGACCCATACTCAGCTCATTTTTTTTCTCTCTCTCTCGCTCTCGACAAAAAATAACCAACAACAATATGATTAACATGTGCAGGGCCTAACAACCTAACTTTCGTGCCTCTATCAAGGTGTTCCTTCCCTTCCATCTCCACTCATTTTGATTTACTATAATAAATTAATATGAAATATAATCATTCATTTAATATAATCAACACGACTGGATATTAAATAGTCATTTCTAATAGATTGATTTAAATCAAAAGTTTAGATCAACAACTACATTTAACGAAGATAAAGCATCATAATTCTGAAGATGAATAGTAGCCCCCTTCCCTGTCAAACAAGACTGACCACCAAAAAAGTTTGTAGAAATTCAGCAACAAAAAAAAGTTGAAAAGTTAACCGGTGTTCACTCGCTCACTTTCCGTGAAAAGCCACCTGCAAACATATCTTTGAAGGATTTCGGTCCTAATCTTTGAAGGTTTCAAATAGAAATGTGTAATCCTTGTCAGCTCAAATAGTTAATTTTCAGCATGCAATTAGATAGGAACTTTAAAAACATTTCCACATGAGACGTCATACAGAGCACTAAAACAATTCCGCGGGGTAAAGGCTGTCATAATAATATACAAACTCTCCCCCCTCTCATCCAGATCTACACTCACCTCTCTACCTTTAGTTCCACATCTTCAAATGTTCAAATACAGTAATATCGCCTTATGAACTAATGTTATTGCTACTAGAAAATGCATAATATTACATCACAAAAACAATGCAGGTGGGCTCACCTCAAATGGGATAGATTGTGAGGGTCAGTGTCTGCCTTAAACGGAAATTTCAATGTCAAACAAGAATTTCGGGGCCATTTGACACAAGTTTGAAAGCATAGCACACATCTTTCAATGACGCTTGAGGCAGGTTAAATTTATTATAAACTCATGTTATACCTTAGGAAAGAGTGGATGGGAGAAAGGAGGAGGAAGAAAAGAGTTACTGGAAGGGACACCTGGTGCACAGAGTCCATTAGGGCCTTACTGAGTGCTAGAGGATTGTTGTTGTGTGGATGACAGGTATAATCCTCACACATAAAACTTCTACGAATTTTTATCATCGTGCTAATACCGCCATGGTATAGAGCAGTCTATTTTACCTGCTGCATTATCACCGGTTCAATGATGTCCCGGGACGGAGGCCATTCGTCAAGGTCGGGGCGTGTGTCAACTACGAAGAATGTGACTGAAGGTTTTGCAAATGACGACGCTTCTTTTAAATTGGACTGATTGGAGGGGAGGGAGGTACCACTTAAATGTGAACGACCTTTCTCTAGGCGGAAACAACGGGTTCAATATTTTTCGTGTAGGACCCACCACTTTAAAGGGAAGACAGACTACCTTTCAGTCCATAAATCTAAAACAAGATTTTGAACAAATTCACCAATCAGAGTTTTTACCAACAATTACATTAATTATGCATTCCGATAGTGTCTTATTGCCAACAAAAATATATTCTAGATTGTCTAGGGGGAGGGTGAATGAAACGTTTGACTCGTTAGGGCCAAATTTAGCACCAAATTAGACACCACTACCAATCAATATCACAGCATTCATAAAATTACCACAGTACACATGTGTCGGCCAAACAATCTCCACAGCTTTAGCGCATGCGCACGCGTAAAATACAGTGGTGCGTGCATAGATTTTATTTTCGACCATTAATCGAGCACTTAAACCACGCCTTAAAAGGCACGCATGTCCTACAGTGGCCAACAATACCCCTTCTTAAAGAAAAGAGCAGAAGTCAAAGACAACAAAAAGCTCTAAAATAATAACCAAATCAAAAATAACACCACAACTTCCATCAAGAAAATGTTCATGAGTAATAGATTCACATTGGTGACTCCCTCCTCCCTAAGTGACATTCAATTCTAACCTTTAATAAAAAAAATGCCAAATTTAGATTCTGCCAGGAAAGAAAGGGTCAATAAACATTTATAAAGTTCATATAAAAGTCGAACCTCAATTTCAATAACAACTGCAATGTTATCTTTATCTTTCTACTGTATATACCTTTTGAAATTCCACTTTGATATTTCATATTCGGAGGAGTACCTCCCCTCCCTCTTAATTTGCATTCAGGACGTTGGAGGTCGAGAAATGTTACTCATTGTGTTCAAGGATTTTAAAAGTAACACCCAATTTTCCTGTTTAGGTGCTGATCAGTGCTGTCATTTGTTTCTCTCTTTCGACCTTTTTCACTCACTCACTCTCTCTCCTTTTCTCTCCTTCTCACTCCCTTCTTGACAAGGGAATATTCTTTGATCAACATGACAGTGACGAAGACCGATTGGAGTGACCACACTGAAGCAGGCTAATTATGTATTTTGTCATTGTTAACTCAGTGACTTCCTATTCAATACAGTCTATCACATTCTGATCCATGTGTATACTATCTCCAAGCAGAATTGTGCTCTGCTCTTTCAAAAGTGGTGACCAAACATCACTCTTCTCTCTGTCTACCCGCCACCTCCAACTCCTCCTACTCCTCCTTTATACCCAGAAGAAGAAAAGATCTTTCTGAAAATCTTCTTGGGATGAAGAAAAATTGCATAAATAACATGAATAGCCAATAAAATACCTCAAGAATGATGCAGCAGCAATAGCTGTTCTCCTTTGAAGTTATCTCAGAGACCTGTGCTGCATTGAAACATGGTAAAAATTAACCCTAGATTATTATCATCATGTCAGGTATGACACTGACCAGTCAAATAGAACAGTTTTCAAAGTAATAAAAAAAAACTGCTGTTACTAAGCAAAAGTATAACAATTTACCTGAATTATGATTTGGTTGGTTGGCTTGTTACCTCTAACCGTTAGTAAGCCTACTCAAGTACGTCATCGGAGGTCATGGAAACAATAAGATCTTGGGAACATGGTTCAAATCTGGAGGTTTTTCTGTTTAATGGGTCAGTTGGATAGCTTACTGCGCATTAGCCTTCCTTTCCCAGCTCATAAATCTATTTGTCGATTTGCATTTACATTTCAAAATAATTTTGATTACTTCTCCGTCGGAAGGACAGCAGGGACATTTAAGGACCCTCACACCGTTCTCCTCGTCCATATCCCTCTCTCAAAACCCCAACGGCCTCGTCCAGATAAAACACACCATTCCTTTGAAAGATGGCCATGTCTTTGGTGTGCTTAACCAAATTCCTAATAACTCCTACTTCTCGCAAGGGTCCGGAATTTTGAAGCAGAAGCAGAATAGTGAAAGGAGGACGATTATTATGCCCCAACCTTCCTGGGAAGAAATCCTTAATGACGTCATATTACAATTTACAAAATAAATTCTGACATACGCTTTGAGCCGATTGCAGGCTTTGAAGGCTGAATTTACATCAACCCTATTATTATAGCATACCTGTCGTGTAAAACATTAAACATGAAAGAAGCCCAGGCCCAGTATCTTAATCTTCACAGTGGCCGGCTGTGAAACGATGACCTTTCAGTAAATGGTCGCGGTGGTCACTATTAAAAGTATAATCTTGTATCCTGATGACCGCTGTACTTGAAGTCAGTCACAAGTACCCAAAAACCTACTCTTAAAAATTTTTTGTTTTGATAAGGTTTGCCTGAATACTTGCACAGAGTTAGATGATTCCTTAAGGTTAAGCATTTTGGACCATGTGGTACGAGGTACCTCTTGCTCTCCTCCTTCTCCCTTCTTAAGAGGATGAAACCGGTCTAGGTGAAACCATCGCATAAAATAATAAACATTATTATAAACTGCAATGGTGATGGCGGTAGTAGCAGCAATAACAACATTTATTTCAAAAGGAGGAGTTAATTAAAAATCAAAAAGCACTTAAGGCAACAAAATGGACCTATCGAGTCGATGCTGTCCTCTTTTAACAGCGCACTAAGTAGGTTTATTCAATTTTCCGAATGGACCAATATCACGTATAACTTAAAGGACCCCAGGCACAAATAGAAATAAAACTATTGCAGTGCTGCCACCTGTCACCTTTCAAATGGGTTCCATTGCAGATAATAACAGAGAGGTTAGTATACCATTAAAACTTGGCTGGCGCTGTGTGGTTGTCTCAAAGGATCTTAAAGGTTCCCCCTCTCCTCCTTCTTACGCAAACGAAAATCTTTTAAGACAAAAAGGACTGCGGCAAAGATAAGGTAACAAATGCGTTCAGTACTAATTCCAGACGTCGTTATAATAACCAAACGGTTTTAGCCATCAAGTATAGAGGCTCTCTCCCTCTCCTTCTCCGTCTCTCTCTCTCTATCTGCACACATGCTGTCCACCAGGACCCCCTCCTACACACGTAAGAAGGGTCATTTCGTATACATTCCTTAGGGAGCATTTTTAAAACAAGGCAGTCGTCTCTTGTAACCCAAAATCGATCCATAGAGTGGCCGAGTCACGACTTTAATGGTACACCATTAAGCCAAATGACCGTTACACAAAAGAAAACCAGAAAACAGCCAACAAATGCTCATTAATCGCCATTTGGTGAACTGCTTCTGCGCCATCAAACATTGGTTTCTGCCAATTGCAAGCTACATTTTCAGATCAGCGCAATACACAAAGACATTTATTATCATTTCAGAAAAATATATACTGCAATAAGAGCGTCCAACAAACACACATACACCAACAACAACAACAATAGCATTTGGAACAATCGAGAAATTGCTACTATACTACGATTTATATTATTAGCAGCACACAACATGACCTAACATATAAATGACCATCATGAGCCACCACTCCCTGTCTCTCTCTCTCTCTCTCTATCTCCTATTGCTTCCTCTTGCTCCTACTCACTGACGACAAAAAATTATATCTATACGTCTTTATATTGAAAAACCATCTTTCTTCTTCTTCCCACAGCATCATTTGATCTGCTATTAGGTCACATTATACTAACTGACCATTGTAAAAAAAATCATATTAAAGTCTACTACCAAAAAAAAAAAAAGGGTCAAGAGACATTCTGTGGTTTAATTTGTCAATTCACGCATCAAAAACCTTAACTCGTTTTGATCAGCAGCAGCGCCAGCAGATTTAATCCTTTTTTTCGGTCTCTGTTAATTAAATGTCATAAATACATCTTCGTCGACTTCAGCAGCGTAACTACAATAGATTAGTTGTTGAGCTTAAAGTACGTAGGTTCGCCTCCCCGTGGTAGAATGAGGTCGGTGGGTTTACCATCTAAATCAGGATCGAGGCCCTAGTGGTTGCCCATCTTTTCTAAAGTACGGAATACTGTTGTGAGCAAGTTTTTTTTTTTTGGCGAAGCACTTAAGTCAAAATGAAATAAGTTTATCATCAGTTCTTTTATTAAAATTGGACAGTTATATACACTTGTAAATCAATATTTATTAACGCCATTTTGAAGATAGAAACTCATTTAACGGGAATCTTGTGCCTGATTGTACACAGTGCTGGATTTAGATATTGAGAGGCCCTGGGCTATTTCAATTTTGAGGCTCTTTTCAGGGCCCTTTTTTCTTAAGCTTTGAAGCCCGCTAAATGTTGAGGCTCTAGGCTTCGGCCTTCTTAGCCTAGTGGTAAATCCGGCACTGGTCATACACTTCCGACTTGAGATTAAATCCGGTTTATTATTGCGGAAAACTTTTGAAGTGCTTGCGGAACAAAGGTTGGGGAAATACGGCCCCAGAGTGACGAGTAAATGAAATGCTCGTTTCAAAGTCAAATTTATTAATTGCAACAATAATCTTCAGTCCTGAAAGATGCTTAATAGTGACTAGGACCACAATATAAGTTTCCACAACTGGGGAACTGAACTCGAGTTTTTTGAACGCCAGGCGTGAAATGCCACCCCCTCTACAGCTTTTCATTGCTGACAATATCTCATTAATAGTCTAAGATGGAAAAACAAAAAATGGTAGATTGAGAGAATAATGTAACGCTGGAAGCAACACTTTGTCCTCCCCTTCCCACAAAAATCATGTTCGACTGAGACAATTCGATGAAGCAAGACAACACTAGTAGTATTAAATTGTTCAGTAAACCTGTCATTTATCATTTCGATAATGTGCTTTACAAGGTAGAAGAGGAAGAAGAAACAATGTACAATTCTACCACCTGAAATCCATACAGCACACAGTTTGTACATATTATGTATAACCAGCAGAGAGCAAAATCATCAATGCATTCACTCGTGTCCTATAAGTGAAGCTAGTCGATTTGTTTTCTCAGCGCTTTCGGCTTATATAAACTGTATACAGTATATATTTATTCCTAGAGATCCAAATACTGTATTTGTAATGCTAGTTCGTTGTAAAAAAAATAGACAAAAAAGGTCCTATGTACTTCTGAAGGGGTGAAATACTGTAACTCTAAAACCGGCTGTTTACATGAAATAGAAGCTCTCACGGCTCTTTGCAGAAAACGTAGTAATATTACGGAGACCAATATTGCGGCCCAGTTTCCTTACACCAAATTAAACTTCATACACTCCGAAAGATGTTGAATGGACTAACTAAACTTCTTATCCACCTACTGTCGTCTGTGTCCCTGCCCCGGCTGGATGTATATGAACTCAAAGAAGGACTGGCGATCTAGACCAGTGGTTCTCAACTGGGGCTCCATAGCAGGATTTTCGGGGCTCCGCGGCCACAAAGCGCTGCCGATCCCTGGAGCACCACAAACGCCAGTCTATCGTTGTCCAGCGATGGACTAGTAGTTAAAAACTGAAAGGATTTCTGGAACAAGGACTTGTTCCTAAAACATTCCATATTATATATTTGCTTACAGTCATTTCTGCGCATGTTTAATTTTTCAATATTGCTTGAATCAAAAAGGTGCTCCGGCGAAGAAACTGGTTGCCAGGTAAGGGCACCGCGACTCCAAACGGATTGAGAACCACTGATCTAGACAGTTACAAATTTGTCTATATTGTTTTGTTCCACTCCTCGCCCAATGTATATGTTCACACACTCTCCCTCTTTCTCCTGTTTTATCCATCCCCTGGCCTTGACCTTATTCCCATCCCTTTCCTTAACACCCTTTCCTTAACGTCCGCTATGCTCGACCTGTCTCTGTTGCTTGGCCTAATCCTCAACCCCCTTGTATGTATGTTACACAGGTATGACAGGTTTCTTAGCAGTTTAACATCAATGCGAGGAAGAGAGGTTCTACTACTGGAAATCCGTGTAGAAAGGGTTGTTTTATGTACTGATGATATTAAGCACACCGCTTTTTGTTTTGTTGGTGTTTTAGGGCCCTTCAACAACAAAGGTCATTAGAGCCCCGTCCACTGTGTAGTCCTGATGCAGAGACTGTACCGACACTACGCTGATGCGACGATGTTTTTGGGTATTAGCAGTACTCAGTTTTCCCAAGTGGCCACCCATGTTAGTACTAGCTGGGGTTGCGTTGCTTAACTTTAGTGATAAGACGATAGGCACACCGCATGTCTGGAACCATAAGCTTGGGAACCAATCACACTACACGCTCAGTTATCGCCGAGAATGGGCCAGCATCTCATGAATGACAGACGTGATACCCTATTGAGTTGCAACATCCGAAAGTACCAATGTGAACGGGTATAACGATATTATGTTTATTGATGCCCTAGGTCCATACCCTTGTACTAAAGAGAAGGTGTAAATTCTGACATTAAGTTAGGGTTAACTTAATGGACTTTTTAACTTGAAAGATAATACAGTATATAAAATTCATTCTGACGAAATAATGTGTTTAATTTTTCGAAATTTCGCTTACCTTCTTGCCAACGCTACAGGGGTTAAAAAAACCCGAGAAATTTACACGTTTGCAGCAACAATTTCACGAAAATAAGAACACATGAACCTTAATTAATGATACGCGCAACGACATTTTAAATGAGAATAGAAATAGAATGCGCAACGGAATTAAACAAAAGAACGCTTCAAGTACTTGATGTTAACCACGGGTGTCGCGACGATCTCCCAACCAAAATAGAAGACAAAATAGGATGCAAAATTAGCCACCGCAACATTAAATACTTTAAAGGAATTTTTGCTACATTTCTACACTTCTGAGGTCACTCCAGATCCGGTGATCTAATGTGTCAAATTCCTTACGTAAAGGAACTGAAACGACGAATATTTAAAATATAAAAGCTACGGGTAGCTTTCATTAATGTCTTGGAAATGTCCAAATGACTCACTATCCCCTTGATATCATCCTGGTGTCCATAGGCCCGACCCTGCCATAGGCGGGAAAAGGGTTATGAGTTGCTTTGTTTCTTCCTACATTCAATAAGACATACAGTATGTGATGGAAGGGACGATGGAAGAGCCATAGTTTTTGTATGCAATTACTTTTGACACAACCAGACCAGAATTGAACCTGTGCAGCCTGCACAGTTCTCCACCTGCTTACAATTCAGCCCTTGTTTCCTTAATTTGTACGTTACGTTGATTCCACGGGATACCGGGCTTTCCCCGTCCGGCCGACGTGATGTCGAGGGTTGTTATTGCTCTCTCTTTAAATGGTCTTGGCCGATTTCGTAGCTTTACCTCGGACCAAGACCGGTTGGAGGTTTCGTAGGGGCTCGGGAAAAACTTATTAATTTGGCTCCGAAATACTACCAAGACGATGGATCTTTAGTCGATTGGTTGGTTTGTAGGTGTTTTAGGTAGGTCTAATGCAGAGACTGCACAGACACTAAACTAATGCGACGATTTTTGGGTATTAGCAGTACCCAGTTTTCCAAAGCGGCCACCCATGCCAGTACTAACTTGCTTAACTTTAGTGATCAGACGACAACTGGTGGGTCCAACTCAGTAAGCCGCTCCCTATCTATGGTCGAAAATATGAGAAATTTGAAATTGCGAGGCTCCTCTAAATGCAGGATCTCAGTGGGAGGCTCGAAAAATTAACTTCTAAGTTGGCCTTACCTCGTACCAATTTTTCTGTCCCGTCCCATTCGGATCGAACTTCACTGTGCTTCAAACAATTTCGTGTGAGAATTGCTACACATGGAAAGATAAAGTAATAATAGTCACGCTAACAATGTCTTATAAATCATCACTTACAAACTTAAATTAAATTCAAAACGTATAAATTAGATTAAATTCCTCTTTTAATTAGCCTTTTAACTTGCCGTTTATGCGGCGATTATTACCGGTTAAATTGAAAGATCTCACTGCAATAAATGATGTGAATATGAAAGGTAATGTTAAAGGGAAGGCGTTATGTGAATAGGAATATACAGTTAAATAAATGTTAACTGACCAATACTCCATACAGTTAGGGTCATTCATTCGGTGTGTTTGAAATTATTTCTTTACTGCCCTTAAGTGTAGATAGTGCAGAATCAATTTGGCCTTAAAGGTGTAGTTCAGAGGGGATGGAGAAAGAGAAAGCAAAGAAAGGGCAACATCAACAGCAAGAGTAAGCAGTTAGAAAATGAATCGCTGTGAAATGGCTATCAGTGTAACGGCATGCTGTTGGCCCCTAAGGAGCTGAATGGGTCAAATGATCACATCAAGAAGCGACTCCCATCATATCAAAAATCACGATGGTTAAGCGGTGAGCGTAAAAAGAAAGAAACCAAAAATGACGATGATGCATTTAACGCCTACGACGACAATGATGTCAACGACACCAAAGCAC
Organism: Trigoniulus corallinus; assembly: GCA_013389805.1. NCBI lineage: Eukaryota > Metazoa > Arthropoda > Diplopoda > Spirobolida > Trigoniulidae > Trigoniulus > Trigoniulus corallinus. The sequence goes on along the minus strand of JAAFCE010009126.1, from coordinate 9,983,376 downwards.
AAGTGGCTGTGTTTCTGCAAGAGTTAAGGCTAAAACCTTTGAGGCACATGACTAAAACTATAGGTTTTCATAACACATTCGGTTGTTATATTATTTTTTTTGAGATGAAATCTTAACTGACAAAATTCAGAAGTAAACTCTTGTCTGATTAAAATGTCTACACATTTTTCAAAAGTTCGACTGCCAGCTTCTCTCATCCATTAACTTTTCTTATCTTTGTTAAGACGAGAGAATTAAGAAGAACGCAAACAGGCCATCCTGTAGCAATAATTATATGCAATTATGACACCCTGATGATTTCTTCCTTTCTTTCTTTTTTTCCAGTCCAATCCCATCCCATTTCCGGAAAGCCTGAGGCTCTTATATTCTATGCAGTACTACAATGGCACACTGAGCATTATTTAAAGATTAATGTAGTCACAAATCTACGGTGAAATCACATCTATTTCAAACTTTACATGGCTCAAATGCTTTTTTAAAATCAGACTTTTAAAGCTAAACAGCGAGTGTCTGTTTTCCTCTTGCAGAATTTTTCTTTTTCAGTTAGCAAAAATTGTAGAAGAAACAAAACACCCTGCCAGTTTTCATTTCTTTCAAAGACCATAATTATACCCGTGTGCCCTGGGTAGAATAGACACACGGCACCTTCCCCAGTGCATGTCGTAAAGGCGACTAAGCGGAGCAGCCCCAGAGAAAGCCAACCTAGAACATAACAATTGACCCTGGCCGATTCGGCTCATCTGGGAGGTGATCGTAAGAAAACGCCTAACCACGTGTTGGCGGTGCGTGGAGACCCAAATCCCTGGGAAAAGCGGATCCTGGTGGTTGAAGAAGAACGAGGGTAGAAGAGGGGTTTATTAGGATATGTATAATGGTTCGATAGCCAGGGTAAGGACTCCTTGGAGAAATACTGGAGGCTTCCCAGTGAAGGTGGAAGCACACTCAGGTTCAGCACTAAGTCCATACTTCTTCATTCTGATTATGGACGAACTGCTGACGGGAGTAGGATAATGGACCCCTCAGTACATGCTATTTGCAGACGATGTAGAGAAACTTCATGACTCCAGAGATCAAACAGAGATACGCCTAAACGATATTAGAGTATCAGTAGAAAACGGAGGACTAAAGATAAACAGGAAGAAGACAGAGTATTTACAGTACGTAGCTTTCAATTAGGAAGGACGGAGAAATAATGGTGACGTACTCTCTGGGGACGAGCTGGTGACAAAGGTGAAAGAGGTAAAGTACTTAGGATCAGTGTTCCAAAGCAATGTGGAGATAGATTAGGATGCTACCCATAGAATCAATGAGATGGTTGAAGTGGAAACAGGCAGGCAGAGTTCTGTGTGATAGAAGGGTCCCAATAAAGTTGAAGGGGAAGTTTTACAGAGCAGTGGTTAGGCCAGCTATGTACTAGGGATCAAAGTGTTGGGCAGGGAGGAAGAGCCACGTAAATAGAATGCAAGTAGCCGAGATGCGAATGATGCGGTACATGAGTGGGGTGTCAAGAGCTAATAGAATTGGGATGGAGGACATCGCGGAAAGAATGAGGGAGAGTAGATTGAGGTGGTATGGGCACGTAATGAGAAGAGGGGAGGAGGAGCTCGTTAGGTCCATTACAAGAATGCAAGTGGTTGGAAGGGCCCGGGCAGGGAGACCAAAGCAGACGTGGGAGCAGGTTGTCCGTATGAACATGGTAGTGTGTGGGGTGGACGGAGACCTGGTGGAAGATAGGACCCGATCCTGCCACCGGCGGGATACGCGTATGATGATGTCAAAGACCATAATTTTAATCCTTTTTACTAGTTCTTTCATTGTGTTAGCGTGGTTCAATGCTATGGTTGCAGGTTCGATTCTGGCAGTGGAAAAGTGGTTCTGTGTAATGTCTAGTATTTGTCCTTATGTATCTAAAGGAATCCTCTGTAATATATGCATGGAAGTCAGCGAAATCCCCCTTCTTTGGAATCGGTGACAAAATTTACCTCCTTAGATGTCTGATTTAGACATTCAGAACATTTGTACCTCTGGTAGGGTTCCCAAGAGTTACCAAGGAATATGGACGGAGGAGTGGAATGTTGGACCCCGGCACCACACAGGCCTGACAGTACCTTTTTTTGGAACACCTTCAGGGATCTAGGGACCCTACTTTACTTTGGCTCCGAACAATTTGGATGACTGGCTGAAAAACAAAGGAGGCTTTATTTCTATTTTGTGTCATCTTCATTTTGTGAAAATGTGTCTTATAGCAGTATCCGGAATGTTGTTGAATACCATCGCATCAGTCTTAAGTAATTCTCGTGTGTTACTTGGCGACAGCTCCTTCTGTTGAGCATCTTGAGGAAGAAAAGCGTTGATGGAAGTTGCCAGACAAACAATGGCCGTACATCAACCAGCCGCAGAAGGAGCTTTGCACTAAAAATTTGACCTCGACGGAAACTGCTAACAATGACAATCACTCTGCAAATGTGCAAAGACGTTTTATTTTCAGGGCGACTATCAGACTGCAGCACCTAATAAATGAAGATGGCGATAGGCAAGAGGTGGAGAGCAAAGAGAATCGGTCAAGCGTAGATGACCTACCTCTTTCTGTCTCTCCTCCTCTTACTCCTTTCATTCGCCACCTCTTTCTGTCTTTTACTATTTCTTTTCTGGACCGAAATGAGTAGGATAGCATCCTAAAACCCACAATAGCATCCCGTTTTCGGAAAGAGGAGGAGAGGAAGAAGAGGAGAGAGGTGCATCATCAGCAGATGCCACCAAGTCATTCAGAGGGACCATAGTATCATTGAAGTAAATATATATCGGGCACATTTTTCTTAGTCTCCTGATATATATTTTTCTCTCGGTGCTTTATGGCCTGTGATAAAAACCTCCCAAAATAATGGCGATGGTGGTAGTGGTGGTCGTAAGTGGTAGACTAACAATGGAGAGGGGTAAAAACACCTACACACGTACACAGGACGAGAGAAAGAGAGACAGATGATAGGGATTCTAGTGCTGCAGTCCTATCAATCCCTAGTATCATCAAAACACAATGGAATGGAGCAATACGATGAGAAGTCAGCCATGAAATTGGATTGCTGTCTAAATACCCTGGATGATGTGCATTTATCAAATTATATCATCCAACTTGATATTTCATTCTTAACGGACGATAACGATCATCGAGCCGATACTAATACCCATGTTTTTCAACCCCTCACCCTCCTCTCCTTTCTCCAACTCCAATTTCCCATCCTTCCCTTTGCCCCGTCTTATATCTCTCGTTCTTTCTATTCTTGCCGGGATAACATCCTCTCCCTGTCCTCATCCTCCTCTTCCCTCCTTCTTCGCCTTCTTCATTTGATATACGTTCACTCGGGATGTGTCGAATTAGCGATGAGTTGGTCAGGGACCATACGAAGAGCGAGGGCGATACGGTGCTAGTTGACGTGTAAGACACACAAGAAGAGGCGTCACGCGAAATATAAATGCCAACCACTGATGTTGTAGGACGAATCTCGATTATTTTAATAATATGGAAAGTGAGCGAGCGAGAGAGACAGTGGAAAGTAAGATATTTTGATGGAAAGAGATGGGGGCGCACCTGCAGTGTGTGTGTATGTGTGGAGCAGATCAGAGGTGATTCTAAAGTTGGTAGCACCATAATTCCCAGGGATTAGCAATATCCCGTAAGAATTCGGAGTCATGAAGTTATATAGACCTTTGTTAGTCTCGAGCAGAAGACCTGTCAAATTCTACAGGACGGGACTGAAACATATCGAATTTGAGCAGACCTTTTTTCCGCTCACGGGCTTCATCATCTGTGGCAGGGTAGGGTCTGAGAGTTCCAGCCTTCCACTCCCGCCTATCTCCCACAACGTTCCCGTCCACCCCACACATAACTATATCCTTACGGGCAACTTGCTCCAACGTCTGCTCTGGTCTCCCTTTGCTGTTGTTGTTGTTTGTTGGTGTTTAAGGTCCCGCCAACTACAAGGTCATTAGAGACCCGTCCACTGCGTAGTTCTAATGCATATGCTGCACAGACACTACACCAATGCGACGATTATTGGGTATTAGCAGTACCCAGCTTTCCCGAGCGACCAACCATGTCAGTACTAACTGGGCTTGCGTTGCTTAACTTCAGTGATCAGACGAGAACTGGTGTGTCCAACGCAACTCGCCGCTCCCTCTGCCTTTGCCCCGGGTGCTTCCAACCACCTGCATTCCTGTCATGGACCTAACCAGCTCCTCCTCCCCTCTTCTCATTAGGTGTCCATACCACATAAATCTACTCTCCCTCATTTTTTTTCCGTGATGTCTCTCACCCCCCCCCCTCAGGTTACCTCTAATATACTCATTCCAAATCCTAGCAGCTCTTGACACCCCGCTCATATACCGCATCATTCGCATCTCGGCTATTTGCATTCTATTTACGTGGCTCTTCCTTACCGCCCAACACTCTGATCCATATAGAATACCTGGCCTAACCACTGCCCTGTGCAACTTCCCTTTCAACTTGATTGGGACCCTCCTATCACACAGGACTCCACTTCAACTATTCCTCATTGATTCTATCTGTCACTTCAGAGTCTACCTCTCCATAGCTTTGGAAGGTTGATCCTAAGTACTTTACCTTTTGCTCCTTTTTCACCAGTTCGCCCCTAGAGAGTACGTCACCATTATTTCCTGTCCTTCCCAACTGAAAGTTAAATACTCTGTCTTCATGTTTATCTTTAGCCATCCCTTTTCTATCGCTCCTCTAATATCGTTAAGGCCAGTACTGGTTTAGGCCCTTCTCTAATTGTTCTCTGGACTCACCAAGTTTTCCTATATCGTTGGCAAATACCATGCACTGAGGGGTCCATTCCCCTACTCCCGTCAGCAGCTCTTCCATAACCAGAATGAAAAGGTATGGACTTAGTGCTGAACCTTACACCGCTCACGGGCAAAATGCAAAATTGATGAGGTGATGGTGAGTCGTATCATCGCCCCCTGAAACATTATAATTCCGGTTAGATTCCATATATCGCTTAGGAATACGGGCTGAATAATTTTGACTGGTGGGTCGACCCCTGAGCTGCAGAGAATTTTTAAGGACGTTCGTATTTTTTCCAACCCGGATAAGAAGGAATGCAACGACATTTTATGAGTAGAAGCTTGCCTTTTTCCAGGACCCAGCGCCTTCTGTCGACTAGGAAATAACACCATGATCCCGTGTGGTGTACACTGGGTCATCTGCAAGTGAAAGAACCCTTAACTATACGGAGTGAAATATGCTTAAAAAGGCATAGATTCTTCAGCATTAGGTTGACAGCAGTCTGAATGAAATACCGCCCAACAGATCACTCCTGTGGCCAAATGGGACAAAATGGCTCCCTGACCCTGCTATAAGCAGAAAAGGGTTAGTGATGATGATGGGGCTTGTATTTTTCCTCCTTTAGAGGTGGCTTCAGAAGCTTGCTTGGTTCTCAGTCTCCCTTGTTTGTTTGTTGGAGTTTAAGGTCCCGTCAACTACGAGGTCATTAGAGACCCGTCCACTGTATAGTTCTAATGCATATACTGCACAGACACTACACTAATGCGACGATTATTGGGTATTAGCAGCACCCAGCTTTCCCGAGCGACCACCCATGTCAGTACTAACTGGGCTTGCGTTGCTTAACTTCAGTGATCAGACGAGAACTGGTGTCGCCGCTCCCCCTCTGCCTCCCGTATTTCACTTCTGCAAAGGGGGCTTTAAATGTTTCTTCTATAGGTCAGGGGGAGAGGGCGAATGAGGAATAAAACTTTGACCCTGTTTAGTGTGTTTACATATTATAGAACCCTTTCGAAGCGGAAAGAAGTGTAGATGAGCCAAACTTCTAAATATAGGAAGTAGGTCTGTCAACTCCTGAATACTTTATTCGTTGAGAGTTGATTAAATGTTGGCAAGTATGTTAGTTTAACTGTATGAACCGCCATGTTAACCTCTATTTTTAATCAATGCCGCGTCTGTAAACCAGTCAAGACTGGTAATTAACAGTCACAATAAAACTGAAATCTATTGCCGCTGTTAAGCGAAAACTAATCAGTTGTTAGAATGTGTTTGATACTGTTGGACTTAGTTGAGACTGTTTGCAAACAAACAAATAGTAAATTTCAACTAAAACAAAGTTAAAAAGAGCCGACAAGAATCTGTATGTAGTTAAGAACTGCCATGTTGGTAATTCAAATCACAACATATTAAAACTAACCATAATTTCTCGGTTAGTAGTCATTAGTTAATGCTAATCATGGTAGACTTTCTGACAGAACAACCGGAAGTTTTCCGACAAGGCAAATAATGGTTTTTGTCGTTTGTCGGTAACTCGAAAAACAACAAACAAAGTTTCACATCAATCCTCAACAAGAAGAGTTTACAGGAAGAGATTTAAACATTTAATTATTGAAATAAATGTTTAAATTATCGACTTATTAGGGAGGAAGAAGAGGGAGATCTGAATACCGTCCTGTTAATAGTGCCTCCTGGAGAGGTTTGTTTGCCGCACCAATTTTAAAAGTGTTTTTCTTTTTGAACTAATATTAGCGGCCTGTCAAATATTAAGACAAAGATATTTTCTGTTCCCAAAAATTCTGAATCCGTCTTCTACAAAGACTAAACACAATTAAAATACTGTATACCTAATCAAAACCTTCATAGTTTCATTTTGTAATGTCGGTAGGAAGAGTCCCTTTGTTCGAGATACATGCCATACACACCACATACAGTCCTAAACAAACATTAATTTGATGGTCAAGTGGGAGTTTGCATCAATCCAATTTTACGTCATTCTTGAGCTTGCACAAAAATCAAGATGAACGTATCCAATTCTGCCCTAATTGCATTTCCTGTTGTCCTGTCTTTACTAAATTCGATCAAGGAGGTCAATCACGTCTATTTCCACATGACGTAAGCCCTTTAAACAACACAATACAATAATAAAGGCATAAAAGACAACTAAATATTATATAAAGCCTGACAACAAGGAGAACAAAACATGGGGTGAGGCTTGTGGTCAATAATCTTCAAATAACAGCTAAGTAGATTTGGCTTATTCAGAGGTTTCTTTAACGTCGGCCTCTCTCTTCTACTAAAGATAATTTACAGTCCCCAGAAGGTGAGCTGAGCTCCTACACCTGGGAATTTTGCCGCTTTCTGGGTATGAAAGGGGCAAAACAATTTGGGTTAGCAAGTCCTATATTATAAAGTTTAATTCTGAATTGGAGGCGGATATTTAAATGAGGAGGAGTGGCTGTTAAAAAGATTTACAGCCTAAAAGTTGACACCCATTGAACCTGTCAGTGGTTCGAGCAGAAACAGTAACAAGCCGCACCATACTGGCACAATGACAGAGTTGTCTCTTTTGTTCTTAAACAGTAGAAGACCAGACAAAATTCTCTCGTGCTTCGGGGTTCACATGTGCCTTTGGTACTACTGTATTACTGTAGTTAATCTCTTTTAATGCTTTTGATAGGGTTGGGCATTCTTGAAGACAGCAGATTAGAGGTTGGAAAAATGGCAAGAAGATAGCGGGAAGCGAAAAGTATGACATTGGTTTCTAGCGCCGTACTACCACCAACAATGACGTCAAAAGTCCCTTCTCGTTGTTGTTGTTGCTGTTTTAGGGCCCTTCAACTACAAAGGTCATTAGAGCCCCGTCCACAGCATAGTTCTTATGCAGAAACGGCACAGGCACGAAACTAATGCGACGATTTTTGGGTATTAGCAGTACCCAGTTTTCCCGAGCGGCCATCCATGTCAGTACTAGATGGGGTTGCGCTGTTTAACTTCAGTGATCAGACGAGAACTGGTGTGTCCAACGCAATTCGCTGCTCCCAAGCCCCTTCTCGTGAATAATGCAAACATTAATGTTCTCCCCTGCAACCTACACTGCAAGCTGCAACCTAGCTGACTCTCAATTAAAATAATCAAAAGTATCCACGTATTACCTAAGACCCGACCCTGCCACAGGCGGGATAAGGGTATGATGATGATCCATGTGTTACCTAAATAGTCAAAGTCCAGTTAAATGTTGATTCCTACGTGCTTGGAGCTCAACTCTTGTGAAGACATATGGGGTTGCCCGTATATTCAACTGCCTATAGTCTGTTATGCCCAAAGAAAAGAGAAATAGCAGTTCATCATCACCATCATGCCCTTATCCCACCTGTGACAGGATCGGGTCTGCGGCTTTTGGCCCTCCACTCCCGCCTAACACCCACCATGTCCTCATATCCCTTCATACAACGAGCTCCCACGTCTACTTAGGTCTTCCTCTGCCCCGTATACCTCCAATAACCTGCATCCCTGTGATGGACCTAACAAGCTCCTCCTCTCCTCTTCCCATCACATGCCCATACCACCTTGTAATTTTCGGGCTTGGTGATTTAGTGATACTATGCTTGACTAACGAGTGCATGGTTATACGTTCGATCCTAGTTGAAATAAGTGGTTTCTTTCTCACTTCCAAAAAAAAAGACAGGTGCCAAGACAGATGAATGCCCAACGCTTTCATAGACAGAAAAGGTTAGGAATGATGATAATGAAATAGTGCTCGTCTGACCACTGAAGTTAAGCAACGCAAGCCCAGTTAGTACTGACATGGGTGGTCGCTCGGGAAAGCTGGGTACTGCTAATACCCAATAATCGTCGCATTAGTGTAGTGTCTGTGCAGTCTATGCATTAGAACTATGCAGTGGACGGGTCTCTAATGACCTTGTAGTTGACGGGACCTTAAACACCAACAAATAAATAAATAAATGAAATAGTGCAATCCCATCGTGTAACATTACAACTTCAGATCTTTAAAATTGTTATATATTAATATAATTCGTGGCGCAGATGGGACTTTATAAATTTTGCACCGAACCCCGGGCAAGAAAGCGTCATCGTAAACATCATACTGAAGAGGCCCGACTCAACTTCTAACCTACAGTAGATTGCACTCGGAACTCTCCAAGCGTTTATCCGTCACTGTTTAGGAGGCAGGGCGAGGGAAATAAGGGTAGAAATGTAGGTAATGCGAATGGTAAGGATGGGGGTGACGAGTTAGAATTACGAGAGGCTTGGCCTTGTCATAGGTTGGGGCAAGGGCATGCTGATTAAGTGTGCGACTCGCTGGTTGAAAAAGTAAGCATAAGTACCCTACTTGCACACAGAAGTTTCTATTCAGTGAATTTTGTTGTACCCTACGGCTGCAATTGCCTCTTGTGTTGCTTGACACTGAAGTCAGGATGAGAGGATTTTTACGCAGGTGAACCTACTCAGGAGTCCTACTAAAAGATTGTTAGTTAAGCGATATCAAGTTTAATTCGCCCCTCGGCCAACAAGCAGATGATGATACTGATGACCTGGTGCTACAAATCAACCGAAACTAAAACATAAGCCAAGAATTCTTGAATTTTGTCAAAGATTTGTTGCTTGTGTCTTATCAGTGGTCAATTAGAGAAGGTAAGAATCTTGAAAATGGTTTTTGACATGAGGAAAGAAAGACCTTCAGGTATGCATGCGGTTGGTAGTAAAACAAGGCAAAAAAATTCTCCCTCCAACATACTAGTAGTATTTGACAAATGCTTTTAGAACCTAATACCTGCCTGTGGCAACTAATTCCAAAGGTATTAAATTGTGTTTTTGTCACCTGTCATTTGGCAATTTGTGGGCTCATAGTCTTGCATGAACAAAATGCGATGACAAATTGTCATTACGATAATGAATGGGGATTGCCAATGTTGCTCATTTATGTTAACTAAACCTCAAAGTGACGCGAGCAGCTGGCAGCCTTAGGATACCATGCCACTTAGCTGGATTACCTTGACTTCAAATTAGCCAATAAAGAAATTTGAAAGAAACTCTTGTCTCTATCTTGTCCACAGATTAACATCATGCCGATCATTGCACTGACTGATACCGCAGGTCAAATATTTAAATCACATTATGCGATGAATTTTCTTTCTAGAGTATTAAGGCCGGTTGGGTCTGCATGACAGGTAATCATTCTGCAGACATCCATTCGCAAAGCTGCCTATACTCGATTACGGCCCGTAGATGACAAATGACATCATACACCTACGCATGACAAACGTCAGGGTTGCTCTTTTTTATCTATGGAGGAAGCACATTTTAGATCACCCCCTGACCACCGAAAAATCATCGACCCCGATGAAGGATGAATCTATGTGCTATTGTTCAGCGACACAAACCCGCATTCTGTGGCGCAGAGGTAGTGTACTGGATTACCTCGTCAGTGATTCCAAATTTCGTCCTGGACCGAGGTGGTTTGGCGTTCTCACCGGGCGATAGAGAGAGGCCCATAGTGCCCTTGCCGTTGGATGAGAAATCAAGCGGTGATCCCGTAAGATGAGACGATGCCACCTACACGTAAAAGAACCCTTACTAAATTATGTCTTCAATCAGGCGCGGATCCAAGGGGGGGGTTTGGGTTTGCAACCCCCCCCCCCCAATTTTGGGGCGACAATTTCACCGACAAAAAAAAAAACCCCCTTTCCCCAGCCCCCCCGCGGCCCCCCCCCCCCCCCCCCCCCCCGACGAAAATCCTGGATCCGCCCCTGTCTTCAATTAATAAAGCTGCAGTGCACGTATCGAATTTGTAATTATACTCTTATGTGTAGGTGGGGCTGTGACAGTGGTAAACTTAAAACGTGGCCATTCATCGGATTGATTGACCAGCCAGATCTCCAAACCTGAATCCTATTGTACATACCTCTGGGATGGACTTGGGAGGGCAATTGCATTTCGCTAATCACCTCCGAAGACCATCCAGGAGCTAAGAACTGTTTTGGTGCAGGAGTGCCTCAGGGACTTATCAACTGTCTCATAAACAGTATGATGGCCCGCTGTGCAGCCTGTGTGTCTGTTAGAGGTGACCATACCTCCTATTAGCCTCATTTTCAAGACCATCTTCCAATGTCAGTTTTGAACATTCCTGCTTTCATGTGAATTACTCATGATTTGGTAATAGTATTTTTCCAAGTTTCGTTGGACACACCAGTTCCCGTGAGATCACTGAAGTTAAGCGGCGCAAGCCCACGTCAATACCAACTTGGGTGGTTGGTAAAGAACCTTGGGTGCTGCAAAGTAACCCTCTCCTTCGTCCTTTCACCTACCTCCTCATCTCTCGCGGACAGCCTCCTAAGGGTTCGTCCTGTTATGGCTGCCTGGCTTACTCCCCAACCCACGAAACTAATCCAGTAATCCTGTTGTAGGGCTTATATTGTGAGGTGGTATGGGCACGTCATGAGAAGAAGGGAACAGGAGCTCGTTAGGTGCATTTTAGGTGCAAGTTCAGGAATGGAGGTGGTAGGTAGCACCCGGGGCAGGGGGAGACCGAAACAGACGTGGGAACAGGTTGTTCCTCAGGACATGGCAATGTGTGTGGGGTGGACGGGGACCTGGTGGGAGAAAGACGGCAGTGGAGGGCTAGAACCCGCAGACCCGACCCCGCCACAGCCTGGATAAGGGTATGATGATGATGATGTAGGGCATATATTTATGTTGCATATTACTCTGCCTCCATGCAAAAAAAAGGCAGGGTCGGGAACCCATTTTGTCCCTCTGAATGGGCACAAGGTTGATAAGTTGGATGATGTTTTTCCGCAACCGGCTGCCGACCAACGCTGCAACCCCTATGTTTATTTATCGTCGTTCAACCTGGAAATGTTGCCACATCTATCCAATGCATTGTAGTGAGGCTTCTTTTACGTGCAAATGATATTGTACACTACACGGGATTTCGGTTTTTCTTGTAGTCCGAAGGAAGGTGCACTCGGGGCTTCTCTCTCTCCCGAAAGAATTTAACCCACTAGTGTATTTTAACACCTAATCTGTCATTTCTAATCAAAAATGTTTTTCAGAGGAAGAAGAAAAATGTAGTAAAAGAGGATAAGTGGAAAGATGCATCAGCACTACTGCACAACACAAATTTGGTCGAGGGACAACGTACAGAGACGGTGATGAAGAAAAAATCATATTATGACTTTGTTCACTTTCTTGGTGACACACCTCCTCCAGGCACGACTACTACTGCTTTCTTACCGAAACGAAATTGTTAACGTGCAGGCCTCTAGTCACCTACAAAGAGTAAAATCTACGAAGAGTGTAATCCCTGAAAAGGACCATTTGAAATCATCTTCATTCAAAACAGCAGGAGGGTGACTCCTCAACTCCATCAATCAAATTAAAAAAAAGGGTGGATTCCATCCTGTTCAAGTCTGAAACTGTATTTTTGAAGGAGGGTTTGCCAAATCATGATGCAGACAACTTATACATTGGTCACATTCCATACCAATCTGCTCTTCGACTTCCTGAACAGAAAAGTGGTAAGAAGGATTTTGAAATTATAAAACTTAAGATTCCTGTAAAACGAAATAATAATCATGAATTTTTCATAGGTGGGCCACTTAATTTCGGTATTTCTAACCAGATACCTGCTTCGGTGGCTTAATTGTTGACGCATTTACCTATGGACCTCAAAGTATGCTGATTCGCTTTTGGCCAAGATGGACCGTTTGTGTCTAGCGGGAGGTAAACCACTAGTTCGCATTTCGTCCAAAATAGTAAATGGTCTCATATGGGGGTATACAATGTCACCCAAAGATATCATAGGGCAGGTCTGACGAATCCTGACAAGGTACTGCTGACACGGGACATGAGCTATGGTTGAGCTATTATCTCTCAACCAGAGTCAACACACAAATCATTTATCTATCAAGAAAGAGGATGATAAGTTATGCCTCATCCCTCTCTAACCTACCTCACCCTAGCTCTTTTTGTGACGAGAGGAGGCCGGAAGGAGGTGGAGAGGGGGAAGTCAAAAGGTCCTAAATCTAATTTTTCAAGTTCATGAGAATTTTCATAGCGTCCTCGTTGTTATTGTCGTTGTTGTCAATATAGATGCTGCATATAGCCACAAGGCTTGAGAAAATGACGGGAGTCAGACATGGTCACTTTTTTTGGTCAAGTGTAAAATTTGTGGTTCTTGGTCAAATGTTACCTACAGGAGGCCCTATCCAAATAGAAAGGCATACAAAAGTAGAAAATTGTATGCCCAATTGCCAACTTGAATAATGATGAAAACCACGCTGGAGGTCACCAAGTGTATATTTGCGAATAAGGGGCATTTTTGTCGAATAAATTGGAGGCTCTTTAAGTGTTGACATGATCTACCTGGGGTCAAATAAAATAGTAAACGATGTTGGATGGCCAACCCTAAACGTGTTTCACCTCAAATAAACACCCGTCACTGTGTGAGGAGGGAGGAAAGAAAAAAAAGAGGAGGAGAAAGAACAGATTGCTAAAATGTCCCAAACGAGCATGAATGAAAATGATGAAGCAGAATGGGTCAAACATGGGTTTCTGTAACAAAAGGTGAATTTCTTTTGGGATACCAACAAACTGTCAATCGTATCATGCCACCAAGGGTGACAGAGCTGTCCATACCAACAAACCATCATCAACTTCCATTGATCGACACCCTGAACCACCTAACCAGAGAAAACCTTTTTTTAACTCTCAGTGGAAAGAAGCCCCTCTTGCATATCTATGGTAAGAAAGCATGAGATGTACGAATTCCTTCTATGGGATACCTACTGCGCACCATGAAAAGAAATTCCTAACAACCAAGTATGGCTTCAGAAAAAAAATTTTTTCAGTTGTTTCACCATGTTGATGATGAAAGAGGATATAAAGCATTCAGTCAGCTTTTATTATCAATAGACATTTATAGCTAAATATATGGATATACAGACACAATAAATATTACCTGAGGAAGTTGGTATTTATTTATTTGTTGTGCTAAGAGAAGACGTGCCACCAACACGATGGCCCCAACTCAAACAATGACTGATAAACACAACTTATTCATGGTCAAAGCAGTTACTGTAAAAAAATGACCACAAATTCCTTTTTTTCTCCCCTTCACTCCCCTCCTCCAATGTAATAAAAGCTATAGAAAATTCACCTGGATTAATCATCTCCAATATGCCACCTACCACACCGGTAGTTAAATTTTCTTACTTGCTAAAAAGACATTTTATGAACAGCCCCCTCTTCCAATGATATCACCTGGACCTAAACGAACCCTTTCTGCTCAGAAAGAAAGGTCTACATCTGCAAAAGCCTCTAGGTCAGTGGTGGCGAACCTGTGACCCACCATGCAATTTTAAGTGACCCAAACGAGAATCATATCTAGTTTATCCTCTCATAGTGTGTGAGGTGGAAGAGGACCTGGCGGACTAGAACCTGTAGACCCGACCCTACCACAGGCGGGATAAGGGTATTATGATGACGTTCTCTATTTGTCGCTTTAATGAACTAATTTATTCATTATTAATCATGATTTTTTTTATTCATAAAATTAAATAGCGCTTGTACCTGACCCACGGAAAACTTTTTGATTTTTTTTCGTCTTATTGTGTGACCCGTCTTTAAAAAGAGGTTCGCCACCACTGCTCTAGGTCAACGATTCCTAACCTTATTGAGGTTGGAAGCTACTTTTTTAAATAATTGGTGACGATCGACTGCCAATAAGAATATTTGTGTCTCTGGATCTTCTTATAAAATTTTTAGTTGATACTTTTTTAATTCTCCAAATTCTCGATCAAATTTTGCCTAGCGATCGACCGGTTGGGAACTCTTGCCCTAGGTGTTTTGCCGATTTATGCAGACGTTGCTCCGTCTAAAGCAGTGGTGGCGAACCTGTGACCCACCGTGTAATGTTAAGTGACCTGAGCGTGAATCATATCTAGTTTATCGTCTCATAAACAAAAGCAAATTTCACACTGATGTATTGCATTAATTGAATACGTTTTGTTTTGTTGTTACTTTACCAAAGCAGACGTGGGAGCAGGTTGTCCGTAAGGATATGGTAAGGTGTGCGGTGGATTGGGACCTGGTGGGAGATAGCAGGAGTGGAGGGCTAGAATCCGCAGACCCGATCCTGCCACAGGTAGGATGAGGGTATGGTGATGATGACGATTTCTCTGTTTGCTGCTTTAATAAACTGTATTCATTATCAATAATAATTGATTTTTATTCATATAATTAATGTTTACACCTGACCCGCAGACAACGTTTTGGTTTTTTTTTTCGTGTTATTGTGACCTGTCTTTAAAAAAAACGTTCGCCACCACTGGTCTATAGTCTTACATGACCTTCAGAGCCAACTGGTAGTAATATATCAATCTCGGATCTCTCTGTGGGTTCCGAAGTACGATATTAGGCTCACTGTAGCTCTGAAAGATCATAAGTGACCCTAGCATCAGGTCGGTCAGTCAAATGACCGCCACTAGTAATACTTTCGCTCGTGAATTTTAGTTACCGTCCCGCTCTTGCTCCACGGCATCTCTGCCGCTGCTTGTGTCTCAATCATTTATAACAGATTTAAAATCACAAGTTGATGGATATCTCACCCTGGTACAGACAAGAGACGTGGCTAAACAGAAGCCGAATTATGTGCCATATTCAAAGGTTTCAGCCCTCTCCCAGTGACACGTTGCTTGAAGACCATCCTC
Source organism: Trigoniulus corallinus (assembly GCA_013389805.1). Classification (NCBI taxonomy): domain Eukaryota; kingdom Metazoa; phylum Arthropoda; class Diplopoda; order Spirobolida; family Trigoniulidae; genus Trigoniulus; species Trigoniulus corallinus. The sequence goes on along the minus strand of JAAFCE010009126.1, from coordinate 9,967,845 downwards.
ATCCACTTCTGCGGCGCCATGCAAACCGTTTTTATTACCTTTATAAACTAATCATGTGGTTGACTAAGCGGTGAAGAGGCCTCTGAAGTTTCCTTTCTATTTGGTGCAAATGATTGAATTTCATATGAAATAAGTTGAAGAAAAGAAGCAACAAACCATATAATTAGAACATTTGATCTATGAAAGAAGAAAAATACCTTCAAGTGCAACCTGAATTTGTAAACCTAAGAGGTCCTTAGCTTTTTTTTCTTAAACTGCTCTAATCCATGGATGAATATCATCCCTGAGTAGTTGTACACTTTCCCCTAAGTCATCAAAACAAGATTAAGTTAATTGATGCACCTTTTCAAAGCATTTGATAGAGTAATAGAGAAGGAGGAGCATATCCATTGATGATGTCACAATTCTGATGGGAAAAACCAAGCCACACCGAACTATCTGCTGAAATATATTCACATGTCTTTTTTTATATTCTGAAAGAAATGAGTTTTAGTGAGGGGTTGAACCTTGTGTTCAATTATTAAACTAGGTATGTGCAACCAAGGAGAAAAAAATCTGATATTGATCTTTTTTAAAAAATACGACAACGATGATGTTGATAGAGAAATGAGATTGGGTAGAAGAGGATGAGAGATGATATTTTGTGCTCCTCTCCCCTTAAGAAAAAAAAGGATGAACATTTCCAGGGCTGAAGGTTGACAGAGACTCAATTTTCATTCTCATTATTCTTTACATTTACAATATTAAGCTATCACATCAAAAATAAATTTCTTCCTACAAGAATTTAGTAAAATATAGGAATTTTCCCTTAGCTACTGTCTGCCACCAGTAGTGCAGCTACAACTCCTACAGTATCAATGACATCCGCCTTATCAATTTCATTTATGGATTTCCTACGTCATCTACCAACTTCATTTTATAAGTTTATTAATACCATATACCATATGGAGATATACGAAATATACATGCTTAGCATATTTTCACAGAAACTCTTAACGATTTGACAAAGCTCATTTCTAAAAAAAAAAATCTTTTAAGAGGAGAGAAGAGGAAGACGAGGGGGACTAAGCACCAATAAGAGCAGTGGCAGCTATTTTCTGCTATCAAAATCAAGTGATTAGAATTGTCAGGAGGATTAGCAAATCAATGTAGCATTTCAATGTTGAGCAAAACTATCACTTGACACCTAAATCTATTATTCAGTAGAGTTGTTATAAGCAGGTTCATTTTCATCAAAACCAATATGAATGCAGGAGAACAGAGGGGGTTGAGACAGAAAAATGTAACAGGGTGAAAGAAAGGTGGGAAGGAAGGCAGAGGCGGAGGAGGAAGAGATCGAGCTTGACACATAATAATATCCTCTCATTTTGTGCAATGCCTGTTAATATTAGTGTCACCTAATAATGCACTCCAAAAAAGGAGAAAATGATAAGACGACGTAGAAGAAAGACAATAAGGGAGGAGAAAACTATACATCAGCAAATAAAGCCCTATTATTCATTATTAAAATGCAGAAAATATATTGAAAGACCGCACACACAAACAATGAGTTGAAATATTAAATTTCATTAATGCTATTCTTTACCTAACTCTTTTGACGCCTATAGTTGGATATCTGCTATAGCAGGGGTTGTCCAACCTTTCTGATATTGTGGGTCACTCGGCTGCTCCAAGAGCAGGTTGCGGGCCACAGGCCGAGAACGCCAAAACGGAGGAAGGGTAACGTAGGTGTTACGTAGCAAGTATAATGCATCATTTAAAATATAAAGCCCACACACACAGTGCACCATTTTAATGAGACTTTTGAACCTGGAGCTGATGAATTGTCAATTTTTTTTTCCTTTTTGCCGGCCGACCGCAGGCCGCAGGTTGCATAACCCTGTGCTACAGGCTTCTGAATGTCGAAGTAGATACACAGTAGTATCATCATTCCTTCTCAATTATCAATAACCCTTCTCACGCCTATGCAAAGTCGGATGCTCATTGTCGTCCCATTAGCGATCTATTGGACGACCATGCACTTATTTATCGTCGGCCTATTTTGATTTGCTGGGGCACTTTTTCCTCCGCCGAGGTGAGGTCCTATGCCTGAAAACTTTGCCAAAGTACAAGTACATTTTACTCCGTGTAGTAAGAGTTCTTTTACGCAGTGACGTAACTAAGGGGGTGACAGGAGGGACAATTGTCCACGGGTGCAGCTGCAAAGGGGACGCCATTTGCTGAAACACAGGGGTGCACTGCGGCTTCCTCACGGGAGGAAAAAGGTCGACAAAAGCCTACTCGAGTAAGCTCTAAATATCTTAGGTACGCCACTGCTTTTACATGCAGTGGGGACATCGTACACACCAAACGGGGTAACGGCTTTACTTCCTATTCAATAGAAGACGAACTGGGGATCTCTTATACATGTAGAAAGGGCTCCATGAAGAAAGGGCTCTTTTTATGTGCAGTAGCGACATCGTACACACTTCCCAATCAACGGAAGACGCGTCGGAAGATGTCATCCCTCTAAGGTAGGATTGAACCTGCAACCACAGACTCATGGGTTAACTGCTAAACCAATGGAAGGTCAGGGGAGAAGAGAGGAAAGACGAAACCGGAAATTCTCGGATGAACTGTTGAACCGTGAGTTTTTTACGTGGATCGTTGAAAACGACCTGTTTTTTTGTCGTCTCATACAACATGCAAAAGATACACTAGATCTGAATATCCTCTCCCGGAAACCACATGGGGAATTTAATCTCATTAATATAAGTGGAATATTATGTTTCTCATTTTGACAAAGTCGGTTACCCATGAATTCACGATATCCAGAAAAAACAATAGTGCAATTATAAACTTCTCAGTAAGAAGGTGAAGAAGGATTGTTTATTTACTGTCGGCCTGTCAGCTCTGCAGGCCATTAATCGACCTCAGAGGACGGGTGGAGGTTGAGGAGATATACAAATTGCTTCACCTAGTAGTGTTGCGTAGCTACACATTTTTTTTCGGCTTTTTAATTAACGGACATGTGACATCGTACCCACGTGATCACAACTTTATGTCCCATGCGACGGAATGGGATGATGGCAATTCGCTTGGGGGTCCATGAGTCTTCCGTGGATGCCGTACGAAGAAACTAACATGAGTCCCGTTTCTCTCTATTCCGCCTTCTTTTTGTCTTCTTATCCCGTCCAAGGCCGACTCCGACATTTTTTGTCAGTCTGAAATCAAAGAGCGGTGCTCAGAGGGGCTCTGCACCTTCAAATTTCTAAGAAAATTTAGTAGGATTTTTAATGTTTTGGAGATGCATTTGCTTTACAGAGGCCCCACAAAGCCTCTAGCCGGTCCTGACTCTTCGTCTCTTTGAAGGCGATGGATGATCTTGATGTCGTCGTCATCATCATCATCGTCATTCAAACTTCCGCCTATAACGGGGTAGGGCACCAATTTATCCCATCGGAACTGTGACCGGAACTAGACGACCTATTGGATGGTATTTTAATGCTCCAGGGGCAGCTGGAAAGTTTGTCGGTCTACAAGTATCCTGTCATGTCCATTTCGGTGTCGCCTTCTTTTATATTTTCTTCGATTTTTGTTGTTGTTGTTTGTTGGAGTTTAAGGTCCCGTCAACTACAAGGTCATTAGAGACCCGTCCACTGTATAGTTCTAATGCATATACTGCACAGACACTACACTAATGCGACGATTATTGGGTATTAGCAGTACCCAGCTTTCCCGAGCGACCACCCATGTCAGTACTAACTGGGCTTGCGTTGCTTAACTTCAGTGATCAGACGAGAACTGGTGTGTCCAACGCAACTCGCCGCTCCCATATTTTCTTCGAAATGTCAGACTCATGGAGAGTTCAAACCTACCATAAGCTGAAGAATGATTTTGAACGTTCAACAACATTTTAAAGAATAGTCTCTTGAAAAGTAGTGCCAACAGTGCACGACAGGATTCCCAATTTGTTGAAATTATATTCAAAAGGCATCAGGTTCTCTAGGACTGATCAGATTACGTCACGAGAGAGAGAGGTTTGAAAAAAAGTACTCAGCTTAATCTGCTAAACATCTTAACTGAGATACCCTTATTCCAGTTTCCAGTTCCCGGTTACATAGTCCTGTAAGCTACAAAGGGTCAATTAAATCAGTACTTTCTGGTGCGACTTGTTTTACACACTGCTAAATCACAACCAACCCTTTCAAAAATCACAAATGATCCCGACAGCACCCACATCATCAAGACCAGATTAGAGAAAACTCAATCATTTTTAAGTTAAGTCTTGGATAACGTAGGATTTTATTAAACCAGTATCCATCTAGTCCTGCATATGTCACCAACTAATGCATCGATCCTCTCTAGAGACAAAAAAGACTGTGCAGGCCGTTCCCCAAGTCTCAATCAGGTACTCCGTGTTCCCCCTTAATCTCTTAGTCGCAGTCCCCCTTTCTCCGATATATGTATATTTTAAGTGATATTTAAATCTACGCCTCCCATATCATTGACTGCGAAATAGAGGGGAGAAGTGGGACTGTCCCACATGAGAATTACTGCAGATTTTGTAAATGCAAGAGGACACTTCTGCAAACAAGGACCAACAACCGAATAATAATAATTTATAAATTTGATCGAACTGTGTGCTCTGTAACATAAAGAGGGGCGAAAGTAGATGCAGGAGAATGACTAAGGAGGATAGCATTAATTTAAAACAGCTTTAAGTCCCTTTCTTCCCTCTTCTGTCGTTTTACAAATATGGATTTATTGCAGTTAGAAGATTGGTTGCAAATAACAAGCTCGAAACACATATTCATATTACTTTTGGGTATATAATAAACAGGATGCATCAACCAGGAGCTTCAGATTAGTGAAGGGGTTTAACCTACATCTTGTAAGCCTCAGTAACTAGTGTGACACCTTTTCCAAAAGATCTGAGTGCTGAATATCGTCATCTTATTTTATCCTTAATTTGATAGAAGTCAACTCTGCCAATTCTCTCTCTCCCATCCTTCTCTCTATAGTCCTAATCCCGTCATCTGAGGATGAGTCCCTAAAACTGCAGAGCGGCGAATTGCGTGAGACACACCAGTTCTCGCCTGATCCCTGAAGTTAAACAGCGCGACCCCAGCTAGTACTGACATGGGTAGCCGCTTGTGAAAACTGGGTACTGCTAATACCCAAAAATCGTCGCATTAGTGTAGTGTCTGTGCAGTCTCTGCATAACAACTATGCTGTGGACGGGGCTCTAATGACGTTGTAGTTGAACGGCCCTAAAACACCAGCAAACAAACAAACAACCAAACTGCAAAGTACTTTTTCAGGGAAAAAAGTGCTCTTCGATACTGTTGACATCGCACCTACAGAAGAGCGAAACAGACTGTCCGTCTTATATTTCCCTCTCCTCTTCCCAGCACAAAGTTACTTCCAAGGCCGGCCTTAGGGCAAGGGCCCCGCGCTGGTTAAATAAAAATGAAAGTTCTTTTTAAAACTATGTTTTGATCTCGTGTGTGTTTAAAGACATTAAAGTACTGCACTAATAAGCAATCAACTTTATAAATCTCGGCATGGGGGCCCCGTTATTGCCTGCTGCCTTGGGCCCCGCTATCCCCTGCCGCCTTGGCCCTCGCAAACTCTAGGGCCGCCATGGCTATTTCCATTGCCCAGGATTGAACCTGTGCATTATAACCTTCATTTAAACACGTGCATCATCCGCAGCTTCTTGATTGGCAGAGAATTGGTCAGAATCGCTCTTGAGCATCCTTGAAGGAGTGATATGCCTGTTGTGCCACGAGGAAATTGTGCAATAAATAACTAAAAAAACTGCATTATCTCTTTAGTCCTATCTTTTCGAGGCATGCCCCTTGCCACTTCAAAATATTTCAAGACATCTGAAAGTCATCTGAAAAACTGAGGGGTCCGAAAAAAAATCTGAGGGATTGGGTTAGATTAAGAACAATGATTATGGGTCTGAACAAAATTCCTAGCATGCTAGTCTGTCAATAAATTTACTTGAACTCTCACGTCAGTTGAAAGGCAGAATTGAAATTGCTACACATCAGCATTAGTTTGAATGTAGTGTTAGGAACTTGAAGATAACAGAAATGCATTTTTTGACACCATTTAGTCGAAGAGCCTATATATCGTAGGCTGCTGCACACTAGACAAAAGGGGTAAGAGGATTGAGACGCAGGATGGAATATCTGAGAACCAATATTAGCAAAAACGACAAAGAGGATCAGTGGGGGAGGAGGAGGTGAATAAGAAATGGAGGAGGCAAGGAGCCTTCATACTGTCAAGTTCCACTAGATTAGAAATTACCCTCTCATCTAATAGGGAATACAATAGTATGGACGTGGCACCACCGCTGCACCACCAAAGTGTGGCAAAACAGTAAGGAGCACACGCTTGGCTGCCGATGATTGATCACAGCGTAACGCCGCCATCGATTCGACTGAAACGTGAAATTTACTTCCTCACAAGCAAATTACTCTATTTTAATAGGTGATTGTGTCCTCACTGTGACCGGTGGAGTGGTTCACATTCCAATTCCTATTGGATGTCTGTGACGACGACTCAATCATACAACAGACAGCTGTTGCAATGGATAGTGGCATCACAGCTTTCTAACAACGACGACGACGACTCCAGCAGGAGGAGGAGAAGGAGTTAAATAAGAAAGAAAAACGAGGGGGTGGGAACCTTTAATCCCAGTACTATAAGGTAGACAAGGGCCGAAAAAAAATCTCATCCAAATTCGATTTACTAAATGAGATATTCATCCAATTATATGGATGATCAATCTGTGCGACCCGAACTCACAGACTGTTCAAGGACTTTGGTGATGATATCATTATTGAAGGCGCGCAGAAAATTCAGTAGTAGTAGAAGTAGAGAGATGTAAGAAGAAGGTAGAAGAAGACTGGCAAGAAGGATAGTTAGGGCATAATGGATAATGCAGCAATAGGGCGATAAGGGTGTCTGGCTAACCGGCATGATTTGGGGGCTTCTACCTGAGGTACAAGTGATCTATGCTCAATTTTCACTAGTGGAGACTAAGGATCAAAACCTCCAGCCGGTCCTGACTCTTCGTCTTTTTGAAAGCAGTTGATAATCCGTTATATTGTCGTCATCAATATAATTCCAAACCCCTTTCTCGCCTAGATCAGGGTCAGGTACCCATTTGTCCTATCGGAACTGGGAACACGAGCTATCTATTGGACGGATTTTAGGCAGGCGGTTGCCGACCGGCATTAGATGAAGGGTGCCCCGTCCACAGCATAGTTCTTATGCAGAGACTGCACAGACACTACACTAATGCGACGATTTTTGGGTCTTAGCAGTACCCAGTTTTCCCAAGCGGCCACCCATGTCAGTACTAACTGAGGTTGCGGTGCTTAACTTCAGTGATCAGACGAGAACTGGTGTGTCCAACGCAATTCGCCGCTCTGTGTACACCACACGGGACATCATCATCATACCCTTATCCCTCCTGTAGCAGGGTCGGGTCTGCGGGTCCACTGAGCATGCTCTGACTGGGGGCACCTCAGGCCAGGCGTCTGGAACCCGCAGGAATATTGGCTGGGTTGTCTGTGGGGGGGATTTCCGGCCAAACCCCTGTTCCAACACCGCATTATACAACCAAAATAGAAATTTTGGCAGGTAAATTAATGCTTTGTTGGTTACAATATATTGCATGGTGTCTGCACACTAACAATAAGCAACAGTATGTGGGATACACCACACGGGATAACGGCTTTTATTTTCCATTTGACGGCAGAAGGAACTCTGAGGATCAGCCTTTCTCGTCTAAAAGAAGCCAAGTAATTTCGGCCTAGGATCGAACCTGGAACTAGAGACGCAGTAGTCCAGAAAGCTATCTTTTGCTTTGCGTCACCTGGTTGGTGGACAGCAGCAGTAACAAAATTTAGACTCCAACTTTAAACAAACTATTCAAAGCTAAAGTTCTAATTAAAAGGGCTTAAGATCCTTAGGATTTTAACATTGGACCCCCATGTCACAGTTTCTTCCTTTCCTACCCCGTAATGCTTTCGAATTCACTTGAATTTCTATTTCTAGGACCCATCTGGGACCACATCGTGTTATCGAACAATTTTAAGAGTGCTCAAAAATATAATTTTCTACCCAAATGTAACAAAGGGACCCTTGAACATCCCACTGAAAATATACGAAATTCAACTGGTTTTTTTTCTTCACAGCAACTATAAAAGCAGCAATGTTAAAAACATAAAATAAAAGACTGCTTTAAGGATAATTAAGAAAGTCAATGAATGGTAAAAAGATTTGCCGGATGTTGAAATGCGCCTCATTGGCTAACTGAAAGTTAACAACGATTCGCTCGTCTAATCTTCAAATTTCGTGACGAAAATCTTAGCATTTCATTTTCTTCAACGTAAAATGCGTATTGGCTTAATTATTCACTACAAGTGGCCCTTCCTCGGTAATACATTTTTCTTTTAGGCTACTGAAAGTACGCAAGTTCGCTGCCGGTCGTGGTGGGTGAGTTCATCTAAGTCAGATAGGAATCCTCAAGCGTCCCTTTCGTTGGAACTATCCAATGTGCTTAATGACTCTTAGGTCACAGTTCCCAGATTTAACACTGGCAAAGGTCGGTGGATTCTTTAGGGAGAGAGGAAAGAGGCTTAGCTCTGTGAGGTGTTGCACGGTATCGCATATGGCAAAATTCAACTCCTACACCTTACACACGGGTTTTATTTTCAGTTGTTGTTGTTTGTTGGTGTTTTAGGGCCCTTCAACTACAAGGTCATTAGAGCCCCGTCCACAGCATAGTTCTTATGCAGAGACTGCACAGACACTACACTAATGCGACGATTTTTGGGTATTAGCATTACCCAGTTTTCCCAAGCAACCACCCATGTCAATACTAGCTGGGGTTGCGTTGCTTAACTTCAGTGATCAGACGAGAACTGGTGTGTCCAACGCGATTCGCTGCTCCCTATTATTTTCAGGTGTAACAAATAGCTCGCTTTGGGTCTCCGCCATTGCCATTAGTCTTAATCAAGATCGAAACTCCACGCCAGAGCATCCAAAAATTAGGTAGCTACCTAAGCCAAAGGTGGATGAAACCTTTAAGAAGTGGAAGTTGGAAGGTCTTTCTAATAAGGAGCCCGTTTCCCAAAACAAGACAACAGACGTCTTTTAATTATGATGAAAGAAAAAATATGGGTGGGTGACATCAGTAGAGACAAGACTGTCCCAACTTCAATTACATTTAAAACAAAATGTTAGGTCTCTTTTGGAAACAATTTGGCAGCTAAACAGTGGTCACTCGCCTTTCATATACCCAATTATCGAAATTACAGAGATCCTAATAATCATCAGTCATCGTCGCTGTCAAAATTAGGATTCAGTAAAGTGTCTCAAACATAAATACAACTGCCCACACGCACAAAGTGACACTAAAAACAACCCAATCCCCTTCCCCTCTGTTTTAATCTTCATTATTTTCAAATCAAAATATTGGTCGTTAACGTTAATTTTTATCAATCATCTCAGAGCTGAACTGCAGCATGAGAATGTGACATCATTGGCAGCCATTCTGACGTCACGACCTTATTAAACATCCAAGTAATGCAGTGTACGCGTGCGCAAGGAGGAGAAATAGGTTCAATTCCGCACAGTAATTTATTTTAAATATAAACTTTAAAACTGGAAGAACATGTAATATTACCTGAGTCAGTTTTACCAACAAGAAACGAAGACTGCATTATCATTTTTTTTCAGGTTTCAAATGTTAAGACCGTCCCATTTGCACCTCAGAATTAAAATATAATCTATATATCAAAACTGTAATTAATTAATTAAATGGTACAATTGTCACCTTACAAAAAAAATAAATGAAGCGTAATGTTAATAATAAATTAGGGTCTCTATGACAGTACCTCCCTCACGTATGACTACAGACAAAACGAAACGTATACAACATCTTACAGATGATACATCCATCATGCTGCAAAATATCATAACAAAATGATAATAGGTGTGTACTTACTTGGGTCTAAAGAAGGAGGAAGAGGGGAGTGGTGTTGACTGGTTCAGTAGGGACAAGAATTAAGGCCCATCGTGAAGCATGGTCTCAATATTGAACACATCCCAACCCATTTTCAGTTTTACAATACACAAGAGAAGTAACGGCACTAAGCAACATCACGCATGCGTACAAAAACTTGTCCCAATTGCATTTTTCTCAGTACGGCGCGTGCGCGGGTTCACATATTACTAAAATGTTATATTGATTTTTTTTACTTCGTTTTACAGGATGGAGACATCAGGACAGGAATTACACAGAACAGCCGACGTTTCTTTAACTCACAATGGGGTTTAAATGCGTAGAATTTCTTTCAACCATCGTAGGGGCATCAGGTCCAGCGACGCCTCGAGTATGACAATAAGATTTTAGGATTGATAATGACACTGACAATCATATTACAGTGCAACAAGAGGAACCTGCTGCCATTTGGGTACAACTAAGGCTCTGCCTGTCAAACTTAGGGCCGGTAAGATGCTAACCTTTACACAACTACTACTGCCAGAGTTGGTGGTAGTAGTAACCGACTTTGGTATCTTTATCGGTAGCGTATTTGCCGCTTGGGTTCAAGATGTACATGTTGGATTCTCCATCTGTGGTTTCTCCCCTAAGTCATGAAAGGGACAATAGAGTCTCAAATGCCCTTTCATCTAGGAAGAGATCTAAGTCGACATCAGCATCAAATGAGCACGAAAGCTGACAGATTTTGCCAACTAGGAAGTAAAAACTAAGATGCGGTATGCCTATGAGCATGCATTGGACATCTGAACAGCATTTGAGCAGAATTTGACAATGAATGAATAATGTCGATCTGATGACACAATCGGTGTTTCGCGTCTCTTGAAATTATTCAGGGATTGGGGAATCCGAATGAAGCCTACATTGACATCGGTAAAATACCCAGGCACTGAAATCCCAGGAACCGGATAATTGTCCCCTTCCCCATCCCAGAAAATAAAGAAGATAGGACAATGGGTAATAAGTAGGGATTGTGGCATGAGACAGACAATCGCCCATCTTCGGCAATGAACCAACTGCAAACGTGGTAATACAATCAGGGCCGGTCCTATGAGTTCGGCCGCCCGCGTGCAGTTATGTCGAGGCCGCCCCGGCCCCCCTCATAATATTTTAACTTAATTTTCTTAATGTCTACAAGTTAACATTGATTGGCCGCCCCATCAGGGCAGCCGCCCGCGTTCTTTGCACACTTTGAATCTATGGACGGACCGGCCCTGAATACAATATACATAGGGAATGTAGGAATGGCTGGAAAGAAAAGGTCCAGATCATAAACCTGTCTGGGGAGCGGCGAATTGCGTTGGACACACCTGTTCTCGTCTGATCACTGAAGTTAAGCAGCGCAACCCCAGCTAGTACTGACATGGGTGGCCGCTTGGGGAAACTGGGTACTGCTAATACCCAAAAGTCGTCGCATTAGTGTAGTGTCTGTGCAGTCTCTGCATAAGAACTATGCTGTGGACGGGGCTCTAATGACCTTGTAGTTGAAGGGCCCTAAAACACCAACAAACAACATAAACCTGACTCCGCCATAGGCGGCATAATAGTGTGGTAATAGAATATAGGAATGCAAGCCCACTGCATCTCTGCTTGGGTTACAATGAGCCTAAGCCTTCCACACTGGAATCTGTACACAGGGAAAATAAAATCAGTGGAACTCTAACAGGTGATAGTACTTTTCTGATGAGATTTTGAACTTAATTAAGGGCACTAAAGTCCAGCAGAGAGCCATCAGTGATTATTTTGATCTACTCAGTATTGTTATCATCATGATTATCAACGTATTATTGAGAGGATTATAAATGACTATATTAAACGTGCAATTCCGTGTAGCAACGTCAACATACAAGAAGATATCCAGTAATCCATCACCATCAGTTAACATCTCCAAAGTCCCTATTATTTACGTGTTGAAGTGCCGAGTGGTGAAATTTTCACGCTTTCAAAATAAAAAAGTGTCTAGAGTTCAGATCTCGTTTAAAAGTTAACAGCAAACAACATCAATAAGTGTGGAGGAGTTGAAAGACGAAAAATGAGCTCACACACAATCAATACTCTTTTTTCCTCTTTCAAGCTAAGAAACCTAATGAACACTACTACTATTATAACCTTTGCAATTATTTTAGGACCAGAAAAAGACAAGGGTTGATTATTGCCGATCAAATTCCCAGTCATTCAATAACATCAGAGGAAGAAGAAATTTCTTTTTTCAAACCTAGCCAGGAAATAAATCAATATTTTAAAATAAGTTGCTAAATGCTATCTAATTCTGCAATTTTGTTTATTAAAATGTGAGGCAATTAATTCTTCAAAAGCTTTCCTGAAATCCTTACTCAGTCGTGTGTACCTTCAAACTTCTCTAACAAGACAATTTTCCGCCAACGGTAGGGCCGGATACTCGGATGCCTTTGAATTAGAGAGGAGGACTAAATAAATATAGGATACCAACAGGGGAGAAAGGAAGATAAAGAGGGAGAAAAGGAAGGGACCTCTAGGGCCAACTATTAGACGATGGTTTTAATACATGGTTGGTAGCTGACCTATGACAATATGTGAATCTGTTCCCTGCACCAGAACCCACGCGGGAAATCGATTTAAAGGACCACAAACGATATTATATGAACTGTTGGTGTTTTAGGGCCCTTCAACTACAAGGTCATTAGAGCAGAGACTGCAAAGACACACGCTAATGCGACGATTTTGGGGTATTAGCGATACCCAGTTTTCCCAAGCGGCCACCCATCTTAGTACTAGCTGGGGTTGCGGTTCTTAACTTCAGTAACTGGTGCGTCCAACGCAACAAGCCGCTCCCAAAATATTTTGTGGATTATATAGGGAATGTAGGAATGATTGGGAGGTGTCAGAAAACACAGAGCCGATCTGGCCATAGACGAATAAGTGCATGATGTAGGAATGCCAGCCCACTGTGTCTGTCTGTGCTTGTCGTCGAAGGCGACTAAAAGGGTTGGGGCATTTAGTCACTGGGCAGTCATATAAAATCGACGTCCAGCAACCGGTACCATTAGTTCTTGGCATCTTCCTCTCTATCGTGGTCCGCTGTTTCAGTTTCAAAATCTCAGATTTAGGAGTTCTTAAAGGGTACTCATGGATAACATTGGAAATTTCATTAATTCATCGGTAGAGAGACTGGTTAAAACCGATTTGGGTGTCAGAGTTCGTGGACGGACAAGTAGCACCGCACACCTATATTATTTCCTCTCTGACGGAAGTAGTCGTTTAGGCTTACTTCTTAGAGAAGAGAAACGGTCGACTTGGGCCGGAGGGAGTGAACCTGCATACTTTGAGTTCACGGTAAATTATTGTCTGTAAATACAGGAATAGATATTATAATTTGGAAATTCCATTTATTGATATAAATAGATGAAATACTAATTCATTATTTGGGCCGCTACACCTGCAAACTTTGCCAACATGTACAATTCTTTTCCTTATGGGAGGAGAGGGAAGATTTGAAAAAGGCACACTTGATGCCACCTTTCTCTTTTCGTCCGTTTCGGCACACCATCTTCAATAGTTAGTGAGAATGGGACAATAAATGTCTGGAAATGAAGTAGTTCCATCAAATTTACAGCACAAAAAAATTCTTTTTGAAAAACACTGGTTTGCCTGTTGTGGGTCCAAGTTACTTACGCCAGGGGTTGAGAGAGAGAGGGCGAGAGAGAGAGAGAGAGCAGATTTCAGCACACCTGGGAACTAATGCCAATCTACACGTCTCTTTCTCTCCAAGTAGGAAGGGGTTTTTGATGTGCAGTGTGACACACACACCCAACGTGAGTCCACGGTTTTAATTCCCATGCGGTGCAAGGTGCATCAGGAGTCTTCTTCCTTCGTGCATCAGGGGAGGGCCACAAGAAGCAACCCCGTATCCATTAGTAGTTCAATTGGGCAATTCTATTTGGGGCTCATGGTACTTACTTAAAGTTAAGGATTTAAGGTCGGGGATTTCTTTTTCACTAGGAAGATATCCCCTATAACACCCGCCTAGGTGGCGTAGTGGTTAGCCCGCTCGGTAACTGCGTCAGTAGTTCTAGGTTCGATACTGGGTAGGATTCTTTCGGGGGAGAGAGAGGCCACGAGTGCGCCTTCTTTCGGATGAGAAGTAAAACCGAGGTCTCTTGTGGTGTACGACATCATTTGCACGTAAAAGAACCCTCTCTACTACGCAACGGGTAGATGAGGCAAAATTTACAGGTTTAGGAGCTTGCCCCCTTGACGTCGGTGGAATTCCCTCCAAAAACGAACAGTAGAATGACGATAAATAAGCATAGGAGTTAAAGCTTTTGTCGGCAACCGGCTGCGGAAAAACAATGGCCAATATATCGCCCTTGTGTCCATTCAGAGGGACAAGATGGGTACCCGAACCTGTGATAGTCTGGAAACGGGTTAGGAGTTGCATTAGATATTTACTACAAATCAACACTTGCTTGTCCTGTACGTGCACATAAAAGTGCCCTAACCATTCGACAATACCACGTAAGGCATTTACAAGAGCAGTGATTATATTGTACACCACCCCTGTTGTCAGGAGAGAAATGCAAAAATCCTGGCTCTAGAAATATTCAATAATTTCTTATGAAATTGTACCCCATCAATGGAAATTTCTTATAAAATTTCAAGACCTAGTAAAAATTGAAAAAAAAAAGTGGCGGGGGAGAGGAAGAGTGTAGGTCCGGTCCTAATATTGTCAAGCTGGCAAAAGAGAACCAGCTAGAGATAGTAAAAAAAAACAATTACTTAAAATATTAGTAGCTTACTAGCCCCGCCTTTAAGATGTTAGGAGGCAAGCACAAAGAAACAGGATTTGTCGACTCAATTTCCTCCCAGTTCCCTTGTCTGCAGACACTCCTCTGATAACAATCATTTGAGTCACCTCACCACCAACCAACCAACCTACCTATCAACCTCCCTGCTTGTTTTTTTTCCCCATTTTTTTGCGTCTTCCTGAATAATCTTACAATTGGCACCAACAACTTCAACTGAACAGCAACACATCAAACTCACTCTCATTGCATTCAATTTCTCTGATGCACACACAGCATTGTAGTAGCACACATAGCACTAGAGTAGTCTCATGTAGGAGAGATGGGTGTAGAAAGCATCCCCTTAATGGTAGACAGCGCCATCTGACGGTAGGCTCAAGCAACACTTGTGGAATGGTTGCAACTCTTCCATTCGCGGAAAGATCTGACTACTGCTGCTAGCACCGATTTCAATTCAACAAGGAGGGGTAGCAAAAGTGCAATATTATTATTACTGGTATGAAATTATGTTAAAGACAAGGGGCAGTGAAATTATAATTTTTTTTTGGGCCGCCATTTAACCACCGTCATCGCCTTTTGTGCTTCTGCTGAGTGCATATAGTGTGTGTGTCTGTGGTGCGTTATTTGTTGATAGTTCTGCATCCTGTTACAGCAAACAGTGGAGCAGCAACAACAACAAAAAAAAAACAGCAGAGGATTTAGTTTGGTTTCACATTTGAGAGAAGGAGAGAGACAGAGAGAAATGACCGTCTAACCTCGGATGGTGGGCCACACAGCTACACGTCATCACCAATGAAATGTTAACATTTTCTGAACTAGACAGTGAGAGAGAGTGAACTAAGGGGGGGAAAAAAGATGATCAGGGAAACGTGTACTGTGACACCAACCCATTCTTACGACGTTGACGATTATGATGATGATGATGATGATAATAATAATAATGACTTTTATCATATGCTGCTGATGCTGGTGCTGATCAGAAATGATGATGGTGATGAGCATCATCTTAACAATGTTGTTTAATTGCAAATCTATCTCACTTATAATTTGATAAATATTTATATTTATATCAACAAAAAACTAAGCCAAAAAAAAATGAATTCCCTGATGATAATAATACCCTCAACTCTCATACTGTGGCTGATGTCGATAACGGTGACAACAATGTGACAGCAGTTTGTGTCTGTGTATGTGTGCTTGAGTGTGTGCTCCTGTAACCTAACCACTAATATATTGACATCTTATTATGTCATCTCTCCTGAAATATTTTAGTACACTATTTCAAGTGATTAGAGTCAAGTATAATTTAGATAGTTAATGATCTACTAATATAATATTTGTTAATCAAAGAGAAAAAAACAACCGAGGGGGGAGAGAAATACAAACAGCAGCAGCTGTAGCAGTAAATGACATGAGTAGCAAAAGATGAGGAAACGTGGTCACACAATTGCTACTTGACCATCGTGGACGAAATAAAAAAACCACACACAGAGAAAGAGGAAGAGAAAATAAGCTTCAACAATTTACACCTGAAAATCATTATCTATCGATGGCAGTAAATTCTTTCACCATTATGGATGACAATCTTGGTGTTAACAAACCCAAGGCTACTGATTTCTCAATAGCAGCAATAATGGCCCGAGATGGACCATGCAAATCCAGAACTACTGACCAACAACAAGGTACTACTACCACTACTCCATTAGGTAAGTAAATTTAGTAACACCTTTTAAATATAACTAAACTTAACAATAAGTCATTAAGGAGTTAGTAACGTAGGCCAGAAAGAGTTAAAAGGATTTTAAAGGTGGGTTTGGTCGCTGAAATATATTTTTGACAGGAAAAAAAGTCACAATAGTCGATAGCATCAAACTGATTTAAAGTCCTAATAAAAGGTTAATTTATTTTATATGAAAAAAAAGGATAGTAGTATGACGCATATGTGTAGGAATTTGACTATCATCGACATTTTTGGTTGAAATTTGCCTTGTTTAGACTTTTTTAAATTAAATGACAGATGTTTATCTTCAATATGAAATTCTCCAGCCATAAATTTCAGCTTACAAAATTGATTTCTATCCATGTCGGTACTGAAATACAGGATGGAAAGGGGGTAGTAGTGTTGACAAGATCGAAAAGAAAGGAAAGGGTTCAAATTTGGGAATTTTTAAAATTGTTTTCTCTTAGTCAACATAGCTGTATTGTCAACGAATGTTGAATACAATGAGTTTGCTTGATGGTCTAATTTGTAAAGATTTAAATTCTGAAAAATATCATTTTGAAACTTATTAATATTAGCATAAAAAAAGTCAGTCGTTATCAAATAGATAATAAATTTTCAGTTCATCCTTGGAGAGAGTTGAAATTCCTTAAATCACTCAAGAAATCCAAATTATAACCTATGCCTTCGACATATGTAAGATATAAATATGATTTCTATAAACATTTTTAAGGAAAACACTGTATCAAATTTAATCTAAGAAAATTATAAGGAGAAATTCAGGGTAGAAAGGTAGACAGACTAAAATGCCCTCAGATGTTTAGGTCCTTGACAAAGTAACCCAATACAAATTATATATTATTAAAAATCATTATCACCTTTTACTTTTAAGCAAAAATAACTTTTATGCAATAATATATATATATATATATATATATATCGCTTTACTTTAATTTTCAGAAAAATTTGTTGAAAGTGCAACGCCAAGTCCTAGGCCCTATCGTTCCATTGATACTTTTGAACTTAAAAGTGAAGACACATTTTCTGACAATTTAAGTATCCATTCACCTGATGTGGAGGAATTGGATATCGACTCCAGTAAAACCCCAATTAGTTTAAGTCCAACACAACAAACAACGGTGAAAGGAGAAGCAAAATTAAGTTCAAGCAAGCAACTCATTAAGCCCCAGTGTAATTGCCCTGAACTGATGAGTGTAGAGTGCCACTTGGAGACTAAGGATTTATGGGACAAATTTCATGAGCTGGGAACGGAGATGATCATCACCAAAACAGGACGGTAAGATATATAGTCTTATATTACACTTTTTTTGAGAAGAAGAAGAAGAAGGAAAAAATTAATTTAGACATCATATGTAATGTGTCACATGGCAGTTCAAATATAAGTCAGTCTCACCTGAAATAGTGCCTTAGAACTGCAGTTGGCATTAATGAGAGAACATACGTGGTGGCGCAACTCTTGGGTCCCTTTGAAAGACTAAGTGGCTGGTGGTGTATTGTTCCCTCCTCCCGCCAACGAAATTGTGCACAATAAATAAACAAAAATTAACTTGCAATATACAAATGACATTAAGAACGCATTTGATTAGTTGAGAATTTAAGACTATGTCCTCACCAAAACGGTGAGCACCTAGACCTATCATTTCTTAATAGATTTTTAGCGATGGATGCTAGTGACTAAAGCTCAATTTCGATTCTGGCTGAAGCTGGCAATTTCCTTTTAGTTCTGACAAAAAGGGAAACCTTAAGTGCCCTTTCTCTCAGATAGGCCTAATGTGATGGATGTGTTCAATGTCACCTGCAAATACACCAGGCCTTTCTTCATGTAGAAGAAAAATATGGGAAGATCTGCCAAATTTTAAGCTGTACGAGTTCATTAACCCTAACATCGTGCCATCAGACATGAGAAACTGACGGTAAATAACGAAATAAACAAACCAATAATTTATTGTCCGCGTCATAGAAGGGTTCTTTTATATCCAATTACCGCCGTTGACATCACACGGGGGCCCCAGTTTAATAACCTATTCTAGGGAAGTCAAGGGTATTTGAAGCCTTTTCCTTCATGCGACTTGATAAAGCCAACGGCCTTGGGCAGGATCGAACCTTCACATCATGGTCTCAAAGAGACGATAAGCTATTAATAAATCTGAGGAAGTTGGTTCAATAGATTCCAATATGTGTTCATCCAAACTCCAACGAAGGTATCATAATTAAGACCAGAGGGTTGTGTCCTACAAAACTAGAAAGACCTAAGTGGAAGAAATGGGAAAACCCGAGTGTTAACGAGGAGGAGACCAACCCCCGCTTTTTAATGAGAGGTACCACATCTGAAGTGATTGTCACCATCATCATTTCTAACCACTTTCTCGCCTATGCAAGGGTTGAGTAGCCCTTTGTCCAATCGGCAAAGTGTTGGACGGCATTTTTACGCAGTCGGCTGCGTGGAATTTTTACGGACGCCAAGGGGCGAGCTCCTACACTAGGCAGATAAAGCAACTCCTAACCCTTTTCCCACCTAAGGCAGGGTCGGATACCCATCTTGTCCCTCTGAATGGACACAAGGGCGATATATTGGACATCGTTTTTTTTCCGCAGCCGGTTGCCGACCAAAACTGCAACATCTATGGTTATTTATCGTCGGTCTATTGTTCGTTTGGGACATTCCACAGACGCCAGGGGGGCGAACTCCTACACCTGGAAATTTTACTTCATCTACCCGTTGCACTGTAGAGAGGGTTGTTTTACGTGCAAATGCCATCGTACACCACACGGGACCTCGGTTTTCTTCTCGTCCGAAAGAAGGTTCACTCGGGACCTCTCTCTCTCTCTGTCTTGCCCGAAAGAAGCCTATCCAGTATCAAACCTAGAACTACTGATGCAGTTACCGTGCGTGCTACACACTACGCCACCGACGCCGGTCTCTACACCTGGCAGATCTGCACGTATATTTTGCTCCATGTAGAAAGGGTTTTTTAAGCGGAGTGCTGATACCATACACACAGCTCACTTCCGGAAGGAGCACTTGGGGCTTCCGTCGCGCTCGGCTAGGATCGAACCTCCAACCATTGACTCCTTCACCTAACCTCCAACCGGAGACCAGAATAACGACATCACAAACCTCCTCTGTATAAATTTCAAAGATGTGGTGGATTCAGGCAGAATTCAAACAAAAAAAAGTGGAGAGACGGGGGAAGGAGGGGACGAGGACGTGACGGGACGGTGGAGACCAACCACCACGCAATCAAATTAGCAAATATTGTGCTATTTGAATGCATTTCAACAGTTCTCATTTATATGTTAAATCATTGTTTGTCCACAGTGTAGTCAGGCAGTCTCTTGGGCTCTTGGCAGCATTATGACCACTCAACAGAATGAGCTATTGGCAGTTGAAAGTCTTATATGGATGCTTATGGTTTACACATGGATTTTTCATGGTGACATGACGACGACGAGTGTTGGTGTTGTTATAAATTGACAATCAGTGTTCATGGGACACTTAGTGCGCCAAAAGTTCTGGTTCAATGAGTTCTTAAAGGTCTTTCATGCATGCAGTCGTCAAAGTTAGCTCAAGTGGAACCCTTGTACCATCTGGCCCATTTTGACTCAACCACGTTTAGCAACACTTGCCTTCTAGGTCCCATTATATTTACCTCCTACCCTTCCCTAACACTCTCATCCAGTACCACCCTGCCTCCTTCTCTGAATCGCCTGCTAGGAATTCACCGGGTTTTTCTTTTAATCTAAACCTCAAGCAGACACTAGAAAGATAGGTCTAAACTAAAAATGAGAGATGGAGGTTAGGTCATATCTCCATGACGTCATGAAGGATATATTGAAGGATATTTGACTTCTCCCCCTGAAAATATAAACACTCCCCTTAAAATAATGAACATGACGATAATTTAAAAACTGACTTTTAAAGAGGGACAACAAACAAAAATTAACTATTTGCATTTTTGTAATAAAAACAAAAAAAATCCACGTATAATCGGTCAAGTATTTCACCGTAGGTCTCTCACCAACGTTGGTCCATCAGTTTATCGTGATACTGAAGAGTTAGGACAGTACCAACTATGGCCAACAAAGCCCTTGAATTAGGGCTTTCTGAATTCGATTAAAAAGGGTTGTGGCATGGAATATTTAGTAATCGGTAGAGTAACTAATACTCTTGGTCCCCTATGTGAAAAATGTTCTCGGCTTCGGAGATTTAAAGTTTAAATATGTAAATTTAGGTCAACAGAACGTCTAAAGGCTTCCTAGGGCTTCGGACCCTACGCGATGGCATATTTTATATACCACTCTGTTTATCATTTTTTTAAATTGTGAGAGAATGGCTCCTGCCCATGGCATGAGTGCAAACTTGCTGCAGACGTGAAACGGGTCAGTAGTAGTAAACGCGTAGAATAATTAGGGCATAGAGATTAGGACATGAGTCCTATAAAGTGGGAGGGTCTGTCCTTGTGACCTGCTATAGGCCTACCCAGAAATTTTGCTGACCCCTTTAACTTAGACAGTGACGTCCTATTAATCACAACAGTCCACGGTGTCTCGTCGGAGAAGGGACCGCGCTGGGCCAGAGCCGAATCGAACCTGCAACGCCAGATCAAGCAGGAAGGAATCAAATGACCATACCGAATCTTTTTCAAACAAGAACTATGTATACTCCTTTTTGGTCCTATGATGACGATAGGGCCACTTGCATGTAACATTCCTATGACATGTAACCTTCAATCCGGTTGCCGATCTAATGCGACAAGCCCTGCTTATTTTTAAAGTAGTCGGCCTAACTTTTTCTGTTTGTTTGTTGGTGTTTTAGGGCCCTTCAACTACAAAGGTCATTAGAGCCCCGTCCACAGCATAGTTCTTAGGCAGAGACTGCACAGACACTGCACTAATGCGACGATTTTGGGGTATTAGCAGTACCCAGTTTTCCCAAGCGGCCACCCATGTCAGTACTAGCTGGGGTTGCGCTGTTTAACTTCAGTGATCAGACGAGAACTGGTGTGTCCAACGCAATTCGTGGCTCCCCCTAACTTTTTCTGTGAAATGCCTGACGCCAAGGGGGCGAGCTCCTAAACCTGGAATTTTGACCAATCTACACGTATACCGGTATTTCATTAATCGCGACCATAACTTTACTTCCCAACCCACACGGGACCACCGTTTTCCCCAACCCGACAAAGGCGCACTGTGAAGAGAGAGGTTTCCCTTTCGGCTAACTGGAGTGGACCACTGTTTTCCCTTTCGGCCGACTGGAGCCATCCGTCTCGGCTAATATTGAGCCCTCAATCACGGGCAACCAATATCAAGTCCGTTAACCACTGAGCCACCGAGACAGTCAACTTTTCCTCCACGAAATATGAACGTAATAATTGTATTCAGCCGGAATCGAACCTTTACCCATTATCTCTGCAGGCAAACATGCTAATAGTAGGCTACCGAAATAGATTCCCTTCAGGGGAAGGCAGAGCCACACACACCGAGAGACACACTTAAAACCACGACCTAGATTAGTAGTTGGAATATAAATAATATTAAACAACACGCTTAAACTCATTATTTACAAGTGTGCCCTATCAATCCCCTAAAGATATCTCATTTGTAATTCCCTGACTTATCTACACTATTAGGTCAATATATTTCAAATTGCTCGAGGATTATTCACTCCACTAGCTAGTTTTATCCCCCCCTCTCTCTCTCTCGCTCTCTCCCCTCTCATCTACTGAGGCATGGGGAAAGATGAGGGAGGAGTATAGGGCAGTTGGAAACCACACTATATCAAGACATCAAAGTTATTCACCCTCCTCTTTATTATTAGAAGATTATAGCGAAGGAGGGTTGGAGAAATGATCACTTTGGACCATTTATTTAGTGCCCATTTGCTTGACAATCCACCTAATCCGAATGTCGATAATCATATATACAGTAGGGCCGATCGACTCTGTAGAAGGGTTTCACCACCAAGTGCCTACTTCCGTACCTTTCATCATCAGGGGCATCCAGAGACGTCGCCAGGCCCGGGGGAAAAATTTACAATGGCTTAAAAAGATACATGAGGAAATTTACGGTTAATTAGCGAGTAAAAAAATTCTGGGATGATTTTCAGTCCTCTTTGACTATCGGGCCAGGAGAATTTCCCTATCAACCCCCTCTCGTCAGCCCTACCACCATTCGTTACCAAATACTTGCGGAATGCTCCAACAATGTGTGCTGCGAACAATTTTTTTCCAGTGGTCAACATTTCAGAAACGAAGTCAAATTATGTCAGCATTAATTTAAAAAAAAAAATGTAAAACGTTACTCAAGGTGCCACCAAGGTCCAAAATCAATGAGATTTGTATTTGTTTTTCAGACGTATGTTTCCAACAGTTAGGGTATCCTTTAGTGGGACGGTACCAGATACCAAATATGCCGTATTGATGGACATTGTCCCAGTGGATAACAAACGATATCGATACGCTTACCACCGGTCAGCGTGGTTAGTGGCTGGTAAAGCAGATCCACCAGCCCCATCTCGCCTTTATATGCATCCAGATTCTCCTTTCACAGGGGACCAACTGAAAAAACAAGTGGTCTCATTTGAAAAACTCAAATTGACCAATAACGAGATGGACAAACATGGACAGGTGAGTAAAATTGCAACGAAAAAATATTTATACATTATTATTTCAGTGTTGTCAGGTAGTGATTACTGTATACGTGATTCGAAGGAGGGGGGATGTTCAGGGTTCGTGGACGGACAGGTCACAGCACCTACTACACACCAGCTCCTACGTACTTTGACCTCCAAAACTAATCTCGCTCTACCAATTAAGATATCAAGATCGGCTACCTTTAACCTGCAGCCCCTATTAATAAATAACCTGAAATTCAAATACAGTTCTTAAAGACATTATTGACCAAAATACGTCACCACATCCACACCCTTTCGCCACCACAGAAATTCAGAAGAGGAGACAGGTGATTTACTTCAAGGCTGTTTTCTTTATTCTGTGAATTTCGGCCTTAATCTATAAATACCGCCTTTCTATGAATCCGTTGAGGACAAAAAATTTTCAAAGACAGTTTTAAGTGTAAAAGCAGAGCATTGACCATTATGACCACTGAATTTCTCAGATTTTAGTAAACAAATAGCTTTGGCAGTCCAATTTCTAGTAAAACGAAAAACCAAGAGGTTCCAAGAAGGGTGTGAGAAGGAGGAATTTCAACCCTACCCCTAAGACTTTTGGGATGCGACACATTAATGTGCCCTACTGTCCCGTGCGAGGATATCTCTAAAATTACTGAAGGTAGAGAAGGTATGCTCATAAATTAAACCTAATCACTTGCTGCTGTTTACCATCGGGGTCTTGATAGCTACCTCCGTCCCGTTTGTAAGACTCTTCGCTCTGGGCACGCTCAAAGGGCAAATGATACCCGCGTTTTGCAACACACAGTCTTGGGATCCAACAATTCCAAGATTAACTTCAGATTAATAAGGGGGGGGGGTTGTCTAAATATTGTAAATCCTTCAAGACAGCTGTTTAGTGGCCCACAGAAGAACAATTCAGCTCAAAGCTTACTTCCCAGACTTTTCAGCAGGACAAGTCACAAAATGTCCAAAACCAACTCTATTCAGGCCTTTCGCCAATATTTTGTCCTAAACATCCCTGAAATCATCCCAAAGCAGATTTCAGGTCGCACGTAACCTTCAGCGTTATCGCATTCGTGAGTTGCTAGATTTTAAAATACAAAAATGTACTAACCCCGCATGCGGCCTGGAATATCCCTGTTGCTTACTGTTAGTGTGCAATAGGCCAGATACCATGCAATATTATAATCAACAAGGCATTAATTTACCTGCCAAAATTTCCATTTTGGTTGTATAATGCAGTGTTGGAACACGTGGAGTCGGCCGGCATCCCCCCCACAGACAACAAAGCCAATATTCCTTCGGGTTCCAGACGCTTGGCTAGGGTGCCCCAAGTCAGAGCATGTTCAGTGGACCCGCAGACCCGACCCTGTCACAGGCGGAATAGGGGTGTGATGATGATGATTTAGTAAAGGTTAAGAACCTGAGAAAAGTTGCTGTTTAAGACCGCAACAGCATAAAGTTTGTTGCTGAACTGCACACCGTGGCTGAACTGTATTCCTTAATATTGGAATTTAGTTTAAATTTAACTCGATATTAATTAATCTAAGATCAAACAACTCCAAATTGCTCTAGATAGTTATTAATTTAAATTTGGTCGACTACCACCAGATATTTTATACCTGTCTGTCCAGTAATAGTGAAGGATGCTTTTATGTATGTAGAGGTGGCTTCCATACATAAGGATATCGGCAGGGATGGATCCAGAGGGGGAGCAATGCAGCATTTGCTCCCCCTTCAGTGTCTCAATGGGGCGCATATTTCAACTCATGCATAATATTGCCTGTCCAACAGTTGCAGTGCAATCTGCAGCTGGCTAAACCACTGAATATGGGACATTGTCTAATGGGCAGTAGAGGACCTATTGCTAGCTTGAATTATACAAGAGATTCTGAATATGACCGACCCTGCCACAGGCGGGATAAGGGTATGATGATGATGAGTGATTGTTAACTAACATTTATTTTACTACTTGAATATTATTTCTAGATTGTACTAAATTCAATGCACCGATATCAGCCAAGAATTCATTTAGTCAAGAAAAGGGACTGTGTATCAACAGTTCCAGTTACCGATCTTGAAGTGGAAGAATTCAGGACTTTTATTTTTGCGGAAACTATTTTTACAGCAGTGACTGCATATCAAAATCAATTGGTAAGCACAAGAGGAAAATCAAAGGGGGGGAAAAGGGGGAAACGAGAGAGAGAGAGAGAGGAAGGAAAAAATGAGATAGGAAGTCAAGTGATTGGTCATTACGATGAAAACAATCTTCAGCACCACATTTCATGTTCCCCTTTCGTCTCATCATTTATCCAATGCTGTCAATCTCATTTAAAAATTACCATTTAATTAACTCCAGATGAAAAAGAGAGGGCGAGCAAAAATAAGGACTCTTTTGATTAATGGAAATTCAATAACAACGGTTAATTATCCATAATATAAATCACTATCTGCTAACGGAGTAAAGAACTCGTTTTTGTTTCACTAAAATTGTCTCATCTTAGCAGTAGAGTTCAGGATGATGATGATGATAAAGATGCTACAGATGATAACAAATTGGAGAGAACTAGAGGATGCTGAAAATATTTATTGAATTTCAAAATAAAAATATTTAGGGCCTACTAGATCGTCTTAAAAAAAACAAGCCGGACTATTGAAGTAGTAACCGAGTTCGCACTTCAGAAAAACCCACCATGTTGCTAATTGAAATTATTGATAGGATATCATATTTGATAATTTAAAAAAAAACGTTTAATTAGCGGCAAATCATTTCATAAGCGTTACTTGACAAAGTCCGAAAAACATTTTCAAAAGTTTCACTCTCTCTTTTCTCAATGTCTTTTCTTCTTAATAGACATTTCTTTAAGAAAAACCATATGCATGATGTCTGTCTTCACTTTTTCAGACTGCCAAATATATATTTGTATTTTTTAAAAAAAATATATTGACCTCCCTGAATTAATTAACCCCATGTCAATAGATGAATTAAAGGCGCAAAATATGACCTCCCCCCACATTAATCTATCTTGTCTTTATTAATTTTAGATTACCAAACTTAAAATAGACAGCAACCCTTTTGCCAAAGGATTTCGAGATTCATCCCGCCTTACTGAATTTGAGAGGTACATGTAAGTTGCATCACCCACGTGGAAGGGGTGCTAGTTTTATGTCAAGTACACCCTCACTTTTAAAGGCTTCCTTTTGTCTCTGGAAAGGGCATCCTCCAAATTCCTATTCCTTAGCCCCCTCCAATATGTACCAATTTTAATATATATATTTTTTGGATCTTTTTTAAAAGGGAAACTATGGAAAGTATGATTTCGGAACACACCTTTTCTCGAGCACCTTTAAGGACTTTTGTAGACCCAGATCTGGATGCAGCAGCCATGACTCAATTAGCAATGATGGATAAAGCATTATTAGCTACGCAACGAGCCCAATTATTCTGGAGACCACCTTATCCAGGAGCAGTAGGAGGAGGAGGACATACGAGTGGCCCTGGTGCAAGTAGTGCAATGGACTTGATTCCTACAACTGGATTACCACCTGCTAATGTTGCCCAATTATATGCTATGAACGGCAGTGCTCTCAGAGCTGGAAGTTCGCCTCCAGTTTCAGTTTCGTCCCATTTGTGGAATCAATGGACTGCATTACACGGCCTCAATTTTTTAATTCCATCTCATTCACAAATGGTTCCTCCTGGTTATTCTGCGGATAATCTTCGTTTTTCTCGTCCTACTATGATTTCTGGACTTAATTTAAATCGTTATGCGCCCTATTTGCAACCAAAAAGAGTGACATCGCCTTCAAGTATGCGAACAACCAACGAAATTGTGACTGATACTGCAAGTTAGTAGATTGTACAGTTACCAATACAAAAAAAATTTTTTTTTTGGGGTGCTTTTTTTTTTTGATTGAAGATGGTGTGTGACCAAAAAAATTCTATGTGTGGTTTCAAATTTTATATTCAGCCATTACGTTGTTTGATTGGTTAATGGTTTTTATCTTCAAAACACGTAATAACATCCCAGTGACATACATCAGACAACTATTATTATTATTACTACTATTATTAACTACTCCTACTTCATATCTAACTTTCCTCTAAAAAAGATTCGTCGACAATTTTATTGAATGTGCATTTTTTACCCACGACACCGTCCTGAAAATTTGTGTCAAAGGTATTAGTAGTAAACCATTTGTTCCTTTATTTTATTTGACATTATCAAAATAAAATTTTGTTGCATATAACCATTTCATTACTCATAGGGCTTGCACACTATGTTTTGCACTAATTTCCTTCTTTCTTACATTTGAAATTTATAAAATTTCGTTTCGATAAATGCGAGAGATAAAAAAAAATTTTATTTTGATCATTCCATCGTATTCAAAAGCATAGTAACATTTTTAATAATTAAAAAGAACTGAAAAGAATTTATTATTTGTAAATAACTATATAGTAATCTAAAATATTAATTAATATTCATAGTTGCCACACTGATTGGCTTTACATTTTTACACATCCCTAGTGTATTTCTTAAACATAATACAAACAATTGTCCAAAAAATTTCATCTATTTCCATTCTTGCCGAAAGGTCCTTTAATCTTGTTATTGGTGTTATTAAATAAAAGTTATGAGTTTTTATTTCTTTTGCGATTTCATTAAACCATTTCATAAGAAAAACTTTCAAATTTTATTGAGATGTTGCACTGATGCTAATTCAGAGAAAAAAAGCAACTCCTAACCTTTTTCTCGCCTATGGCAGCGTCGGGTACCCATCTTGTCTCTCTGAATGGACACAACGGCGATATATTGGTCATAGTTTTTCTGTAGCCGGTTGCCGGCCAAAGCTGCACCCCTACGCTTTTTTTTTATCGTCGATCTAGTGTTCATTAGGGAATTCCACCGACGCCTGGGGGCGAGCTCCTACACCTGTAAATTTTGCCTCATCTACCCGTTGCATATTAGAGAGGATTCTTATACGTGCAAGTGCCATCGTACACCCACACGGGACCTCGGTTTTACTTCTCATCCGAAAGAAGGCACACTCGCGGCCTCTCTCGCCCGAAAGATGCCAACTCACCTTGGTTCAGTATCGAACCTAGAACTACTGGCGTAGTTGCCAAGCGTGCTAACCACTACGCCACAGCGGCGGGTCTGATGCTAATTCAGAGAGACAATAGTAGATATTAATGTCTGACTGACCCGAAGCTCAACAACTTGATTAAGAATTTAAGCCGGCTCACCTGCCCTTTCTCAGAAGGACCCCCCCCCAAAGCTTGACGCGGTACCGACGAGATACTGGTCCTATCTGCTACTCCCCTTGTCAGCATCTCACTGAAATATCTGTGACAGTTATTGAAGTCCAACTGGAATCCTTAATGCCTCATAAACTCACTTCCCGATGAAATGATAGATCGGGATTTAGTCTTGTGTACAAGTTAAGGGATATAACGTGCTGGACTACTGCGTCAGTCGATCCACGTTCGATCCTAGATCGAGGTGGTTTTACTCCATTCGCGCGACTTCCATCTGATGGGAAGTAAAGCCACAGTCCCATGTGGTGTATGATGTCAGCACTGCACAGAAAAGAACCCAAGTGTAGGAGCTCGCCCCTCCTGGTGTCGGTGAAGGCTACCTTGCTGGACTACTGAGTTAGTGAATCCACGTTCAATCTTAGATGGAGGTGATTTCCCTTCTTTCGCACGAGAGAGGCCGTCAGTGCACCTTCCATTGGATGGGAAGTAAAATCCTGAGCCCGTGTGGTATTAGACACGCGTTATAATTGCGTTGGAAACACCAGTTCTCGTCTGATCACTGAAATTAAGCAACGCAACCCCAGATAGCACTGGCATGGGTGACAGTGCATTAGTACTTCGCAGTGGACGGGGCTCTAATGACCGTTGTAATTAAAGGGCCCTAAAACAAAATTTCCAGGTATAGGAGCTCGTCCCTTTACGTTGCTAAAAGAAGAGTTCCCTCTCAACGAATGAAAACAGACCGACGCTTACAACAATAAGCATATGGGTTGCAGCATTAGGTTGGCAGCCGGCTGCGGAAAATGCCGTTTTCACACACCAGTTCTTGTCGGATCCCTGAATTTAAGCAACTCAACCCCAGATAGTACTAACATGGATGGCCGCTTGGGAAAACTGAGTACCGCTAATACCCCAAAATTGTCGCATTAGTTTAGTTGTTGTTGTTCGTTGGTGTTTTAGGGTCCTTCAACTACAAGGTCACTAGAGCCCCGTCCACTGCGTAGTTCTAATGCAGAGACTGCACAGACACTACACTTATGCGACGATTTGTGGGTATTAGCAGTACCCAGTTTTCCCAAGCGGCCACCCATGTCAGTACTAGCTGGGGTTGCGTTGCTTAGCTTCAGTGATCAGACGAGAACTGGTGTGTCCAACGCAACACATTAGTTTAGTGTCTGTGCTGTCTCTGCACTAGAACCACGCAGGGACAGAACCCTGTCATAAACGGGAACGAGAAACGATACTGCTAGGATGGAAAGAGTAGAGAAGGAGATCTAGAAGTTGCGGACCTGCTGTCGGTGGTCCTACAGGAATTGATAATGTCCATTTGACGTTACAACCCTGCTATAATTTTAACGAGCCAAATTAATTGTCAAAAAAAAAATTCCAAATTATTATCCCACGACAATTTGGGACGACCATTCAAACTAACTGTCAGGATATCTGCTAAACTGACACGGTTCTTTCAAGCCATTAATGGCATGACCGTTTGACCAATAATTTAAAATAAATGAATGGTGTGGAGCACTATCCTATTTCCTCACTAGATAAAGCATCTATTTTAGAAAAATTAAGCATTCATCAAGATAAACGGCGTTATGGTTTTTATCAATTCTAGTTAACAAGTGTGATTTGGATCTAAAAAGCCAGATGTCCGTCCACTACCACCACCACCACCAAGTTGCATGAGGAGTATTTGAGAGTCTCTCATGAGTTTGGCATTAGACACACAAACCGCCAGCCACCATTAATGCATCAATATCCCTCCTTGAACGCCATTTATATTTTAATATCAAAATCTTTCCATTAATCTCTAACGTCATGAAGTCCATTCATCATTCCACTGACTTGTCTCCAAATGATTAATTACTTAGGTGATTGGTGTAATGGTGTTAATAAAGCCGCTTTCTTCACGTGGCAAAGTCCATCAAACCTTTCATCTGTTAGATTGCATATTAAATCGCCTTTGTGATTAAACAGAGCAAATATGCCAACATCAACAAAAAAAGTCAACGACATAAGCCTTAAAACGTGTTACCAAATATTTGAATCACACTATTCAACTTCTCTATCCTCATTTACCCCAACAAAAAATAACACTATAAGAGCTTATATCATTTCACATCGTGGAGTATCCTAGAGAGCGACTTATTGCGTTGGACACACTAGTTCTCGTCTGATCACTGAAGTTAAGCAACGCAACCCCAGCTAGTACTGACATGGGTGGCTACTTGGGAAAACAGGATATCGCTAATACCCACAAAAAACTGGCATTAGTGTAGTGTCTGCGCAGTCTCTGCATTACAACTACACAGTGGAGTAATGAGCTTGTAGTTGAAGGGCCCTAAAACATCAACGAACCAAAAAAAGTGGAGTGTCCTGGCCATAGCGGATGGTTCCTGTTAAGAGGGCCAAAGAGTGTATTATCGCGTTCAAGTCGCCGTGTCACTGTTCCACTTGCAAACTAAAATGGCCCCCATCTGGCGTCAGTAAGCGGCCATTAGAATTATCAGTCCAGCGTTAAAATTCTAATCGAAAATGACCACCCAGCTATTTCACCACATACCCTACTACTAGTCTGTAACTCTTCCAGGGGTAAGTTGGTTGCCCAAGAGCTCACAAAGCAATAACAAAAACGAAAGAAATAGAAATGCAGTGGCGGAGCAAGGAGGTGGAGCACTCGTCAGACGGGGGGAGGTAAAGGGTAGCATGTGGTAAGCCTATCCTTCGTTTGGTAAGTCTATCTATACCACTTCTGTTATCTATGACCAGGATTGGACTGGCCCACAGGACTTTCCCAGGTGGGCCGTCGTCATCTGAGGACCATAATAATAAGAACAAAAGCAAAGCACTACATTTCTGAAATTTCATATTTTTATAGAAATAGTTCATTATTAATCGTTTGGCTGCTGCTGAACTTTCCTTAATGGGCAGTTGTTTTACTGCAGCATTTTTTTCCGGGCTAACGCTGCTTAGTACTTGCCCTCTTGTAGGGGACCGAACTACTGAGACACCTTCTAACGCTTATTTGTAGCATAAATCAGTGTTATGAATGATATTTCACGCCTCCAGAAAATTCAACTCTAATCTCATGCACATTCATAGCTGGATAACACTGTGAGAACTACAATTGTACTTTGAGAAGCTGAACCAAAGTTTACATTTCGTAAAAAAAATTTCTCAAAATGATCCACACCAAACTAATTTATCACTCCATTCAACGCGAAGTTATCAAGGGGCAACTTCAAACTCGGATTACAAATGCTCATTCAGCGCCCGCAAAAAGGAAAACCGTCGACGCAAAATCAACAAAGTCAACAATGAAATATTAATTTAATTTTCGTCATCTCCAAGATACTGGACAAGCGTTTCTTTTTGGCTGCTCTAGTGAGGGCCTTGACATTTCAGAAGTTTAAACTGAGGGGCAGACGAGACCCGCGTCGGTGGCGGCCGTGACGCAGCTGTTAGGCAAGGCGCAAAATGAGACGCAGGGTGTAGAAGCCCTGCGAAATTCTGCTAGGAGGCAATCACTGCACATTGAATCGCAGTTTTCCACCATATAAGCATCAAATCAGAGCCGTAACGCGGACATGAAGCGCCTGTGGCAAGTGTCTAACTTGCGCCTCCCCGTAACGCAATAATAACAAAAAACTTAAAAATTTTGCGGCCCAAACCCAGTCGGCCGCCTTCTTCGTCACGCCCTCGTTACGGCACTGCATCAAATAACACAAGAACTTCTTTGCTTCGCACCGCTTTTTGTTATTGGCACGCCAACTTCACGCAGGAAACTGCGGCATTGGCAGTGCGCTTCGCAAAGTCACGTTGCGCAGGCACTGAGTCACGTCACCCTGCGACTTAACATGCGAAACTACATAGTATCATGTGAGCCACAGAAATTTATGGTGAGTCACCCTGCGTCACCTGCGGAGACTACGTCTCATTTTGCGCTGGGTTTTACACTAAGTTCGATCCTGGACGAAGATGATTTGGTTTCTTTCCGGAAAGACGGAGAGAGAACCCCCGAAAGTAAAGCCGTACGTAAAAGAACCCTTACTACAAAGCAACTCCTAACCCTTTTCCCGCCTATGGCAGGGTCGGGTACCCATCTTGTCCCTCTGAATGGACACAAGGGCGATATATTGGTCATTGTTTTTCCGCAGCCGATTTCCGACCAAAGCTTCAACCCCCATGCTTATTTATCGTCGGTCTACTGTTCATTGTTTGGGGAATTCCACCGATGCCAGGGGGGCAAGCTCCTACACCTAGAAATTTTGCCTCATCTACCCGTTGCGTAGTAGAGAGGGCTCTTTTACGTGCAAGTGACATCGTAAACCAACACGGGACCTCGGTTTTACTTCTCATCCGAAAGAAGGTGCACTCGCGGCCTCTCGCTCGCCCGAAAGAAGCCAACCCACTTCGGTGCAGTTGCCAAGCGTGCTAACCACTACGCCACCGAGGCGGTCTACAAGAACCCTTACTACGTGGAGTAAAATTCACGTGTAGTTAGGCAAAATTTCCAGGTGTAGGGGTTCACCCCCCTAACATCAGTGGAGGAAAAGCGCCTCAATACATCACAATAGGCCTGCTATAAATGAACAAAGGGTTGCAGCATTAGGTTGGCAGCTTTTATCCGAATAGGACAAAAATGGGTACCCGATTTGAAAACGGTTAAGTAGCAGTAGCAGCCACCAGGGACCGTCACATTTTGAAAATTTCGATGAGAGACACCACAACAGGACCAACTCCCCATTCCTGGGAATTTCACCGAACTACGGGTATATTTTACATTATGCAAAAAAAAAGGGTTCTTTTCTAAGTATCTAGGATCAGTGTTTCAGAGTAATGGGGAAATAGATTCAGATGTGACCCATAGCGTCACTGTAGGGTAGATGAAGAGAGGACAGGCCAGTGGAGTCCAGTGTGATCGAAGGGTCCCAATGAAGTTAAATGGGAAAATTCTACAGGGCAGTGGTTAGATCTGCTGTGCTCAATAGATGAGAATGTTGGGCAGTGCGAAAAAGCCATGCCAATAGAATGAGGGTAGCTGAAATGCGAATGCTGCGGTACATGGGTGGGTGTCGAAAGTAGTGAGAAATAGGAATGAGTATATTAGGGGTACTTTGGAGTTCGGGGGTGGGGACATCGCGGAAAACATGAGAGAGAACAGATTGAAGTGGTATGGGGATGTGATGCGTGGGGATCGGCGAATTGCGTTGGACACACCAGTTCTCGTCTGATCACTGAAGTTAAGCAGCGCAACCCCAGCTAGTACTGACATGGGTGGCCGCTGGGGTAAAATGGGTACCGCTAGTATCCAAAAAAATCGTCGCATTAGTGTAGTGTCTGTGCAGTTTCTGCATCAGAACTACACAGTGGACGGGGCTCTAATGACCTTGTAGTTGAAGGGCCCTAAAACACCAACAAACAACAACAAGATGTGATGAGAAGAGAGGAGGAGCTGGTTTGGTCCATTACGGGGTTGCAGGCTATTGGGCAGAGCAAGACCAAAGCAGGGATATGGTAGCATGTGGGGTGGATGGGATCCTAGTAGGAGATAGGCGGCTAGAACCCGCAGACCAGACCATATCACAGATGGGATAAGGGTATGATGATGTAGAAAAGGTTCTTTTATGGTACCCACCATACGAAATCACGGCTTTATTCTCCCCCGGCGGAGGCGCATTTGAGGTTTTCCTTTCGTCTGAAAGAAGTCATTTGCCTCGGATAGCATCCAACCCTTAGCCATGGACTCACAACACGCATGTGACAGAATAAACGTTGACCTTGGTTTTATGGTTCGACTGCAAAAATTATGACTCTCAACAACTGACTGTGCGTGTAATTCCAACGTGGGATTGTCCCGAACTAGTATTTCAATACAAGTGGTCACCCTTGAGCCTTTAAAAGAATAGAAGATGTTATTTAGAGACAATTTACCAATTATGGCAGTGTGTGCTACCTGTACTATAAGATTGCCAATAAAATCTGAAACAAAAGTGCTATTGATATCAGTTATAGTTGGTTCACCATGGTCAGTTAGAAGACGTCAAATAAAAATTTGTCATTATAGCTTTCAAATGTCAAACAGTCACGAAAAGAGGTTCAGAAGCGCTTTGCTCAGCAGTTACAGAAGAGTAATGGCTTTTTCAAAAAGGCTCCACGACCTCCAGAACGAGGTTATTTGCAGCACCGCCTATTGCTGATGAGAATGAACTACGGGCAAGTTTTTTTTTATGAAAAAAAAAAAAGAAGAAAGTCAACTAAGTGCCCACTTGAGACCTCCATAGTATAGCACGCGTACTACAAAAATGCTTTGAAAAACTCACCTCATCCTTATCATTTGGCCAAATCTTAAGAAGCTAGGGCCTCATGCAGAGTTTCAGGTGGACTCACGACAAAACAAGTGACAAATGGTCTTAAAACTATTCCTCGTTTCGAGTCTTTTGTAAGCGGATCTTGGTTGGGGCATTTGTATAGTGACACGAGTGGCTCTGAAAGGAGGAATCCTTTCAAATCGTAATTCACCTTGCAATCAATTGTCCAGGACTTAGATGTTGAATTGTGGTTTTTCTTAACGAATAGAAGAATTCTATTAACTATATACTTTTGTATTAAATATTTCTTGTCGCATAACTTAGGTTTTCAACTAACTGTAACAAACATTTTAAGAGAGAATTATTTAAAAGCTTTTGACTAATCAAACGTTGTGATCCTTTTCTTTCTCAACTGCAAGGTTTTCATTTCCAAATATGCATCTTAACTGTGATTCTTGTTCGATCACGTCATATTACAAATGCCTAAAACTGTTAACTCGTATATATATTTTGGGGGTCCAATTTCGAGCCAGGGAAAAAAAATTGATTTCAGCTGCCAGCATCTCTCTACTTAATGTCAAAAAATTGGGGTGAGTTTAAATAACGTTAGATAAGTTATACCGCTTTCACAAGACAGTTTTCAAGAAGTGACAAAGGAAAGGCAATTTACTTTTACATAAAATATAGACGTGGTTGTAACTGTCATTTCTAACATGATTGTAAGCTCTGACAAAGGTGTACTTGCAGGTGTGTACAAATATACTACACTTATTCAACAACAAAGAGTAATTTTTATCGAAATCCTGTTCGAGAATTGGAATACAATTTTATCACTATACCTCAAACATTCAAAATGAAGAGGCGGACCTAAAATAGAATTACCATGCATTCATTTGACTACTACTGTCCCATGCAAAAAAATATGCCCAGCCGACTTTTGGACACACAATTACTTGCAATTACTCTCCATAACTATATTCCTGATTTTGAGATTTGTGATTTTAATCCCTGTTTTCCTTATTCCACCCATGCGTATTCATTTTGAAGGAGAACCAGAAACGTAGACGGAGATAGAAATGGGAGGAAAATAACCGTTGGACGGTGACTTTCCATATATGGACCTAGAGTCGCACCTATGCAACGGGCTTATATCTAAGGTCCTACCCCATCCCCAGTCAGTGGCGGCTTTGATACGGCATCCACGCCGTGGGTGGGCGGACTGAGCTCGATTCCAACTTGTGGAGCGGCAAATTGCGTTGGACACATCAGTTCTCGTCTGATTACTGAATGACATGGTTGGCCGCTTGGGAAAACTGGGTACCGCCAATACCCCAAAATCGTCGCATCAGTCTAGTGTCTGTGCAGTCTCTGCATCAGAACTACACAGTGGACGGGGCTCTAATGACCTTGTAGTTCAAGGGTCCTAAAACACCAACGAACGAACAACAAACAACACCAACGAACGAACAACAAACAACACCAACGAACGAACAACAAACAACACCAACGAACGAACAACAAACAACACCAACGGACGAACAACAAACAACACCAACTTGTGGAGACACAATAGTGCCAACACCAAAAGAATTGCAGGAGCGCCACGGGCACATGCAGAGGAACCTAACCTAAAGTAACGTGACAAATGGTACCAGGCTGGTGCTCGGAAACCGAGGTCATGACGTTTTCTTTTCCTTTCTGTTCAATCAGCATTTGCAAAATATTTATTGATAAGTATGTAGCTAGTGTCTACGCGCCTCAGTGGCGCAGAGGTAGTATGCTTGACAAGTGCGTCACGCGTTCTAAATTCGGCACTGGATCGAGGGACAGAGCCACTGGACAGAGGGACTGGATTCCAGCTAACAGTACGTTGACGTAAATAAGCCTAGGGGTTGAAACATTAGTTCGACAGACAGCTGCAGAAAAATACCGTCCAACAGATCGCCCATGTGTCCCAATGAAACAAAAACGGGTACCCGACCAGGAAAAGCTTCTCTAGATATTCTTAGTGCGGTGCCTGGCTCAGTGGTTAGAGTAGTCGCCTTCGCGATCCTGACTTGGGTACCCCCATGAGATGTTGTGGATGTCACCTGCACGTAAACGAATTACTGCACGGGCTAAAATATACATGTAGTTCGGCAAAATATTCCCCTCACATCGGTGACCCAATAAAGAAAACAGGGTCAGGACGACGTTAAGTATGCAAGGGATTGTAGGTAACATTAGGTCGGCAGCCGACTGAGTTAAACTACCGTCCACCAGTTCGTCCGAGTGTTCCGGGTTCCAGTGAGTCAAATAGATACCAGACTCTGCCACAGGCTGTCCTAAATTTAAATAATTATTATAAATCAGAGTTCCAAAATTTTGAAAGCAATTCAGGGTGGTAGTAAATAGGGTTAAGAGGGTCCTGCAAGCGTTTAGGAGACTGATGTGGACAAATGCATGTCGTTAATGTGTTATTAAGGTGTTTTGTTGACGGACGGTTAATTCAACTGGTAATTCCCTTTGTCCCGTGATTAGCCTCAATTGAAAATCGATGAACGGATGTAGGAAAAAGTTCTAGGGTATCTTTACGAGTTTAGAGTCGGATATTGGTATCCATTCACCAAAACGAAAGGTAATCATTAATTAATAGCTTCATTGAATGACCCGTCAGCTCTGAAGGCTAGTTTTCGACAGGAGGGGACCTTGCAGTAGATGAACGATTGTCTTGTTGATGCTTTAGGGCTCTCCAACTACAATGATCATTAGAACCCCGCTCACTGCGCAGTTCCAATGCAGAGTTACGACGATTTTGGGTATTAGCAGTAACCAGTGTTCCCAGGCGGTTACCTATCTGGGGTTGCTTTGCTTAAGTTCAGTGACCAGACGAGCACTGGTGTCCAACGCAATGCAGCCACTCTAGGATAATGCACACCTCATACCATAACAATCTCGTAATCTCATTAGCCTGCAATCATGGAAGCAGTCCTACAAGGTCTAGCATACTGACTTAACAGTATGCCCTACACAGGATGGCCGCATAATTTTCTCTTTGCCTAAAAGAAAAGGAAAGGAGTGCGTCAAGCATGCTAAACGTTGAATTGCCGAGACAAGACTCCTCCTAATATTTCAACCACACTACTCAACAAGCTTAACGGCTTATTCGAGTTAGTGAATAACAAAACGGGGCTGTCACTAAACATTTATCATGTGTATGCATTACAAAATTCATGCGCAGTCCAACATCATACATACACTCTTGTTTAGAAACATCTAAAAAATGAAAATCGCATGCTGGGTGGTCTTACATTTTTTTCTACTAAAAATAGAGAAATAAAGGGCAACACCAGTGGCCCCAAACCATATGCAAACCAGAAAGAAAGTATTCCTTGTGTTTTCTTAGTCAAGGAATAAGATGATGAAGGAGGCTGGCGAGTGAAATATCAGAGTTAGTTATGGTGAAGTGTAAAATAAGCCAACCGTAAACAACTAACAAAACCCATTGATTCAACACCATTGGTTGATTTCCAAAATTAAATAAGCTATTTTCAATTGATATTTTGCAAAGAGATGTTATGGCGGTGAACATCTTCGCGTAGGTAAGAATAAAAGAGAGGGGGGAAAAACCACCAAATAGATCGAAATGTAAACATGAACAATAACAACAATTATTAAAAATGCTGCAAAAACTTACCTTGTTTCAATTTATTATTACAGCATTTTGATTTGTTTCAATTGTGAATGAAAAAAAAGGTTAGGAAGAATCGACGAGAAGGTTTCTTTAGAAAAATCTTCAAACGATGCTTTTCTCCAAACAATGTCAGTCATAATTCACAAAATGTTCATCATATACTTGTGCTTAGTGCTCATCAGGCAATATCAATGCATTAAGACTAGTCGACATAAGGGTCCATTTCTTATTTTCTTGCTAGACAAGTCCAGTAAAAAGTGAGTTGCTAGCAAATAACAACAACCAAAAAAAACCACACACACACACACACACACAAATTACCATTGCCTTAAGGCTTTCACCTGTGTGCAACCTTGTCTTCAGCACCACTTAACTGTTGGTATTTTTATATGCTCCTAGTTGTAATATGGTTACATGAGCAGTATTTATGATCAGTACTAGCAATCAACTATCTAACACCGAACACACAGCTAAAAAGACACAAATTCCAAGGCGATTACTACTAACATATAGCATCAGGTGTTTGTTTTTTCTTCTTCTTCTTCCACTTAGTTTTCTTCTTATGAGATTTATCTCCAACTTCATTCCCCTACAGATCACATAATAAACAAATTAATTATATATTCCTTGATTTATGTACTTAAATTATATGAAAATATTGAAACAAAGTTGACTGATAAATTTAAATCAACCCTTTTTTTTGTTAGCCAAGAGTCTAGAAGCAAGTAGTAGCACAGAGATCCCTATCATGTCTACTTCCTATTTTCATTATACTGTAAGTAGATCCACGTTTACTGCCTTACAACTATTTCGATATCTTGTTAAGACAACGATGTTTTGGTCACTTTCTCCATTATCTATTCTACCTTAGGTAACCGCCAGCTAAAAACTTTTATGAAGTGTGAATTTCTTGTTCAACACTGCAATTACAAATTCAAATAAACACACGTCTGATTCTAGGGCAAAGCAATAAAAACACATGATTTGTGACTATAACCGTCTTTGCACTAACCTGCTTCACTAAACTGTTTTCATTCAGAGGCTCAATACACCATTATTAGTAAATGAGCCAATTACTAACTAGGGTTAACAAGTGTTTATTATACCTGCTGCCTAAAAAGCTATTTGTACGGTCGGTCGTCCGGAAGGAATAGTGCAATGTCGGTTAAGCATCACTTGGCATCATATACCTATATAGGATTTTGTTAATCTTTTTTTTGTTGTTTAAAATCACAAACAGTAAAAGTTTGTACACGTATAACCCTAAAAAAAACCTGATAGTAAAACTGCTTTGTGAGTTTGAAAATGTTCCACCACCACTAGGAGTGTGTATTACGAAGTGGTTCAAATAAAAACATTTGTAAAACGAATTCTAGTAAAGCACAATATAGCTAATTAATGGTAGCAAAATGAAACAACCTGTAAAGATGAATTACCTATCCTGAAGTGTTATAATAAACAACAAACTTGACGATCAGGACCCTCTT
Organism: Trigoniulus corallinus; assembly: GCA_013389805.1. Lineage (NCBI taxonomy): Eukaryota > Metazoa > Arthropoda > Diplopoda > Spirobolida > Trigoniulidae > Trigoniulus > Trigoniulus corallinus. Next base: position 9,927,892 of record JAAFCE010009126.1, on the reverse strand, counting down.
TTGACATCTGTAAACAAGCCTGCAAATGTAGGCCAAGCTTTAAGTTTAGGGCTTCAATTTTCTCCTATCTAAAAAAAATTAAAACATTTTGTAGGTTATGAAAATGTCTGCGCTACTTCGTTATTTAGGATCAGCCTTGCAGAGCAATGGAGAGATAGAGTCCGACGTGACCCATAGGATTATGGCAGGATGGCTGAAGTGGAGACAGACAAGTGGGGTACTGTGCGACCGCCGGATCCCAATAAAGTTGAAGGGCAAAGTTTATAGAACAGTCGTTAGGCCCGCTATGCTGTATGGCTCAATGTTGGGTAGCTAGGAAGAACCATGAAAGGAGAAAGCAAGTGGCTGAGATGCGAATGCTGCGATGCATGAGTGGGGTGTCACGAGCTAGCAGAGTCCGAAACGATTATGTTAAAGGTAGCTTGGGGTGTGGGGGACATCGCGGAAAAGATGAGAGAGAATCATTCGGTTGAGGTGGTATGGGCATGTGAGGAGGAGGGGAGAGAAGGAACTTATTAGGTCCATTATGGGACTGCCGGTGATTGAGGGAATCAGGAGTAGAGGAAAACCAAAACGGACGTGGGAGCAGCTGGCGCAAAGGGACATGGAGGCATGTGGGGTCGAGGGGGACTTGGTGAGGGATAGGCGGGAGTGGAGGATTAGAACCCGCAGACCCGACTCTGCCTCCGGCGGAAGAAGGGTGAGATGATGATGAAAATGTCTGCGCTACATCTTGCTCCAAAACTTGGGTAACGAAATTTACTCTTTATTTAATAAAGCTAGGTCTCAATTCTTGGGCTAAGACCGGCATCCCCTTACAGACAACAGCCAATATTTCTGGGGTTTCCAGACCCCTGGCTGGGATGACCTCAGTCAGAGAATGTTCCGTGGACCCGCAGACCCAACCCTGTCACAGGCGGAATAGGGGTATGATGATGATGATTTAGTAAAGGTTAAGAACCTGAGAAAAGTTGCTGTTTAAGACCGCAACAACATAAAGTTTGTTGCTGAACTGCACACTGTGGCTGAACTGTATTCCTTAATTTTGGAATTTAGTTTAAATTTAACTCGATATTAATTAATCTAAGATCAAACAACTGCAAATTGCTCTAGATAGGCCCTAGTTAATAATTTAAATTTGGTCGACTACCACCAGATATTTTATACCTGTCTGTCCACTAATAGTGAAGCAGTGGGGTAGACCGGCATCCCCCCAAAGACAACTTAGTCAATAGTTCCTGCGGGTTCCAGACGCCTAGCTGTGGTGCCCCCAGTCAGAGCATGTTCAGTGGACCCGCAGACCCAACCCTGCCGTAGGCGGGATGAGTGTATGATGATGATGATGTCCACTAATAGTGAAGGACCATTAGGCTACCTGCCTTTATGCAGAGGAGCCTTCCATGCTGCTTCCATACATAAGGATATCGGCAGGGGCGGATCCAGAGGGGGTACAATGCAGCAATTGCTCCCCCTCAGTGTGTAAGGGGGTGCATATTTCAACTGATGCATGATATTGCCTGTCCAACAGTTGCAGTGCAATCTGAAGTTGGCTAAACCACTGAATATGTGACATTGTCTAATGGGCAGTAGAGGACCTATTGCAATTGCTTATGGCTAGCTAGAATTATACAAGGGATTCTGAATGTTTAAATATATTTGGGGTGCCCGTTTTATGAAGTGCTCCCCCCTTGATCAGCCCCTGGATAGCGGCGAATATAACTAAATAAATGTGCTCATAAGTAGATATTAGATTATTAAAATTTCTCATGCTGAGCAAATATTTCATTTCAGAATGAATTCGTTAGTGGGAGACCATATGCGGCCTCAAACGTTAAACCTTAATTCAAGTTTAATGTTGCCACCACAAGGGAAGACGAAATTCAATAATTCTTGAATAACAACTAATTTAAAGTATTTTTACATGCAATCTCATAACTTGTCTTCTTTGCTATAGGCTTTCAAACCTTGTTGACTTTGTTTTATCGATCTTTTGTTTACTGTCTGTATATGAACTTAGGCCTACTAGCAAAAAATTGTGGAAAACCTACCACATAGCCTTCAATGAAGAAGGTGAAATTGTGACACGCAATGCTGAAGAAGATTTTGCTATCATATTATATCACACCAAATACGATTATTTCAAAATAATATAACTATAATATATCGAGACAATTTACCCATTTGTGAATCTCGCTTATCATAAAACACGTAGACGATGAAAATGGAATGCAAAGTGATGTTGACTTCAAAACGTGGTAGACATACAGCAAAAAATGTGTCTGATTACAAACTCATTACGTAACGCGTCAGAATTTAAGTATCACATGTTTAACAATATTTAAAAAACACTAACAGTTATTCAAATAATTAAAGGTTCTGTCGAAAAGCCACATATTAATGGTAGTAGTAGCTTCTACACGCAAACAACACAGGCCACCATGTCGTAATTCAAACATGTCAGAGTTTTCGCGAAAATGTGACACGCCTGAAAATTAATTCCTTGCAAACGTAAATAACCTTCTCGAAGCTTTTTTCCCTTAAGAAATCGATTAAAACTGGGCGCATATTTTCGCCAGGAGAAAATACAGTTGACAAAGGTACTCATCATCATCATACCCTTATCCCGCCAGTGGCAGGGTCAGGTCTGCGGGTTCTGGCCCTCCGCTCCCGTCTGTCTCCCACCTGATCCCCGTCCACTCCACACACTGCCATGTCCTTACGGACAACCTGTTCCCACGTCTGCTTCGGTCTCCCCCTGCCCCGGTTGCTACCGACCACCTGTATTCCTGGCAAGGACCTAACGAGCTCCTCCTCCCCTCGTCTCATGACGTGTCCATATCACCTCAGCCTATTCTCCTTCATTTTTTCTGCCATGTCCATCCCCCCATGCTAGCTCTAATATACGCATTCCTAAAGCTGACAAAGGTACTCATAATATTAATTTGACCTACCATTAAGTAAATGGCAAGGAGGTCAGGATTAGGAACACACCGTAAATACGGAGATTTAGGCCCGGTGCACACGTTCAATTTCTACTCGTGCGGCGTCACTGCGGCATCGTAATGACGGCATGGGATACATTAGTTGAAATGGGGGAATGCACACATACCTCCGGCGCCGCATATCAGATTTGCGTCTCAAAATGCCAGCAGATCCTTACGGAACCGTCCTGCACACATCTGTCAATATCGTAAGTGCGGCTTCTTAGTTTTGGGATTTCGTAGGCAAAAAGGGCACGCCTTCTGTAACTGATGCCAAATGTGTACTGGCGACATTTCACCGCATGTGTGCATTGGATTGCTGCGGTGTCCTTGCGACACCCGCACGAGCAAAAATGAGATGTGTGCTTCGGGCCTTAACAGCGCGCTGTAGTACAACCGTAGAAGAATTATGCGTTTTAATTGCGTTTACGATTAATATTAGTGACTGTACTGCAGTTATTTGTATTTAATAATTTCATTTCGCTTGATGTTTGTAACAGGGTGCTCCAGAGCAATAGCATCCACCCATAGCATCCCGTTTTCATTTGTTGGCGTTTTAGGGCCCTTCAACTACAAGGTCATTCGAGCCCCGTCCACACCGTAGTTCTACTGCAGAGACTACACTAATGCGACGATTTTGGGTATTACCGGTACCCAGTTTTCCGAACCGGCCACCCATGCGTACTAGTTGGGGTTGAGTTGCTTAACGTCAGTGATCAGACGAGAGCTGCCGTTTCCAACCCAATAACCGCTCCCATTCATAGCATTAATCGCAATGGTTGAAGTGGAGACAGGCAAGCGGAGTCCTGTGTGATAGGAGGGTCCCAATCATTTTGAAAGGGAAGTTTTACAGGGCAGTGGCTACGGCCAGCTATGCTAGATGGATCAGAGTGTTGGGCAGTGAGGAGGAGCCATGTCAATAGAATGAAAGTAGCCAAAATGCGAATGCTACGGTACATTAGTGGGGTGTCGAGAGCTGATAGAATTATGAATGAGTATATGAGAGGTAGTTCGGGGTTGGTGACATCGCGGAAGATATGAGAATAGATTGAGGTGGTATGGACACGTAATGAGAATAGGGGAGGAGGAGCTCGTTAGGTCCATTACAGGAATGAAGGTAGTTGGAAGCACCCGGGGCAGGGGGAGACCAAAGCAGACGTGGGAGCAGGTTGTTCGTAAGGATATGGTAGCGTGTGGAGTGGACGGGGACGTGGTGGGAGATAGGTGGGAATGGGGGAGCGGCGAATTGCGTTGGGCACACCAGTTCTCGTCCGATCACTGAAGTTGAGCAGCGCAACCACAGCTAATACTGACATGGGTGACTACTTGGGAAAACTGGGTACTGCTAATGCCCAAAAAATAATCGTCGCATTAGTGTAGTGTCTGTGCAGTCTCTGCATAAGAACTATGCTGTGGACGGGGCTCTAAAGACCTTATACCGGTAGTTGAAGGGCCCTAAAACATCAACAAACAAACAAATGGGAATGGAGGGCTAGAGCCCGCAGACCCGGCTCTGCCACAGACGGGATAAGGGTATGATGATGATGATGATGATGATGCTTGCTGCTTGTAACTTGGATTTTTCTCTGAATTAGAAGACCTTGAAATAGCGTCTGTCGGGAACGGTACACAACAGTGATGAAGAGCAATTTCGTTGTGTGCTCTTATTGATCTGTCTATAGACCCACATGCCGGAAGATTACAAATGAAAATTGTAAAGACCATACCAAACAGTAGATAGACGTGAAAAATACTGATGTTAGCGGCAAGAAATGATGTACAAAAGGGTTAAATGGTCATTAGTCTTCGGACTCAGGTATCTGTAGAGTGGTAGTGGTGATAAAAAGTCGCTAAACCGTTTTTGCCAATAGAGTATATGCCTATAGTACGTATTACTGGCACTTTTGTTTAGGAAACAACCACGTCTGTAACATGGTTTTGTAAGAGGAAAAGAAATTGCTTTCATGGACCTCTAAGAATTAAACATGACGTTAAAATATAAATTATTTATTAAGACATTTAAAGATATGTACTCGCATATATTTAGTGTTTGACATTGTGCATTCGAGTCTTGATTGTGCTTAAAATTTATTCTGAAATTATATTAACTACTTTTTCAATTATTTTATTCAATATCACTTATAATAATAGTAATATATCAGATGATGATAATAGAAATAGAATCACCAGGAACGTTTTTAAATAAAAATCCGTAAATACATTTTTTGTAAACGTCAAAAACATCTTTTAAAGTCTTGTGAGATCCATTATGCACAATTAATATTATTTCAGTTGTGTAGCCAGTCTTCTTCACAGTAATAGAAATGATAAAAATTATATATATATATATAATCATGTAAAATTATTTTTAATTATTTTACTAGTGATGGCAATACGTCATTTTATAAACTAATAAATAATATAGGAAATAATGAAAATTTTTCAACTAATCAAATTACATTTACGTGATAATAGTGACAGATCATTCTATAACAACTTAACGTGTTTTATAATATGTCTATTAGTAGTGTCCTAACACTATTATCAAAAAAAAGATCTCAGCCAATCTCTTAAAACATTTTCCTTATTAAACTGATATAAATTAGCTTTCATTTTATTAACTTAATAACAGTGAGACTCCGCTATCTTTGGTGCTGTATGAAATAGCTTCATGCCCCAAGCTGTAAGTCACGCAATTTTCTTCAAGTCGCGCGCACACACACACACACACACACAACCAAACAAGACTGGAAGGGCCAACTTAAAACGCAACAAAGAATTATAATAGTGAGTAATAATAATAATAATAATTTTACAACTTTTTCTTCATAAACATAACTCTAGTTTATCTTGGTGAATCTGGTGAATTTCCAGAAGATGCAGGAGAACTCGGCTTTGAATAAGCATAAGGCGAAAACCTCATTGGTCCATTGCAGGACAATGGTGGATGCATGGTCCGTGAGATTCGGAAAGCATCTGAATTCGACGATGTGACTGCTGAAGAGACAGCAGCAGCAGCAGCTGCTGCGGCTGCTGCTGCTGCAGAAACACCGCCACCACCTGAAGTGGCCAAGTTAGTAGGAAATGTCTGCGCAGAGGAGGTAGTCTGTGGCATTAACTGTCCCAATCCGTAAAGGGCATTCCAATGACTCCATAAATGAGCTGGTAGTGGTAAAAAGGATGGACTACCTCTTCGATTACAAAGAGAATATAATTGAGGAAGACACGAAGCATTTGATGCGGCAACAGCAGATCCAAAGACATCTGGTCCAAAAGGTGGCATAGAAGAAGCTGTAGGAGGTTTAAAAAATACTGTTGGACGAAACAGACCGTTGGCTGCCATCATTTCTGGCGAAGCTCCTTCCAAACAAGTCAGCATGGACAGTTGGGATGCTCCATGAGCTTGCTCCGCTAAAAGGGTTTCCATCGTTTCCCTTAAAAGAAAAACATGCAGATTCCCTCCATCAAAAAAAAATGGTAATTTATAGTAGGTTCATGTCAGATAATGACATCGGAGAAATAGTTCTCTATTCCTACAGGTCTTACTTCTCGGTAGACACCATTCAAATATAAGGTTAAAAATAGAAAAGTAGAAATTATTTTATTACCTTTCAAATTCAGTTAGTCGAGAAGAGTCTCGAAAGCCTTTGGCAAATGGATTACTATCTATTTTTAATTTCGTTATCTGAAACATAAATTCATTAATTTATTATTATTATTACTCTTTATACAAAATAGATTTTTTTAATCAAATATTTTAGATGAAATGTAAGGGTGCGTGGAATGGCGATGGGACGGTGGAAAGGATGTGTGGAATGACGTGTCAGAGGAGGACTGGGCCGGCAAGAATTTTACACAGGCAGGATGCGGTACCCATTTGCTCCATTGGATTTGTTGTTGTTTGTTGGTGTTTTAGGGCCCTTCAACTACAAAGGTCCTTAGAGCCCCGTACACAGCATAATTCTTATGCAGAGACTACACAGACACTACACTAATGCGACGATTTTTGGGTCTTAGCAGTACCCAGTTTTTCAAAGCGGCCACCCATGTCAGTACTAGCTGGGGTTGCGCTGCTTAACTTCAGTGATCAGGCGAGAACTGTTGTGTTCGGTTGGAATCAGGAAAGCACGGGCTATATTAGACCAAGTGCTCCCAGGCCTACGGCCCAGGAATGGTGGCTGTAACTCATCATCACTAACCCTTTTCCCGCCTTATTGTAAGGACGGATACTCATTTTTGCCCCATTGAGACACATGAGCGATCTATTTTAAGCAGCCGGCTGCCAACCTGATACTGCAACTCCTAAACTTATTTATTGTCAGCCTAGTTTGATTCGTTGGGGCTTCTACACCTGGAAATTTTGATAAACTTACATACTCTATGTTGAAAGGGGTTCTTTTATGTGTAGATGACATCGCACACATCAATGGGGGCTTCTCGCTCGTTCGAAAGAAGCCAAACCACCTCGGTCCAGGATCGAACCTGGAATCACTGATGGAGATAGCCCAGTATGCTACCTCTTTGTCTCACCAAGGTGGGTTTTTCATTAATTTTCTTCAATATTGGCTTTTTTTTTTTATAAAAGATTGTGGCGATCCAATTGAAAAGTCCCAATCTTCCTTGTAGTTAGCGTGCCCCAACTAGTTCCCGTTCCCCGTCAGAGGGCAGGTGAAAAAAATATTCACATAAAAATGTAGCTACTAGTCCGCCCCCGGATGATTATAAATACCTATAAAAGGGGGGTAGCTTATTTAGGGAGAGGATGTGAGACATTTGAGAAAAAAAAATGAGACTAGACTAAGATGGTATAGCCATGTTATGATGAGAGGGGAGGAGTAGCTGGTTAGAGGTCCATCACAGGGTATAAAAATAGCAGACGGCGTAGAGGTAGCCAAGGTAAACCTGAGGGCAGATGTTCGGCGGGATATAGGACTGTGTGAGGCAGACGGGGACCTAGTTGGGAATTTAGAGAGTAATGGAGGAAGGGGGAGGTCAGAACTTGATCGTACCATAGGTGGGATAAGGGCATGACTTAGATTACTTTTATTATATATTCTTTTAAAAATAAAATAGTTGAATTTTTGTTCAAAAACATTTGAAGTTTATTTGTCTGAAATGTGATAATTAAGTTTGAATTTATGTTTTGGCATTTTAAAGTAAGTAGAATCATTTTTATTTGAAAAGGAAAATACATTTTGTGACGCAGAAGAAAAATACGCAGAAATGGGTATTTTGTTGATGATTTCCAATTATTACATAATTTAATTTATTGGTTGTATTAATATCTCAACAATACTTTTTCTCTCCCCCCTTTTGTCTTATTCATGGTACAGTGATCTTAGATAATTTTCAAGAAAAAAAAAACAATTTCGTAGAAGGGGTGAGTGAATACTTTTGAATAGTGAGTAAAGTTTAAACTTTTGGTAACCATTATGAACCATATACAGCAGATTGTAATCATTGAGGTAGAAAAAGTGATAAATTCAAAAAGTTTCAGAGGTACATATTTAACTCTTTCCTCTCCTCCCTTACTCTATCCCGCGTGTTTTTTTTCTATAATAGTAATAATAATTATGATTATTTTATGAAATTAGTAGTTGAATATGAGTTTGCTAAATAAATCATTTCTTTCATTGCAAATTTATGAAAGTGAGAGAAATAAGACACGCCATTTAAAATTTTCAACTTTTGAAGTTAAAAGAGTTGAGAGGGTAAGGGGAGAGGGGGGGGAAGAAAAAAAAATGGTATTATTTTCATTTTTTGAAATACACATGTACATGTATTACTGGCAAAGGGGAGGTGAGAGAAAGGGTTAAAGGGAAGGGGGAAAAAACCCACACAGGTACATTTTTCTGTAGAGATATAGGTATTGAGGTGCGTGTTTCTTGTAATTATGTATACCTGTGAGAAGAAATATTTACATTCTTGAAAGTATCCAAGCATGGAAAATCAACTTGAACGCACTTAGGACTAAAAAACAATATTTCGGGAAGGGAGGAAGGGAGGAGGGTGTCTCATATGAACAAGATATGCATGGATTCCACTTTAATATTCATTGTTACGATAACAACTATAAGGATAATAACTGAAGTGAGACTTTTAGTATTCTGACTGCTGCATTGATTCACAACTATGCAATCAACTTTTTCTTTCATCTTACAAATCTGCCTATCTACCTACCAACCAGACTAGTGCTCATTTCTAGCAGTAAAAATGGTACAGTAGTAGCCATCATCGCAAATCCTGGGAGCGGCTTATTGCGTTGGACACCCCCCAGTTCTCGCCTGATCACTGAAATCAAACACAGCAACCCCTGTTAGTACTGACATGGGTGGCCGCTTGGAAAAACTGGATACTGCTAATACCCAAAAATCGTCGCAATAGTGTAGTGTCTGTGCAGTCTCTGCACTAGAACTATGCTGTGGACGGGGCTCTAATGACCTTGTAGTTGAAGGGCCCTAAAACACCAACAAACCAAACAATCACAAGTCGTTTTATCCACTAGGTTAGGGCGCCCATTTTTGTTCCTTTAAGACACATGAACGATCTGTTGAACGTTATTTTTACGCAGTCGGCTACCAACTTAATTCTGCACCCGCTTTGCTTATTTATCATCGCTCTACATCGACTCGTTGGGACACTTGTCCTTCACCGACGCCACACCTGGAAATTTTGTCCACCTACACCTATATTTTACTCCATGTAGTAAGGTCTCTTTTAAATAAGTAAGTTTATATTAGGGATAGTTTGGCGGTGAGGGACATTGCGGAAAGAGAATAGACTGAAGTGGTACGGGCTTGTGGAGAGAAGAGGGAAGGAGAGACTGATTAGATCCATTACAGGGATGCAGGTTATTGGGAGCACTCGGGGCAGAGGAAGACCTAAGTAGACGTGGGGGCCCAGTTTTATGAGGGAATGCGATAGTGTATGGTGGGGATAGGAACTTGGTGGGAGATAAGCGGGAGTGGAGGGTCAGAAGTCGCAGACTCTACCTTTCCACTGGCGGGATAAAGGCAAGATGACGATGTTATAAAGGTAAGGGTTCTTTTGTGGAGCAGTGGTGACATTGTATACATCACAGGGGGCCACTGTTTTGCTTCCTATCCGACGAAAGGCGCACTGCTGGCCCTTCTCTCGCGCGGTCCTGGGTGGAACCTGGAACCGGTATCCCCGCGCCACTGGGGTAAGTCCACCTCTTTTTTTCTCCAAGTAATAATCATAAAGTGGGGACTAAGAAAATAAGTATTTCACTTAGCGAAGACCGTCGGCGGGATAACATAAAATAGGAGCCGCCCAAAGACGACCACAAGGGGGAGGGGGCTAAGTTTTGGAATATTTGATTATTTAACGTGGCTTATTTTACCAGCTCTCCCATGTCTATTCCGTCAAAAAAGCTACAAGTTCGATCTTGGACAAGGCGGATGGAGGTAGTGAGGCCTGTCCCGTGTCTTGTGTTCACGTGTGATTTTCCATGAATATTTAAATGGCTTAACTACCACAACAATTAACTAGACCCGATCCGTCAGGAAAGCATTTCTTAAATTGTGGACAAATGCTACGAAAAGTGCATGTAATGCTTCCTTCTTCGCTGAAAGTAACCACTCGCTATGAACCAGAATTAAACTTACAAACCATGAGCCTTACATCTTATGGGACGTAACGCCACGGTGCTGTGTAGTCTGTATGATATGATGTCACCTGCGTGCAAACCGACCCTTTCCTAACGAAAAGTGTAAATCGACAACCCCGCCTGTTCTAGCTTCAGTTACTGGCCTTCAAAGCAGTTGTTGGTGTTGTTTGTTGGTGCTTTAGAGCCCTTCAACTACAAAGGTCATTAGAGCCTCGTCCACAGCATAGTTCTTATGCAGAAACTGCACAGACACTACACTAATGCGACGATTTTTGGGTATTAGCAGTACCCAGTTTTCCCACGCGGCCACCCATGTTAGTACTAGCTGGGGTTGCGCTACTTAACTTCAGTGATCTGTCGAGAACTGGTGTGTCCAACGCAATAAGCCGCTCCCCTTCAAAGCAGACTGACCAACGTTATACAACGAGAACGACTAAACCATCTCTCCAGTTATGCCTTTCTCAATGTTTTCTGCTTCCGGTTTTCCTTTCTTAAATGGGAACTTGGAAGTCAGGCATCCCCAACCCCGCTACAGGTGGGAACTGGATTAGTAGTTCAAGTTATGCAAGACAATGACGAAAAGAATCTTATGACGAGCAGAATTCTAAGTAATTGTGCACTCCAATGAAACTATAGCTTCTGCAGGTCAGTGGTGAGACCACTTGCGTCATGAAGGGTGCTCGTCTGAAGGAGCAATGGTAGCGCATTTTCAATCAGTACGTAGATGACCTCAAGTCCGACTATAAGTAAAGGCACACTGGCAGTGATAGGTGATCAGTGGTGGACTAATAATTAGTCAACGGGCTTGACTGCCTACAAGTTTCTGGGCCTTTTTACTTTGTAATAGAAAGTGGAGCAGTCCGAACTGCATAAAGCTAAATAGGATGCATGCTTGAAAACGGAAGTCAGAACCAGAAGCGACTGCACCAGAAGAGCAACTCAAAGATATTGCACATTAAGAGGAAGTCGACAGTTATGATGGGGTAGAGCATATGGCGAGGGTGGAGAAATCATAGGTAGTTAGAGAGGGTAGAAGGAGACCAAATAAATATAACTTAGGAAACAGGTGATAAAGAGGGACGCGGGAGAGACAAAAGAGCGTGCAGAACTGACCCCGCTATAGGCCATAATGATGAAGATGATGAGACAGCATGGCAAATCAACTATTTAAGTCTAACTATATATATATAAATATCTATGAAATATTTTATACTTTCACAGTAAAAGTGCAGGTGTAAAATGCCCCAAGTAGGGATCATCTGAAATCCAAGGGTATGTAAGTTACTGACTGTAGCGATCACGGAGATCAAATAATAAAAACATAAATGATGATAATAATAATAATAACAGCAGGTGCAAGAGTGTAAGTTACTTTTATCCACTTACACCTAAGTTGCAATTTGAAACATTTTTCTCCCTCTCACCTTCCTCTTTCCCTCACTTTGGGATTTATATTTTATATATTCTAGAGTTTGAACCGGACTAGAGGCGTGTAGACTTAAAAGATTTTTCATACATTTTTCTTGAAGAAGGATGAGTTTTTCTGCTGTATTATCATTCTTTGATCCCTCTTCTTTGCACAGACAGTGACAAGGGAAGCTTTTTCGGAAGGATTTGTCAAAAGTCAAAGCAAGTGTTTAGCTTAAGCATGTCAAGTGCTGTCAGTAAGTTGGACTCCACCATAGTTCTGTCACTTTTACTCACAGTTACATACACCACCCCTCCAAGAAAATGAAGGAAAAAAAAACTGGTTTTTGTAATGGTAAGAGGAGGTAGAAGATAAGACTAGGAAGTAGAGGGGAGGGCTAGGGAGAAGAAAAAGGGACACTTCATACATTGATGTGTACATGCATCCACATTTAACTTTGGCACAAACATAAGAAAGGCTATCAAAACCTGTGGAATTTTAACTGAACGACCTGATGTTGCTTACGCCATATGTGTGTATCAGCTATTAAGTCCTATACACATCCATCCTCTTTAGTTAAAAAGTGATTCTTGGCTGTTTTGTTTAAAAATATGGGAAAAAAAGACAGGGCGAGCGAGAGAGAGGCTGAGACTTCTCATCTGTAAGCATCAACTATGGTGTCATAATCTACAAAGAGTCAGTCCACTTTTTTGTGTGTGATCTTCTTTGCCGCCACATTACTAACCTCCCTGCCAGCGTCGTTTCAATCAATTTAATCTTCTTAAAATATGTATACATGTATTGTTAGGCTGAAATTTGAGAAAAAAAAAGGGGGGGGGGGCAACACCACGGTTCTTTTCAACTAAGAAGGTGAAGTTAGGAAAGAGTGATATTATTACAACGGGAAGATCTCCAAAAGCCTTGTTGTTGTATCAGTGAAGATGAGTCCCAACACATAGTGAATTCAATAATGTGCCTGGTACACACATACACACACCTACTGAACTGTAGCGAATGGTCAACACATCAACAGGTTTTGACAAATGACCAACTGATAGTCGTCCTTCTGATGGACAGACACTTCATTTAACATTTCTGACAGTTTTTAAAATCGTGGGGAATTTCACAGCAAAAAAAGAAACCATTACAATAAAGAATGTGCTGCTGAGAGTCATTTCTACTGGGCTCCCTCTGGAATTATTAAATAAATTCAATCAAGGACATTTAAATATTTTTTACCCTCTGAGCGGAGTAGTGAGGGGCTACTGTTTGTTACACATGTTTCGCCGGGTCCGCTTTAAAAGCAGCTCTACACATTTCTAGCTTTCTGTACAGAAAGGGGTCTTTTATCACTCGTCAATGGGCCACGACTTCTCATCTCACTAAAAATGTAAGTCCTGCTTGTGGACTCCTTTTCTTGGTATGAAAAAAAACGCCAGTCTCGACCAGAGTTGAACCTGTGCACAAGGAGTCTTAATTTTGACTGGGTCTGAAATTTAAGAGATATCGGACACAAGAGGTGAGAACAAAATCCCCACACAGGGTGTAACGACAGTAAATGAGTTTCCAACTCGATAGCTTAAACTGACTCTTGAACACAAAATATAACGTGTTATTTTTCTTGTGACCCCCAAATTGAGACCCTCTTTAGGGCCGAACTATTTATTAAATGTAAGGCGGCTTTCACACCAAAGATGCAAGAGACAAGACATGTGCCTCCTGGATGCAGGAGGCATTAGTGTCTTTTTCTTGGAGAAACATGCTTCACACCAAAGAGGCATATGCAGCCTCCATCTTCTGTCTGCTTCTACCTGACAGATATATAGAAATCAGAATAAAAATAATTTTTTTTATTAATATTCTATATTTTTTTATGAATTTGATCTGTTCGTTGGTGTTTTAGGGCCCTTCCCACTTCTAACGCAGAGTACACAGACACTACACTAATGTGACGATTTTTGACTATAACTGGTACCCAGCTTTCCCGCTCCCAAAAGGCCACCCATGTCAGTACTAACTGGTGTGTCCAAATCACTAAGCTGTTCCCCACCTTTTCTTTATGAAAGGGGCCCTTCCATGCTCGCACATGCGCATCCTGGTTGCAATAAGATGCAGTGCCATACAGTGCCTGGTACTCTTCGAAGGCAGCAATAAATGTCGTGTCACATTGTTGATTGTGAGGTAACATGTTTCGGATTCATCCCTCCCTACACATTGGAAAGCGCATGTGCTAATTCAGATTTTCATTGATTTGTTAGTGTTTAAGGGTCCTTCAACCACAAGGTTCATTAGAGCCCCGTCCACTGCATAGTTCTAATGCGGTCTGCACAGACCCTACGCTGTTGCAATGATTTTTGGGTATTTGCAGTACCCGGTGTTCTCACGCGAACACCCATGTCAGTACTAACTGGGGTTGCGTTGCTTAACCTCAGTGATCAGGCAAGAACTGGTGTGTCCAACGCAGTAGAGCAAATTGTCTAATACAGGGGAATCACACACTGACCAAAAAGGCAAAGAGGCAGGAAGCATAAAACCAACCAACCGGTTTTCAAGGAACATGTGCCTCATGCTTCCAGGACGTAAGATGCACGTGCCATTTCGGTGTGAAAGACGTCGTCTCTTTATATGTGTTGGTGTTCGAAGACGCATGCCTCCTGCATCCAGGAGGCACATGTCTTGTCTCTTGCATCTTTGGTGTGAAAGCCGCCTTATAGCGCTAAATGCACCTTCGATAGCGGTCTTTAACTGGAAAGCGAGGCACAGTTTTTAGTAGACCTACCTGGTATTTTTATGGGACACGCCATATTTCATATTTACAAATCAAAATAAAAAGGGCTTCTCCTTAAACATAGGATTGGCAGCACTATAAGTTGTTCTACTTATGCGTAAATCAGGAGTTATCACTTATACAGCCCCCCTGCTGTTAGTTGATAGCCTTCAGAGCTGAGAGACTGAAGTTAAATAAACAAATAATAAATCATAAGGTTCGATACCGGACCGAGATGGGTTGGCTTCTTTCTGGCAAGAAAGATGCCCAGAGTGCGCTTTTTTTCAGATGAGAAGTAAAACCGAGGCCCGTGGTGGTGTACGATGGCATTTGCACGTAAAACAACCCTCTCTACTACGCAACGGATAGATGAGGCAAAATTTCCAGGTGTAGGAGCTCGCCTCCTGGCGTCGGTGGAGTGCCCCAACGAACAGTAGGCCGACGATAAATAAGCATAAGAGTTGCAGCTTTGGTCGGCAACCGGCTGCGGAAAAACATCATCTAATACATCACCCTTGTTTCCATTCAGAGGGACAAAATGGGTACCACACCCTGCCATAGGCGGGAAAAGGTCGCTAAGTAGGTGCGTTCGTCCTTGCAAAAAGGCCCTCTAAGTAGCCCAAGGGGTAAGAGGCCGAAGGAACCTTAAGACCAAACTGGATATCCAGTGAGACCTTAGGATCTGAAATATCTCCCTCGGAACCGACCTGGCGTAGTTATATACTGTAGCTATTATTATCGGTATTCCGAAGTCGGTAGAAGATGCTTGCCCGTGATGCTAAGCACAGAGGTTCGTTTCTGGCCAAAGTTGGTTGTTTTCTTTCTGACTTTGGGGAAACGTGAAATGCACATTCCGACAGCTTGTAGTTGTATGGATGGGTATGCGAAGTCACCGGTCTGCCAACGAACCCTAGGCATTCCAATTGGGAAAACAAAATCAAGGTTCTGATGATGAATATTACAGCTAATGGAGTTTGACATTTAAAGAGGTCAAATGATTTCATTTTGTCGAAATAAAAAGGATGATTAAATGTCATAATCCTGTCTTTAAAAATCGCTCATGTATTCGGATAGTTATTTTTTGTCAGGAGTGTGAACGATCAGCCGACAGTAACGAAGCGTTATTTTTATCAGATAACAAAGATAAAAAGAGAAGAAAGAAATTTGAAATGATGGCACTCACCAGTTGGTTTTGATAGGCAGTGACAGCCGTGAAGACAGTTTCTGGGAAGACGTAGGTTCTGTATTTTTCATTTTCTAAGTCGGTGATAGGTCCATTGATGGCGCCTTCTGACAATTTGACAAGGTGAATTCTTGGTTGATAACGATGCATTGAGTTTAGGACAATCTACAAGTACAGAAGAAACGTGTAGTAGCTGTAGTGGTGGGCTGAGAAACGCAGGTGAGACGAGAGGTGAAGAAAGAAAGAGACAGAGACGAAAGGGATGGAGACAGTGGTTATGAAAGAAGGAAAAATATACATATATGGTATAAATGAGGTCGAGTTCAAGTGTCATCGATTTCTCCTACAGTTACACTTGACTAAACCAAAGATGTTACTAAACCATAGCTATTAAAAATCCATCCTATTCAGGAAGGGGTATGAGACCATTTTTTTCCTTTAACGTAACTTTGAATATGAGGCCTTTTACTTTGCAGAGAGAGAGAGAAGTAATCAACAAGCTGTCCAAACACAACCATGAAAAGAAAACCATCTTCCCTTTCTCTCCCCTTTCTTTCTTTTTTCCTCTTACAAGAAAACTGTTGTAGCACAAGCGCAATCATAAAACAGTTTATGGTTTAAGATTTCACAAATCAGACTACTAGGGTTACATCTCAGGAACTTCATAATAGGCATTAATGCAAATCATGTCTCTCTCTTCAACATGTTGCAGTTCAGTGCCACATTTGGAGTCTTGGGCAGTCCTTGTCTCTTCAGCTGCAATCTTCCCCTTTCTTTCTTAATATCTCATATTTCTTTACCCATTTCTGTCGGCAGTGACACCCTAAAGTAACAAATAATAGGACCATAGACTAACTACGTAGCTTACACGTTCTACCCAACCTACCTAATCTGTCAAATGCTTTGAAATCGTCAAGTGGGTCCTACACATGATAGACCAAGATGTATTTTCTGTCGCACTCTTTTTAAAATATCTTCTCCGCCCATGTCAAATCAAGTCAGATGAAGTCACCGTTTTATTTAAATTTGAATCTTAAACTGGGACCATTTTTCAAATTGCCAACTGTCGAGAATGCGTATATCCGGTGGTGTATGAAGTTCTATAATTCAAGTTTTCGAGACGGCACTTAGGTTGCATGTCTAAACCGCAGGCGAAAAAAGTGGGCCTTCGTTCCGATCTCCAAAAAAAAGTGTTACGCTTGCGCTTATGAATAACTAAAAATAGTCGTAGGACCAATGCGAGTGGAAAGGCCGAATATAAGAAGTTGGGGCATTCTTTCTCTTCGAAAAAGTCACAAAATTTCCAATATTAAACCAAATAAAATTTGCAAATTAAAATTCTTAATTAGGTCTATGATATTTAAAGTGTCCATAACACCCATTTCCAATGACAAATTCATAAAACTTTCTTCCGATATTATCATCTTGAAATTGTGGCCCTAGAGCCAAGAATGTATTAACGGCGGCCAGTTCAATAAGACCTACCTGAGGACAGCATTCCGCCTAGACAATGCAATTATTTCAGAGAGCAGAGATTTACAACTTGCTTTTAATTTTAAGCACCATACTGCGGCTCGTATGTTAATCAGTACGCCTCAAACAGTGCTCGTGAGCATGGTTTGTAGTTTGGGACCTCCGTATGTATCTGACACTAAGACAAAGCTGAGAATTTTGAGAATCAAATTTAAGTCATTTAGGACCTTATATAATTTCAAGCAATAACGTCCTACGGAAATAGAAGAAATTTCTGAAATAAAGCATTTATTTGAGTGCTGCCTGATGGGCAAAGTCTGTGGACTTTTGCTTTTGTCTACATTGGGACCTCCATTACTCCCATTTCAGCAACAGCACTAAGCGCATTTGAAAGGCAATTACATTATTAGGAATCACATAACTCTGGGACGGTTCCTGTTTCAAGGCCCTGTTCAAATAACTTTTTTTAGAAGTCAACTCATACTGACATTGAGACATTAAACTTCTAATTTCAAACTAACATCCAAATGGTAACCACAATTCATTGACAAAAAAAAATATTTAACTTACATGTCCATGTTTATCCATTTCATTATTAGTTAATTTGACTTTTTCGAATGAAACAACTTGTTTTTTGAGTTGCTCTCCAGTGAAAGGCGAATCTGGATGCATATAAAGACGAGAAGGAGCTGGCGGATCTGCCTTACCAGCCACTAACCAAGCTGACCGATGGTAGGCGTAACGATAACGCTTGTTATCAACTGGTACAATGTCCATTAACACAGCGTATTTGGTATCTGGCATAATACCCGTGAAAGACACTCGTAGAGTAGGGAACATTCGCCTGTGTAGGGAGAAAAAAAAACCGAAATATTAAAAACATTATAACACATGAGGGATAAAATTTAGGTCTTAAACAAAATATTATGCCCTATAACTCCCTCCCCTTCCGCTTTCTGTCCACACACACGCACATGCATTGCACCTTTAACACTACAACAGCAGCATTTTAACAATATCATCGATACGTCATATAATTAAAAAACACATTTGTATTCATTTTCATGTAAAGTTGTAAATTTCGATGACATTTCTGAATAGTGCATTTATTTGTAGACAGTCTAATATTTATAGCATGCATGTTTCAAAAACGCAAGGTCTATATAAAGTTTTTTTTTTCATTTTCAGATGTTTGTGTTTCAATGTGTGTGTATATAGATTCGTACATCTTGTATGACTTATTTTTGTTGGCATTGGCTAAAATTGAAATTATTAAAAGAGTCCTAACTGCTGAATGTGTCAACTAACAAGTCATAAAATAGATTTCTTGGGAGAAGAATTGACAGCATGCCTGCAAAAGTGACGTGGCATGAAAATATTAATGATAAAGAGAGAGAGTGTGTGTGTGTGTTTGTAGGGTGTATGTGTGCGTCATATGAATATTTCAGCTGAAAGCCAAAACTGTAATACCAACAGAAATTAAATATAATCTTAAATAATAAAATAACAACATATTATGAGAAAATGTTTTCAAAAAGAGAGAGAGAGAAAGAGAAATATTTGAAACATTTAACACCTTCGAAACGTTTAATGAAGTGCTATTTCTTGTAAATAAATATTTTTTCCTGTACCAACAGAGATCAACTCTTTCTAGAATAGTTAAGTTTTATTTATGTGAGGTAAAATTTCCTTGAAGGTATAATATTGAGAGTACAATTAATACTATATCTTTATACATTTTAAAAATTTGGAATTACTTTTCTTTAAAAGAATACTGAAGACGAGGAGAAGGAGGACAAGGAAGAAGAAAAAGAAGAAGAAATTGAAAGCATTTGATAGCACATTACGGAGTAACACCTCTCTACCTAGTTCGTTAGTAATTTCTACAGAGATGTTTATTTTCTGTAAAAAAAAAAATTGAAAAAAAAAATACTCAGGACGAGTAGACGTTTTATTTGTTCTTTCTTATATATTTCCCTCAAATTCTTATATTAAGATTTCTTAAGATACTTCCTTAAATTCATCATGACAACATTTCTTAAAATATATTTTCTCTCTCTCTCCTGACTTTTTCCTGTCTCTTTCTCTATCTCTTGTGGTTGTTTTTTAATGTCTCACTTTACCTGGAATATGTTGGCATATTTTCAAATTACTTTGTTTATATATCGAAATTCCTGACTCTCCTTCCCAACTCCTAACACCCTTCCACCATGTCCCGCAAAATAAGAAGAAATACTTTTAAGAGTTAAATCCATTTTATGCAGAAAGAAAATCAGAAATTTTTTCTTCACCACTTGTCATTCACCTCAGATAGACGACAAAACCAATATGATAGTTTCTTATTTACATCCCTGTCCTTTCTCCTCCTCCCTCAAGAAAAAACACATGAATGACAGAAAGAGGACAACCACCAAATTAAGAGGAAGTGTTACACCCTAAATTTATACATATTTAAGAAAACAAATCCATTATTTTAGTGCTTTTTAGCTTGTCGATTTGTTAACAGTATGCGGTTTGCATATCAAGAAATTGGACTACATTTTTATTTGAATTTTTAGCTTCCTCTCAGGCAGTGGGTTCGTTCGTTGGTGTTTTAGGGCCCTTCAACTACAAGGTCATTAGAGCCCCGTCCACAGCATAGTTCTTATGCAGAGACTGCACAGACACTACACTAAGGCGACGATTATTGGGTATTAGCAGTACCCAGTTTTTCCAAGCGGCCACCCATGTCAGTACTAACTGGGGTTGCGCTGTTTAACTACAGTGATCAGACGAGAACTGGTGTGTGTCCAACGCAATTCGCCGCTCCCCAAGGAGTGGAGGCGGGCGGGGAAATCGAAAGGTCCTGTCCAAAAGACTGTCATCCGGAAGGCGTTCAATTGATGATTTATTACACAATTTATGAAGGACACAAATGACATCAACAGTCTTTCAAGGAACTTAAAGAGTCGCATACGCCTGCTTGAATGAGGACTTGAACTCGGATCTCACACATACACAGACGCTGCAGAAGCAATGGCCCAATCCTTCTCATCCTTTTTCTCCTCCTAGGAGGCTTTGTAGCCCTCTGACATCAGGCGGAATAGAGTGATTCCTCATTAGTAAGAGGGTAATGAAAGGATCATTACGTTGAATAAGACGTGATACCTGTACGTCAAAAACATCTTGGACCAGTATGCATACTGCCAAATTCAGTTACTTAGGCAGGCTCAGGGAGACGACAATCAAACCATTTACTTAAGAGGCGACGACGACAATCAGTGAAACTAATATCTTCATATTTCCAACTTGTAATTCAAAGTTAAAAGAAGAAGTAAAAAGAAAAAATAACCCGGCTAAAATCTGCAAACAATTTGAAATATTTCAATAAAACATTAAGTGAATAGTTAAGAAACTAACATGTGACGTGTGTATGTGTGTGGTCTACGTTTAAAAATGCATATGTCCATACGACAATGTCATGTGTAAAGCACGGCATATTTTGTCGTTTGTCCCGAAAGGGAATCTGAAAGAGATTCAGTACTGTTACCCCTCTCCAATTCCTTTCTCGTTTTCACTCATTCCAAATATCCTAGTTTTTTCTTTACATGTTAAAGTATCGGTGACACTGCTGCCACATAATTATCCTACAGATACTTTTAAGCACGGTACTCAAATTTCAAAATTTAAAGACGAGGGTGAAAAAAAAGGGACAAGAAGAGGGTTGGTGAGCATGTAGAGAGGAAGGAAAACAGCAAACTTTTTGCAAAAATTTTTAAGAGAAATTTGTATTCTTTTAAAACTGCTTCAAGTTTTAATTTATGCAACGTCTCAAGCAGTTTACAAATTGTTTTTATATTAAATTGAAATTGCTAAAGGTTTATATAATTAAGACTAGTTAAAAAACGGTTACACCAGTACCTTTCTTATTTTTATGTCAAAGATTTATTAGCTTTTCCCACAGGGCGGATCCTATTTAAACTCCTTACCAACTAAATTTACAATTAGGCAAAAGAAGGCTCATGTTCACATTTGAGATATTAAAAATTCAAGAATCATTAAATTCAATTTTTTTCTTTAAAAAAAAAAATTTCAATTAGTTTAGAATATTAATTATAATCTCCTATAATGTATCTAATATTTAGTAATGAATTGTCAAAAATTGGTTAAGGGAAAATATAAGTGGAAGTTGTAACAGACATACAGTATATAAGATAAAGAATTACTAACAAATCTAAAGATTAAAGAGTTAAAGGAGGTTAAGGGGTAAGGAGTTACCCCTCCCCCTAACACTCTCCCGCCTTTGACTAGTTTCAAGCTATAAATAACAACATTAATTAGAAACATATGCTCTTGAATTTATCAATTTAAAAATGTGATGGACGAATCTAGAGATTGCAGAGCAGTGTAGATGATCTCATAAATACAGAGTAGTTAGTCATTTTTGTCATGTAAAGATTTTTTAAAAAATCATCTCAAAGTGTAAAAACTGTTAACTAAGGCTGTTACCAACTTAACTTCTAATCCTACAGATGGGCCATTTATTTATCAGTTATAGCTTTTCTGTTTTGTTGGTGTTTTAGGGCCCTTCAACTACAAGCTTATTAGAGCCCCGTCCACAGCATAGTTCTTATGCAGATACTGCACAGACACTACACTAATGCGACGATTTTTGGGCATTAGCAGAACCCTGTTTTCCCAAGCGGCCACCCATGTCAGTACTAGCTGGAGTTGCGTTGCTTAACTTCAGTGAGCAGACGAAAACTGGTGTGTCCAACGCAATTTGCCGCTCCCAATAAGCCGCTCTCTCTCAGTTAGCAAACGATACATAATGTAAAAAAAAATAAGAGGGCCCATCTTAGAGGGAGAGTGTCCCAGAACGTGACTCAATTTATGAAGAGGAAATTAGAGTGTTAGGAAGCCGCCTCGGTGGCGCAGAGGTAGCGTGCTCGACTACTGCGTCAGTGGTTCAAAATTCGATAACATATTGAAGTAGGCTGGCTTCTTTGTGGCGAGAGGGAAGCCCCGAGTGTGCCCCGTATGATGTACAATGTCATTTGAACGTAAACGACACCTCTCTACTATGCAACGAGTAGCAACAAAGCAACTCCTAACCCCTTTCCCGCCCATGGCACGGCCGGGTACCCACCTTGTCCATCCGAATGGACAAAGGGCGATTATTGGACAGTTTTTTTTCCGCAGCTGGTTGCCGACCAAAGCTGCAACTTCTATGCTTATCCGTCTACCGTTCGTTGGGGCACTTCACCGACGCCAAGGGAGGGGACGAGCGCCTACATCTGGGAATTTTGCCTCATCTACCCGTTGCATAGTAGAAAGGGTTCTTTTACGTGCAAATGCCATCATACACCACACGGGACCACGGTTTTATTTCTCATCCGAAAGAAGGCGCACTTGGGGCATCTCTCTCGCCCGAAAGAAGCCAACCCACCTCGGCCCAGTATCGAACCTAGAACCACTGACGCAGTTACCGAGCAGCCTCCCACTGCGTCATCGAGGGTGGATTATATTAAATTGTCCAATAATCTTTTTTGGTTCGCATTTCAACTTCACCCGTGTCAAATTAGTGACTGGTTCTATGCAACGCGTAGATCTTGCAAAATTTCCATCTTTATAAGCTGGCGTTGGTGAAGTGCCACAAACAACATCAGGCCGACGATAAATAGGTCGGCAGCCGGCTGCGTAAAACACGAATCGTCCACATGTCTGAGGGACAAAAAGTGGTATCCGACGCTGCCATAGGCGGGAAAAGTTAGTAAATGCTTTTAAACTAGAGTACTAGGGGCTATATAAGGGACGAGGACCCGCCCCGGTGGCGTAGTGGTTAGCACGCTCGGCAACTACGCCAGTAGTTCTAGGTTCGATACTGGACCGTGGTGGGTCGGCTTCTTTCGGGCGACAGAGAAGCCGCGAGTGTGCCTTCTGTCGGATGAGAAGTTAAACCGAGGTCCCGTGTGGGTGTACGATGGCACTTGCACGTAAAAGAACCCTCTTTACTACGCAACGGGTAGATGAGGCAAAATTTCTATGTGTAGGAGCTCGCCCCCTGGCGTCGGTAGCAATTCCCCAACGAACACTAAGCGTAGGGGTTCAGCTTTGGCCGGCAACCGGCTGCAGAAAAAACTACGGCCAATATATCACCCTGTGTCCATTCAGAGGGACAAATGGGTACCCGACCCTGCCATAGGCGGAAAAAGGGTTAGGAGTTGCTTGATATAAGGAACGAAGAAGATGAGCTTGTGACTATCTTCATGGAGGCATCCCACAAACGGTCATTCCAACTTAGCATTGGGTGGGTAGTGCTGATCAGCGAGGGTCTTTGTGTGGGATGAAGAGTGCCAGGGTAGAACAATCAGGTCTAAGGGCATCTCTCCATATTCATAAGAGGCAAGCCGACAATCAATCGCATAATAACCACTATTCAAAATTTCCCTCCGTGTCTCTCTAAATTTCCTACTACTTTCGTTTCCAACTACTGAAGTTAAGCGACGCAACCCCAGCTAGTACTGACATGGGTGGCCGCTTGCATCCACTTACCGCTACTGCTAATACCCAAAAATCTCGCATTAGTGTAGTGTCTGTGCAGTCTCTGAATTACAACTAATGACCTTGCAGTTGAAGGGCCCTAAAACACCAACGAAACAAAAAAGTAGCCAGCAATGGGTAGTTTCGTCGCCTCTTCCTTGCTAAGACAAGGGACAAATCGTTAGAAATATAGTTTCTAACATAGCATGCCCAGGTGCTGAGTAGAGAGGAGAAGAGCGGACAGCAAGGGGTAAAAGGGTTGCTATGATATGCAGGTGACATCATGCACCGGATCACCAGCCTACCGACAGAGGATTCATTTCAGATTAACCTCCTTCCCCGCCTCTCTCTTGCTCTGTCAAAAAAACCACTGTCCTTGATAATCCCTGAACCTGCGCACCTTGGGAATCTGAATCAAGTACGTCTTCAAGTAGTATAATAAGACAGGGGTGTTAATAGTAGTCAAGGGAGCATGGTTATAGTATTTAACGATGTAAAACGCACTTCGGGCCCTACCTTAGACACTCGGAAGATTGTAGATATCGGTCAGATAGGAACCTGCAGAATTTGGGTTACAGGCAATTAACAGTTACTTTTTAATTATAGAGTGTGATTTAACAAGCAGTTATGTATATGTTATGCGTGTGGTTATATTGATTATAATCGCTAAAAAAAATTTGGCACATAATGTCTATCCTTACACCTCCTGCATCCAATCTCCTCTCCCGCCTCATCCCGTTACAGCTCCAGACAGAATACATTTAGTTGTAGACATCTATAGACATGTTCCCACGTTTCAGATTCATTGATTATCAACTCCAAAAAAAAAAGTTATTTCCTTTAAAAATTGTAACAATAATAGCGGTTTATTCACCAAACCCTCTCAGGCTACGCGACCTTGCAAGAGGCGGAGGGGGGCAGGTACTCACAAGTCCGAAGTGTCGAAATAGAAGAATAGGGCAAGGAAGGCAAACAACAAGCAGAAACTCCTGGGCTAACTGTAGGACAGTCAACAGAGAACTTGGCTGTTTATTTGTTTGTTGGTGTTTTAGTGCTCTTCAACTGCAAGGTCATTAGAGCCCTGTCCACAGCATAGTTCTTATGCAGAGACTGCACAGACACTACGCCAATGCGATTTTTGGGTATTAGCAGTACCCAGTTTTCCCAAGCGGCCACCTATGTCAGTACTAGCTGGGGTTGCGCTGCTTAACTTCAGTGATCAGACGAGAACTGGTGTGTCCAACGCAACTCGCCGCTCCCAGGGAACTTGGCCACCACGGTGCAAACTGAACACTTGAAATAATAACAAGGGGGGAAAAAACTTGTCCAATTTAGAGAGCTGCCTGAACTAGACTATTGGGAGGGTCAGGCAGAAAAGGAGGAGAACACGGGTGTAGGCTTCATGTAAAGGTAACCAACATAAGGAGGTGATGTTTGCTCTACTTAAGAACCTTCACTGTATTAATATGTGCAGAGTTGGTTGCTTAATTAATTCATGAGACGAGTGCCCCATCGTCAGATGGAAAAGGTCATCATGGGGCGGACATGGAGAGGGAGATAAATGAGCAAGAGTGAAAGAAACTCATACAGAATAGAAATAGAGGGAGGGAGAAATATTAAATACCACGAATCCAGTGATCTAAATATGGCAAAATGATTAATTGCGTGACACTCTGGTTTTCAACATCACTGCAGACCTCAAATTGCGCATTATTTAAATCAAAACATCATTCTTCTCATTTATAATTAAACAGATTTACAAAAAAATACACACACAACATGATTTTTACTGGTTGAAATGAAAGGGCGGACAAGACTAAGAAATGAAGAGGAGTAAGGAAGCCTGGAGAGGGGAGTACAAATTTATTTCTTTCTTCAGATATCAAAATCCAAAACCATTCATCCCACTTCTAGCATTTCTATTTAACAATGATAAATTGAATGCTAAAAACATGTCAACAAGTCAAGTATCATCAGTCTCCCCCCAAAAAAACCTCCTCTGTGATAATTCAGATGCAATTTGATCTGAAGATAAATTAGTAATTTAATTTTTTTATTACGACGAGGTTATCACTTTTGCCAGGGCTTCTGTTTAATGTAAAAGTGGATATGATTTGCGTCACACATCTCAGTCAATGACCATACAGAGTTTTGGAGAAAAATACTGTACATTTCTCATTCTGAAGGATGATGATGATACTGTTGTAGAGAGAGGGTGTGAGAAAAGACATTTCAAGTTACTATTTTTAATTTTCTCAATTGGGATAATGAGCGTTTCAATTCAGACGGGAGGAGATGGGGGAAGAGAAATTATTATCTACTCGAATGCCTTTTCATAATCCCAAGTGTAATGATGGCCTTGTTGAGTCGTAGTCTTTGATTATTTTTTCGCGATGACCCCAAGATATTGTGAGTAATTTGGGCAACACGTGGTTAACCCCAATTGACTTTCATAAGCCTTTGCTTCATCTATACTCATCAACCATATCACTTAGCATATCAAAATGCTGACTGTGAAAAACTACATCACCCAGGAAAAGAAAAATACATATACAATAAGGTGGTGCAAATTAGAAAGAGAACCAATTTTTATATAATAATTTCATAGTAAAAAAAATATCACCCCCTACATCTCAGTATGATATATAGTGTAAAAAAAAGATGTTTGATAACTGCAATGAAATATCCAAGGACACAAAAAGATGAACAAGAAGCAACCAATAAATTTATATAGTATTAAAATATTTTAGTAGTTGTGGTAGTACTACCAGTAGTAAACATCTCATTTTAATGAGTTGAGTTGCAAGAGTACACGGTTTGGAAATTGGAATAGACCTCAAGGCTAAAAGTTCAAACTATGTATGAAATAAGTGTCCCGTCCCGTTCTGTCCCCCCCCCCCTTTCAAAAATTTATCGTCTTCTACGAATTTCGACTGAAATCTACTACGATTCGTAAACGCCAATTTAGCAAATAATCATCTAAAATAAAGTCACTAAGGTCACAGGTCGAAAAAGACACGAAAAGTCATAAAATGAGCATTTCTGAAATATTAAGCTTCATAAACAAACAGCAAACACGTTTGACAACAGAAAGGAAACAACGATGTTTCATAAATAACGTGAATATGTTGCTGATAGTAATAAGCCCAGAACCGGTGCATGGCAGTCTCTTACAGACATCACCGAACTCACTCCACCATTCGACGGGGATCACCTTGCACCTCTCTATCATAGCTTCAATAGCAGCATGTCAGTATGTTAAACTAACGGGTTGGGGAGTTGGCCAAGCAGCCATAACGGGCCAAACCTTGTGGAGGATGCTCGCGGGAGAGAGGAAGGTAGGTGTAGGTGATGTAGGAGAGCACCCAATGTTAAACTGACCACCCATGTCAATACTAACTTGGGCTGCGTTGCTGTATTTCAGTGATCTAACGAGAACTGGTGTGTCTAACGCAACTCCGCCTAGGAGCGACGAATTGCGTTGGACACACCAGTTCTCGTCTGATCACTAAAGTTAAGCAGCGCAACCCCAGATAGTACTGACATGGGTGGCTGCTTGGGAAAACTGAGTACTGCTACTACCCAAAAATCGTCGTATTGGTGTAGTGTCTGTGCAGTTTCTTCATAAGAACTATGCTGTGGACGGGGCTCTAATGACCTTTGTAGTTGAAGGGCCCTAAAACACCAACAGACAACAACAGCAACTCAGCCGCTGAGAGTCGACCACACAGATACCTAAGAGATAAAATGCCATCTAGGGCAAGTAGTACAACGTTTGTTACATTTAGTGTTGTCACAATTCGTCAACTACTACCACCTTATCGAACCTATCATTCCTTTACCCCTTTCTTCTATGGACTTGCAGGGAGCGGCGAGTTGCGTTGCACACACCAGTTCTCGTCTGATCGCTGAAGTTATGCAACGCAAGCCCAGTTAGTACTGACATGGGTGGTCGCTCGGGAAAGCTGGGTACTGCTAATGCCCAATTAGTGTAGTGTCTGTGCAGTATATGCATTAGAACTATACAGTGGACGGGTCTCTAATGACCTCGTAGTTCACGGGACCTTAAACTCCAACAAACAACAACAACTATGGACTTGCATGTGTGGTATCTGTTTGGTGAGTGTTTCACTAATGTCTTTAAAGTCCAGTTCCTTGTGTCAACTTTCAACCTGTACCTCAAAAGATCCCGGTAATGTATGAGAGCCCGTGGTGTCTGTTCCTTGCGGTTTGAACCACAGACTCTACCTAATTTCCCTTTTGGTTAAGTACTTGACCTCAGAGACAGGTATCTCGAGACAGACCATGAAGTTGTTGAAACCAAATTAAGACTATAATAAAACTGAAAATGGAAGTTATACACGTATTAGTTAATATTTATTTGAACATGGTGAAATTTTGATACGATAACTAATTGTAACGACACTTAAAAGCAGTAATCTCATCGTATCACTTACTATTGGTAATAACGGCATTAACTAGCAATTTAATACAGTAGACTTATGATTTATGCGATTTCCTCGATTTTAAAGTCCATCTTTTCTTAACTGGACCGGTACTACCACGTTTCAACCACAACAAGGGTGTTGCCATCCGAGGTTTCATTGAGATATTACATAATTCGCTGTTAAAAGAGCTCATTGGAGGACTAACCGTCAGGCTCGAAGATTCGCCCAGTATTTTATTTTTATCTGTCAAATAAGACAATTAGATGAGGGGCGACCCTACCTAGTTTGACAAGGAGCTGGAGATATCTCGTAGGCATGAGAAACAAGTCACGAGGTACACATATGGCTGGTTTCAGCTTATCATCTGAGGGCACTACATAGGAGACGAGCTCCTACACCCGAGAAGTTTGCCGATCTAGACTTATAGTTTGCTTTTTCGTGTAGAAAGGGTCCCTTTACGAGCAGTGGTGACATCGTTTACTCCACATGGGGTCACAGCTTTCGTTTTCGGCCCACGGAAGGAGTACATGCCCCCCCCCCCATTCCACCTCGGTCAGTATAAGCTGTATAGTAAACTACCAGAGTTAGCAAGGCACACTACCAGTTAACTTACCGACTCAAGCTTCCTATAGCGGGACGGACGGAATGGGGACGAGGGCATGTAGGGTGTAGTACGTTCCCTATACACTTTGTCAACACATCTGCCGGAAAGATAGGGAGCGGCGAATTGTGTTGGACACACCAGTTCTCGTCTGATCACTGAAGTTAAGCAACACAACCCCAGTTAGTACTGACATGAGTGGCCGCTTGGGAAAACTGGGTACTGCTAATACCCAAAAATCGTCACATTGGTGTAGTGTCTGTGCAGTCTCTGCATAAGAACTACACTGTGGACGGGGCTCTAATGACCTTGTAGTTGAAGGGCCCTAAAACACCATCAAGCAAACCAGAAAGATACGATCATAATTTCCCTCTTTCCAAATCTCCGGAAGACAACTCAGTGTCGACCAGGAATAACCCGAAAACTAGCCAAGGTGATCAAGCATGTCTCTTTTAACTGCTGATGGGGGGTTAAGATTGTCCTGTTGATATCCCAATCTTTTAAATTCTGTTTAATGAATTCATGTCGAATTCTGATTTTCGTTGCTGTGTCGTCCTCCTTTGAACCCTATCCTTGGATTTGCAAATGGGGACACCTAACTCTTGCTATCTGCTTCCAGTAGCTCCTTGCTTTTTGAAGCTCAGAGTTTAAACGTCGATTCTTGTTTATAGCAGAGGTACCAGTCGGGCGAGAAGGAAACCATCAAGCTGGTCTATCGTCAAATGGGAATCGAAGCCGTAGCCTACAAGGTGTTAGAATGAGATGGACACCTGATATTCAGCTTCTGGAGGTGTAGAATGACAAGTAGTAGTCTGTACCACGTCAGTAAACAAGAATAAATTGGCGAAATTCTCCGGTGTAAAGAACCACCAACATCCAAAAATGAAATAGGGAACTAAACCACACTTAGCCATAAAAGTAGAAACCTGGCTCAAGTAACAACAGAACAAGGAGGATGGAATGACCAATTTCTTAAAGGCAACTCCCAAAAGAAAGAGAAAACTGACTTGGATGATTTAACAACCGTCAAAAAAAGGGTGAAAGGGTGGTTAGAAACAGAAAAATCCTAGGGAGGGGAGGTGATTACACAAATACATACAGTAATTCCAGGTGAGGACAAGACCCAAAATTGATCAGTGTGCTTTGCATAGTTTTTTGACAGTGATCAGACTGTTCTTACCATTTGCCTTAATCACAGGGAATACTGACAGGGCTGGCAGATGAATTTGGTGAAATGCTGTGCCAGGAGGTCAGTCGAAAATTACGGTCAACAGTCCCTTGGGTTGAAACAGTTTAATCAATACTTCAACGGCAGCTTTTGACTTTTGAGGACTTTCTCAGAGTTGAGGAGCGAGAGCAGGATCGGAAACGACTTCCTACACCTTACATCTTTTCATGGGCACAGGATATCATGTAAGGACGTCAAGGTTTCACTTTCTATTCGACACAAAAACCACTCGACTGAAAAGATAAACAACTGACCATAATAAGAATCGAACCTTCCAGTTAAGAGCTCGAAAGTCATCGATTGAATTACCGAGGTCGGCTGACAGAACCAGAGTGGGATGAAAGGAAATGTATCAGAATAGATATCTACATGTCTGCTTGCACCTGTGCGCTGCAATTATGAACAACAAGGTGGTGGAAGGTAGGAAGGAAGAAAGGAAGGAGGTGGAGAGTTTGAAATAATATATATATGCATACAGTCATGAACTCATCAGGATGAAATGCTCCATAGTAATTTTTTTTTAATGATTAATGTTATTTTCTTATCGAATGCCCTTACCAACCCGCCATCACTTATCATATTTTACTAGAGGTGTAACTCATTTCAGACGATTCAATATGGACACTTGATAATAACAATTTGCAGTTCATCATCTCGTACTGATAGCTCTAATAGATAATCGCTATATCACAAAAACTGACGCCTCTTCTCTGTCCTTTCCCTATAGAGTTCACTCTACAGCTCACAAGTGCACGTCTGCTCCAGAATGAGGTTAGTGGTTTAGAGTGAAAGGACGGAAAACCTCAAATTCTCACCCTTCGCTGAATGACAAGCCATGGTGACCTCGGATGGTACTGCGCAATGTCACCTCATCATCACCATTACTACACCTTTTCCCCGCCTATGGTAGGATCAGCAGCCCATTTTATCCCGTTGGGACACATAGCTATCTCTTGGACGGTAAACTTTCGATACTGGACCGAGGTGGGTTGGCTTCTTTCAGGCGAAGAGAGGCCGCAAGTGCGCCTTCTTTCGGATGAGAAGTAAAACCGAGGTCCCGTGTTGGTGTACGATGTCACTTGCATGTAAAAGAACCCTCTCTACTACACAACGAGTAGATGAGGCAAAATTCCCAGGTGTAGGAGCTCGCCCCCTGGCGTCGGTGGAAGTCCCCAAAAATGAGAAGTAGACCGACGAGCATAGGGGTTGCGACGAGCGATAAGCATAGGGGTTGCAGCTTTGGTCGGCAACCGGCTGCAGAAAAACTATGACCAATATATCGCCCTTGTGTCCATTCAGAGGGACAACATGGGTACCCGACTCTGCCATAGGCGGGAAAAGGGTTAGGAGTTGCTTTTGCTTTTGGTTGACAACCTAATGTTGCAACCCGTAAACGTATTTAACGTATACGCATATTTCATTCCATGTAGAAAGGGTCTTTTCCGTGTAGTAATGGCATCGTATATACGACATGGATTACTGGATTAATTTCGTGGGTTGGGGAGCCATAACAGGACGAACCCTTAGGAGGCTGCTCGCAGGAGATGAGGCCACAACTTTACTTCCCGAAAGACATACCTGTACTGGGATGCTCTACCTCTCTCTCGCCCGAAAGAAGTCAACAACCATGGCCCAGGATAGATTCACAGATGCAGTAGTCCAGAAACTATCTCTGTGATACCGAGGTGGGTTGGCACACCCACCTAAAAAATTCTTCCTACTTCTTTGCCTAACCCTTCACTCTAGAACGGTGGAATAAAATATTCATGAGCTCAGAACAGAACTTGACAGAAAATGAAACCCGCGAAAGAGATATTTGAGTTATAAAAGAAGCCAACATCTATTAAGGGATTTCTTTAATAACCCGCCGACCCCGGACAGCGACACTCCGAGTCGCTAGCCCGGTGGACCAGTCCAACCATAAGCAAGTCTAGGATATCGAACCCGAAACCAAAGAATAAATGGAATGGAGGACATAGGCGGACAGTTTGAAGAACTGCTGAAATAAAGAAACTGTAGAACTCATGGGCAAACCCTGTTGAACGTGGATTTACCCCTAATACCTACACCTTGTCACCTTGATCCACCAAGCTACCAAGGAAAAGGAATAATAAATGATACACAACATGATAGATACTGTAAAGTAAGAACTTACCTTCCTGACTTGGTGATAATCATTTCAGTGCCCAATTCGTAAAATTTGTCCCATAAGTCTTTGGTCTCCAATTGGCATTTAGCCGGTTGTAATTCTTCACAGTTACAATGGCCAGTCAAATGAACCGCTAACGTCACTGAAGAAGATCTTGATGAGCCACTTCCAGTTGATGTCGCAGAATTCGTCTTACAACTTCGAGTACTGCCGCATCCTCCAGGGCTGGGTTTACTCTCAGAAATGTCTGGTGACTCACACAACTCTGGTTCCACAGAGTCTTCGGAAATATGAGAAGACGATGGAGAGCGATTACATCCACAATCCCACTCCTTGCCAGCCATTCCATAACAAGTTTCTGCATCACATAATTTTTCTAGAAAAATTAATAAGAAAGTCACCGACTTAAAACTTTCAATCAATTACGTAACTGTCATTTCGTTTACACATAGGCCTAATCATTCCTAACTCTTTTTCCGCCTAAGGCAGGGCTGGTTACTCATTTGTCCCATCGGACCTGGGAATACACGAGCGACCAACTGACCGGTATTGTTAAGCACCCGGCTGCCATCGACATAATGCTACAGCCCTTTATTTTCACTTCAGCCGATTTCTTTGGGACATCATCCACCAACGTCAGGAGGCGAGCTCCTACACCTCAGAATTTTCTGGGAGCGGCTTATTGCGTTGGACACACCAGTTCTCGTCTGATCACTGAAATTAAGTAACGCAACCCCAGCTAGTATATACTAACATGGGTGGCCACTTAGGAAAACTTGGTACTGCTAATACGCAAAAATCATCGCATCAGCATAGTGTCTGTGCAGTCTCTGCATTAGAACTACACAGTGGACGGGGCTCTAATGGCTTTTGCAGTTGAAGGGCCACAAAACACCAACAAAACATAAAAATCAGAATTTTCTCAATCTACACGTATATTTCACTCCTAGGGAATTTTTTACGTGCAGGGATGACATCGCATACATCATACGGGGCCACGGCTTTATTTTCTTTCCGATGGATAGCACACTGCAGGTCCCCTTTATGATGCGTAGCCTCTGTATCATCGAGGTGGGCTTGTCATTTACCCATTTATCAATTCTGTTTTGGCAAGGTTGCCATTCTTGTTTTTTTCTATCCGGCGTCCAATTCCAGAAAATATTGTGTCAAGAGGTTCTAGGAAATCCCTTTTGATCAATACCACCAATAAAACTAGTTCGGGGATCACAGCACTGTGACGGGCAGTTATGACATCTCGCATCTACACGAGGGCCACGACTTTTAGTCGTAATTCCAACGAAAGAGGCCTTGAGATTTCGCTCTCGTCAGAAGAAGTCACCCACTCACCTCGGTCACATGCGAGGTTGAGTACCGTGACCTCAAGAGGCAAGGGTGCTATCAAATGTGACAATGACGCCGATAACGTCTCATTTGCAGTACTGTAAATGACCAAGCACATCCTGTCCGGTATTCCTGCTACCTCTCTAGATTTTTCCAAATTATTCTGATTGAATTACAGTATGGCAACTTTCGACCAGATTTCAAAGTTGCTCTTAATCAATAAATGACAGTAGTTGTATAAGTATCTTGCCTCAAACGGAAATTTTTGGGGGAAGCAAGGGCTCTTTGACGTACTTCTGACACTGAGCTTACCAGACCTAGACTTCCTCAAAATCGAGTCAAAGTACTTCTATCAGCTCCTGTCACTAGTAGTGAACGGATAATCAAACTGGTACACAATCTAAAACCAGGGCTGGAACCAGGTTGCAACAACCCGCCTAAACTCCCAATTAGTCCAACAACAACTCTTTTTTTTTTAAAAAATAAAAGGGTTGTTTGTGTGCAGGAGATATCATGCCACTCCACACGGATCCATGATTCTACTCCTCTTTCCAGAAAATGCGTATTTGTGGCTGTCTCCCCGAAAAAGGATGTCGGCCGGCAGAGGGGAAATCCTGCACATCAGAATTTTAACAATCTGCACCGAAACTTTCTTAAACTCGCCTCGGTGGTGCAGTGGGTAGCACGCTCAGTAACTGCGTCAGTAGATCTAGGTTCGATACTAGACCGAGGTGGGTTGGCTTCTTTCGGGAGAGAGAGAGAGAGAGAGAGGCTCCGAGTGCGCCTTCCTCCGGATCCCCGAAGTCCCGTATGGTGTACGATAGCATTCGCACGTCAGAGAACCCTCTCTACTATGCAACGGGCAAATGAGGCAAAATTTCCAGGTGTAGGAGCTCACCAGCTGGCGTCGGTAGAATTCCCCAACCAACAGTAGACCGACGATGAATACGTATAAGAGTTGCAGCTTGGGTCGGCAACCGGCTGCGGAAAAACACTGTCCTTGTGTCCATTCAGCATTCAGAGGGATAAGATGGGTACCCGACCCTGCCATAGACGAGAAAAGGATTAGGAGTTGCTTTGCATTTATAATTTTCTTCACATAGAAATGGGTCTTCAATGTGCAGTGATGACATCGCGGGACCCACGGCTCTCCTCATATGACAGCAGGTTTCACTTTTGCCAGAAAGAAGACACCCACCTTGGTCAAGATCGAACCTACGATAGTGAATTCAAAGAGCCATATGCATTACTTATTGAATACCGAGGAAGGGTTTTTCAAAAATGAAGTGTAGTGACCTGCACAACAGAGAAACGTTCAACCTGCCACTGTACCACCATCTGAAAACTGGGAGCAGACAAAAAAATATGACTTTTTAATGTTTACAACTTCCTTTGCAGAAGTCGATAATGAGATTTTTCTCCTCAAAACTTGCTAACACATCCCTGCGACTTAAAAGGGTTGTGGCATTATGTGACCGGCAGCCATCGTCCATGAGTTTCCTCCCTCTCATTCTAACCTGTCAGTCACCTCTCCTATTTTATCCTTATATCCGTCTGTCAACCCCTGGGTACCCGATCTTACCTTACGTCTATGTGAAAGAGCAACACCTTGACCAACAATTGAATGAAAAAAAAATTTCATACAAATTATATTATCAAAATAAGAAATGTCTTAAGAGTCCTGGTCATGTAAAACGATAAAAAAGACAGTCATAGAGTAATAGATCATGGCCCTGTGGCAACCACAGCTCCTTCAATAAAAATTTAGTAATGGAAGGAAGATACCTGCCTACAGTTTGCTTCTAGAGAGAGACGATGGGTGTCTCGTTTTCTTCAGATGGGACGTGTTCACAATAGAAGAACAGCTTGAAAAATTTAAAGCTCAGCTTAATTTTCATAAATTGCTACGTACTGACACTAGCCATTCGTTAATTCATATTATTATGGAAATCCTTCTAGGAGACAGCTCCATAACATTTAATGTTATGTTCTTGGCATCTTAATGAAAGGTTATCAGAACCCAAGCGAGCGCAATCAACGTTACTTGAAACACAATTCACGTGGACTCTATAATATGTGGTTTTAAACAATTATTCTGCTCGCCAATATTCACCATTTTATGTTTAAAGACTGTGTGTGTTTCGTCTTTTAATAATAATAAAGACATTAGGCCACCCGAATATTAAACAGCAGTGAATTTCTTCCTCCTAGAGAAACGTGTAAACCTGTACGTATTTGGATGGCACTTTCCTAACACTTAAGCATAGTTAAGTAATGGTGGCGGTACAGACTTTACGTTCATTTGGTTATTTGACACTGCCCTCTCTACTGCTGAAAGTGGAGCGGAGTTCCAACACCTGGAAATCAGGGGCGGACCCAGGGGGGATGGGGCCTCAATGGGGCGCATATTTCAACTGATGGACGATTCAACTTTACAACTTATGAGGCATTTTATGAATTTGCTATTCCCATTTCTATACTGCCAGTCCAATCTGCTGTTCCACTGAAGATAGGACATTGTCTAAGGGGCAGTAAAGAACCTATTGTATTTGTTAGCTAGATTTATACTAAGGGACTCTGAATATTTAAAAATATGTGGGGCGCACTTTTTTGAAGTGCTCCCCCCTCATTCACCCCGGCTGGAAATTTACCTTTAAGTAATACATAGGACCACTTGTTTGTTTGTTGGTGTTTAAGGTCCCGTCAACTGCAAGGTCATTAGAGACTCGTCCACTGTATAGTTCTAATGCATAGACTGAACAGACACTACACTAATGCGACGATTATTGGGTATTAGCAGTACCCAGCTTTCTCGAGCGACCACCCATGTCAGTACTAATTGGGCTTGCGTTGCTTAACTTCAGTGATCAGACGAGAACTGGTGTGTCCAACGCAACTCGCCGCTCCATCATAGGACCACGGCTTCATTTCTCTTCTGGCGCACTTCCGAAGGAAGCGCTTCCATCCCCTGGGCTCCTCATACGCCACCGAGGTGGGCCCTAAGCTGACACACTTCAGTATATACAAGGTGCAGGCTTCGAGTAGGTCTTCTAATCTGATAAATAGCAAATTTTGAGAGTACTTCCACCTCAGTGTCCGTAAAGCAACCTCAGATCTAAGACAAGACGGTTAGTCTAATAACAACGTCCAAAAATGATCAGAGTGATGCTATGGTGTCCTAAGCAGGCCCCAGGCTCTGAGGCCTGTTTTGGCGTCACCTAAATCTTCCTTACTATGCTATGTTAACGGGTTGGGGAGTAAGCCAATCAGCCACAACAGGCCGAACCCTTAGAAGACTGCTCACGGGTGAGGAAATGGCAGGTATAGAGGATGTAGGAAAGGGGAAATTTGCAGCATCCAACGTTCACTACCAACCACCCGTGTTGGTACTAACGTGGATTTGCGTTGCTTAACTTCAGTGATCTCACGAAAACTGGTGTGTCCAACGCAACTTGGCCGCACCCAACGCAACATGGCCTTAAAACTGTTATAACCATTTCCTGTCTCCATCAGGTATTGGGTACCCAGTCACAGGGTAAAAGTTGGACGATGGTTTTACACAGGTGACTTTCAACGGAATGTCACAACCCTTTTAGTCACCTTATACAACCATGTCAAGATACAGTGGACCTTGTTTTCTAATCCGAACCCCACACATTGCGCATTACACAAATGTCATTTAAAATTAATACAATGAAGTTTTTAAAAGTATTACTAGCAACATTGTTACACTGATATGTTCCTCTACCCCTCCTAAAAAGCCGACACTCGTGTGCCATAAACACGCGACACGCACGTAAGACATGGCACTGCCAAAGCCAACCATTGCTACGGACATTTTTCGTATATCTTAAAATGCTGTTGGTCGCCACCTGTGGATTCTGCTGGATAGAAAGGGTTCTTTAACAAAAGAAGCAGGAGGCAGTGGGTACTTGTTTGTTTATTTGGTTATTTAAAGTCTGTTTCTCAGCTCCTAAGGCTATCACCGATGCCAGTGGGGAGCAAGCTCCTACACCATGGAAATTTTGCCGTTATACGTAACTCTTTGCAGCGCAAAAAATTTTTTCAACTTGGGGGCTACCATGATACTGTGTGAGGTATTAAGGAAAAAAAAGAGGGTGAAATAAGGATCTATCAGGATAGTGCAGGATGTGTATGATGGTTCCATAGCCAGGGTAACTGGAGGCTTTCAAGCAGTGGCGGCAAGTTCGGTCACCGCCCCGGGCGGCATTTACCCCAGCTACGGCACTGCTTTCAAGTGAAAGTTAGGATGCACCAAGGTTCTGCCTTAACTCCATACTTTTTCATTCTGGTTATTGACGAGTTGCTGACTGGAATAGGGGAATGGACACCTCAGTGCATGGCATTTGCGGACGATTTAGGAAACTAGGTAACGCCACAGAAGAAGTAGAAAAGGACCTAAGCGATAGAAAAGGGGGGGGGCTGAAGGTGAACATGATGAAGACAGGTAGGCGAGGTAGTGAAAACAATGCAGGAGTTCAAGAAAAAGGATCAGTGTTCGAGAGCAATGGTGAAGTAGATTCCGATGTGACTCATAGGATCGATGCAGGGTGGTTGAAGTGGAGTCCTGTGTGATCTAAGGGTACCAATAAAGTTAAAAGGAAATTCCAAAGGGCAGTAATTAGGCCAGCAATTTTATATGGACGAGATGTTGGGTAGTGCAAAATGCCTCTCTGCTCTGGGGCACATGGGTGGGGTGTCGAAAGCAGACAGAATTAGGAATGACAATATTACGAGGGTGGGGGACATCGTGGAAAAAGAGGGAGCTGGTTAGGTCCATCACATAAAAGCTGGTTATTGAAAGCAACCGGGGCAGGGGAAGACCTAAGCAGACGTGGGACCAGGTTGTAAAAAGGGATATGATAGTGTGTGTGAGGTGGAAGGGAATCTGGTGGGTGAGAGGTAGGAATGGAGGGCCAGAACCCTCACACCCGACCCTGACCCAGACGGGATAAGGGAATGAACAACATGATGGGGCTACCATGCTACAAGGCCACAATGAAAACAAGGGCTTTAAATTTCATCGGACAGAAGGCATACTTAGGGGCTCCCTCTCATGCCTTCCTATCTCTCTGGTCCGAAAGGAAAATAAACCGCAAGCCTTGGTTAGATTCCGACCTGGACTTTTAAGTTACCCACCGACCAGCCGAGGCGGATAGAGAGTAGAACCACAGCTCCAAGGGCTTGTTTGACGTCTTCCTTTTGGGACCATCTCTCCAAAGGTTGAAACACAGCACAACGTCGTCGAGCTCTCACGTCCTATCTAACAAAAGGTGAGTGTGCAGGTCTTCTTAAGTCAAAGCGTGCTATTATTGTGGAGCAGGATCGATCCTACAGTCACACAATGTGGCGGTCAGCCTACCAGAAAGTAGAGCTCGGAAAGAGAGAGACGTAATCACGGCATCCTGAGTTTCGAAAAATGTTAATACAAATGATGAACCAAGTCGGAAGAGGTCAATAAAAAGCGGCATCAGATGTCCTGTATGACTTTAGCCGAAACAAGAGTCTTTAGGACAGAAAGTTCTCAGCAGGGAATGAGGCCTTTTGAACCTCTCTGCTCCAGTAAATGACATATGGTCAAAAATTGAGAAACAATTCCGACGCCTACTTTGGTTGGACCTCAGTTCTATAAGCATTTGTTATTGTATCGATTACATCTCAAGTTGCGGAGTCCGAAACTCAAAAGAGGCGAAGGATGACTGCCCAAAGGTGGTGGCAGGAAGACGATGAGGAAAAGGGGGAGATGAAACAAAGTTAGAAGGCCCTTTCCAATCAGAAAGAGGGTGAAGATTTCCTCTCCTCCCTTACATGTATTGAGTGTTTAAAGATACAATTCTACGTCTGACTAAATGGGCATGTCAACAAAATTCAAACAGGTGGGTCTTCTCTGTTGGTGTCCCGTCACAATCATCTCTCATTTCAAAAGTCAGATCACTTTTCCATTGCTTTCAAAATTGAAATTAAAGTATACAGAGGTCCTACACGAAGAAATGAAAACTCTTTTTTGCCTTGTTACACGATATGGCCTCTTCATAAGTGAAGAGGCTGCAGAGCTGTGAGGCGAGAAGAGGAAGGAGGGGTGGACCAAACGAGGGGCTTTTTCGGTCAACTTTTGGTCATTTTCTTACAACTCATCAATTTTGTTTCCAACTTTGAAATGCCACTTGTAAATTTGCACGCTGTTAATGATACGTGTTAGTTTAACATGTGCCCTTCATTTTCTTTGCTCCCCCTCTCTGCTCTCTCTGTTGCGCCCTTTACTGGATAGCCAGACGACCACTTGGGCAGATCGGAGTCAGAGGACATAAGCAGGAAAACGCAGAAGCTTCAACTACAATCAAGAATGCAATACAACCGGAATGAAGAATCAACTCCACCTTTTTTGTTTTTTTTACAAAAGAGGCTCAAAAAGTTGTCCTGGATCTGCTTTCTATTTTCTGCAGGGTCCTTAGAGTCTGGTAGGAACCTAGAGTCTTCATTTTAATATTACACACGTCAAAGTAAGACCAAATTATTGCACACAACTTTCGGAAAGAGGAATATTGGGTACAAAGAAATAATATATACATCACCGGCGCGGCGCACGGTCGGAATTGATCTCGCAACCTGCAGAAGGGCCTAGTAGGCCCTATAATTAATTAATTGGTTCCCAAGTTGCATAATGAAACGTTACAGCCCTGTTATTACGCATTATTATAACTAAATATATGCTTATATAGTATCCGATGCTAGCAGATAGACTTCGCATCGTGAAGTATTTTTAATGGTCCATCTTGCCATGTGATAGCACAAAGGGCAGTTTGTGAACAATAAAACAACTTTAAAAGTATTATTTTGGTGATACCATATGAAATTCAATGGTCATTACCAGCTCATGCTACAGCGTTGCCTTAGTATCGGACCCTACATTCCACACGTTCCTTACTCCATATGAGTTTGAGTGAAAATCAAAAATCCTACAGGTGCACTGGATCAACAACTTGCAATCAGCTCAAAACAAGGGCTAATTCAATGTTCTAGTAAAATAAGGGGCATCGCAAAATTGTTAAGCAAAAATTTGGTGGTAGTGGGGTTCGATTCCGGTCGATTCGAAATCCTTTTTTTTTTTCTGAACGAGAGGAAAAGTAACATCCATCGGAACAGGAGCAAGAGTCCTTAACCTCCAACACATGGAATTCCCAGGGTGGGGGATATTCGCTCTACAGCGTAATACATCACCTTGCACTACGCATCAAAGGCAAGAGAAGGACCTTTGCATATGGTCCAAGAGATAGGGGAGGGGGTCTGATAAAGAGATATAACTAGGGTATTAATGATAATAATTTACGCCTTTTCGCTAGAGACAACACTAAATAAGACCTATAGTTCCCTGTGGAATCGATGGTAAAATTGCCAAAAAATAATGCGATGAAGGGTCGCGACATGCTTCACATTATGACAAATAACAATTAATGTGTCCAAATTTCTGTCGGCAAATATTAATCAACTAATTTCCATTATTATCAGGTCCTTTTAAGCCGTGATTGTGTTTTAAGCACTTTCCGGACAACTTTCGTCGTAATTAACATGCAAATTTTAAATTTACAACTGAACATTTTTGCGATGCGCTCGAAGTGGTGCTCATTCAGGACAGTTGTCACTGGAAACCTGTCAACACGGCCGGGGACGAGACCTAAGTTCCGCTCTGGTCCCAAATTTAACCCCTTTTTACACGTAGATGACCGTTGTAAAGACTCGTTGTCAGGATTTGGGACGATTTTAGACCTATAGAAAGCATATCTCTTTTAGGCTGTTCAACTAAACATTAAAAATACCTTAGCGAGGCCGGACACAAGTGTGAGGTGAGTCAGGCAGAGTTCAAAAGCCGGAAAAAGCATAGGGCATTAATGAAGCTTTCAAAGGTCCTACTGAATGAAGTACACTAATCATTTTGTATCATTTTGTTAACTATTTCATGATGCGAAAATATACGGAACTGATGGCCATTAGGTGCTATAAATATTTTTATATGTCTGCTTAAAAGTGTGGTAAAATATTGATTTGGGGGGAGAGTAAATGAAGTTCGCCCGTTACTAAAAATTAACTTTTAGAGAAGAATGTACAGTCAGGACTACGAAACATTTCAATATGGATATTTCATAGCCATTATGTTAAAGTCTTAATTGTCGATAGGGCATCTTTGCAATAATTATGAATCCTCCCGAAATGGTATTATTATGAGACTAGTTATTATTGTTAGACTAAAAATATTATTATTTAAATCAACTGAAAGCTATTATGTTGTTTATTGCTTGATTTCATTGCAATACCAATTTACCAGCCATGTTTTCGTCTCATTTTTAGCATCTAGGGGCCGTTTCAACTTGCATTTAACAATTAATACGAGGTGAAACAACAATTTTCATAGAAGTTTCATTCATCATTTTGTGTCTTACCGAATAAAAAACATTAATTTAAAATAATATTATAATTCTTACCAGGAACGTTTAATTCATTGTTGATATCGTCCGCCAACTGTCGTTGTTTTCTCGCTGCCGGTTGCCTCGCCATGATCGCGGCGATGGAGAAGTCAGTGGCGGCGCGTGGTCGTCGCGTCGCCGATCCTCCTCCTTCCATCGCAGCCGGAAAATGCATGGTCACAGGCGGCGAACGAGGGACGGGACTCTCCGGTAACATAGACGACTACTACTTGATAATAAAGTAGTAGTTAGTAGTAGTAATAAGCAATATCAAATTGAATAATTAAGAATATTGTGTTGTCCTCTAAAAGTTCAAATCGATCACAGTGCTGATAACGACGTACTGGAAACAGTTACTATTAAGTCGCCGCCGTCAGTGTTAGCAATCGTTAGCCAAGAGTCGATATCATCATCTCTTGAAAACAGGTAAAAAAAAAAGTAAATCACAACAAACACGACTATAGTTTTACCAACAACACAATGTCGCCAATTTCACTCATCAAAAAAAAATCATTCACATATATATCCACAATGGTCCTTTCAATAGTGCCCTTTCACAAACTCTTGATTGACCTTCCAATAAAAATTAGCAAAATGCGTCCATTTCGACAGGTACTTTTCATAAGTCAGTAACAGAGTTCTTCAACGTGGTAAACGTGGTCAACAAAAAGGGGTTCACGTGCCTGGTAATCACCCATTTGCCCTGGCATCATCCCTTGAACCGGAACAAATCCCTCAACTAAACCAACTTTTAGCAGGATCACCGCAGTGCATGATGGTCAATCTCTTCAGTTGGAGAGTCCTCGGTTCACTCCTCTCTCCCGCCCCTGACCAACATTGAAGAGCCAGGCTTACAAAGTGTGTGTGGGAGGGTGGACATCCACTCGTACCTCCTCCATTAATCCAAGGGTACGCACCACGAGTATATGTTATGTCCCAAAATGTCAACAGTATCTGCCAAAAGTCAGCAAAACACATACGAGTACACACAACGATTATTTACAGTAGTCGATAGTCCTCTGGACAGCAGTTAGCCGATTAAGTGGCAGCAACACAGCGCTCACCAGCGGCCGAAAAAAAAGCACCAACAAGAGGCAGAGCATCCGAGTGGGCGGCACCGTAGACATGACGTCACTGACAAGCCGGGAGCACGTGCGAGCCGCGAACGGTTACAGAATAGAGTACACGTGATGCGAGGGGCGGTGACAATCACCGCCTTCTCTGGCATTTAAATGGTAGGCGGAGTCATGGGCGGGTTTCCCTGTCGACAACAAGCACAATATGACGCCCGTCCACTCCACAACATCGACTCGGTGATTGGCTGAAAAGATAGCGTTAATAAGTGAAACGAACAGCAGTCGTCGCTGTGACGTGTCGTCAACTCATTGGGTTAATGCGCCGCCAGCGAACTGCGCAAAGTGACACATGAAAATTTCTTTCCCAAGTTATTAACATCTAACCTGAATCTCACCTGAATTTATTATAGGAGTTAAATCGCACCTGTATGCGCCTAAAAGTAGCGAGAAAGAAAGGAAAAAAAACAGATGAGAAGAGGGGAGGAAGGAAATACGACACAGTTGCAAACTAAACAGATTATTCAACAGATGACAACGACGGCGACGACCGAAACTACTGCCACGCCGTGTTCATTTATCGGAGTTGCAAGTAAAAAAACAACTTTCGAAGAGTTGAAGTGTTTCATAAACGGTATTCTGGATGAGAGCCATCCTATATTTACTACAATATATTAATCAACGTGACATTATTAATTGAATATTTAACCATTGTCATCATAAGAATTATTCCACCATCTCTTCGATGGCTGAATGGCGGCAGGAAATTCTAAAAGAATGTTGTGTATTACGTCATCGCATCTTTCGGGTCAATTGTTACCAATTACAGGGATCCC
This sequence comes from Trigoniulus corallinus, assembly GCA_013389805.1. NCBI lineage: Eukaryota > Metazoa > Arthropoda > Diplopoda > Spirobolida > Trigoniulidae > Trigoniulus > Trigoniulus corallinus. The sequence continues at coordinate 9,883,772 of JAAFCE010009126.1, read as the reverse complement.
AAAAAGTTTCTATAACCATAAGCGGCCGACCGCCATGAGACCCAACCTATGCCTAGCAGAGGGGTGGGGTGGGGAGAACTGCAGTTAAATTTTATGTTGAAATATATCTATCGGCCCTCAGACGTAGAAGGGGTAGGGCAATGGTGAAGCGTCAAAAATTTTTATACAAATAGACAAATTTAGAAAAAGTATTCCTCTTTGGGTAGATTGGTTCTAAGTTTTTACCTCCATTTAATTTTCTTATACAGAGAGCCCTACATTGAGGTGAAGGTAGAATATTCTACATCCTACGAGACAGGAGGTAACATCGACCACTCCACACCAGGGACCACACTCCACTCCACGACCACTCCCCCTCAGTGGGGAGTGGCGAATCGCGTTGGACACACCAGTTCTCGTTTAATCACTGAAGTTAAGCAGCGCAACCCCAGCTAGTACTGACATGGGTGGCCGCATGGGAAAACTGGGTACTGCTAATATCCAAAAAATCGTCGCATTAGTGTAGTATCTGTGCAGTCTCTGCATAATAACTATGCTGTGGACTGGGCTCTAATGACATTTGTACTTGAAGGGCCCTAAAACACCAATAAACACAAAATCCCCCTCAGTGTCTCAATGGGGCGCAGATTTCAACTGATGCATGATTCAACTCTGCAACTAACGAGACATTTTTACATTACTGTCCCCATTTCTATACTGCAAGTCCAACAGTTGCAGTCCAATCTACAGTTGGCTAAACCACTGAAGATGGGACAATAAAGGACCTATTGAAATTGCTAGCTAGAATTATACTAAGAGATTCTGATTATTTATAATATTTGGGGCGCACTTTTTTGAAGTGCTCCTCCCTGATCCGCCCCTACCACACAGAAATTTGGCTATAATTTCTTAACGTCCAGAGAAAGGGTTTGCCCTTAATCAGCGAGAGACAACCACAACTCTCATTGTTTGTTTGTTGGAGTTTAAGGTCCCGTCAACTACGAGGTCATTAGAGACCCGTCCACTGTATAGTTCTAATGCATATACTGCACAGACACTACACTAATGCGACGATTAGTGGGTATTAGCAGTACCCAGCTTTCCCGAGCGACCACCCATGTCAGTACTAACTGGGCTTGCGTTGCTTAATTTCAGTGATCAGACGAGAACTTGTGTGTCCAACGCAACTCGCCGCTCCCCACAACTCTCAGCGAGAGGCGAACTTGCATACGAGGTGCTCAAGAAGGTCGGCTTATGACTATCTCACGGGTGACCACTGAAGTAGGTAGAAAGAATTTCCGTATAAAATTAGTAACAGTTCAAAGAGATTATATTGAAAGCGACACCACCCAACGTGGTCTACTTCGACACCCTAAGGCACTCTATTCACGTGGATTTCTCTTCTGCCGCTGCTAGTTTTTATAACCAAAAATAATTCATATCTTGAGTGCATCATCCTTTATATAAATCCTCAGGTGTTGCAAATCACACATCAACTTTTTTTTTTTCCAGTCTATGACGAGTTGGCAACGTCCATCAACAGTTTGATGCAATTAGACACCACTATTTTATTACCACTTTTATTGATCTTCCTTCCTCTAATCTTCTTCTTCTGCTCAGTCCACCACTCATCTCTCAAGAGTCGAAAGAAGACTGTGCAACTCACAATAGCATCATTAAGAAAACTTTCTCTGTTTATTTAAAGACGATTACTAAATGAAAAACCAGTTAAAAGTGTAAAGATGTATACACACATACCTATCTGGCACTTGAAGGGGAAGAAGAAGGAAAGAAAAAAAAGGGGTTTTTTTCATTCTTTAAATTTGTATATAAATCGGAGATCTTTGTGTGGCCCACTTTTCATCCTTCATCTTCTTCCATCTTGCAATACAGTACATATTTCTATACCTAGAATTGTAAATAGAAATGGGATTTAAGGTGTTAACCACCGAATGAGTATACAATTGATGTTTATAGAAAGATGGACAGGCGGAAGACGATGGTCAAGAAAAAAAAATCAAAGGAGAGATTTGGGGAGAGGAGAAGAACAGAGAGCGGGTGAGAGGAGTAGGACGGCCGGAATAAGAATGGGATGAATGGAAGGAGAAGGGAAGGGGGGCTCAAGAAGAGACGGAAGGAGGAAGATAGTAAAGACAGTATTTAAAGCTCATAAAACAACAAATCACTTGTCAGAGAAACAGTTCACCATAAAGGCCTTTTTTTACTCCCCTCCACGGGTCTTCTCCGCCCACTAACACCCTATAAAGGTTTGACGTTTACACTTTGCAAAGTGCAGTAGTATAAACAACACAGTACCTCACTCACACCATCATCAAAGGCCCATAACCGTTTCCCCTCCTCCTCCTTCCTGAGAGTGCGAGCGAGAGAGAGAGAGAAAGGTATACAGACAACTTACCTGTAATTGAAGAACTATAATGCAAAGAAATGATGCTTTGACACATCATGTTGAGTCCTATGAAGATTTGAAGACAATTTAACCCTCGCCTTCCTCTTTTTCTTACTTTCAGTTAACATCTGCCCTTAGGGCTGTGACTTTTCAGCATCAAGAGAGGGGTGGTGGTATGATAATAATGATCTTTGTGACTCCTCCTTGTCCTAAAATTTAGTCACGCTGCTGTTTCTTCTTCGTCTTTTGGTGGGTGTTGTATATCTTGTTAGAAATGGGCCCCTTAAAGAATTAACAGGTCGTTGTGGCTAAAATACACGATAAGAAATTAGAGAACCATTTGCTGTCCTGAGAAAAGACGATAATCAAGAATGGCATGATGAAGGTAGAAAGGGAAAAGAAAGGCCCTCTGGTTAGTATGTGTTCAATGTCGGGGTGGTCCGTCCATTTTTTAAACTTTTTTGTTTTTATTTAAACAAAAAAAAAATTGGTGACTGATTTCTATCTCCAGGAGAAAAACAAATTGAAAGCCATGGGCCATATTCTGCGGTTTGTGTTTTGTACTTGAGAAACTAAAGAGAGGGAGGGAGACAGTGAAGAGTAAGAACAGAGCATGGGAAGGCAAAATAAGAAAGATTACAATGACACAAGGGGTTACTGTAAAAATTGGAAGTAACCGGCTCGTTAACCAATGGAACATAATAATTTCTCTCTCCCTCATCTTCAATGTAAGGAGAAGAGGGAGAGAGGGGGGGTTAAAAACAAAAAAAAAAAACGACAGAGCAGGAATAAACAAGGAAATATGGCAGTGCCGTAACCTGCTGAGCCCTTAATAAAAGATTTTTAGGTGCACTGATCAAGTACTAGTTCCACATATCCATTTTCATGATCTGTTAGTTGAGATTGAACTTTGGTTATTTAACGTCAATCGACCCATCTATAAGGTTACGTACTGAAGCCAGAGGTCGAATTTGTACACCTGGGAAATTGCCAATATAATATGTAGATCTGTACGCATATGTTAGGCAAGGTAGTTAAAAGGGTTGAGATCTTAACCCCTTTCATTTCCCTCTGTCGTTCTATCATCTCCGTTTCTCTCTCGCTCCCGACCTTGCCATAGGCAACAAAAGTTTGTTGGGACACTCCAATCGCACAGTCCATCTCAGGTAGCACACTTACTTCTGGAGCTCAAAATACGTTGAGACATGCACCTTTCTTTCACTGGTCGACAGGACGTCTAAGTCAAAAATCTAGTCTCCGCCTTAGCAGTTGGCTTTCTACTGTATGTAGTTACTGAATTAAGCACAGCAGATGGAAGGTAGGCTTCACCAATAATCTCATCTGCAGATAACAGGCTTAATTATACCTTAATGGGGGTATGTATCTCAGTGTCCCCTCGCTTTGAGGATATAAGCAATGAACTTGAGGTGGCATTACTTGTTCTTAGGGCAGAAATCTATGAGGTGCCCTCGAAATACGTTGACCATGAGACTGACAGTGACCCAGACTGATGCACTGGTAATTGAATAGCAACAGGTAAATTACTTTTTGAAGAGGGAGGTGACCTTGTTTTTGACGGTTGAACACCTGGTCTGAAAATAGTCACTAGTTTTAGATGATACAAATCAAAGGGTTGTCAATGATGGCTATAGCTGCGTAGAAGATCACTTTACCTCCTCAACACACAACACGTCGTTTTCCTACAAGTCAACCAACAGGTTTAGCACGCTGAAAGCCTCCAAGATTATCTTTAACAAAAGCTGTGAAGAGGTGTGATGTCTGGCCAGATGGGTGGTCCTTCTGATTTACCGGCTAATAATTAAATAAGGTTATCTCAGTATAATTTGATAATCAGTAGATGCGGGTGGGCAGTTATCTGATGTGGTCAATTCTGTAGTTATGCAACTTGCCAATTATTAATCATCAGTCAGCCAGTAAATGATTAATACTCAAAAAGGTACATTTGGACCAGGGTTAATCCAAGTCTTAATTTGTTCCCCCTTGTCAGGTGACTTCTTGAAATTCTTACCTAAGACACTACGTGCTAATCATGATGTGATAATTAATTTAACATCTAGCCTAACACGTAGTTGGAGGAGCATATTGACTGATCGGTTTGGGACAACCTGAAAGGTGTCACATAACAGGGTTGAATTTATTTCCCAAAACGGCGGATAATGTAGTTGGGACATGGGTTCCTCAACACCGGCTACTCAGCTCTAAAGGTTTTCCTGTCGTTAAATAGAAAGCACTTGGAGTGAGGGGGGGGGGTCACCTAAGATTGAACTTGAAATTACCCATTCAAGAGATCACTATTGATCCATACTCTGGTTCCAACTTTTCAGAAACTTAGGGAATTTGGCTACTCACGTCAAAATTGAACAACAATGGAAGGACAGTTTATCAAATGAGAATTGAGAAAAGACACACATTTGAATGGGTTGTTAATCAACAGGTCTACAATTAAGTACAAAACAGGTAAACACTAATATTACTGCCCTATTTAGTGTCCATCAAGGCCTGTCATCTGGTGACATCAAGAGGGCGCGATCTAGGACAACTTCGAATGTCAGTCACATATATCTGGTGTGTAGAAGGGGTTATTTGACGAGCAAATGACACCATACCGAGACTACACGTCTAGACCAGAAATGATCCTGTACCATTATCTTGAGGGGGGGTAAACACTCTACAATTGGGGCTACCAAAGCCAGTGTACGATTTCATACTTTGAAACTTACCATTCACACTATACTTATGACATCATCAAGCCTTGACACTCGCTGCTTGGTATCACCTTATATTCATATCCTTCTATCAAATCCTGACAAAAATGGAAGAATTCTGGTCAGTGGTTAACACCTCCACGCCTAAAACCTGCCTTTCGATGGCCCGTCCAAGGATCTCTTGAAATATGACCTGAAGTATAAAAAGGACACGAATTATAATCTTAGTTTATGCAGCACCCCCACTCGTTAAAGACATATTTCACCAACAAAGTCCCCTGCCCACCTTCCTTTTGCCATTTTATACGAGCAAAGAAGAAGAAAAAGAAGTTGGAAAAGGGTGGTCAACCAAATTTTTCGAGCCCTATCTTGTCCCTCTAAATATTTGTGGTGTAAGAATTTTTATGTTGGAATTCAAGATTTGTGGGTGTACTCGTCGTGACAAAAAGGCAAGTTTTTTTTTTTTTTGCCTTCTCCATCCAATAGCTATAAAAATTGTTGAGTCTCTGTCCACCACCACCACCACTACCACCTGTACGTCGAAAAACCTACGGTATATCCTCCGAGAGATAGCCCCTTAAAGAGGTTCCTAACCCGTCCAGTATCAGTAGGGGGTCCAAACATGGTTGGCAATAGTTATTTGACATACTGCATGACACTCTTCTCTGTGTCTGAAGAATTCAAAACATCAGTCAGTACACCCTCCTACTATCCCTATTTTCCTTTCCCTTGTTTTCGACTTAACTCTTCGACCTGACCCTTCTCCCCACCCCCATGGCCAAGGTAAAAAAACCGGTAGCCCCCTTAAAAAGCTTTTTTTTTCATTCTCCATATAAATGGTGAAATTAAGTCTCGAGTCAAAACATTTTACAGCTACGACTCCCTGGTAAGAGGGAGCCACAGGGTAGCTGTAACGCCTCTTGCAACTCAGTCCTATGAACCTTCTCTAAAGGCTGCACTCAACAGGATCACAACTCACTCCATAATAGATTGCTTTAACGTTGGATCTTATTATCCACTGACCCAACTCTCACCTCCTCCACCTCTTCCTCTGCCTCCTTGTCCACCTCCTTCTCTCTCTCATTCCATCCTTTTGCCCTTGCATTCAGTCTGTAAATTAATGAGATCATTTATGGCCTGCGAATTATTCAGGTTTCAGGTACTACTCGAATGCAAGCTACAGCAGGCTGACTGCAGGCTATATGCCAAAAAATATATAGAACCTTTATATAGGGGACTTAGGTCAGTAGGTAGTGGTGATAAAGGAAGGGAGCGGGGGAACAAGGCTGGAAAATGGAGGACGAAGTGTGTATGTGGGGACATAGGATGGCGGGAGGAGAAGGGAAGAGGTGGTTTAGGAAAAAAAAATCATAAAATTTGTGGTATTTAAAGCACCGCCAGTGATCTCTTGCAAAGATTTTTTCAAAGGTCAAAAACATGTTTTCCATATACTGCCATCATGTATGTTTTGAGTATTTATTAGACAAGTTCTCAACAACTTGCTACAGGCCCACGAATTTAGGTTCAGAAGGTTGTTTACACTGGTTATAATTTGGATTTAAAGTCATGCACGTGTAAGCAATAGACTGGTACGTGAACTCGTCCTCAAGTACCAACTTTTCAAAATGATAATCGAGATGAGGTGCAAGTGGGGAGAAGGGAAAGAAGGAGCAAGTGATGGAAGGCGAGAAGATGAAGGAAGGAGTGAAGAAATAATGAATACAAGAGGGAACGAACATCTTATAGGTGCAAACTACTCCAGGTGATATATTTCCACAGGTAAAAGAAAGATGGTCCATCGCTAACAGGTTCAGAAGTAGCCCCCCTCCCGAGATGTAGCTCTTCTAGAACATTATGCACAACCCCATACTGTTCACACTGTCTAGGATGCTTGCATATTGACACCACTGCTCTAATATGACTGTTGTTGCCCTTGAACTTTTCGTTGCATTCACGCACTGTAACACCTGACAATTTTGCTGATATGCACCTTTATGTTCCGTGTAGAAAGGACTTCGTGCACATCATACGAGAGCCCAAGATTTTCCTTCCCAACCGAGGCATTCCTCTCGCCCTCCCAATCTTCCAGGATTGAACCTGGAGCGGGGAATTGAGTTGGACACACTTTGGCCGGCAACCGGCTGCAGAAAAAACTATGACCAATATATCACCCTGTGTCCATTCAGAGGGACAAATGGGTACCCGACCCTGCCATAGGCGGGAAAAGGGTTAGGAGTTGCAGTTGCTTTGCTTTACACCAGTTCTCGTTTGATCACTGAAGTTAAGCAGCGCAACCCCAGCTAGTACGGAATGGGTGGCCGCTTGGGAAAACTGGGTACTGCTAATACCTAAAAAATCGTCGCATTAGTGTAGTGTCTGTGCAGTCTCTGCATAAGAACTATGCTGTGGACGGGGCTCTAAGGACCTTGTAGTTAAGGGCCCTAAAACACCAACAAACAAGGATTGAACCTGCTCGACTAGGATTGAGCTACCGAGGCGGAACCGGAAGTTAGAAGCACATTCTCACCCAATGCGGAATATTTCAAAAATTATAACCACGGCCTTACAACGGTTGGTAGCAGCATTGCGACTCTGTTAAGCTTAGCAAGCCAAAGGGATTCGATCCTGCAGTGACTGGTTCAGTTTGTCGCCAAAGAGATGTTAGCTATTTGGCTATTTAGCACCGTGTACTGGTCTTAGGTCGAGATGGATACCTGATCATTAACTCGCAAGCATACTCGCCCACCTTTTCCTCAAGAAAAATGAGTATAAGAACAAGTTGTTCAGGTGTGAGAGATAACCCACCTGTAGTTGGTGGACAGCTACATACATGCTGGAATTAAATAAAACAGACATGTGTCAAGTAAAGCTCTCCAGCTTGAATAAGTGCTTGCAATGAAGTGTAGACGGCGCAATGTGCCTATCCCCAAACTCATATAAACTGAACCTGTAGTTTCAGGTAAAAAAAAAAAAGTCGAACACATGCGACTGCCCACTGTGATTTTGTCCTTTCCCACGAGTGTTTCTAGTTGGTGGGGATGGTGAATGTTGCGGGAGGTCACAATGATGAGAGTCATCTACTGTCTAAAAAAGTTAGATTTACAGAAGACCTCCATGTTTTATATATATTATCCTAGAGCCAACCATCCATAATTTTTGAATTCGTGGGGGTGAAGAATTTTGTTGTGGGTCAATAACAAGTGGCTGCTGTATATATATATATATAAAGTATATCTATATAACTCCTCAACTTTTGCTTTAACCTGAAAAGTTATTTTGTAAAAGGTGCAGCTGGGAATAAAATAGCCCCCCTGCTGTCTGTGTCCTGCAGAGTTGCCTCTGTTTGAAAAACAGTGAAGACATGGCGGTACAAGATTGGGGTACGCAATAGCGTTTTGTACCATAATAATACTTGAGACCCATTTCACACAGTTATTACTTGATAGCATACAAATTGGAACAATTCTGCCCGGTGGCCCGCCAACGAGTCGGAGCGAGAAAGATAGAGGAAGTGAGCCAACTGACAGTGGATCGAGCTGGAAAAGCTACGCATATGAAACAAATGGATTACAAATCCAGAAAAGGGTAAATACCACGGAGTGATATACAATGAAAGTAGGTGCAGTTTACTCATGCCACCAACCAGTTGTATTATTTGTCAGACGTCCCACGTCTGGGTTATTTGTCTAAATACGTCATTATTTGATGCTAGTATACATTGGCCCATTTCTGTTGCTGGCGACGGCTATTTAAGAGAAAACTGTGAATGGGAGAGGTTCTCAGAGTAGATACAGACCATGTGAGTGGTTCAGGTTCAACTCTTTACAAGGATAGCTTACCCTGTTTTGCTTGTAAGGGTCCCCACATTCCGCGTTCCTAATCTTTGTCCCTATTCTTAATGAAACTGCTCTTACTGGGGGCACCCAGCCAGGCCTCTGGAACCCGTAGGAATATTGCACGGGTTGTTTGTGGGGGATGCCGTCCTACCCCCACAGAAGATAGTCGATGCATTATCTGCCATGGGAGGCGAGGTCTACACCCCTATGGCATTGTGGAAGCATGATAACCACAGCCCGGGTCCCGCTAGCTCACCCCTAACGGCCGCCGGCACTGAAGTTTTGATCCCCTGCCCCTTAGGTTTGGAGCTAGAGAGTCATGACCCTCGAGTACCAGGACCAATAGGCATCGGGGGTTATATACATGACATCTCCGAAAGGAACCCTAAGGGGCGAAAGCGCGTCCTTCAGCCGACTGATCAGACCGCGTATCCGTCTGACCGCCCGTTTTCCACTGGAAGCAGTGGCCAAAATGACGTGAGGTCGTAACTCTACCCTTGACATATCGGAGCCGTCCTGTCAGTGCAGAGCGGCCCAGGGGATGCATCCCTTGAACCACCAGGATCCACCTTCCCCAAGGATTGGAGTGCCACCCACAACGGTTAAATTTCAAAGAGCATTGCCCATTTTGACTCGACAGATGGTGTATTTGAATGATATCAAATGGTATGTTTATGCCTCAAGTTTTTTAAGGGTATAAACCGTTTGCCGCAGAGTTGACACTAATGGGAAGAAAAAAATAAGGGGAATTTGACACGTATATTGAGGGGAAATTAGGGAGGGGGAGCGAGCCCCTGAACTCCTTTTTCAACATTCTGAGCAAGTCGCCGAGTATAACATTCCGTAGAGGAATTGCTACCGACACTTTTTCTGACGTTTTTGAGTCAATTGCTGTTACAAACTTCCGAAACTTCCCAAATGAATTTCGTGTAAAAAGGAGTAGTGAATTCCGCAACTTTCAGATTCTCTTACCCTTACATCTGCCCACTCCTCTAAATTTTACTTCCCTATATCCTGTCTTGCTTTTCACAAATTTAAACACGATTACCCCAGATACCATCCTATCATAATACAGAAAAGTAATCTTGGGAATGCATGCAATTCGCTCATTATTACGTAAATAAGGTTACTTGTTTTTATAAAACTCAAGTTCGTAACACTTCAACACGGTACATATACGGAAGTTGTGAGTTCCACAATAAAATACTGGACTAAAAAAATTAATGTGTGTTGCCCCTGCTAAACAGTGGCGGATCATCAAACAGGCTCAAACACATGTTCTTGACTTGGGACCTCCGAAAGTTAGCAGTTTCACACCTGTGACTTCAAAAATTTAAAACAAAAATAGAGATGCATTTCTTATAAAGTGTTTTTATTAAGTAATAAATTGATTTGGTAGCACTACTTAATATTTGGAACAAGGGGACCTCAAACCTAGGTTATACTTGAAGCCCTCTTGAGTACTTGATCCATCACTGCTACTAAGAATGGTCACTAAAACCAGGAGGCACAACTCACCATTAAGGGTCGTTTAGGCTCCATATAGATCCTAGGACAGTGGTGGCGAACCTTTTTCTTTTTTTGAAACCAGGTCAAAATAACCCGAAAAAAACCAAAAAGTTATTCGCGAGTCAGGTGCAAGCACTATTTAATTTTATGAATAAAAAATTATTATTTATAACGAATAAATTAGTTTATTAAAGTAGAAAATAGAGAACATCATCATAATATCCCTATCCCGCCTGTGGCAAGGTCGGGTCTGCGAGTTCCAGCACACCAGGTCCCCGTCCACCCCACACTATGAGACGATAAACTAGATATGATTGACGTTCAGGTCCCTTAAAATTGCATGGTGGGTCACAGGTTCGTGACCATTGTCCTAGGATATTCCTTTCTTTCCGTTCTATTAATTACCAGGTGCCTACCCCACCCTCAGAGAGATAGAGAGGGGGGGGAGAGAGAGAAAATACCTACTTCGTCCACACTTAGATGGACTATAAAAGCTGGAAAGCTGGCCCTTAGCTGTTAAGATCATTGGCTAACGACGAGTTGCAACTGCAATGAATATTTTTCTTTATACTTGGTAGGAGAGATAAAGGTAGACAAGTACTTGACGAGCAGGTGGCATCTAAAGCACCACCTGGGGCTACAGCTTTCCTTCTCAACTGACAAAAGAAGTACTTGACGGTTCCATTCCATACATATTAAGCAAACCACTAACTTCGATCTGAAGTGTCTGTTTATTAGACTACCGTTTACCATAAGCTCAATAAGGCAAGCTACGGAAGTTAGCCCTTCTCCATAGCCGACAACCTCAGTAATGCAAGTATTATTTCCTGTCCGGCAGAAAGCACAACTAAGTATTTCACCTGCAGACCAGGAGACAGTGCCATAGGCAGGTGGTGGAAAGGGCCTTGGGGATATCCATTAAGATGCTTGTTTTACTGTGTAAATTAATGTTTCCAGGAGGCAGGAGGCTCCTACACATCAAACAAGCCCATACAAGTATGCAATATGTAAAAAGGGTTCACACACGGAAGTATATAAGGCTTTACTTCCCATTCGACGGAAGGTGTACTTGGGACTTTCCCCTCACTCGAGAGTAGTCACCCACCTCGGCCAAGATCGGATCCACAACCATGGCCACAGAGCACAGAGGTAAGAATGATATTTGATAATTTTAGTTTAATTTAATTTAATCTCATATGTGAGACTCATGACCATAGGTGACACTCTGATAAGAAAAGAACGTTGTGAGATTCGCATATTCTCAGCCACAACCAGTAAAAGTGGGCCTTCAAACTGGCACTGCAGCAGGAGGGCGCCTCTACATCAGGGGCACCGATTCGATGTTGCAAAATTATTCAACATACGGCAGGGGAGAGCTTATTTGAGATTTCCAGAAGGATATTGGTGGCTCCAGCACGAGTCCCGATAGGGTTCAAAATCTAAAGCAGTGGTTCCCGAATAAATTCTTTCATATCACTTAATAATATTTTTCTTTACAATTTCCTAGTAATTTCTTCCTCAGTACTTATACTGACCTACTGTGTCCTGAATAAGTTGTCATTTTGCTTTTATCCAGGGAAAGAGTTCACTTTTAGAATAATAAGAAATATGCCATCGTGGGAGCATCAGAATTTTAGAGGAGCTTAAGTGGGGCATGGCCAAAAAAAGGTTTGGAAACACTGATCTAAAGACTAGTTCAAAATACCAAGAAGTTTATCATGAATATGCAAGTTGGGAATGCATGACTGTTTATAAACACACTTAGGATATAACATACATTAGTAATATTATTCAAAAGTTGTTCAGTTTTTCGAAATTATTTTCTAGGGCAAGACTTATAAAAGTGACAAATGGAGTAAGGACCTCTGTCTTTTTCTGCCGGAATGAAGCCAAGCCATCTCGATCCAATGTCGAACTACTAAACTACATATGAAAGCAATATTTTTAAATATGCATTCATTGTGCATATTACCATTGTCGTCCATGGGCGTCTGTAGGGGGCAGGGGGCAAACAATGGTCCTTGCTCTGTTCCTAGAGTAGAAAAAGATGAAAAGAGCTGCTTATTGCGTTGGACACACCAGATCTCGTCTGACCACTGGGAAAAATCAGTCAGCACATTTAAGAGTTATTAGAGAGATTTCCGGCTGCGGTTCTATCCGACGTACGTTACGCAATGCAGACGAATTGTCAACTGCACAAACTCAGATACGGCGTGCGTCTGCGCAGTTCACGATTCGTCTGCATTGCGTAACGTACGTCGGATAGCACCGCAGCCAGAAACCTCTCTAATAATACCACTTGTTGTTTGTTTGTTGGTGTTTAAGGTCCCGTCAACTACGAGGTCATTAGAGATCCGTCCACTGTATAGTTCTAATGCATATACTGCACAGACACTACACCAATGCGACGATTATTGAGTATTAGCAGTACCCAGCTTTCCCAAACGACCACCCATGACAGTACCAACTGGGCTTGCGTTGCTTAACTTCAGTGATCAGACGAGAACTGGTGTGTCCAACACAACTCGCCGCTCCTAAATAATACCACAATGACGTAAGTATAACACGTTAGTTGATTAATTTTCATGGCTGTACAGTTGGTACAACAAGAATATGATAAATTTTTTTCTTTCATTTTATGCAAGGAATTTGAATCATCACTTGTCTACCTTGCTGTAAAACTTTAAAGGACCAAAGTTTGTAGGTCGTCAAGGGCAATAACTACTTGTGCAATGGGTGGTCCAGAGTACCAGTTATATATCTATATGTAAAGAAAATCATATTTTTTTCTCTCTCTCACTCTCTCTATCTCTACAGATATATTTTGAGAAAAACGAGCCTGTGGCAGACCTAAGACAAGTGAATTGCTTCCTTCCTTTTTATAAAATAAGGGGAGGGGGGTGAGGGCAATTGCAGTTGTCAAACTCCTTGCTGTTTATGATAAGGCTCTTTACATTTTGTAGTAGAGTTACTCTAACAATTTAATGTCAGTAGAAGTAGTAAGGTAGTTAAAAATTTTGCCCTCCTCACTTTCTTTCACTCTTTCGCTTTCTCTATTTCCAAAAAACCATTTGTGATATTTTATAGTGATTTATATGCCAAAAATAAAATTAAATTCAGTCTCATCTTACACACAATGAGGATCGCATAGGCCATTAAGCATTAAGAAAAAGGTGGCGTTACAAAATTAAGGAAGATTATTTCTCAAGTGTCATACATGCCGACAAAGGCAGCCGCATTCAGGTGGTAAAATTAAGAAGGTGTAACCAGGTAGAAACCAACCATCTTGATGTCGGTTACTCGTGGAAGGGAAAAAAACATGAGAGAAAAAAAACCTCATGACAGTAAGAAAGGATAACAACAGCAGCAACAATATAAAACTCTTTCTTAATAATTAGATTCTAAGTAACATAGATCTAATGGAGTCCAGGGGTGTTTTTAACAATCATTTCAAACTGCTTAAATTATAAAATTTAACTCAAATACTTTAAAAATAAAGTCTGAAACACTATTTTGAATAAAAAAAACATCTGGTCAAATATCTCTTATAACCGTGACATCAAATTGACTGGCTTTTTTACCGATTGACAATGGCAGATTTTAAAGGATCCCAAGCCGATGGAATTTCATGAGACATCATCATCTAGGACAGGACTTCTTAGTTTGTTTGTTGGTGTTTTAGGGCCCTTCAACTACAAGGTCATTAGAGCCCCGTCCACTGTGTAGTTCTGATGCAGAGACTGCTCAGACACTACACTAATGCGACGATTTTTGGATACTAACGGTACCCAGTTTTCCCAAGCGGCCACCCATGTCAGTACTAGCTGGGGTTGCACTGCTTAACTTCAGTGATCAGACGAGAACTGGTGTGTCCAACGCAATTCGCCGCTCAGGACTTCTTAGATATACATCAATATCCACGGCTATGATCTTAAAGGAAGGACAGTTGAGCATTGAAGATTTCTAAAGGAGTTTAAAGATGAGAAAGTTCAAACCGGTGGTTCCCGAAAACGAAGATCAAACAAAACCAAAAGGATGACGATACATGAAATGTGGTAACGTTGACTGAGATGAAGAAAACACATCTTAAAGCGTGTGCCTCTTCTCATTTGGCAACATTACTAACCATCGGTCACAACATAGCCGGAAAAAAGTTACTGTGGGACAAAATGCCTTCTGCACTTTTGAAATTAAAGACTACCAAAATGGCGCCAAATAGGTTACACCCCTCATATCAGCCTGCAATTTTTTGGCAATTACATTCTCAGTATGTACTGTGTTATTAAAATAAAAATGTTACCATTTGTTTTTGTAGAAATGTGCTACAAGTTTTAAACTATAAATGAAAGTATTTCACGCTTGAGGACTACAGAAAGAGTGAGAGAGAGAGACACACACCAGTGGAGGTACCGCTGTCTAATTAATGAAGTAGAAAGAAACGCAAATTACACGAACCATACAGGTTAACATTTTGTCACCAATTTTCAAAGAAAAGAAGAGCAACGTGAGTGAGGGTTGCAGTTATCTAGAAATATGTGTTAACGTTTTTATTTCTGAAAATAGTTACTCTCTCTCTCTCTCTCATTCGTTTTGTCAATTGTTTTAAATAAAGCAACCTAATGTCAGTCCCTTTAAAGATCATAACTATATACAAATATGAATCATTTTTAAAACCTTTTTTGTTTTGTTTTCTTGCATCCTCCTCGTCCAAATCGTCTTCCTCCTAAAACAAACCAGTTCTTAATTTCTTTACAACTGTGACACAAAGGTGTAATAAAAAGATAACATGCACTCTTCTCACTGACTTCAATTCAACATGAAACATACTTACAGTACTTCAACATTCTTCTGCGTTTACATGTAGGTCGGTCCGTCCTATTATAAATTTAATTGGACTTCAAAGGCAACATTGGAGCAGGATGATTTACAAACCAAAGATCTCCCGAGTTGTGCGCACTTACTTCACAAGCACGTAGAAAGGGAGAAGAGAGAGAGAGAGAGAGGAGGGTTGGGACCGTTGAAAATTGAACATGTTGACTGGTAAAATAACAAAACACCTTACATTAATGAAAATAGCGCAAAATGAATTACGACTAATGTTTGGCGGCACAGTAACCGTCTTACATTATGGCCACCACCTACAGGAGGCAAGCGGGCAGGTAAGCATATGTACAGTACACATACCTTTAGATCGTAACATTCAAAGTTTTCGCATGTAGTAATTACATTTCCACACTATAAATGACACGAAAATGAAATCTAAACATGTTTAAATTTCTCTCAGTCCTTTAATATAACGTTTATGAAACTTAAAAACACTTGACCCTCTCATTCTTAATGTATGACAACCGAATCGACCAAGTAGGCCCAGTCGAATGGACCAGTCCTACAAATTAAAAACACAATTCCGGATAGAAGTCATCACGACTTGAAAAATATTCAAGTGATTAGTTTCACGCTTATCAAAAACTCTATTTTATAAATGAATATTTTATCTTGATCTATAAATTTTATGATCCTGGGTGGTCATTATAGTAAATTCGCCATAAGGTGAGGAAACCAAACTTATCATCGTTTGATTCCTTCCCCACTCACCCCACCCCTCACTATTTGAAGGTGGTGTTGGTGGTTAGTTATCATCTGCTTATTTTTTTCTCGGTTTGGTTCCTTTCCACTAATCTGTGCCCCTCATTCCTTAAACGTTATAACTACTTTCAGATACCTGTTATATAATTTCCTCCAATCGTCCTCGTTTTAAGTTATTCACTCAGGGTACATAGTGATTATTAAAATGTGGGTTTCTAACGGGCAACATTTGGGGTGGACGAAAAATTAAAAAAAAAAAAGATAAAGATTGAAATCACGTAGAATTAGTGTTGGCGATGGTGTTAGGTTGAGGAAATTTACTTCACACGAAGTCTATATTTTACTCTTCACTTGTCAAATATCGAGCCTGAAGCCAAGAGAAAATTTGACTTCTTGATGACATGGCAACTCCGCCCATTTTTGGCGGCATACCTTTGAAAATGAGCAGAGGGACGATAGGGAGAGACTGAATGGATTCGCAGCCCAACTTGCTTTTGGGCCTCACGTTTTTCCTTTTTGTAAATTCGTATCTTGAATATCTAAAATGTTAATAGTGATCGAAATAAATGAATAACACTGCACATTTCTGTAGAATATCTATCCTAATTTCAATTCAGGGTTACTAATTCAAAATTCAGTTGGAAGCTCTGACTTAACAAATTATGATTC
The DNA here is from genome assembly GCA_013389805.1 of Trigoniulus corallinus. Classification (NCBI taxonomy): domain Eukaryota; kingdom Metazoa; phylum Arthropoda; class Diplopoda; order Spirobolida; family Trigoniulidae; genus Trigoniulus; species Trigoniulus corallinus. The sequence continues at coordinate 9,867,060 of JAAFCE010009126.1, read as the reverse complement.
ACCTTGATCCTGGATTATTTAAATCGCATTTGGAGGTCGCAGCCCGCCTTAGTAACAACATTCCTACTACAGGACCATTCCTGTAGTCCATCTGGACATGGTGAGCAAGAACTATAAAAGGGCATGAGCCTGACTCCTGCTGCATTGTAGTTATTGTGCAAAAGGTCAGACACCATGCAATATTATAAACAACAAAGCATTCATTTACCTGCCAAAAATTTCTATTTTGGTTGTGTAATGCGGTGTTGAAACAGTGTGGTAGGCCGGCATTCCCCCCCCCCACAGACAATTCAGCCAATATTTCCTGAGGGCTCCAGACGCCCGGCTGGGGTGCCCCCAGTCAGAGCATGTTCATTGGACCCGCAGACCCGACCCTGCCACAGGCGGGATCTAAATATAAATAAAATATTGGATTCTATTACTGTGCATGCTCTTAGGGAATCAATTACTCGACCTTTGACATAAGCTGGAAGATGTGCTCAGTGGCGTAACTTGTAGGGGCAATGGGGTCGAATTGTACCGGGCGCCAGACAATGCGCCACCTTGGGAGGAGTCTTGTCCGCCTTGCTGAAAATCAGCCACCGCGACACAATGTCTGTACGACGACTTTACGGCAAATAAAAAGTGCCTACATACGTGTACTATTCTGCTCAGGACAAGAAACAGAGGAGGGTGGGGTGCTTCGAATGCATCTTACCCCGGGCATCAAAACTGAAGTTACGCCACTGGATGTGCTCGTATTTGCAGTTTACTTATTTATTAACATGAACCAGGAGTGTGTCATACTTTGAGTGAACCTTGCAAAGGCCGGCCATTCCTAGAGTTGGGTGCCATCAAGTCATTAAATGTCAGGTGGCAAATGATTCATTCTTCTCGTGACGTTCAAATGATGGTGGGTCACTCAACAGTCCCCCCTCTCTTCAACATAGCAATCTGGTTTTCGGAGGCATTTTGTGATCATCCTCCCCACTCACTATCATTACTATCACGAGTACACGCGTGTGAGCTAGCAATGTGAAATTAGGCAATTTTGCATCAGTTTGGCATCACAAGGAAGAAAGAAAGTCGGTGTGTTGTGTGTATGCCCATGTGTCTGGACAATATAGACTTCCTTTCCCACCCAAGTGGTTTCGCCAGAGGCTTTCAGGTGATAATGTGGCAAAGTCAGCACATTCGGGCGTTAATAGGCATTTTCAAAACCATTTAATTTAATTATGATAGAGTGAAGGGATGGACACTGACGATGGTTGCCTTCGAGGCAATTTTCGCCAAGAAAATCAAGTTTCAACTCCAAGACAGTTCTCTTTTCTCTTTCGTCTATTAAACTTTTGTTCAAATTGAAAAAAGAATCACGAGTGGGCAGGGGGGAAGAGAAAGGAAATAAACCATTGAGGGGAAAATGATATAAAATGAATGAGGATGAAATTAATGTGAAATAGCACCGACGTACGATTTAAAATTTTTTCTTTTATAGTAAGCAATAACATAGAGGTGCCTTTATAGACAATTTGTTAATATAGCAAAGACAATAACGAAAATTGCATTGCCAGTACAAGATAAACTTTATGAAAAAAAAACACATTTAAAAATTTCGCGTATAGTTCATTTTAAGGACAACAACAGCTTTAATAGGTGTTATATACTGTGGTCCTGCAATAAAATGACCACACGGACATATAAACACATGTGTGTAGCGAGAGAGAGTGCAGTTAATACTTATCTTAGGTACTCAATTATTATAATTATTACAGCCGTGAAGAAAAAAAAAGTTTATTGCCAAGTTTGGCAATTGCTGGCTATCCAGACACGGTGGCACGATTACGTCCCTAACCCCACAATCCCTCCCCAGTTCTCCAAGGGAAACGATCGATTTCAATTAAAAGCAATCCTGTTTGTAAACGTCTAATATACCTACCGTATGTTTCATCACTCAGTGTCGTTGTAATCAACGCCACATAATATTTTGGAGCGGCAAATTGCGTTGGACACACCAGTTCTCATCTGATCACTGAAGTTAAGCAGGGGCCGCTTGGGAAAACTGGGTGCCGCTAGTATCCAAAAATCATCGTATTAGTGTATTGTCTGTGCAGTCCCTGCATCAGAACTACACAGTGGACGGGGCTCTAATGACCTTGTAGTTGAAGGGCCCTAAAACACCAACGCACCGAACCACATAATATTTTAGTTCTAGTTGAATACACTGCAAGCAGCCGTGATAGGCCAAATTGGCAGTGGAGAGAATATCTCTCGTTCCTAAAAATTCACTCATTTTAAAACCCCAAGGAACCTGAAGCATAGCATCTATTCTACCATACATCGCCTGCCATCTATAATGGCGCCTTCTTCCAGAAAGTTCTTCACCTTATCCTCATCAAGAGCATTCCATTACCGAATGACCCTTGCAAAAAAGGACCAGTAATATGAGCCTGTTCGGGCCCCTGAACAGCCTATTCAGTGGTTACGGATGAATAGATGACATCGCATACCTATGCACAAATTATCCGGTCGTTTTCTTTCTAATCTTCATTTCTCCTCAACAGCAGTGAAAAAGTCATGGATGTCATAGGCCCCACGTTCAGGGGCGACTATGGATACTGAAGCGGCGAGGAAAGGGTACTCAGTGCTCACAGGTGCTAATTATAGTGCCACTTTTACGTGACAGACTCCTTCTTATTGAAAAGAAACGACTTACCTTGACCAGACGGTGCGAACCTGCATACTTCAACCTGAAGCGACAAGAGAATTCTAGGCCTAGCAATCTGCACAAGAAAAATAATAGATTAGATTTAGTACCGAATAAATCGTTTTACATTTTGATAACACGATTAATTGGATGTCGAGATTTTAAATGTTTCATATGTAAATACCACTAACTACTTACTACAGTTCTGAAGTTTGTTTTTTGTAAATCAAACTTGCAATTCGCGGTATGTGTGTGCGTACGTTGTGAACATAAATTAAGAGTAATACGCGATGTATTTACATTTCGGCAGACGCTGACTTGTTTCTGAATTGGTGAATACAAAAATATAAAGATGTTTATATAGGCGAACAAATCTTTGAAATGTATCCTTTGTTATTTGAAAAATTGGTTTACATCATCATTCAAAAAACGAAGCTAATAAATAGACCCTAACTTTAGAACGATTATGCGGCGTTCTATAAACGTGTGTTGCTAATTACGGTGTCGCAAAACGACCTCTCCCTTTCTTTTTACCAGTAATGATCTCCAAACAGTAGATGGCGAAGAAGAATTTATTTCTTGACCAGATCTTAAACAATTTCGCGATCATTCATCCTTACTTCCTAAATTTAAAAAGGAGTCCTATATTTCTTGTCAAATGAAAACCTAAATTTCAGTATACGAGAGAGAGAGAGAATGTCAATTGAATTGCTATAGTATCCAATACTGACAATTTTATCCCTGTCAAAATATTCAATCCTCTTGGTCAGAAGTTAACTGGGAGTAAACTGAGGAGTAAGAGATCGTTTTCTTGTCCTGCAATAATCATTTTTTGTTGCGTAAAACGACTTTCTGCTCTCTCCTCCTGTCAACGTCATCAACAACTTACAAAATTTTTGAGTCAAATTTCAGCAGCAGCACCAGCAGTAATTTTGAAGAGAGCGAAGGAGTAAGAAGGGAGTGTGAAGTGCCCACCCTAAACGCCACGAGGGTCTACAGGCGTTGAAATGCGGTATGATTGGAGATGGTGGTGTATTTGACGCTGGCGGCGTTGGATCAGTCTCGTCCACAAAAAGACCCAATTTTGGCGGCACTCTAATTACAGAATAGCAAAGTTCTTTAATGAAAATTTACGAGACATAATCACACCCTTCCAGAGTGCCAAGTGAGCCATTTGTCTTGAGGAAGAAAATAAAATGGTAGAAATTATTATTAGCTAGGGGAAATCGGTTTTAGTTTTTCTTAAAGGCACATAAAACCCCCTCAAAAAACAAAGCCTTACAAATTCCAGAAACTTATATACACTTCTCTCTACTACTGCCTATTAGCAATCTTTTGCAAACTTGAAACAATTTGTGGCCACCCTTTCAATTCGTCCCCCTCTCCTCCTCCTCGTCCCACACAACCATTGAACCTCCTACTCTTTAATAATAAATGGACATGCATAAACACTTGCATGTCATTAAAATTCGGCGTTACACATTTCAAGGGGAAAAAAAAGGATGTTTTTCCCCCCATTTTATGTCCACTAGTTCTGAGAGGAGAAAGGGGTAAAAAAAATAACCATCGGTCACACTCAGATAAACTATCAATATGAATTTCACTAAATAAAATCAATTGGTGGCGGTGAGGTGATAGCTGTTGACCTCTCTTATGAACCATCGTGATGAACACTTGTTATTTATAACAAATGGATGCCTATTCTAAAGGTCAATTTTTGGTGAAAGAATAAATGACCTCTAGCCCAATCCTCCCCAACCCTACTCTGATGTTGCTTGATGGTGGTCTTATTACTAGAAGGAAAGTAGTAGTTGGAACACAGTGTGGGCCACCCAGTTTCAGTTTGGAAGAAAGGAACATTAAGATGAAATGCTATTAAATATCATTAAAACTCTTTAAAAAATATTTTAAGTTTTTTTTAAAAAAAAAAATTACTCCTTTTTTATTCAATAATTCATTTAAAAATTATTAATCATGTTGTAGGAAAATATTTCATTCGCTGTGATCTGAGGAAATGACCTACGTCTGAGGTTACGAAATAAACCTGCTACATATCTGAACTTGTGCCCCTTCCCTAGGGATTCGTTTGTGGTCCTATCGCCATCTCATTTTTTTCTAACCTATCCGTTAGTACTTTGAACCATTGGCAGGTACGGAGTTTAATAAATAAGAAAATATTTACATACAGTATTTAGTAAGGACAATGAAGTCCACCTAATAAAGGTTTCTACGGATTCATGTCCCACACTTGTCCAAGGGATAGGAGCATGGGCGTCTGCAGAAAGTATCCCAGGGGAGGGCATAGCTTAATGACAATGTTGCAAGCGGGAACAGCAATGATCCAGGAATCGGATCAATCTGTAAGCAAACATTTGCTTCTTGTTGAATTTCTCTTTTACGCTTCTTGTCACTTTTTCGATCCCGTGGAGAGGCAATTGCCGTATTTGCCCATCCTTCCTTTCTGTGAGCACCTGGGAAATCAAGCAGATCCTGAGGGAATTCCAGGAACTTAAGAACTCGGGGGTGCTTAAGAACTCTTGACTTGGTGATATCTTGTGGACGGGACAAAGCTGTTCGATAAAGTAATTACTGGGATCAGGCTTGGAAAGGGAAGATAGGACAGCCCTCAATAAATTGGATAATATATTGTCGTTTGTTTCTTTGGTGTTTTTGGGGACCACAGGAATTAGATGGCTAGGCAGGCTTTTCAATAAGTTAGCCAATGGAGACAGGATGCCATCTGCATGGCGAGAGAGTTGGATAGTTCCACTGTTCAAGGGCAAAGGTGATGCCCAGGACTGCAGAAACTACAGGGGCATAAAGCTGATGAGCCATTCTATGAAGCTGTGGGAGAGAGTAATAGAAAGTCGCCTCAGAGTCCAAACTAGTGTCCGGGGGAATCAATTTGGGTTTATGCCTGGTAGGTCCACCATGGAACCAATCTTTATTCTAAGACAGATGATCGAGAAACATAGAGCAGCAAAGAAGGACCTCCATGCAGTATTCGTTGACCTGGAAAAGGCATATGACAGTGTCCCTAGACAGTTAGTTTGGAGCGTTTTAAGGAAGAAAGGGGTCGATGAAGGACATATTAGGATAGTGCAGGATATGTATGCTGGATCGATTGCTAGGGTGAGGACAGCCTGGGGAAATACTTCACGCTTCAACGTGCAGGTGGGCGTGCATCAAGGGTCGGCTCTTAGCCCATATCTTTTCACTCTAGTTATGGATGAGCTGCTGACAGGAATAGGGGAATGGGCCCCACAGTGTCTGGTATTCGCTGATGATGTGGGAAGGCTTGAGGAGTCCAAGGAGGATGCACAAAAGGGCTTACAAGACATTAAAACAGCAATGGAAAGTGGGGGTCTTAAGGTGAACATGAAGAAGACAGAGTACCTACCGTTCAATTTTAGTGGCCAGGGGCAGGGGGGTGAGATTCGTTGTGGGGATGAGGGGATACCAGGGGTGCAAGAGTTCCGGTATCTAGGATCAGTTTTCCAGAGCAATGGGGAGATAGATTCCGATGTGACCCATAGGATTAATGCAGGATGGCTGAAGTGGAGACAGGCAAGTGGTGTCCTGTGTGACCGCCGTGTCCCCATAAAGTTGAAGGGCAAAGTCTACAGAACTGTCGTTAGGCCCGCTATGTTATATGGCTCAGAGTGTTGGGCAGCTAGGAAGAACCATGAAAGGCAAATGCAAGTGGCTGAGATGCGAATGCTGCGTTATATGAGTGGGGTGTCACGAGCTGATAGAATTCGAAACGATTATGTTAGAGGTAGCTTGGGGGTGGGAGACATCGCGGAAAAGATGAGAGAGAGTAGGTTGAGGTGGTATGGGCACGTGATGAGGAGGGGAGAGGAGGAACTGACAAGGGTGATTATGGGACAACAGGTGATTGGGGGCACCAGAAGTAGAGGAAGACCAAAACGGACGTGGGAGCAGGTGGTGCAAAGGGACATGGAGGCATGCGGGGTGACGGGGGATTTGGTGAGGGTTAGGCGGGAGTGGAGAATTAGAACCCGCAGACCCGACCCTGCCTCAGGCGGGATAAGGGTGTGATGATGATGATGATGATGTTTCTTTGGTGTTTTAGGGCCCTTCAACTACATCGGTCATTACAGCCCTGTCCACTGCGTAGTTCTGATGCCGAAACTGTCCAGACACTACGCTAATGCGACGATTTTTGGGTATTAGCGGTACCCAATTTTCCCAAGCAACCACCCATGTTAGTACTAGTTGGAGCTGCGTTGCTTGACATCAGTGATCAGATTTTGTTTGTTGGTGTTTTAAGGCCCTTCAACTACAAGGTCATTAGAGCCCCGTCCACAGCATAGTTCCTATGCAGAGACTGCACAGACACTACACTAATGCGACGATTTTTGGGTATTAGCAGTACCCAGTTTTCCCAAGCGGCCACCCATGTCAGTACTAGCTTGGGTTGCACTGCTTAACTTCAGTGATCAGATGAGAACTGGCGTGCCCAACGCAATACAGCCGCTCCCATTATATTGCCAGGGGTTAGTGAAGAGTGGATACCTTCTGTGGGAGTGGAAATAGGGTCAAATATGGATCAGACTCTAAAGAACTACATGCAGCTGGTGAGTGAAAGGTATGATGGACGTAACCGTAATCAGTCTACAAAGTGTCCTCACTGTCCTGGGACATCTTTACTCATTAATATTCAAATGGAATAATATTGTACTTTTACAATGGACCCCACAAACCTAATGTCTTTCAATTCACTACAGCGGAAGTGACGTAATATAGGAAATTATCAGATAGCAACATAAATTGGCAGCAACAATTGACGCAAACTGGTTTTCACCATAACTGGTTAATCGGCATAATTAAACAATTTCCATGTTTAATAACTGATGATTTATTCATTAATCAGTTGGTAAACTTTTAATTAAATATTATTACCTCAATAATTTTTTAATAATTGCACTTTGACATTAACAGCTGAGAAAGATAATAATAAGAGATCGACATCGGGAGCTCAATTAATAGAATACATTTGCTCCTTGAACTCTAAATATTCAGGTTTGCGCCTGACCGAGGCCGTTGATCTCCTTTCTGATATGTGAAAGGCTTCAACGGCACCTTTTGTCAGTCAGGAACCAAATGCACCTCCCTTTTGCGGGTATACCAAATCAACTGCACTCCCACGAACCCTGTACAGATGCATTGCCAAATTTAACAGTCGCACTAAGAAGGGCTATTTGCCTTTTAGTCACATTCAGTGGCATGTGACGGAACACAAACATCACGAATCTCTTTTGCCACAAGACACCAACCGTCAAAAAGATCGAGCCTGACACCATAACAGGCCATGACATTACCATGCAAGCGCACCGCCACTTGATCTACAAAAGCCATTGCAGGAGAGAAGAGGATGGTTAGGTCCATCTCTGGGATGCAGGTAATAGGGAACAAAAGCAAACAGGCAAACCGTGGAAATATAAGGAAATGGAGGAGGACAATTCACAGATCCAACCCTGGCCACACTGTGTTCCCACTATCCTAAGAGTAGGACCATAGTTTCTAATCAAGGCTGCCCGGGTGCACGGCCTCGAACAGATTTTTTGACACTGAAAGAAATTGCTCAGGTTTTTAATTTCCGTGCCTCATGCACCTCAAGGTCACTTCCTTAGCGCTCAACTGTAAAAAGAAATGGAGATTTCCTAATCGGTTTCCTGCCTATGGTAGGGTCTGGTACCCATTTTTGTTCCTCGGGAATAAATGGACGATCTGTTGGATAGTATTTTTACGCAGCCGGCTGCTTACCTAAGCTGAAGCTCCTAAGTTTATATATCGAGGGCCTACAGTCAGTTTGGGCACTGCACCTTGTTTGTTTGTTGATGTTTTAGGGCCCTTCAACTACAAGGTCATTAGAGCCCCGTCCACAGCATAGTTCTTATGCAGAGACTGCACAGACACTACACTAATGCGACGATTTTTGGGTATTAGAAGTACCCAGTTTTTCCAAGCGGCCACCCATGTCAGTACTAGCTGGGCTTGCGCGGCTTAACTTCAGTGATCGGACGAGAATGGGCACTCCACCGAGCTCCTATACCTGGGAAACTTGCCTCATCTGCTCATTGCACAGTAGAGAGGACTCCTTTTTATGTGCAAATGACATCGTACACCACACGGGGTCAAAACTTTACTTCCCATTCGACGGAAAGCGCACTCGGGGCCTCTCTTTCTTCAAGCGATCTGATCTATTTAAATTTAAAAAAAAATGACTATTTTTAGTAGATGAAAATCTTCAAAACAATAGCAACAACAACGATAATAATTTATCTGTAGGAGCAGTGGTCTTAAATAAGTGCGTGGACTAAGGAGAATGAATTTCAGATAATGCTTTAAGATAACTTAAAAATTACGTACTTGCTATTAACATTTTTCATAATTATAAGGAAATTCTAAGAAATTGATGATGATATTTAGTATAGACCCATTTGTAGCTGGGAGTTTTTTTTTACCCCCTTCATTTCAAATATAAATTTTAACCCACTGTCATCATTTATGTGATATAATGTACTTTAATAATGACCGGGTGATATTTTACATTAGGCCACACAAGTTGTTCAGTGGTGGTTTGTTCATTTTAAGATGATCTTGAGACGAAACCGCCCTACCCCAGAATAATGAGTGGGCCGTGAAGGAATTTCACTTCATAAATTTCAATTGAGGCTTTTGTTGATTTTGATTTTTCTTATGAGGTTGCGTGCAATTCAGAATAAGACTCTCTCTCTCTGGAAAAATTAACGGCGTGCTTAATTGAATTTTAATAACTTGTAACATATGTTTTTGTTCGCCGTGAACAATTAAAAACATTTTTACAAGTGTGAAAAACCCCTTTCTTTTCTTTAAACATAAAAAAAAACATTATTACCTGTTTCTTTTTTAAATATATATATATCAAAATGCATTGGGTTTAAAATTATTCTTTATTTAAATACTACTTGTTTACTTTCAAACACAATGATTGGTGCCCCAAGCCACGTGATCAACATAGAACCTTTGCCCTTGATCGCAGCTACACCTTGATCGCGGTTTAGCTCTTACCCCTATCAGTATTCTGCTAATACTGTACGTACCCTGGCATTTTTATTAGTCATTCAACATCAGAATTAACTATGTCTAGACGATAATATTTAATAGGTTAGTTTTAATCAAGTATGAGCAATTATTTTTCGTCGCGGGCCAGTCATCCATCCTCGTACCTGTCAACGGGCCTGTGCATATGTGTGAAAAACCTCTCCAACATTTCGTGTTTTTGTTGTATAGCGTGCTTCCATACGCATAAATCAGGATGAAAGATGCACTAGTTTCCAGAGCCTTTCCACTTTACCTCATCATCACTCCTAACCCCTTTCCTGCCTATGGCAGAGTCACGTACCCATTATTATCCCAATGGAATACATGGGCAATCTGTAGAACGGTAATTTTAAGCCGCCATCCGCATTCTGCGTTTGGACACTTCCTCCTCCGTGGCGACGCCAGGGGCGAGATTCAGCTCTTAACCTAGAAATTCTGCCGAACTACACGTAAAATTCCCTAGTGGAGGGATAGCACCTTGGAATAGGAGAACGCAATCGCCCCCTAAAAATTGGGCGAACGCTAAATACACAAGGGGCTGCAGCAATACGTCGGCAGCGTGCTACGTAAAATTACTATCTAATGGATCATTGATGGCAATGGTGGCTTGGTGGTTAGCACGCTCAGCAACTGCGTCAGTAGTTCTAGGTTCGATACTGGACCGAGGTGGGTTGGCTTCTTTCGGGCGATAGAGAGAGGCCGCGAGTGCGCCTTCTTTCGGATGAGAAGTAAAACCGAGGTCCCGAGTTGGTGTACGATGGCACTTGCACGTAAAAGAACCCTCTCTACTATGCAACGGGTAGACGAGGCAAAAATTTCCAAGTGTAGGAGCTCGCCCCCTGGCGTCGGTAGCATTCCCCCACGAACACTAGGCCGACGATAAAAAAAAAAGCGTAGGGGTGCAGCTTTGGCCGGCAACCGACTGCAGAAAAACTATGACCAATATATCACCCTTGTGTCCATTCAGAGGGGCAAGATGGGTACCCGACCTTTCCATAGCCGGGAATAGGGTTAGGAGTTGCTTTGTAATGGATCACTCAGTTCCGATGGGACAAACGCGAACCGGACTCTGCCGTAGGTAGATAAAGGGTCTATCCATAAGGTCTGTAAAAATCCCGAAGCCCAGACTAGTGCAACCTTCATCCTGAAGGTTAAAAATATTTTATGGGAGCGGGGGAGTGGCATTTTAATGTTTATTTCGCGTGCAAAAATTTCCTGCCACGTCCAACTGCAGAATCGATCCTATAGGCAAGAATTCACGAATCAATTACGTTATCACCTAACTATAATAAACACTATTACAAAAATCACTGCTTGAATTTCAATTGGCCTAGGAAACATATCATCATGATCACCTCAATGCTTGATGAGTCAAATATACAATGAAAATATCAACAAAATATTAACAATAGAATTGTTGTAGATTTCAAAGAAACCTATCAATTATGAAAATGATAATCCTGATTAAATGTCATTTAATACAATTTCAGATTTCGATAGTTTATTGTGTATTATATGCCAATCTATAACTATCCATATCATTAAAATAAATACGCATAACTTCAAAGGCTACATAAAGTTAAATTGAAATTTCATTACAAAAGCTTATTTCAACAGTGCATGGCACATTTTTCTATGGAGTGTCATGTCGAAACCAAAATTTCATAATTACGATGGCTCTTCACCTATGAATATAATAATTTTTTTTTAAATAAAGAAACCATCAATTGAGTGTTAGAAATAATCCTATTTATGTTTAACCTAAGGTAGTAATATATTTTAAATTACATCCTATCACGCTCAGATGTAATAATATCTTTTTTGTTATGAATGAACTTCCATATTTGTTTTCTTGAGTCACAATATGGCGCTGATTCACACGCTTCAAACCACAATAAAGCTCAAAATTGTATGAACAATAACTTCTCTCTTCAAAAAAATTTGATGCCAACTTATTTTGTTCAAGTTCTAGGCTAATTTTCTTTAAAAAAAATATTTTTTTCCCTTTTGCAGGATGTTTATTGTGTGATGTTGACAAATATCATGTTGGAGATGACAGCTTAGGGGATTTTTTTTTCTCATGGGTGACACATACAACAGAGGTAAGGGGATACACACGCACGACACTTCCGTTTGTCTATTTGTGAATTTGTGACGAACAAAAAGAATATCAGCTTAGAAATATGGTGTCTATAATAGTTATCAACTCATTTTCATGGTGTGTCTCAGTGTCATTATGAAAATGAACAAAACTCGCGGACATACAATAGGCTCGCCAATGGACTACTGCTGTTGGGGGAGAAAGAGGGCGGCTAAGGCGGCGGGATAATTCTATGCTTATAGACATTACAACCTCCACAGTATACTCATAATTGTAGGGACAGGTATCCAACAGTTCCGGAATATGCACCTAAAATTCGCAAGGTGACGTGGGAAAATGAGGTAGCAATAACTCTCTTCGTCCTCCACCTCCTATTAAGTCACAGACACAGGAATATTGTAGTTATTCTTATTTAGATTTCTTGAAATACTAAGTACGGGTTGAAACTCAACCGAGATTACTGCTTGTGACAGAAAATGCCCTTACCTGTCTTCTCTCATGTTTCCCTGTCTGAAGAGAGAGAGGGAGAGAGAAAGTCTCATTTCTACCCATTTATTGGCCACTCGCAGAACTCCCTGCTTAAAGACAAAGAAGAGCAGTGTGACTTCTCGGAGTACTTATAACGCATATACTGAATTTTTCATGCAGTGCAAAAGCCCTTGAGGGTTTCTACCAGGAAGGGACACTCTGTGCTAGTTTTACTCTCTCCCGAAAGAAGAGGGGCGCGGCGAATTGCGTTGGACACACAAGTAGTCCTAATCCCGTCATCTGAGGATGACTCCCTAAACCTGGGAATTTCCCCAAACTGTAGAGCGGCGAATTGCGTTGGGCACACCAGTTCTCGTCTGATCACTGAAGTTAAGCAGCGCAACCCCAGTTAGTACTGACATGAGTGGCCGCTTGGGAAAACTGAGTACTGCTAATACCCAAAAATCGTCGCATTGGTGTAGTGCCTGTGTAATCTCTGCATAAGAACTATGCTGTGGACGGGGCTCTAATGACCTTGTAGTTGAAGGGCCCTAAAACAAACCCGAAAGAAGTCACCCAGCGTCGGTCAGGATCGAACCACTATCCATGGATTAAAGAGCCGAAGGTTCTTTGAGCTATAGCAGGCTGACTGAGGTCATCATATATAGGTTAGTAAATCGATACAGTGTGCCCGTTAAGTAAGTGTTTGTTTAAAAATTTCAATGTGTGCGCTCTCTAGGTAACAAAATAATGACCCAAACCTACTGCAATTCCGTCCGGGGGCTCTGAAATCAGAGGACAGCGTTGAGTGAAGAGGACGCTGGTAGGGAGTAATGATAGGTTTCAAGATCTGTGACAATCAATAGTCACCTCTGGATCCTTGATAGTGAGATGATAAGCATTTTATTCACCAACTGGTTAGTGTTGCTTAATTTCAGCCTTGAGAGGGACCCTTAGCAGTTGTTGGGGTCTGTACTTGAGTTAGATCAGCTCCCTCTCATTCTGAACCTTTTTCTGGTCAACTGAGCCCCCTCACCGAGTTCTGTCAGTTTCAGTCGATTGGCCTTTTTCATGTGACGACGGTTAAGGGCTTTCAGCACATGCAGCACCTTAACAAAGGCAAGTGGCCGCCATCTGTCAGTTAATGCAACTTTTCCATACATAGTTGATTCCACATTTCATCTTTTGAGTCCCTAAAACGTATCTCCTTTCCTATAGAGGCCCTTATTGCAAGTATGAAACTGACTCTCTTATTTTTTTGTTATTTGCTAATCGTTTGTGTCTGTGCATTAACGCTAAAGTTGGGGAGATAAAAGCGGGTAGGAAGGGGGCAGGGTAACACGGAGTAAAAATTGGGAGGCTTTTGGTATTAATCGACAGTGGCGGGCCACTAAGTGAACAACAATCGCTTCTTAATAACCTGAACCTTTTTGTCAGAAATTGCTCATTGAAGTAACCATCAGCGTGAACCACCAAACTCTTGTGTCCTTTTGTAGTGAGGTGGTGGTGCATGGCTGAATATGAGGGACCGAAAAAGACCTAAACGTAAGATTTAAAAAAAAAACTATTCAATAACCATGAAAAGGGGAGAAGGAGGATGACGACGACGGGCAACATTTAAGTCACTGGACCGTAAACAGAACTAACTTGTGAATGGGTCTGGTGAAAGGTTCATCGTTTTCAAACTACAGCACTCATGGTAAAAAGGACCTTTATATGAACACCCTTCTTTATTCCATGTGAGGATCTATATACCTTTTTATTTAAATATGCCCTATGATGACAATGAGGTATTGTTGATGTGTTTGGGTGTGAGATCATCTTTGGTCAAACTGCCGAAACATAATCTGACATTCAGGCCCTTAGACTCCCCAATTCTGTTACAGAAAAAAGGTAGATTTGTTCAACTGGACATGATAATGCGTTATATTGGCTTTTCTCAGTCCATCCAAATAATACTAGAATATAATAATGATCTTCCTAAAAGGGCCATTTCATGGATCTCGGTGGAAGCAGAACAAGAAGAAATCTTAAAGGTCGGTTGAGTTAACTTAAAAGTTTTTGAAAGATGAAATGGCAGTTCAGAAGTCGGGAATCGATCCAGCAATACAGGACAAAGAAAATTTCCCTAGTACTAGCAAGTCAAAGGACTCTTTGGTCACCCTACTCTCAGAACTGTCTATAATCTTCTTACTCTCAATGGAAGATGAAGCTACTACTTTCAAGTGTTAAGGCCAGACCTCGCATCCGGTGGAGTTCTCCAAGAAAAAAAATGGTAGGATCCAAATTCTGATATTATCATCACGCTTACTAATGATGATAGGTCGTTGATAGAAAGCGACGTTGCATAAAGAGGACGGGACACGCGCTATTTATCATGGCCTCCACCCGAGGACACATTCTGCAAGAACAATAATGGATCAAGGCAGTGGACAGTTGGAATCAAAGTCTATTGTCCCCCTCTGTCCTAATGCCGTGATTGATTAACTTCTTGGATCAGTGCATGTCTGATTCGCATCTGATACGGAAAGTGGTTGTTGAATTCTCACAAAAGCACTAGGAAAAGAGTCACTATTGAATTGACAACACTCCATTTGGGTGGTATCGTTCCGGGTTAGTGAGGCACCCTTATACCCCTAATCCCCTCACCCGAAAAAAGTGCCCCATCTCAGTGAAATTATGACTGTGTCGCAAACTAGTACTTATGTCCTCGTATGCAGTGAGCAATGGCGTTCTGTTCGAGTCAAGACAATCATAATTCAAAGTAATTCCTGGGGTACAGGCAAGTTTTCTGCTTATAAAAATCAATTAACAAGGATTTGATTGTAAAGATTCCGATGGATCTAACGGATCGATAGGGATCTCTCCTCTGTATGCATGATACAAAGCAAAGCCTTCGATAACTGAAGGGGTGACATGCTTGTTTGAGATGATGGTACGGGCTCGATTGCAGTCGAGGTTCACGGATACCGCCTTTGAACTGATAGTGGGACGCCTAGTGCAGTTCCTTGCCACAGTGTGCCAGGTACGTTATCATATAAACAATATAGAACTCCTTCTACACATGCCACATTTCTAGAAGAAAATGAGCACTTTCTTCTGGAATAAGGACATAATTTTCAAGAGTACATGCCCTCTGTCTTTATGCATTACAAGTT
Organism: Trigoniulus corallinus; assembly: GCA_013389805.1. NCBI lineage: Eukaryota > Metazoa > Arthropoda > Diplopoda > Spirobolida > Trigoniulidae > Trigoniulus > Trigoniulus corallinus. The sequence goes on along the minus strand of JAAFCE010009126.1, from coordinate 9,851,540 downwards.
TCCATAAGTGGTTACAGTGATAAGCTAAAGGATCAACACACCCATCTCCTTACCGACATATGATAATATTTGGAAAGCATTTGACTTTGTTTTTCTTTTACAAAATCGATGGTGTTGACAATACTGTAAATCTCCTATTTATATTTCTTGAGTGTTTATTTCTTGCCAATGTTATAGCCCAATGAGAAAAAAAATCCTGTTTTGATGACCTCCAATATAAAAGTTCGGCAAGAAATCTTTGAGAAATTAAGATCCTTTCAGACTTTCATGACGTAAGATGACAAATCCTAAAAATTGACTTTTTTTGCAAAACAGGTTACACATGCATACGTGTTATCAAAACACAAGCTTTCAAATTGATTTTGAAAAGCATGTGTGTGGGCCCTTGCCCAGTTTCAAGATATGGAAAATAGGATGTGCGGGTAGGGGAAGGGAATGGACGAAAAGGGAGGAAGGAGGGTGGGAGACGCTTCTTATATGAAATTCATATATATGTGTGTGTATATAATTTACAGTCTGTCTCCATTGAGGAAGGTTTTCCAAGAGAGAGCGAGAGAGGAAGAGGAGCGTGTTGAGTGAGCAGATAGAGCACGGGTGGAAAGGGAATCAAGAGAATAAGGGCCCGACCGGTTATGAAAAAGAGGCGAGGGGTGGAGAAAGAAACACGTTAACTTTCAAGGGATAAATAGTGCCCTTGTGTGTGCACATTGAAAAACTGATTACAATACATCTTAACGAAGCATGACAGGTTGGAGCACATCAATTGTCAATGCTTTGGTGAGACCAATGGAAAACATTGGAGAAATATTATGGCCATCATTATTAGGATGCTTAGAGGGGGCATGCCTTGAATTTACAAGACTGAGAAAAAGAGAGAGAGGGGGAGGGGGCAGGTCTGGGTTGGGCTGTCCTAACCTTACTATTACATGCCCGGTCACGCCCACTTCCCAATATGAATATACGGAAAAAGAGGCGAGCAATCGTGTTGAAACTCTTGCAACAACACATGACAACATTGAGTTTCATGCCTCCCGTCATCAATTTCTAATGCTTCAGTGCTCATTTTCTCGTTTTCACAACAATTCACACCCCCTTAACTCTCTTGTATAAGGGGAGGATGAGGATGAGGAAGAAGGAATGGGAGATATGGAGTGAGACGACGGAGATTCACTCAACCACACACACATACAGATCCCTCAGTCACTCCTGCATGTCAGTTTTCTCCTTCTTCATTCAGTATTTTCAATACCAGAACCTCCTACCATCCCCCTTTTTACCTTTTGCGCCCTATGGACATTCGTACTTTCAATCCTCAGTGCCATCATTCAGAAAATCCGATTGAAGGGCCTCACAATACAAGGTTGACCATCATCATCCTAACCACCATCAATGCCACCACTGTTGCTGTTACTCCTGACGAGTTAGTATTCACCCGGGAATTACGTCTGACAAAGCGTTATCAGGCCATCTCTAACCACACTCAAGTAAAAGGAAGATGGTGTTGATTTCGAAGCCCCTGCCAAAAAACAAGGTTACATTACCCGAAAATTGCGCATTTAATTCGAGGGCTAATCTTATCCGATTACTCATCAAAAATTTTAATTCAATTCACTATAGTCTCTTAAAAAGATAACACGAAAAAATTCAAAGAAATATTTTTATGGACTGTAAGGAACAAATTGATCCCTACCTTCGATTTCATGGACAGAAAGTAAAAAACCAAAAAGCGACTTCTAACCTGTTTCCCGTCTTTGGCAGGGTCGGGTACCCAATTTTGTCCCATTGAGACACATGGGCGATCTGTTGGGCGGCATTTCATGCAGGCGGCTGCCGACCTAATGCTGCAGTTCTGATGCTTATTTATCGGTGGTCTATTTCTCTACTTTGGGACACTTATTCCTCCATCGACACCTGAGGACGAGATCCTACAACTGGAAATTTTGCTGATCTACTCATTGCATGTAGAAAAAGGTTCTTTTACTTGCAAGAGACGTCGTACACACAACACGGGGCAACGGCTTTACCTCCCATCCGACGATTGGTGTCCGAAAGAAGCCAATCCATCTCGATCCAGTATCGAACCTAGTACCACTGACGAAGTTGTCGATCACGTCACCTCTGACGTACTGTTAGGCAAGGCGCAAAATTAGACGCAGGGTGTAGCAGCGCTGTGAAATTCTGCTAGCAGGCAATCACCGCACAGTGAATCGCAGTTTTTGGCAGTTTTCAAAGCAGACGTGGAGTGGACGGTTCTAGACCGCCACTGCTATCTATTTTTCACTAGGTCCCCATCCACCCCACGCACTACCAATCTTTACGGGCAACCCCCTCCCGCGTTTGCATCGGTCTCCCCTGCCCAGGGTGCTTCCAACCACCTGCATTCGTGAAAAGGACCTAACGAGCTCCTCCTCTCTTCTCCTCATTACGTGTCCATACCACCTCAACCTGCCCTCCATCATTTTTTTCCGCGATGTCCACTATCCCCCGGACTACCTCTAATATACTCTTTCCTAATTCTATCAGCTCTCGACACCCCACTCATGCACCGCAGCATTCGTATCTCAGCTACTTGCAGTTTCTCTGCTTTGAATGGCTTCAAAGACGTTTTCATTTAGTTTTCTTTGAAAGTCACGCCAAATTCACGCAGGAAACTGTGGCACGGGAACTGCGGTCCGCAGGGTCACATGGCGCAGGGACTGAGTCACGTCACGCTGCGACTTAACATGCGCAAATATATGCTATCATATGAGTTGCGTTTCATTTTGCGCTGGGCCTAAGTAATGAGTAATGAAGACGATAAGAAATATAACTGCCCTCTTCCACTGCTTCTACTAAAGTCTCCGAATTCACCTACGGTACCTTAAAAACGTCCAGAACCGCACAAATGCCATTCACGGCATGAGGCAATCTCGCACTATTCCTCAAGTTTCCTCTCATCACAAGCTGACTTCTGGTTCCTTTTTTAGAAATGCAAATCCGAAACACAGCTGTTGCTCGACTGCTATTCATTTTATAGACTCGAAGGGTCGCTTATATCAACACTATCCCTAATTGTACCTACTAATTGGTTCTTTTAGTGACCATTTTCTCAGCGTGACCCCCTTAGTTTCATATCCTCTATCATCATTTCTCTTATTTTTTCCTCATATTTTTTACAATTTGTTCTTTACCCTTATGCAAATTACGAACTCCCAAACCACACGATATACCAATAGCGTATGTAATCCACTGTGCAAATCATAAATCGGAATTAACCTCAACCTAATCCGATTTCCGTCTTTGTACATACAAACACATACAGCACTGGAAAGCGACAGAGATGCGATTAGCTGTAACACCCTGAATGATTATTTATGCTGTTAATCTCATCTTGGTTCACACACAAATCTCACTTTTCGAGGGACACCTACAGCTATTGACCATTCTCTTATCCACAGATTCATATTTTTTTTTTCAAAACTAGTCATATGTCATATTTAAGTTATATAATTATCTCCAAATTTGTATATGACAGAGCATGTAAACTACAAAGCTGTTTTAATCTCAGGTTTTACCACAAAGTTTGAACCACATGCGATGAACCTCAACAACTCGTAGACAAATATTTTGAAGTCATTAATTAGTCCTAGAAAAGACCCCTAAGAATCCATCTCATTCTGAAGCTGCATGATTCTATATTGGTCAACTTGTCGACGCTAAAGTCCTGGTGAACTCAGTCTGCCTTTTCCTTACCACTACTCTGGTTCATCTGCCTTTCCACCTTACTTTTGTAACTGGCATTACCCCTTCCTCGTTATTTTACCCTTAAATATTATCATCAGTATTTGTCTTGCTAGAGAAACTCTTCGTATTCGCTTGAATATAATGTTGACCTCAGTGACCCTCTCCGAATGCGTGTGACCATCAGCTTATGCCGTAATGCACCTGTTAGAAACGTCCATTTTTCAATTTTCTGCCCTTGAAAATGAGAGTGATGATGCTTCAATCAATTTTTCGATTATAAAGTTACGGGGGCTCCTCATTTATCCTGGAGACACATTTGTCATTTGCATACTCATTTGTCCAGGAGACACAGGATCACAGCTTAGCACCCCACACGACGCGACGGTAAGAGTTACAGTTCCTCTATCCCCAATGAAGATTGCAACCGTAGCAAGACACACACAATACAACTGACTGGACATGGGAAGGCGTGATGGGTCAATCTGATAAATTAAGAATGAGAGACATTAGCTCCTCCTTGGTTATTTTGGTGGGAGGAAAAGGGGTTCATTACTGAATACCACTGTCATCCTGAGAGAGAAAGAGGAGATTAGGGTCGCCTATTAGTATATTTTATATCAAGTCTTCTCTCCAATCTCAATAATACGTCCCTAGTTTAATCGGGAGAAGGAAAAAAAAAGATAGAGAATGAGGAGGTATATTGTAGGTCCTGACGACAGACTATGGAGGGGGTCAGAGAGTGAGAAGAGCGGAGAAAGAGAGAGAGAGAGGGGGGGAAAAGGGGAGAAAAATAAATAATAACTCAAACGATTACATGGTATAAAATGCAGATGGCACACACCATCAATATTCCTCAGCCCTGCTGAGTTCACAAGTAGTCACAGGCAGCGAGTTCAATCAATTGCTGAAACTAACTCCATCTATGCTACATCACTAGCATTATAATTTTCAAACCTCTTAATCTCTGCGTCGAAGATGAATGATATACAGCCCCATTTTTTATAATTTACTTTCAAAATCTTTATCTCTTCCCCCTCGCATACAAACACACTGTTACTTTATTCAAATTGCCGAGTTTGTGCGAAAACAATGATGGTCCAAGGGCAGACTTAACTACCGTATCAATAAAGTTTAGAAATAAATTAACAACGTCTACGTGCCCAAGAGACACATATGTGTTTAATTGCTATATTTACTTCTAGTCAAGTCCTATCCTCATAATTTCCTCTCTGGATAAATATTAAAACTATCCGAATTACATTCGGGCAACATAAAAGTCATATTATATTAATTCGTCTGAATAGTCCAGATGTTGAACCTTTCAAACTATGTAGCAGACGTGCCCTTAGATAATAATATATTTCTAGATGGAGTGGGTAGCACGCTCGGTAGTAGTTCTAGGTTCGATACTGAGCTGGGATGGGTTGGTTTCTTTCGGGAGAGAGACCCCCGAGTGCGCCTTTTTTCGGATGAGAAATAAAACCGAGGTCCTGTGTGGTGTACGATGGCATTTGCACGGCAAAGAACCCTCTCTACTATGCAACGAGTAGATGAGGCAACATTTCCATATGTAGGAGCTCGTCTCCTGACAGAGGGGGGAATGTCCCAACGATAAATAAGCATAGGGGTTGCAGCTTTGGTCGGGAACCGGCTGTGGAAAACACTGCCTAATATATTGTCCGTGTGTCCATTCAGAGGGACAAGATGGGTACCTGACCATGCTATAGGCGGGAAAAGGGTAGGAGATATTTTCTGCTTGGAGAGACAGAGAGAGAGAGAGAGACCCTAAAAGTTGGGATGCCTTTTTAAATTAAACTCCTCATCATTAGTAGTAATTCATTTTTCAATAAAATATGACAGAAAAAAAAAGTTACCGTAGTTGGCTATTGAAAGGCAGCCGGTCTCACTTCTAACGGTTATTTGCAGGGCCCTGACGTACAGCTAGATGCACCGAACAGGTCACGTTTTTGCTTTCTATCCGGGACAGAAAATTACATTCGCTCCTTTCTGTCTTCTGATTGAAAATAACTAACTAGCCTCAGTCAGGTCCAAACCTGTCCACCTAAGCTTTGCAATTTTTCTATGTAGAAAGGATGTCATTTGCAGGTGATATCATCACATGGGACCATCCGAAAAAGCCTTCTTTTCAGCTTCTGTTAAGACCGAACCTGCACTGTTCACCGTCAGCTTCAAAAGGAAGAACACTGATTATTTATGCAAACAATAACTCACTACTCTCGTCCTAAAGTTGATGGTGACAACATATGAAGACAGTTTTATATTATTGTCCATTTCCACTTTCTGTTAGTACTATCATTAAGATAGACTAGTCTCTATGTATTCTGTAAAAATGAGGATTTATAAATAAATCCTAATTTAAGTCTTTAGAAGTATACATACTGTTATCGACGTAATTTTATTCAGAGCAGAGACGACAAAACTAATAGTTTGCATTAAAGCAATAAGTTGTCACTATTCTACATAACGACAAATTTACTATTAGCTTCACGTTCAACTGCAATACAGTGACAGACAGACTGTCAATGATATTTGTTCATGGCTATATAGCTAAGGGCACATTTTGTTTATAGGAAGAAGATATTCACAACTAAAATTGGCATTTCCCAAAAGACCTTCTTGGTTCAATGGGCGCTATACAAGGTAGGAGGAAGGGAGAAAGAGAGAGGGATGAAAGTGGTAGGTGGAAGACTATCATCAGAGTACAGCAACAACAGAGCATTAGTAGTAGACTATATTATTATTGGGAAAACAGTACAGAGATACAAATGTCAGAGTTAGGGAATAAGGGACTTAGAAGGGAGAATAAGTAAGCGAGAGAGAGAGAGAGAGAGGGGCCCTAAGCGCGATTCTCTCTATATTTTTTTTTTTGAATTCCTTGCTATTTCACGTTAACATAAGGATTATGTTGTCAAATAGAGGCAAATAGTGTTCATCAACTGCGCTGAAATCTTCTATCTGCGCTCAGCTTAAGAGCTTAAGGCTTCTCTTGCTCGTTCCACTCAATTTGGGAAGAGTTCCTCACTTAAAATCTAATGAATCCGACCCCCCCTTATTTGCTACGGATTTGGTCGACACAGCTTTTCGGGATAGACATACATACCCCTCACTCCCCTGCTGCTTCCCACTCCTTCATTCCTATTGACTCTTACAACACAACTATACTTTCTTGTCCCTTTCTCTCCTTCTCCCTCGCCATGCCGCTCTGCTCCTCTCTCCTCTGATTTTCAAGCCTCTCATTCATCCATGTAGCCCTTTGTGAATATTGGAAGCCTTAAATGTTATCCTCGGCAAACTAGAGATGTTTTCGATTGCAAAACCTGAAATCGGTTATGCAGTAAAGATGATAGGAGCTGAATCTCTTTAAGGCTATCTAGATATTGGGTGACTTAAGAGAGAGAGAGAGAGAGAACTAGATCCCCTAACCCACCCACCTCCACTTCCAATCTTAGTAACCTCTCATCCCCTCCCAATCTCACCTCCACCTTCTTGCCGCCTCCTCATCTAATACAATGTGTGAGACCTAATTCAACTTGTGCAAAATAATGCGTCACATAACAAGATAGGGATTAGGGTCCGTTTCATTTCGTCTCAGCACGGTTGTTGCCGCATTAATTAAAATGATCTTTGTTAGGATGAAAAAGATGCTCCCAACACTTAATTCCGAAAGCATCACAAATAAAGCTTTCATTTTGATACTCTATTTATCTGAGAAACTCAAAACCAATCTGTAAGTGTAAAAACCCTAACACCAATTGATTACTGTATGTTTTCAAAACAAAAATAAATCATTAATACATTGTCAGATTCTGATTCGGATATCCAGAGCTCTGTAATCATCTGCGTACGCCTCCTGGATACCACCGTGTCAGCTAAATTCTGGGTGCTTTGATGAGGTCCCCTGACCTCTTGCGTATAAAGCTCGATATGGCTAATTTAAGCGAGGTTTGGTGCAGTTGGTTAACGTCGATAAACCACCTATTAAAGACTGCTAACAGAGACCAGAGGGCCCGCACCCTTACACACACATTTGGTTAGCATCGAATTTTTTTTGGTAGACCTAGATTCTACATAAACGTGTTCTTATTTTTTAAAAATTTCATTTTAACAACAACCCCTTCTATCCGTCAAATATGGTTTATTGGACGATTGATGGCAAGAGAATGATGCACTTTGGACCCCTTCTTCTGAATAGTTATAGGATGTAGCTCGCGAATCGGCCACTAACTACCTGATATTTTTAAATACTGTAAATAAATAATGAACTGTTTTTGTATTCTGGGCATAACAGACCAATGGCTTGCAAGGTGCCAATTAGGAAGTGCAATAAACTATGCAATCAAGACCGGGAATTGAACCGTCTGTCTACAAAAAATTTTCATGAGTAGGACCTTAAGGTAGAAACATGTCGGATGTTCATTTTATTTTGAACCCTTCAAACTCTAGCTGGCATCCAGAATGCAAACTGCAACGTTGTGCCTAGCCTAATTTTCAACTTTCTCCCAGTAGAGGTTTCAGCGATAATTTATAGTTATTTTGAGTAATCTGCGCAGTTTTTAGGATTGAACTTTCACCCAAGGGTTCATATGACAAGTGCTAGCGGCTAGTAATCTTTACACGGCACAATGCGTAATCGCATCACATGACAAGCTAGTACATTTTTGAACTTCAAGCCCCAAACTGTTGGTGGCATTCTTAAATACATTTTAAGAGCGGAAAAAAGTAAACTACTCTGACTTCTTTTAAATGCAAATAAAATTTTACATAATAATGGACGACCTGCATTCTTACTTGCGTTTAAGATTTGAATTATTGATTTAAGATTTTGGAAAACTGTTGTTTGTGGAAAAGAAACACGCAGTAATATTTTATTTATTTAAATGCCACAGAGTGAGGTGCATTTTAAAATATATACTTAAGGATTGCATAAAAGTCTACTTAGCATATCGAAAATATAAACAACTTTACCTGACTAATAATTTTTTTCTCATCCTTTATATTTTTAGACTGTATTACACCCTACTGTTCATTTACTACTGGTGTGATGTAAAAATAACTACTGGTATACACGTACGCTGTAGGAAATTAAAAATTGTCACTCTGTAGTTTTTACTACCTTGTTTCTAATTCAAAAATGTGCTGGAAAGAAAGACAAGTGCCAAGACTTCACATTACTGTATAATCGCTTGAAGCCCTGAGCAATAAAATAAGTACATTTCATATAATAATAAAGCATTCTTAACTTTACTAGTAAAGACTAATGATCTACGTTGGTAAGAACTGGTTCAGTGTCCCCTGACATGTCACGAGAGGAGACCTACACAGCTTGTGAAATCACGTTGGAATAAATCGAAGGTCCATAGAGGTAATACAGCTAAACACCAAAACCCTGAAAGGAAACGGAAATTGCAAAGGCTGAAAAAAAGTATCATCGGTTTGCACGAGAAACATTTTCCCTCCTCCTTATTTTATATACTGTAACTCTTGACAGTTTTTGTTCCTTGAACAAACCTACATATGTCAGTTCACAGATGTCGCAAGTATTTCTTTCCTTCCATATAACATTTCTTAAAGATGCATATAAATTCGACTCTTAAATTTCTTTGTTTCCTATATAATTTGAGTTACGAAAAATACATACCTCTGATAGAGATACTGTAAAATCCCTACAGCTTCGAATAATGGATCAGTATGTGATGCATGAGAATAATTCAATTAGTATAAATGAAAACCAACGTCATATGTAACCTGCTGCCGAGAGTGCATCAATTTAATAAAAATGTTGTTGAGGCAAGTGTGCATAGCATCATTTATTATTTACTTATTCGTAGTTGTGGTTAGACGATGGCTTTTTACATACATCTTTTAAAACAATGATTAACTCTATAGTCAATATATACTGTATATATATATGTATATATCATATAGACGAAGATATATAGATACAAGACAATTTTGCAGTTATATATCCTCATCTCATTTCAATTTATTCGTGTACCCTATATCTCCCAGCGTGTATAGAGATTGCACCACGCAGTGAAAAATGAAATTTAATTACGCCATTGTGAGAGTACTGGGGATACGATCACTGCCAATCTCCGAGTCTATTAGCGAGCTCCATGAACTTTTATCTCGATGTTACATGAAGAAATCGCCAGCATGGCACTCAAGGTTACCCAAACTAAATTAAGATACCTTTCTAATGGAGTTTTGTTGAATTTTCAATGTGACGACTGTTAAAGGGCTGACGATAATCGATTTCCTTCTCTATTCATGCATAACGCAGCTTCTAGAACGCCCTTCTATGCACGTCTAGACGAACGCATACGCGCATTCGAAACTCTCGGCCTCTCTACCATATTGAAACGTAGGCAAAAGAAAAAAAAGGAGAGACGTAATTAAGAATTAATGAGTTTTAAAATACATAAAACACATCACAAGATGTGCACTGCAAAAGTTTATTTATTTGGCATTAACAAACAACACGGAAGGAGAAAATGTTGAGATCCATTGATTTATAGGTTAGCTACTCTACACGTCCAATTTCGAATGCCCACCACCTACCTGCTGCCATCTAGTGCGAAATTAACAAAGTCGTGTTCTAAACGCGGGAGAATACAAGCCAACTTTCTTCATCATCATCCCTCATCCCGCCTGTGGCAGGGTCGGGCCTGCTGTGCCACAAATAAATAGACCGGGGTTTCACTCTTCTAAATAGACAGCGGTAAGATTAAAGTTGTCCCATTTTATCGTACTAATCAAGACTAAATTTAGTTTTGTAATTAAAAATACCGGAAGTGTATCAGATCCTTAATGTAGCTAAATAGCAGCCACAACAGGCTGAACCCTTAGGAGGCTGCTCGCAGGAGATGAGGATGTAGGTGCAGAGGATGCGGAAGAGGGGAAATTTGCAGCACCCAACGTTCTTTACCAACCACCCATGTTGGTACTAACGTGGGCTTGCGATGCTTAACTTCAGTGATCTCACGAGAACTGGTGCGTCCAACGGAACTTGGCTGCACGTTATTTGCTTGTTCACTACAGAAGAACGGCAGTACTAGAGCCCCTAGTAGTGTGGAAAATGTCGCCTGGGCTTAAAAGAACCCCTTCCCACACGAAATGCGTTGCTAGGAGGTTCTTAAAGTTGAGGAATGGGAATGTTAATAACCAAGTAAGCCATCCCACTTGTTATCCTTACGGACGACCTGCTCCCGTCTGCTTTGGTCTCCCTCGCTCGGGGTGCTTCCAACCACCTGCATTCCAGTAATGGACCTAACGAACTCTTCTTCCCCTCTTTTCATTACGTGTCCATACCACCTCAGTCTATTATCCCTCATTTTTTCCCGCGAAGTCCCCCATCCCCAGGCTACCTCTCATATACTCATTCCTAATTCTATCAGCTCTCGACACCCCGCTCATATATCGCACGCAGCATTCGCATCTCGGCCACTTGCATTCTATTGACGTGGCTCTCCCTCACTGCCCAACACTGATAGTTGTTTGTTGGTGTTTTAGGGCCCTTCAACTACAAGGTCATTAGAGCTCCGTCCACAACATAGTTCTTATGCAGAGACTGCACAGACACTACACTAATGCGACGATCTTTGGGCATTAGCAGTACCCAGTTTTCCCAAGCGGCCACCCATGTCAGTACTAGCTGGGGTTGCGCTGCTTAACTTCAGTGATCAGACAAGAACTGGTGTGTCCAACGCAATTCGCCGCTCCAACACTCCGATCCATATAGCATAGAGGGCTTAACCACTGCCCTGTAAGACTTCCCTTTCAATTTGATTGGGACCCTCCTATCACACAGGACTCCACTTGCCTGTCTCCACTTCAACCATCCGCCATTGTCATCATCATCGTCATTACACACTTATCCCGCCTACGGCAGGGTCGGGTCTGCGGGTTCTAATCCTCCACTCTCGTCTATCCCCAACCAGGCTCACATCCACCCCGCATGCAATCATGTCCCTCTGGTCAACCTGCTCCCACGTCCGCTTGGGTCTCCCCCTACTCCTGATGCCACCCACTACCTGCTGCCTCAGAATACATCGTGTGAGCTCCTCCTCCCTCCTTCTCATCAAATGCCCATACCACGTCACAACCATCCGCCATTGATTCTATGAATAACATCCGAATTTATCTCCCCTGCTTTGGAACACTGATCCTAAGTATTTTACCTCTTGCACCTTTGTTTCTATACAAGCAAACTTTCTTAATTTTGAAAAGCAACTCCTAACCCTTTTCCCGCCTATGGCAGGGTCGGGTGCCCATTTTTCCCTCTGAATGGAAACAGGGTGATATATTGGTGATAGTTTTTTCTGCAGCCGGTTGCCGGCCAAAGCTGCACCCCTACGCTTATTTATCGTCGGTCTAGTGTTCGCTGGGGAATGCTACCGACGCCAGGGGGCGAGCTCCTACACTTGGAAATTTTTGCCTCGTCTACCCGTTGCATAGTAGAGAGGGTTCTTTTACGTGCAAGTGCCATCGTACACCAACTTGGGACCTCGGTTTTACTTCTCAACCGACAGAAGGCACACTCGCGGCTTCTCTCTCGCCCGAAAGAAGCCGACCCACCACGATCCAGTGTCGAACCTAGAACTACTGGCGTAGTTGCCTTTCTTAACTTTGAAAATTACTTTAAAATTGCTATTAGTAGGCCTATATTGCAAATAGATGCGTATGCGTAAAGTGGTGGAGTTTCTTAAAATTTGTTAGGCCCCTCTCTCTCTTTCTGATATGAAACTTATGGGATGACTAACTAGGACTCGCTCTGTACCCTCTTTCTTTCTCCTCGCCCATGTATCTTGGTGAAAATCCAAAGTAATTCATATTATGTAACCGTGTTTGAAACCCGATATGTTGGTTTCGTATTTTATAAGTGTTCAAATGAGTGCCGCTCATCACCAACACAAATTTTAGAAACTTTTGACATGTTTACGAGAATAGACGCCATGATGGCTGCCATTGGGCATCGTTTTACTTTCGAGAGTCTCAAATGTCATATTTTTCTTCACTCCAACTAGGTTTAAATTTACCATGCAAGTGTGTGCACGTTGGTGGCGGAGATACGCCTGCTTTACATTTGGTGATATGTTTATTAATTTACTCTTTGGTGGTGTAGTACGAGACGACATCGAAAAATAAACGATCCATTTTCAAACGGCAATTTTTAATGATAATACTACACACTTTGAAAAGTGTGTCTTATCCAACGTCAAACAAATTTCTTTATCGTATTCTACTTTCCAAATATATCCCGTTGGAGCAAATATAAGTTTAAACCAATGCCACTGGGTATTTCATGTAATACATCATGTATCATACAGTTAAACAATTTTAAAACCAGATGTGTGAAATTTGCTTAATTAGACCCTCCTCAAATCTTTATTTTTTAATTAGTTTATGTCCAGAATAATTTTTTTATTAAGGCCTAAAATTATTACGCCTAAACAAGCCATCCCGCTAATTTTCTTGCGCATTTTGTTATAACTTACAGTATGTACCGCGTTTGAACGTATGCTAAAAGCTGTTATATAAAAAAACGCTTTCCAAAACTGATGATTTGGGGTTCATGATTTACTAAATCCTGAATTACAGTGCTAAATATATTCCCCCCTAACACATTCCTACAGGGTCATTAGAGACAACTAAAAGTTTTGTGGCATCATCAGGATTGCCACGATTCCTTTTTTTCAATCATATTTATGTAGGCCTACTGTATACTTTTCCATCATCATCATCATCATCATCATCATACCCGTATTCCGTCTGTGGCAGGGATGGGTCTGCCGGTCCACTTAACATACTCTGACTGGAGTTACCCCAGCCAGGCGTCTAGAACCCGCAGGAATATTGGCAAAGTTGTCTGTGGGGGTGCCGGCCGACCGGCCCGCCTCAGTGGCGCAGGGTGCAGCGTGCTCAATTATTACGTCAGTGGTTCCAGGTTCCATACTAGATCGAGGTGCAGTATTAGGTAACGATTACATGAGGCAACATTCACAGCCCGCCCCCTGGCGTTGGTGGAGAGCAGTGGCGTAGACAGGATTTTGTAAAGGGGGAGATATGACTGTCTATAGCATGAACCAGGATTTTCTGAGGGGGGGGATATGACTCGATAGGGTGTATACCTCTTCGTTATATTCGAGGCCCAAATATAGGCCCGTTATATACCTCCCCCCTTGGCTACGCCACTGGTGGAGAGTTGTGTTGGACACACAACTACCGAATTGAGCCGAATTGTGTTGGACACACCAGTTCTCGTCTGTTCACTGAAGTTAAGCAACACAACCCCAGCTAGTACTGACATGGGTGGCCGCTTGGGAACACTGGGTACTGCTAATACCCAAAAATCATCGCATTAGTATAGTGCAGCGGTGGCGAACCTTTCTTTGCTGGCGTGCCAAAAGTTTAAATAGTTATAGTTCTTGATTTACTAACGTACCGCATACAGTAGCGTGTTAAAGGAATATATAGTAGGGTACCCTTACTTCCGGTTTGTTAAAGGAAATGAAAATTTCACCAATTGATTGGTAGTACGCTCGCTCGGCAACTGCGTCATACTGGACAGAGGCGGGCGGACGTATTTGTGTAGTGTCTGTGCAGTCTCTGCATCAGATCTACGCTGTGGACGGGGTTCTAATGACCTTGCAGTTGAAGGGTCCTAAAACACCAACAAACAACAACAATGAACTGTAGACCGACGATAAATGAAGCATGGGGCTTGCTTCACACTGGAGCCGACTACGCACGAATGATCCCCTCCTTTCTTTATGTATCTTCTCACTTTGGCGACGACTCAGTCGTTCCACTACCAAGACCACCTACTAGAAAGTGACCTTGCTACTACGCGCGTCCACTTCCGACGTGCGATTAGATCCCATCTGGGTGAGATTTTTCACCAGACTTTGTGCGACTTGCGTGGGGTTTTCTTGCTAAAACGCATGGACATTTTGCATCTACCAGTCTTTTGTGTTTCCTGTAAATCCTGCGGTACATGAGTCAGAGTGGGGTGTAAGGAGTATATAAGAGCAGGGATGTCAAACTTAGGAGACCCCAAAGGCCACGTTGGTAACATATGCGTTGTCATAAGGGTCATACAGTGCCCATAGCGCCCCTTTGCAACTCCGCCCGGGGCTACTGTCCCCTCTCGTTACGCCTGAGTGGCAAGCCGCATATGTATACTTCATCTTATCAATTGTGCGGGCCGCAACTCTAGGCTTCAAGGTCCGCCATTTTGACACCCCATCCATTAGCAGTAGCCCGGAAGTGGAGATATCACATAGAAGACGAGAGAATAGGGCGTAGATTGAGGTCGCTTAGCGATGTTGTGTGGGTGGTCGGCTTTTTTTTCCGTTGGTATTTTAGGTCCCTTCAACTACAAGGCCATTAGAGCCCCGTCCCATGCATAGTTCTAGTGCAGAGACTGCACAGACACTACACTAATGCGACGATTATTGGGTATTAGTAGTACCCAATTTTCCCAAGCGGCCACCCTTGTTAGTACTAGCCGGGCTTGCGTTGCTTAACTTCAGTGATCAGGCGAGAAATGCCGTGTCCAACGCAATAAGCCGCTCCAAAATCGCCCATTTGTCCATTAGGAAAGACAAAGATGAGTAAGTGCGCCTATGATTCCGCCCGATCTGCCTGTGATGTACCTACCGAGGCACCCACGGCCGCGTTAAATTCCTGCTAATACGGTATTTCTACACGATATTGACAACATTTCCAGGTGTGCGAGACAGCCGTCTTTGCTCCATGGAATCAATAAATGGCTTTCATAACTGAAAGGTCGACGTTAAATCATACAAATGGAAGAAATTGCAGAAAGAACTTCCGATACAAGCGTTCAAACATTCAAAACAAGCAAAGCAATTCCTAACCCTTTCCCCCTTATGGCAGGGTCGGGGCCCGTTCTTATCCTTCTGAATGGACGCTGGGTGATATATCGGTTGGTAATTTTCCGCAGCTACTGTAGGTTTATTGGGCACCGTTTATTGTTCGTTGGGGCACTCTACCGACGTCAGGGGGCGAGCTCCTATACCTGGGAATGTTGTCTCACCTACCCTTTGCATAGTAGAGAGGGTTCTTCTACGTGCAAATGCCATCAAACACCACACGGAATCGAATCTAGACTCACTGACGCAGTTGCCGAGCACGCTCCCCGCTGCGCCATCGAGGCGGTTCCAATCAGCAATCAAGTTCTTTTTAAGTTAAAATGGTCTTCTTCAGATTTTACGAGAATTGAAAATCAAACACCGTGTAATATTTGGAATTATTCGTAATTATATTCCAGAAACGTAAGTTAACCATTATGCTTTGGTATTTACTACACATTCCACAAACATGAAGTTTCTTCCGGTCATAAAGCGCGTCTGCTTACAGGTATTACGTTCTAGGGTTAGCACGTTAATAATAATAATGATAATAATAAATTTTGTGGCCTACCTTGAATTGATATTACGTCAAACTTTTAACGATGACATATTAGTGGGCACAACTCATTGACTAAAATCTGGGTTTGTACATTAGATATTGTATAACAAATTATGCACTCATGTAGGCCTTTGCATCATCAACTGGAAGTGCCGCTGTGACGTCAGTTGTTCTAGTAAGTTCTTTTTCTTGGCACGTCACGACTTCAGAAAGGCGGCATACGCTTTTGTCATGTGAAAATATAAAAATTCTTTATGTAAATGCAACATTTCAAAATATTATCTAGGTATTATTGGAAACTTGACTTTATAAAACTGCAGTCTAATAACTTGTCAATCTAACAAAGTAGTGCTCATCATTTGGAATAGCCCGAAGTTGTATATCTTTTTACAAGCAGCAGCGCCATTACATGGCTGTAGCAGTGCAAGGTAGGGCTGTTGAAATTTACTTTCTTTTTGTCTTGTTTTAAAGAAGGGGGATCGAATATTGTTTTCTTGTGAATATACAGATAAATGGAATGCTGAATCTTGAAACAGCCAATGGACTTTCTAATCCCGTTAAATATTTATCCGTGTCTTGTCATTCTTCATCCGAAGCTGACTGCGAGTCCCATGCACATGAAGAAAACGAGGAATTTTCTAACCATTGGATGATGTACCGAGATATGCAATATACACTCCAGAACTCCACATACTACCTTTAAAAGTTGAAGTCGAGTGCATCATGAACTACAAGCGCTACTTGTGTATGTATGAATGCTATGTTTCATGTGACAAGTTTATGTTCGCAGAATTTTCTGCCTGTTTCAACATATATCATATGTTTAAGACTGTTTACGAATGTGGTTACCATGAAATGACAAATATAATTGAAATGCATCTTCTCGAATTTACAAACCCATTCTTCACTTAACCGCACAGGTTGTTGTTTGATGTCAGATAAAACAACGTGACCAGAATGTCCACGCCAAGAGCAACAGTGAAAACCAGGTGCTTTCGTCTATGAGACATCAACTGCAAGTCTATCACGTGAAGGGAGAACCATTGGGTATCCTGTTTTTTTTCTTTCTTTTTTTGGATAACTTTGTTGTTAGTCTTTCTTCCAATGGGACGAAAAACTACACATCATCATCATCATACCCTTATCCCGCCTGTGGCAAGGTCGAGTCTGCGGGTTCTAACCCTCCACTCCCACCTATCTCTTCTTTTTGTGTTGCCATCATTAGCCCATATTCTTGATGGGACTGCTCTGGCTGAAGTGCCCTCAACCAGACATCTGGAACCCGCAGGAATATTGGACGGGCTGTATGTGGGGGATGTCGGCCTACACCACACATCACCACCTTCAAAATATAAAGAAATGATCAAGGAGAAACTTAAGCCATAAGGCACAATCCTATTTCAAATTAGTGTTTCTTTTATGCAGCCTAAGATGTCAGGTGCTTAATTGAAGTTTATCTACTAATCAATGAAGAAGTCATTAGATTGCTTTTAAGAGAAATTACTGAATCCAAACTAATAATGATCCATCTAAGGTCTGATATTCAATCCATGCTAAGGTCAAAGAAGAATTCCAGAGGTTTGACATTGCAAATAATTCGTTGTATGCTTGAAAGAAAAGCAGAGATGCTAAAAATACCTTTATTATCACAGTTGTAATCTGTATATAGTCATCAACTTCATAAATAATTTCTTCAATTGAAAAGGATTTATTTCCTTAAGAAAGAGAAAATATCCTGAACTATTAAATGTTATGAATTTCAGAGGTGGTGATGATATCAGATGGTGGTGGTTCTTCCTATAAATAGTTTGAGGAGAAGGGCATGAACGAATTATTACCTGTCGGACATTTCTTTTTGATTAATGGCTTTGTGAGTGTAGGTTTATCTGAAAACAAGCATGTTTCGTCGGTCGAATGATGCAGTTGTATTTTTATTTTCTTCGTGGAGGTAAAAATATATAAAATATTTTTATTAGCCACAACACACAAAACTCTAAATTTAGTTTTTTTTTACAAGAATAAAAAATGATTCCTGAAGGATGTCTTTGTGGTTTCATCGACTTAACGTTGAACACTGCTGACAAAACAGTGACATGTTTTATGATCATCATAGTCAGGTACCATAATTTGAAATTTTAGAAACAAAAAATCAACCTGAATTTTTCAGATGTAAAAACAAACAATTATTCAATTTTAGTAAATGAATAATTTAAATTTGTACAACTTTCGTAAATCAGATTAAAAATAATTCATCGTATTCTAATTAAAACAGATTCAGATATTTCGGCCTACGTGAAGGAAATGAAAATATGGTAAAAGATTTAATGCAAGGTATGAACATCTTTCATTTAAAGCTCAGTTGATAAATGACGGTGAAGTTACTCTACATTACACAACTCAGTCCGAGATATCTACTGCAAGATACTGCTTTTACATCGGTAATTTATTTGGATATATACACCAAGGTAACACGCTGATCTCAGTATTTCAAATAGTTTGATTTGGTTCCTTAACGTCGGCCTATTAACTTTTGAAAGTAATTTACCGATGCCAGAAGATGACCTCCTACACCTGGGAATTCTGCAGTATACTTAGTCTTTACTCCATGCAGGAAGAGCCCTTTTGCAGCTGTGATATAGTGCATACCACAGATGGCCACAATTTTACTTCCCATCCGACGGTTGCCTCACGACTATATTTCAACTTTCAACCATGGAGTCAAGAGTCAAGTATACTACCACTTGTACCGGCCAAGTACCCACCAAGGTGGGCTTTTCAGTTAGTAGAATGGATTTGCTTCTTGCGACTCATTCCTAGCTAACATCGGTGGATTTGTTGGATCGTGTCAGCCTGGATGGTGTAGAAGTGTATGCGCACTTCCTTTCAGACAGAAAGTAAGAGCTATAGTGCAGTCACGCTCTAGAATCTGGCAGAAGATATGAATTGTAAACCACATGTTCGTAAACCACAAGAAGCCAGGTTTTAGCACCTTCGATTCGGCCAGGCAAGAGGGAAGTCCTTGGTGGCCTTCATTGGATGGGCAATATAGTGGCTCCATGTCGTGTGAAAGATGTCACTTACAGGCAAGACAACCCTTTCTACATGGAGGTGAAATATAGGCCCTACGTATTTTGGCGGCTGTGTGGTATCGGTGTAGGAGGAACAGGAACGTAGAAATGACTCACTGGATGATCAGAAACTGACTTGGAAAATAAACACTGGTAACAATCTGCGTATACATTGTTTTATTTTACAGTCTCCAGAATGAAGCTCCAGGACTAACTGAACTGTCCGAGTATTCCTCTTCTCAGTCCACAAATAATCAGGCCTGAATATTATACGAGGTCTCTAACTAGTGGCTAAGTGAAAGGCACGTAAGTGTGACCGGATGCTGGACCATGATAACACTGATGTTATCAGGAGGCCCAATCCTTATCATATGTAGAGAGGAAGCTACGACCCAGTACTTATGACATGAAAGATTGAGGGACAAGGTTCCTGCAGTATAAATCGGTAAAATGTTCAGCTTTATCGGTAACAGACCGTCGTTAAAATAAAGAAGTTACAGCGTTAGACCGACACCGATTCTAACGAGGTACATCGGTACCCGATGCTGCCACAGGCGGAGGAAAGGGCGTGAAATGATGATTATTTCATATTAAAAATGCTTTTTTTGTACCATTCTGGCACTCTATGTTAAAAAGAATTGCACCTGAAAGTACATGACACCTGCCTAATAAAACACTTTGTTCCCACGCAAAGTCAGGCAGTTACCCATCCTTTTCTTTTAAGCAAAAACTATTTTTCTTAAGAGGCGTGTCATACATCACAGCTCAGAGGTCAAGACTGTTCACTAACAAAGAAAGCAACTCAGCAGCAAGTCCTTGTACAAGTATTTTGTCTTCAAGACAATTTTTTCAGCATTTGGACATCAACATATTTAAGCTACAACTTTATTCAAAGTTGCAACACTCACTACTGATTATAATAGTCCGTCTGTTGCTAGAATCTCACGCACATTAACATCAACATTTTTGTTGTCACTTCTGAAAGTTTTTGACATCCTTTATTAAAGATGTCAGAAAGAGGACGGAGAAAGGGGAAGGTTGTCCAAAACAGTAGCGAAGTGTCTATTTCACGCCGGTACAACATTTCTACAATTCCCTATATCATGAAACTTGCCTAGGACCAGTAGACTGTCATTATTTGATTAGTACTCTCCTACTGAAGAGAGTTCTGATACAGGCATTGAAAGCTACTCCAAGCTCAAGGGTATTCATGCTTCTAATAAATATTCATCTCGGAGACAAAGTAGTTGTGTTCCGGAAGTGGCGGATCAGGGGGAAGCACCTCAAAAAAAATGCGCGCCCCAAATATTTTTAAACATTCAGAATGCTTTTGTATAAATAGATAAGTTACAATAGGTCCTCTCCTGCCCCTTAGACCATGTCCTATCTTCAGTGGGTGAACCAACACAGATTGGACTGCAACTGTTGGACTGGCATTATAGAAATGGGGATAGCAATGCAAAAAATGCCCCATCAGTTGCGCCCCAGTAAGGCACTGAGGGGGAGTAATTGCTGCATTGCTCCCCCTCTGGACCCGCCCCTAGTTGCAGGTTCGATCCAGATCGAGGCAGGTGGCGTCTTTCAGACTAAAGGGAATGAAACCCCTCAGATGCGACTTCCGCGGACGGAAAGTAGAGTTGTGGTCCTATATGGTTGGTACAGGTGGAAATTTTGGCGGCCGAACTTAACGTATATTTTACTCCATGTAGTATGTATTGTTTTACGTACAAGTGACACTTCGTGGGCATCCCACAGCTTTACTTCTCTTCCAACAGAAACCACACACCCGCCCCTTTCTCTCTCGATAGCCGAAGAGAAGCCAAAGCCATCTAGATCCAGAATTGAACATGGAACTACTGAGCTTCTTCTTCAAATCTGAAAGAGAAGCCACTGTCCATCACTGCTTTCAAGCTTTTCTACAAAAGGGACGTGCACTCTGTTTTATCCTAATTGCATAAAATCAGTAGATACGAACCTGTATCCCAAACATGTACACATTATTGTCCTGCCTAATACGTCAGCTTCAGATTGTTTGTTGGTGTTTTAGGGCCCTTCAACTACAAGGTCATTTGAGCCCCGTCCACAGCATAGTTCTAATGCATATACTGCACAGACACTCCACTAATGCGACGATTTTTGGGTATTAGTAGCACCCAGTTTTTCCAAGCGGCCACCCATGTTAGTACTAGCTGGGTTAGTACTTCAGTGATCAGAGGATTTGTTTGTTTGTTTGTGTTTAAGGTCCCATCAACTACAAGGTCATTAGAGACCCGTCCACTGCGTAGCTCCAATGCATAGACTGCACAGACACTACACCAATGCGACGATTATTGGGTATTAGCAGTACCCAGCTTTCCCGAGCGACCACCCATGTCAGTACTAACTGGGCTTGCGTTGCTTAACTTCAGTGATCAGACGAGAACTGGTGTGTCCAACGCAACTCGCCGCTCCCTTGATCAGAGAACTGGTGTATCCAACGCAATTCGCCGCTCCCGTCAGCTTCAGACATAGGAATCCCCGAGTAACAACCTTGTTTCTGGTTGAAATTATATTTAAATGCGATTTGCTGAATGAAATAATTACTTTTAGAAAAGCATTCGAACGAAAAATTTAAATTACAATTTCTACGCAATTTATATTATAATGATGAAGTCTGATATTCAATTACTGCAATAATAATTAAACTGACTACCAAGGAGTAGAGTACGAAAAAATGCAGCATATCGTTTAGCAAGTACAGATGATGAAGGAATATTTGTAACTATAGCAACAAATAAAAATGATAAATGTCATCTCAAACTGAAGTGTCACATAGTTTACTTCAAAAAGGATGTCATGGGTTTAATAAGATGACAACCAGCGGAACTTGTCAGGAAAGTAAGCGCTAGAAAAGGAGTAAGAGGGGGAGGGTGAGAGAGAGAGATATATTTAATTTTGCTAATGATACTGCAGAGCAGAAGTTGCTAAGAACAATTTCTGATATCAAATAATAATCATTTCTAAAACATATTTTAGTAATGTACCAAAATGACAAACAACATACTGCTCTGACTTATTTCAATCCAATATCATAAAGAGAGATATCAATTTTAGAGCTGAAAATGTTACGTCTCTTCATGTATGTTGTGTAATAATTTATCATCATTATCAAGATTTGCATACGGATCCATTAAGAATAAAACTCATATGAACAGTCGATTAACAATGCAATTGTCAAAATCAATTCTGACATCCATCACATATTCGCAACTCTTCAACAAATGCTTTTAAACAATAAAACAGTTGTTTCTGATTAAAATTTAATCATCTAATAATCTTCGAGTCATTTCTTTTAAAGCTAATTTTTCTTATGACAATATTAGGCAACATGTAACCCACACAACTTAGTAACATGATAGGTGAATGGTGTGGTATTCCAACTCTTTTAACAGATGAATGTTGTGGCCATGATATCAAGATGTTGGTTTACTCATGGCCGAGGGCGCTTGTTTATTGTGGTGGTGCATATCACCAAGGACTTGTCCTGTAGTGACTCCTTTACAGTCTCTTTGGGGCCATCCTAGTCTCATTACTCGCTTATACCCATTTCATTCATTCGTGTAGAAATTGTAAACTGAATGATAGTCGATTGCCTATTGTTGCAGTGTGACACTGTCCACACCACACAGGGTCACGAATTATGGGGAGCGGCGAGTTGCGTTGGACACACCAGTTCTCGTCTGATCACTGAAGTTAAGCAACGCAAGCCCAGTTAGTACTGACATGGGTGGTCGCTCGGGAAAGCTGGGTACTGCTAATACCCAAAAATCGTCGCATTAGTGTAGTGTCTGTGCAGTCTATGCATTAGAACTATGCAATGGACGGGTCTCTAATGACCTTGTAGTTGATGGGACCTTAAACTCCAACAAAAAACAAACAAATACGAATTATGTCTCATACCGACAGAAGGCGTACTTAAAACTTTTCCCTCTCTCCTTATCATCTCCTTCTTCTCGTCCTTAACCCACACATCTCCATATCCCGTTTAATTACTTGCTCCTAGGTAGTTTTAGGCCTACCTCTACTCCGTCTGTGACCTACCTCCTACCTGCTCATCTCCTACCCCTACCTGCTCATCTCCCTCGCCTACCTGCTCATCTCCTGCGAGCAGCCTCCTAAGAGTTCGGCCTGTTATGGCTGCTTGGCTTACTCCCCAACCCGTTAGTGTAACATAACCACCAACTGCATTTCCTCTCTCGACCTAACCAACTCCTCCTCTCCTTCCTCAAAACATGCCCATACCACCTCAGTCTACCCTCTCTCACTTTTTCTGCTATGTCCCCTACCCCAAGGCTATCTCCTAACATACTCGCTTCTCACCCGATCAGCTCTTGTGACCCAACACATATTCCTCAGCTTAGGCATCAGCTACCCCGTGTGTGTTTGTGAGTGTGGGTGTCCCTCTCTCGCCATGTCTATCCTTCGTTCTGTCGTCCGAAAGTATCCAACCGCTTCAGCCTAGACCTTACCTGCAACCACGCGGTCAGTAACAAATCAATCACGCTATCATTTAGCAACTGAGAGTAGTGGAATCACAGGAATGCAAGTCCTTAGCACCAGATGGGATAGAGGTTAGTCTAAGGCAATGGTGTCAAAATCGTATACAGAACATGGGCCACCAAACTATGTTTAAATAATGTCAAAACGGTCTCCCACTAAATAATTTTAGTTTACAAAAAAAAAGGTCTTTTATGAATATTCGAGAATAAGTCATTGTTATTTCTATAATTTTCAATGTTTAAAGATTTTATTTTTTTTAATAAAACGAACTTCAAACTACGGGCCTTGAGCGGCGCACATAATGGGAAACTACACTGAGAACGTTTCAACAATAATCTTAATGAAAAAGTCTGAATAAACCCTGAATAAGACACAAAAGAAAGGCGCCAGCTGTTAGTGGCCTGGTCAGTTATTCTAAGTAACTCTTCCTTCCACTCCCATTCCCAAAAGCAAAGTCAAGGACAATATTTTATTAGCTTTTCAAGTGATTATACCAATAGTGAATTTATCAGATTGTAAATCTAAGATGGACATATTAATGGTCTTTCAAAGGAAAAATTTTGTGAAAAATCATATCTTACAATAACCATTTTGGGGGGAATATTTTTTTAATGGTTGGTCTCCATACAAAAAAACAGCTTTGTTGGAGTTCAATCTTTAAAATTTAAGTTTCCACTTGAAACACAGATTTCGGCGTCGTGTGGTAGGTCTGACAATTTCAACCCTAATGTCGGCCAAACTCGAGTGATATTAGACTAGGGTTTTTTGTTGTTATTGTTAAAGTGGTGATAACTTCTGTCTGGACTTACTGGTTGAAATCCTCCATGAAAGTATATTGCCACCTATGATGGTATCAAATTTTAAACAACTAAGTTTAAAGTGGCGTCAGCAGCTTATCAGCCATTTTAAAGTAGTCTCTTTTCACTAAGATGTGGCGTGTGGTCAACGTGAAAGACTTCACTGATGAAGTTACGTTAACAAAGAGGGCTATCACATGTAAAACAGCCTGTTGTATGCCAGGCTTGTGTCATCTGTTATTCACGTTTAAGACGCACAGAAGTTGGCACTCAGCTAACTGGCGACTTAAAGAACTTGTCAGATGAAGATCTTACCGTATCTAAGAAATAAAAAACGGTTTCTCTTTACAGGCTACCAGCACTTTGTAAGCACAAGTCATTGATGACATGACCACTAGTGCCATATGGTACTTGTTATGAAAATGCGTCTTATAGTGAGAAGCTATTAGATTAAATGTGGTTTTATCTTAAGTCCTTTTTTGGCACAAAGATTTTGGTTCAAAATACTGTACGGGGCATTTTACAGATTTGAGGGTTACGTGCCATAAAGTTTGTTTTTTTAGCCATTCTTACATGTTTGAACAAAACTATAGTAGCCACTTTCAGTACTTGAGTTGACAGCACATTTGCCTCTTAAACGCCGAGAAACAAGCTTAAAGGGCAGTTTCTGTCGGATGGGATAACGCACCGCGGAATTCAGAAGAAGACATCTTCAATACATGGAGCCCTTAGCATAGGAACTGACTGCAATCATACCCAAGCGAGGGCGTAATACTACTGCCAGTAAGGTCATCACAACATCATCACGTAAACTCTGCGAATTAAAAAAAAATCGGCAGAGAAACCGGCCCGGACAAAAAGACAAATTGCCGCCCCTTGAAGCAGCGCTCTGTTCGATTGCTCTGTTCTCACAGATTACAGGCAAAATGGCGCCCCGGACAAATGCCCAGGTTGCCTCCCTTAGAGCAGGCCCTGCTACTTGGTGCCCAGAGCTAAAGAGTTACATAACGCTCAGTTCCCTTATGTGTAGGGTAACGTCCTACACGTACGCCAGATGTGACAAGTGTAAATTCCCATTCGACTCAAGATTTAACTAAAGAAATCGCTGACCTTGACCAGGATTAAACCTGGAATCATACGATCACGAAACAGTTACGATACTACTCGACCTTGTAGTATTATAGCCTTTATAAGGCTGAGTCATCAATAGTGGGTATCATGAGATTGGCACTACCTCAGGATTCTCATCATGAGTGACAAGCCAAGTGGACGAAGTGGTGCCATCGATTCTACAACTTATTAAAGCATCTCCTGATCAGACGCACATGAGGTGATACTGACGAGCTTTGACACTTCTATTAATCATCTTTCACAACCCTTTTCCTGGTCAGATAACAACCATCTGTCTGATTGGTGAAGGGAACAAAATGGTGAACTGCTGGACAGTATTTTTACGGCTGCCGACCTAAGGCCACAACACCTACTTCTATTTCCATTTTTGCCGGTGCCTGAAGGGCAAGCTCCAACATCTGGGGGTGTTGTCCATCTATACCTATATTGTACTCCATGATACATAATGCCGCACGCACCACATGGGACGAGGCCTTACTTCCCATCTGACAGAAAACGGAGGTGGGGTTTTCCCTCTCGCTTGAATGAAGACCTCTGCTTCTGCCAGGATGAAAACTGTAACCAAGAACTTACAAATCGAGTATGCAAACCACAGAACCAGTAAAACCGATCTTTGATCAACGCCTCACTAAAAGTCGAAAAGTTTTACTCTAAGAATAATCTCACAGTGTAGCCTATGTGCCAGCCTGGTTCAACCTGTGATTTCTTTCGAGAAAGCTGCTGCCCTAAATCAGGATGGATCTTCCTGATACGTATGCCGACCTTAATATCAACAAATGGTATTTAGCAGTTGTTTATGAACGCTACAGGTAGTTAAAAGGTCAATAGTAGCCAATAATTTAAATGCAAGTCACTGAATCACAGTTGCATAGAATGGAATAAATTATCATAACAAAAGGTAGTTTAATATATTACTCTAAACCGAAATATAAAATTGTATTTCAAAGTTTCTTGACATTTGATGTATTAGGCTCACTTCAAACTTGTGTCCGAGACACATTTTGCCCATTCATTATGCAGCATTCCGCAACAAAAATACCAATACAGTATTATAACATTACTAAAGAGAATTTTTTATATATGCAATAATTTATCTAACCAAAGCCTACCTCTTAGAGAAACACGGAAATACAACCAAATTTTTTCCAAACTCTTCACCTTCCTCCATTATTTGCGGAAGATTTTGACCGACAGTCTCAGGTAGAAAAAAAGCTGCTAATCCACCAGCAATGCTCATCAGCCCCATCACGAGCAGTGGCAACACTCTACTATACACAACCTACGAAAAATATTGTTGAAAACATCAGATGTGACGACGATCGCCCGTCTATGGCAGGGGTCTCCAAAAGTTTTGATCGGTTAGGAATTCTTTGAAGGCCGACGGGCCCCAACCCGACGGTTTGACGATGCTCCACAGAGACTAACAAGGACTGACTGACTCAACTGTCATTTTTTCTT
Source organism: Trigoniulus corallinus (assembly GCA_013389805.1). Taxonomy (NCBI): domain Eukaryota; kingdom Metazoa; phylum Arthropoda; class Diplopoda; order Spirobolida; family Trigoniulidae; genus Trigoniulus; species Trigoniulus corallinus. The sequence continues at coordinate 9,824,368 of JAAFCE010009126.1, read as the reverse complement.
GCTCGACGGCTAATCATCATACCCTTATCCCACCTGTGGCGGGGTCGGGTCTGCGGATTTACTGTTGTATATGGTCTGACTGGGGGCACCCAAGCCAGGCATCTGGAACCCGCAGGAATATTGGCTGGGTGGTCTGTGGGGGAATGCCAGACTACTTCATAATCTTGCTCGATGGATGCCTCATTACTGTTTTATTTATACCCACACTTTACCACTGAGTTTGGAAATTAAGGAAATTTCAATACAGTACATTTATGGAATCCTTCCGCGGGCCGGATTAAATCGACTGGCAGGCCGTATGTTGGAGACCCCTTTTGTATGGCAAATATAATCATTATAATAATGCAAATATTCTTACCAAATACACTATATATGGAGAAGTTACCAGTCCAATACTACCGACAAAGGAACACATTGCCAATCCATTCCCACGTACTACTGTTGGTAAAAGTTCTCCACCAAAGATATAAACGACACCGAAAGATGCAGTAATTCCAAATTTTCCCAAACTCGGCAAAAGGACGTTCATTACAGTGTTTCCTACGTTTGATATAAAAAAACTTTCTGATATTCCGCAGTGTTAATGAATGAATAAATAATATAACGAAAGGTACCTTCAGAAACGAATACGTTTCCAACACAGCATATTCCAACGGCAATCATTGTTATTAAAATTGAATAACGTCGCCCCCATTTTTCCATAGCGTACCAGCCCACGATGCAAGAAGGCGCTTCCACAAGCCCCGATATCGCAAAGGCCAAGTAATCACTCACCCCCAAGTTGGCAGACATATAAGACAAACCAGTGTAAACGATACCGTTGACCAAAAATATAAAAGTCAACAGACAAGTTTTCTTTCTCATGTTTGGAGTGCGAAGTAATTCGACAGGACGGACATTCACAGGATGAAGTAAATTTATGTCATCATTCTGAAATATGAAAAATAACCATTAAATTAATAACAATTTCAATCCATTTTTTATAAGTACTACCTGAAATTTACTAAGTAGATTTCTCCTTGTTGGCTTCTTATTTATTTTGGCAATTTTGGCTAAGATGTCTTCTGCCTCGTCAAAACGATTTCGAGATATGAGCCATCGTGGAGATTCTGGTATAATCCTAAATAAATTAAGCTCAATTTCCGTAACCACCAACACAATTTGAGGCGATTTCTAAGGACTTACCACCAATAAACAAACAGAACAGCAAAGGGTGCTGAGGTAAACAAAATTAATGTATGCCACTGTCTGGTCAAGGCTGCAATGCCACACAGCACACTCATGGCAAGGCCCCATAACATATTAAGAATCATCCCAAAGCAAGTCCGATATCGTTTGCTGGTTAATTCTATGACTAAAAACAGACATCCTAACTTTAATTAATTCGGAGAATGAAATCAACACAACTCAAGATGGACTTAAACACAGCAAGCAGGGCTAATAAAACTTAAAGGGTAGTCCAGTGTTTGTTAGTGAATAACGTGACCTTCAGTAATAGGTGATGGGGAAGAAGTAGTGGAGTACGTCACAAAATCATCATATTTGGAGCTATCCCTCAAGGGATGTTAGTACTCGCAGCTGGCTTCGTGTGGGTGTTTTATGACGCTATTACGAATTAAAGGGCTATGAATTTTCATCCGGTTCGAAACCCCGTAAAGAAATGGAGCAGGCTGTGTTAATGGCAAGAATAAAAAATTTAGTATTTCAACTGGCAGAAAGGCAAATGTTATCAATGACAGGCTTAAAAAGGAAGTCGCTAAAACTTTTTCCTATTAGATCAAAAAAAAGGTTGAAGTATATCATCATATGCATACCCAGGATGAAAGGTATTTGAAAAACTGCAGGAAATGTTAATCCCATCAAAAATCGCATAACTATATAAAAAGGATAAGTTGGTGAAAATGCTGAAATCACGGGTAAGAGGATAACGAATCCTAAATTGCTGAAAAATGCTATTCTTCTTCCAAACCTAAATGATATAAGAAAAGCATTAAAATTAATAAATAAATCATTTCAAGAATAATAATCAGAGGGAAAGTGTTGAACTAACTTGTCATTGATCCAGCCAAATAAAAGTGTCCCAAACAAACTTCCTGTATAAAATAATGCAACTGCCAAAGATGGTAGCCAATCTTTATCACACACCAAATCAAACTGTAAAAATTGAAATTTACTTTTGTAATATTTACTTCAGTAACCATTAATTCACAGATAGATATCATACCTTAGTGACTAAGGTGCTGTCATAATCAGAATTGTCATATTCCCAGCCATATTGACATCGTTGCCTATCGACATTACTCCATAACGAGGAATTAAAAGTTTGATTTAATAAATCAGCACTATAATTCAGTTTATACATTTCACATCGACTATATCGATAGATTCCATCTTGAATAATTAATGGTATACTAATATTTTTTCTTATATTTAGTGGTACACCTAGTTCTATTAACTGTGGAACTGCACACCAATGATCCGGAGTTGCCGATGTAAATGCATGAGAAAAACCAAGAAAAGCTGATGGAAAAACAGCTGGAATTGTCAGTAATGTACCAAAAATGATTTGATATAATCCACAATCTCCCACTTCAATAAAGATATCATCAATATTCATCTTTTTAGCATAAAAATACTTCTCAATTTCATAAAACAATGATGATGGATAATATAAAGTGGTCCAAATTTAGCTTACAGCTCTTCACACACTCACACTGACTATGTCTGTCAATGTAATGAAGCAATCACTTAGTGAGCACTTCAGACTAAATCACTCAATCATTGAATAACAAATGTCAGGCGATTGAACGTCATTAAACCACAAAGAGCTATAAATGTGGCTCTGGCAATAATAAATTTCAAAATGACACCATAATCTTGAGATATCATATAGTTAATCGATAGCTTTAATACTTTTTTTGGTAATCAGAAAAAAAAAAATTGCTAAATTGGAGTCCCTTCTGAAAATCCTCGGCATAACATTGCATCTCAAAACTAAAATAATATTTAATTTTCAGTTGAAATTCTACAAAATATTCAAACATTTATAGTTTCACCAAAGAAGTAGTAAAAATGTCAAACTGCAAGAAACTACTCCAGATATTTCAACAGTGAAGGTAGGAAATGAGATCAGTGGGATCACAGTATGCATGCCACAGGCTTTTTTGCTCCTGTAAATTATACTCGAAATTTCTGCACCACTACAACGGTTTAGCGGACATATTTTAAAATTAATTTGGGCATATTAAAGCCTGATATGGAGGATAAAATATGAAACGTGTCCTCAACAACAATTAGTTTTATACGACAAACAACGACAAATTATTGAAGCGCAGTACAGAAGACATCAGAACCAGGCTTCCTATATTGGTAGTGACACCGAACAAATTGGGGAGCAGCTTATTGCGAACCTGCAATTTTAGGGCACGACAAATTGCGTTGGACACGCCAGTTCTCGTCTGATCACTGAAGTTATGTCAGTACTAACTGGGGTTGCGTTGCCTATGTGGCCGCTAGGGAAATGAGTACAGCTAATACCCAAAAATCGTCCCAATTAGTGTAATGTCTGTGCAATCTCTGCATTAGAACTACGCAGGGGAGGGCTCTCTAATGACCTTGTAGTCGAAGGACCCTAAAACACCAACTAACCTTACCTAACCAAACTAATTTTTCCACGTTCAAATTTTGGATAAGAAAGCTTTTCATATTCAAGTTAAGAAATAAAACTTTAATTTGGTTGACATTAGCATGAAAACCATCCATAACCTACAAAAAGTTCTGACACAAAAGGACACAAATATTCAACAGTTAAATTTTGATTCGCACATAAATCTTCAAAGATATCGCCAAAAAAGTTAAATCAGATTTCAAATAGTAATTAAGTTCGATCGACGGCAACACCTTTTCTTAATAGTTTAGTGACAAGCACATTTACCGGGGATTACGATTACAATGAGCTAAAGGTTTAAACAATACCACATCTTTGCCAAAATTTTCACCTTCTTCTAAGGTCTCGGGAAGAGCTCTGTCCAAAGTCTCAGGCAGTAAGCAGGTTATTAATCCTCCTATAAAACTGATGATCCCGATGGTTAAATAAGGCAAAAATCGACTGTAAACAATCTGAAAAGAAGTAGACGACAGCAAGCAAATTAGATTCCCAGTTACGATTTCATGTGAGTTATGAAAGCAATTCTGCTAATCTACACAAATATTTGCAGTCATGTCGAACTGCTTCTTTTATATGCAAATGTCACCACCAGTGCCGGATTTAGATATTGAAAGGTCCTAGGCTATTTCCATTTTGAGGCCCTTTTCAAATCCTTTTGAAACCCCTTTCTTAAGTTTTGAAGCCCAGTAAATGTAGAACCCCTAGGCTTCAGCCTAATTAGCCTACCGGTAAATCCGGCACTGGTCACTACGCTGAAGAGTGCACCTTCGCCAAGAGTAACCACAAACAGCCCATCTCCACTAGGACTGAACCTCCACTTGCAAGACGTACAATTCAAGAAAATGCTTACAAAATAGGTGATGTATGGAAAAGCGATTAGACCAGTGATGCCCAGTAAATAACAGAAGGCCATTCCGCTACTACGAACAATAGTCGGGAGTAGTTCACTGTTGAAGACGTAAGAAACGCCAAAGGCTGCTGTAATTCCAAATTTTCCAATAACGGGTAATCCGACATCCAATACAGTCATATCTTGAATAAAATATGCAATTACAAATTAAAATAATCAACAAAAATCATCTTTGTTGTAGTTAAACGTTTAAGGTGCTTTTTACCTGCTGAAATAAAGGCATTTGTAACACAACATATTCCAACTATGATCATTGTGATGAAAATTGTCCGTCGTCTTCCCCACCTCTGCATTCCATACCAAGCCACCAGACAAGCCGGAACTTCCACCAACCCAGATAGTGCAAAGGCCAGATAATCATTGATACTCATGCTGACAGACAGATAGGAAAGACTCACATACACCACAGTCATTATCCACCAAATAATGGATAACACAATTGTTTTTCTCCTCATATTTGGACTACTACACAGTTTCAATGGATGGACATACTGGATCTCAGAGTTGTCATCATGTGTCTGACAGAAAAACATTTAAATTTCACTCCTAGTAATAATTCCAACAAAACTTCAAGAATACCACAGCATACCTCATTTTCACATATTGCGTCAGATGGCATATTCTTTTTGTTAATTTTTGCAATTTTACGAAGAATAACTTCAGCCTCCTTGACTTTATTCCGAGAAATCAACCATCTCGGGGACTCTAATATAATCCTAAAAAATTCAGAAACAATAATTAGTTATTTAAAGCAGTAAATGAGAGACTAAAT